>CM066317.1:72820500-73420500 GCA_033807775.1 Saussurea involucrata | reverse complement strand
AGCACCTCATACCGATTGCTATCCCAGCAGATCTCCAAAGACACTACCTTGCTTAAGGATACACACATATCCATTTTAGAGCAATCCGCTTAGCCCTTACCTTCTATGGAAGAAAAGGTCTCCCAGCCTACTCTCGCATCGCTTTGGTAGACACTCGATTTGTCGAGTACCAACATGCTTGCATAGGCACCATCCAAACCACCCTAAATGCAGGAACCATATTCGTTACATTCTATCCGAACTTCAATATGCCATTGAACGATCCATCCTTGCATACAGCTCTTAAAGCCCAGATCCAGATCGGAGGTACTACCCAGGTTAACACCTTACAAGCTACGTTCCATTACCAGATGGCATACCGTGTTCAGAACCATGCCCTGGATATAATGGTCCCTGGCCAAGAGCATAGTGAAGATGCTTTGCTCATCGACGTTAACTCTAGTGCAACTCCAACGTGCACTTACGTTCCCAGACAGTTAACAAGAGAGGAGTTGTTAAAACTCCTTCCAGAAAAGTGGATAACCAACTACGAGAGAATCCACCAGGCTCCCGTCCAGACAACTACAGCCCCAGACTTCATCAGACATGAAAATGGACTTGTCGAAGTCAATTTTTCTTCTAAAGAAAAATCTAGCGTGGCGGACGTCTTTCCCACGGTCCATATGGTTCAGCCAGCCAAACAAAGCCAACACTGTTGCTATGATGTGTGCAATTGCCAAGATTGCCTAGACGAAGCAGACATAGTTGATTATGAAGAAGATTTTCCTCGAAAGACGAAAAATTCACAAAAGAGGCTGAAAGACCGTTACGATAAAGGAGATCCAGCTGTCGGACTCCTTGACGAACCCTCTGGCAAATTCGATTATTACGTCCTGCATAACGATTTGTCCACCCAAGAGAAGATAACAAACACACCTTGTTGCCAGCCAGACAAGCCATTCGACCAACCCCTAGGCGAATGTTGTGTTATTGCTCCAGCCAGCACGTCCTCCAATTACGAAGTTGAGTTCCCGCCGTTAACCTCCTTCGAGAATATGGTTCAGCGAACCAGACATGATTGGAAGATCATAAATCCTACGACTATTAACTCAACGGGTGTTCCCACTGCTGTTAGTCCTGCTGAAATCACTCTCAACTGGCAGAGTGAAAATGCCGTTGCTCAAAACCAAGCCCTTACAGCCATCCTTGCTCAACAGACACAGATCACAAAGACCCAAGAAGCCCTTATCACAAAGGTAAGGTCTCTCACCAGCATCATAGACGAAGTCAAAGAAAAAAATGGAATCTCTCCATTTTGAACTTCTTCAGATGGCCCGACACAAACCCTTGCCCAGCGAGCAACATGTTTTTGGTCAGAAGCAAGCTAAGATGAAGTCGTTGCAATTTCAGCTCAATGACCTCAAGAATCAGCACAGGCAAAAACGGGCATCAACCCAATCAGATGAACCTTGGAGATTGGCACCTACTCCCTTTTTAGGGACATCATTTGCTCCACAGCCACTACCTTCTTTCCATGGGAAACAAACCTCTCCGTCCCTGGCCTTATGGGCTCCAGAGCAAGAGAAGAGAAACTCTAGACCACCACAAAGACCCCCTCCCATCCAAGCCCCACCCATCCAAGATCGTGCCTCATCCAGTCGGACAAGAGAGTTCTGAGATGATGACTCAATGGTCGCCTCCTCAACGCCCACATATGTTCTACCGATTTGTGAAACAAACCCCATCTCATCCCTCTTACACTCCCTAGCCCGTAAAGAAGAACCCACTGGCACCACTTTTGTGGCACCCATTATCTCATCCCACACGGATGAAGATACTGACCTACCGACAGATGCCTTTGAGCACCTGTTCATGGCAGAACCTGAGCCCACAGTTGAGCATGACGATGCTTTCACAATGGGCGATGCTGCTTCCGAAACAAGGCAGCCCAGGCAAAACAAGACCCCGAAGGCCGACACAAATCAATAATTCACCTTTGACGACATTCCTCCATCCAAATGGAGAGAAAAAAGTGTTGAAATGTTGACTTGGTGCTCAGCAGAACTCCAATACTATGACGTTGCCACAGTCATCAGAAGGTTTATCACCAGAACCCAAGGTCGTCTTAGAGATTGGTACACAAGTCTTGGAGAATACAGGCAACTCCAGGTCCAACAAGTTTCATCCCCTGAGGAATTCATAAACCTAATCTATGCTGAATTCATAGGGAACCCGGTCGAGCACACTGTCCATGCAAGGGAAGAATTCTTAAAAATGAAGTGTTGTTCATTTTTTAGATCAGATCTTGAAGAACAATATGATCGTATGTCAAAACGGTTTTACTGTCTTCACGGTATCGACAATGTCAATCTTAAACAAGTCTTCCTTAACTCTTTCCCAAAGTTGCTCGCAAACGAATCGTTCAGATTCTTGGAACAGAAGAACGTATCACTAGCCAATGCCACGCTCGGAGAGCTCAACCAGTTGATACTCAATGCACTGGCCAAGCTCTGCGACCATCAAAAGTTCTTCACAGAATTTGAAAAGACGAGCAAAACGCTCGGACCTGCCTGCAATGATAAGTACCTACAAATACAATGCAAGACCAACTCTTCATGTGAGTGCTCTCACAAGGAGAAGAAGCCTCAGTTTAAGAATTTAAAGAATTCTTACAGAAAAACAGGAGATAAAACATGGAAGTTTTTAAAAAAGAGATCACACAGGGGGAGAAGCTCAGACAGGTGTTATATCTGTAACAAAAAGGGACACTTTGCACGAGACTGCAAAGACAAGAGAAAGTCCCAATCACTGATCCAAGCTCTTAATCTAGTAGAGCCAATGGATATTTCGGATCTCGAGTCCCTCTACTCTCTCGATGACGAGATTTCTGACAGAACCTTGTGCTCCATTGCTTATTCAGATTTCTCAGATGATGAGTTCATCCCAGAACATCCGGATCTAGAGGTGTTTATGGTACAACCACTCGAAGTCTTCCAGGCTAGTCAACCATACACCCTAGTTCCTCATCACACCAAGATGCCATCATCACATCAACCCCAACCAGTACCCCTAGCCAAGGTCCATCTCCTCACTTCTACAGACACCAAACCAATCCCCATGATTGCGTTTTTTGATACAGGATCCTTAGTTTCAATATTGAATCCTGACATCCTACCCCAGAGTTACTGGCTACCATACCACAAGCACTACCTTGCGGCCAACGGAACCACGTTTGTCATTGATAAGATCAATGTTCCTATCTTCATCAGACTTTTTCCTAAGTGTGTTGTCAAACACAGACTGTTAGGATCAAGTTCCCATGGAAAGGATCTTCTCATTGGATTTGACATCCTCCACAAACTACCAGAGCTAAGGTACGAAGAACAAGGACTGTTACAAAACCTTTCTGAATCCTTGGAGTCCAGTTCTGAATCTTTATACGGCATCAGCCCCTACCTTGGAAGACATGAAACAAAAGCTTGTTCCTTCTTCCTGTGCTTCGAACCGCCCAGATTTCCTTGCCAAACTACAGATTGAAGCAGCAAAAGCATCACGACAACTTGCTGATGTAGGGCCACTTTTAAAGATTCCTACAGAAACCGACAAAAGGATACTCCAGGCTGACTCAAGTAATGAGTACTGGGGAGCAGTACTATTGGCAGTACTACCACTCCACGCTCAAAAAGGTCCTTGCTGTCAAAAGGGGAATTAAAAGATTCCAAATCCATCTTATCGGACACGTTTTCCAGATCGAGATGGATATGTCGCTTTTCCCACGCATGCTCCAAAACAAAAGAAATATGCTCCCAAAAGCACAGCTTTTGTGGTGGACTGATTGGTTCTTACAGTGGAACTTCACAGTGAAACAAATCAAAAGGCCAGACAGTAATCTCACCATTCTTCTGTCAAAACCAAGGCACTATAAATGCAGCGATCCTAGCATCCAACATTGCATGGTAATTCCTTTAGTTTTCACTATGGAAAAAGGCGATCCCAGTTCCTCCACTCCCCAAAATACCACGCAGAATTGTCCCAAGGAGATAACAGAGATCATAGATGACCTAACCCTTGCCCAAAGGTCAGTACTGAATTGGAAGACGTTCTATAACGTCCTCCTAGCCAAACATGGTCCCTTTCAAAAAAACCACTTGATCCACCCAAAATACCCCTTCCTTAACATCTTCCACTTCCACGATCTGTTCAGACTACCCAAAGAAGCCCTGTGCTTCTTCTGGTACCTTTTTGAAACCCACACCATTGCCATCACCTTCAATGCTTGCAAACTGTTCACTTACCTGTTCCAGTGCCAGTTTGAGCATATTCCCAATGAGTCTAAACACTTGTTTACCCTCTTCCAATGGTTCCTCCCAGCACACCAATGAGTCCAAAGATTACATATAAGCCAAAAAAACTTATGTGGTGATCTTCTTCAAAAGACCCTGCTCTTTCTTACCTGCTGCAGCTGTTGGTGGAAATCAGTCAATGATTTATCACTTCCCCACGGCGTTTATCTACACCTGGCATGATATCAACCCCTCCAATAGAACGTTCCAAATACGCCATACGCAACAATTACTGGATTTACGACACGCACTGATAAACGCAAATCGCGTTGTCCTCGAATCTGTCCCTGTTGCAGTCATAGAGGGAAAAGAAAATTGGCCGGAAGAACATCCTGATAAAATCTTATGGGGTGAGACACTATCTCAATGGTTCGACACCCACTTTTTAAAAGATATTGTCTCCTCTGATGATGATTTCGACCTGGATGAAAGCCCAGATAGCTACTATTATCTCGGGGATGATGATGATTACGACCCATACGAAGATGACCCGTCCCACCCAGACTCACGATGGAAATAGTACCCCAAGGCCCAGCAATCAGCTCCGTGATTGCCGATAATTATTAAAGCTTTGCCTTAATAATTATTCCCTATCATGTATTTACTTTCAGTATTTACTTTCCGTATTTACTTTCCAGTATTTCCTTTAATGTATTTGTGTGTATAAAGGAAGTAACTAGTCACTTTCAAGTGATGTAAGTGCTTACCTCATGTTGCATTATTAGTTGTGATGCATGGCTTATGTCATGCTTATGTAAGTAAGCCTTTTCCTTGCCTATAAAAGGAAGGCTCTCCATCACTTGTAAAACAGACCTTAGAAAGCAATAAACATACCTTTCTATAATTCTCTCTAGTTTCTCTCTAGTTTTCTTATAGTTTTCTTATATTTCCTTCTCTGTTCTTAGTAGTTCTTAGTAGTATAATGGTAAACCACCAGTCCTAGATGGTCAACCACCAGTCAACCACCAGTCTGCCGCCAGTCAACCACCAGTCTGCCACCAGTCACCACCAGTCCCCGCCACTGACCACTATACCGTCCCATGATCCTGCCCGTTCCGCTACTCCTTTTCATAGAACAAAACTAAACAGTAAATACTAAAAGTAAATACAGGATAGGAAATAATTATAAAGGCAAAGCCTAGATAATTATTTGGATGTTGTCTGGGTCGGTTCTTAGGTCACGGGATTTCTTCACCATCGTGAGTCTGGGTGGGATGGGTCGTCTTCATATGGATCATAATCAGCATCATTATCGAGATAATAATAGTTGTCTCTGTCAAGATCGAAATCGTCTTCAGAGGAATCAATATCTTTTGTAGGATGATTACGAGACCATTGACAGAGTGTTTCCTTCCATAAGACTATATCTGGATGTTCTTCCGGCCATATTTCTTTTCCTTCTATGACTGCAACTGGGATAGAGTTGAAGACAATGATATTTGCGTTTATCAGTGCATGTCGTAATTCTAGTAACTGTTGAACATGGCATAACTCAAAATGGTTGTTGGATGGGTTGATATCATGCCAGGTGTGGATAGACGAAGTGGGGGAGTGGTAAACCATGGATTGATTACCACCAACGGCTATTGCAGGCAAGAAACAACAGGGCCTTTTGAAGAAGATCACCACATAAGTTTTGTGGCTTATGTGTAGCTTTTGGACCCATTGATGTGCTGGGAGGAACCACTGGAAGAGGGTAAACAGGTGTTTAGACTCTTTAGGAATATGCCCAAACTGGCACTGAAACAGGTAAGTGAACAGTTTGTAAGCATTGAAGGTGATAGCAACAGTGTGGGTCTCAAAGAGATACCAGAAGAAACAAAGTGCTTCTTTGGGTAGCTTGAACAGCTCATGGATGTGGAAGATGGTAAGAAAGGGGTAGTCTGGGTGGATCACGGGATTTCTTTGGAAAGGACCGTGTTTGGCAAGGAGGAGGTTATAGAACGTCTTCCAATTTAGTACTGACCTTTGGGTTAAGGTCAAGTCAGCTATGATCTCCGATATCTCTTCGGGACAATGCTGGGTGGCTATTTGGGGAGTGGAAGAACTGGGTTTGGAGGAACTGGGTTTTACTTTATCCATAAGAAAAACCAAGGGTTTTATCATATGCTGCTGGATATCAGGTTTACTGTATTTATAGTGCCTTGGTTTGGACAGGAAATTTGCGAGACAAATTTCAAACCCTTCTATGTGCGTCACTGTGAACTTCCACTGTGAGAACCAATTTGTCCATCTCAAAAACTATGCTTCTGGGAGCATCTCCTTTTTGGATTGGGGCATGTGTGTAAAAGACGACATGTCCATTTCGATTTGGAAATCTTGTTTGATAAGATGGAATTGGAATCTTTTAATTCCCTTTTTGACTGCCAAGACCTCTTTGAATGTGGAGTGGTATTCTTGCATAGATTCTTTGAACGTGCCACTTTTGTAGCCACATATCGTTCTGGCCCCACTTTTGTCTTCTATCAGTAGTACTGCTTGCCAGCACTTATTACTTGTGTCAGTCTGTAGTATCTTCTTGTCAGTTACTGTAGGAGACATCACATCAGCAACTTGCTTCGTTGCTTTTTCAGTGGTGGTCTCTTTCATGGTGGGGGCTGATGTTTCGTAGAGATTTGGAACTGGACTCCATGGATTCAGAAAGCTTTTGTAACAGAGTCCTTGTTCTTCATACTTCAGGCCTGGTAGTTTGTGAAGGATATCGAATCCAATGAGAAGATCCTTTCCATGGGAATTTGATCCTAACAGTCTGTGTTTGACAACACATTTAGGAAAAAGTATGATAAAGATAGGAATACTGATCTTATCAATGACAAAAGTGCTTCCACTGGCCGCAAGGTAATGCTGGTGGTATGGAAGCCAGTAACTTTAGGGTAGGATGTCAGGATTCAGTATTGAAACTTAGGATGCTGTATCAAAGAACGCAATCACTGGGATCGGTTTGGAATCTGTAGAAGTGAGGAGATGCACTTTGGCTAGGGGTATTGGTTGAGGCTTTTTTAATGATAGTGTCTTGGTGTGATGAGGGAATGGGATGTGTGGTTGGCTAGCCTGGGAAAGTTGGAGGGGTTTTATCGTGAACACTTCTATCTCCGGATGTTCTGAGATGGACTCATCGTCTGAGAAATCTGAATAAGCAATGGAGCACAAGGTTTTGTCTGAAATCTCGTCATCGAGAGAGTAGAGGGACTCGAGATCCGAAATGTCCATTGGCTCTACTAGGTTAAGAGCTTGGATCAGTGATTGGGACTTTTTCTTGTCTCTACAGTCTCGTGCAAAGTGTCCCTTTTTGTTACAGATGTAACACCTGTCTGATCTTCTTCCCCTGTGTGATCTCTTTTTTAAAAACGTCCATGTTTTATCTCCTGTTTTTCTGTAAGAATTCTTTAAATTCTTAAACTGGGGCTTCTTCTCCTTGTGGGAGCACTCACATGAAGAGTTGGTCTTGCATTTTATTTGCAGGTACTTATCATTGCAGGCAGGTCCGAGCGTTTTGTTCGTCTTTTCAAATTCTGTGAAGAACTTTTGATGGTCGCAGAGCTTGGCCAGTGCATTGAGTATCAACTGGTAGAGTTCTCCGAGCGTGGCATTGGCTAGTGATACATTCTTTTGTTCCAAGAATCTGAACGATTCGTTTGTGAGCGACTCTGGGAAAGAGTTAACGAAGACTTGTTTAAGATTGACATCGTCGATACCGTGAAGACAGTAAAACCGTTTTGACATACGATCATAATGTTCTTCAAGATCTGATTTCAAAAATGAACAACACTTCATTTTTAAGAATTCTTCCCTTGCATGGACAGTGTGGTCGACCGGTTTCCCTATGAATTCAACATAGATTAGGTTTATGAATTCCTCAGGGGATGAGACTTGTTGGACCTGGAGTTGCCTGTATTCTCCAAGACTTGTGTCCAATCTCTAAGACGGCCTTGGGTTCTGGTGATAAACCTTCTGATGACTGTGGCAACGTCATAGTATTGGAGTTCTGCTGAGCACCAAGTCAACATTTCGACACTTCTTTCTTTCCATTTGGATGGAGGAATGTCGTCAAAGGTGAATTGTTGATTTGTGTCGGCCTTTAGGGTCTTGTTTTGCCTGGGCTGCCTTGTTTCGGAAGCAGCATCGCCCATTGTGAAAGCATCGTCATACTCTCGCTCAACTGTGGGCTCAGGTTCTGCCATGAACATGTGCTCAAAGGCATCTGTCGGTAGGTTAGTATCTTCATCCGTGTGGGATGAGATAATGGGTGCCACAAAAGTGGTGCCAGTGGGTTCCTTTTTACGGGCTAGGGAGTGTAAGAGGGACGAGATGCGGTTTGTTTCACAAATCGGTAGAACGGATGTGGGTGCTGAGGAGGCGACCATTGAGTCATTATCTCGGAACTCTCTTGTCCGACTAGATGAGGTACGATCTTGGATGGGTGGGGCTTGGATGAAAGGGGGTCTTTGTGGTGGTCTAGAGTTTCTCTTCTCGTGCTCTGGAGCCCATAAGGCCAGGGACGGAGAGGTTTGTTTCTCATGGAAGTAAGGCAGTGGCTGTGGAGCAAATGATGTCCTTAAAAAGGGAGTAGGTGCCAATCTCCAAAGTTCATCTATTTGGATTGATGCTCGTTTTTGCCTGTGCTGATTCTCGAGGTCATTGAGTTGAAATTGCAATGACTTCATCTCGGCTTGCTTCTAGCCAAAAACATGTTGCTCGTTGGGAAAGGGTTTGTGTCGAGCCATCTGAAGAAGTTCAAAATGGAGAGATTCCATTTTTTCTTTGACTTCGTTTATGATGCTGGTGAGAGACCTTACTTTTGTGGTAAGGGCTTCTTGGGTCTTTGTGATCTGTGTCTGTTGAGCAAGGATGGCTGTAAGGGCTTGGTTTTGTGCAACAACATTTTCACTCTGCCAGTTGAGAGTGATTTTAGCAGGACTAACAGCAGTGGGAACACCCGTTGAGCTAATAGTCGTAGGATTCTTGATCTTCCAATCATGTCTGGTTCGCTGAACCGTATTTTTGAAAGAGGTTAACGGCGGGAACTCAATTTCGTAATTGGAGGACATGCTGGGTGGAGTAATAACACAACATTCGCCTAGGGGTCGGTCGAATGGCTTGTCTGGCTGGCGACAAGGTGTGTGTGTTATCTTCTCTTGGGTGGACAAATCGTTATACAGGACGTAATAATCGAATTTGCCAGAGGGTTCGCCAAGGAGTCCGACAGCTGGATCTCCTTTATCGTATCGGTCTTTCAGCCTCTTTTGTGAATTTTTTGTCTTTCGAGGAAAATCTTCGTCATAATCAACTCTGTCAGCTTCGTCTAGGCAATCTTGGCAATTGCACACATCATAGCAACAGTGTTGGCTTTGTTTGGCTGGCTGAACCATATGGACCGTGGGAAAGACGGCCATCACGCTTGATTTTTCTTTAGAAGAAAAATTGACTTCGACAAGTCCATTTTCATGTCTGATGAAGTCTGGGGCTGTAGTTGTCTGGACGGGAGCCTGATGGATTTTCTCGTAGTTGGTTACCCACTTTTCTGGAAGGAGTTTTAACAACTCCTCTCTTGTTAACTGTCTGGGAACGTAAGTGCACGTTGGAGTTGCACTAGAGTTAACGTCGATGAGCAAAGCATCTTCACTATGCTCTTGGCCAGGGACCATTATATCCAGGGCATGGTTCTGAACACGGTATGCCATCTGGTAATGGAAAGTAGCCTGGAAGGTGTTAACCTGGGTAGTACCTCCGATCTGGATCTGGGCTTTAAGAGCTGTATGCAAGGATGGATCGTTAAATGGCATATTGAAGTTCGGATAGAACGTAACGAATATGGTTCCTGCATTTAGGGTGGTTTGGATGGTGCCTATGCAAGCATGTTGGTACTCGACAAATCAAGTGTCTACCAAAGCGATGCGAGAGTAGGCTGGGAGACCTTTTCTTCCATGGAAGGTAAGGGCTAAGCGGATTGCTCCAAAATGGATATGCGTATATCCTTGAGCAAGGCATTGTCTTGGGAGATCTGCTGGGATAGCAATCGGTATGAGGTGCTCGGAAGATGAGGCTGGGAGTTGGTGTGAATCGAATTTTGAAGTTTGTACATATTCTTTCACCTGGTGGGTGGAAGAAGATCCTATTAATTTTTTAACTGTTCTAGTAAAGGAAGAAGAAGGTTTAGAGAAAACACTATATGGATCGACTATAGGTAGGCTAGATAAGGGTATTTTAGAATCACCGGGGACGTAAGAGATTTCGTATAATTGGTCTATTTTGGAGGCGGATGATTGGCGGAAACTGGAGGATGGTCTGGGTAGGGATAGATCTGGATTCATGACTAGGTAGGATGATGATCTGGGTAAAGATAGATCTGTGGGTAGGGATAGGTCTGGATGAATGACTGGGTAGGATGATGATCTAGGTAAGGATAGATCTGTGGGTAGGGATAGATCTGGATGAATGACTGGGTAGGATGATGATCTGGGTAGGGATAGATCTGGATTGGTGACTGGGTAGGGTATTGTTTTCAAGAGATTTCAACTGGTGCTACATCTTGCGTTCAAGATTGCTGCGACGGCGGCTCCTCCTGTGTCAACTTACCACTTGGACAAGAAACAGAACTTCGATGAAATCTTTAACAACAAATACCGGTCACTCAGTTTATCTGTAAAAATGGTTTTCTGATGTGAGAGATGCGTTTATAAGCGGCAGTCACAGAGCATACTAATCCGATTCCGTCAAGATAAAAGAGAGGTTAGGCTCTGATACCAAGGGGGGATTCCTAAGAAAGGAGTAGCGGAACGTGCTGGATCATGGGACGGTAGGTAGGGTTTGGATAGTGGTCACTGATGGGGACTGGTGGTTACTGGCGATAGACTGGTGGTTGACTGGTGGTTGACCATCTAGGACTGGTGGTTTACCATTATACTACTAAGAACTACTAAGAACAAAGAAGGAAATATAAGAAAACTAGAGAGAAACTAGAGAGAATTATAGAAAGATATGTTTATTGCTTTCTAAGGTGTATCTTACAAGTGATGGAGAGCCTTCCTTTTATAGGCAAGTAAAAGGCTTACTTACATAAGCATGACATAAGCCATGCATCACAACTAATAATGTAACTAATAATGCAACATGAGGTAAGCACTTACATCACTTGAAAGTGACTAGTTACTTCCTTTATACAAGCATTTAAAAGGAAATACTGGAAGGTAAATACGAAAAGTAAATACAGGAAGGGGAATAATTATTAAGGCAAAGCCTAAATAATTATTAGGAACTGAATGTTGGATCTAGGGATTACAACCTCTGGCATGCGTCTGGGTGGGATGTGTCATAATCCCTCAGTGTTTGTAGTCGACCGTGTACGCTGGATCAGGGCTGTCTGAGCCAGATTCATCAGAAGTGTCTATTGTCGGGGAGAGGTGAGTCTGTGACCAATGGTCCATGGTAGCTTTCCACACAGAGGAGACTGGGTGTTCAGTAGACCATATGCCTTCATTAAGTAAGACATTTGCTGGGATGGAACCATGTTCAACGTTATTGGCGTTGGCTAGGTTAAGCCGGTTTGTTAAAAACCTGTCTGGGTGGTTTCTCTCGAATGATCGGTTTGCACAGTTGCTATTACTCCACTCATGGATGTAGGCTGAGGGAGAGTGATAGACAATAGAGTGAGGCTGATCGATGGCTGCCGAGCAGGGTCTGTGGAACATGGTTAGGGTGTACTTCTTCTTGGATACAAATAGTTGGGGGATCCATAAATGGGCTGGTAGGAACCATTGCAGCAGTATGAAGATTCCCATTGCTTGCCTCAGAACATGGCCAGACTGGCATAGGAAGAGGTATTGTAGCAGCTTTGGTGCATTGAAAGTGATGGCGGTGGTGTGGGCTTCAAATAGATACCAGAAAAAACACAAAGCCTCTTTCGGGAACCTGTACAGATCATGGAAATGGAACACATTGAGAAAAGGGTAATCGGGGTGAAATAAGAGGTTTCTCATGAACAATCCATGTTTCTGGAGAAGGATTATGAAGAAGGTTCGGTAGTGTAGCTGGGATCTGTCTCTGAAAGTTAACTCGACGATGACTTCTAAGACCTCGGTTGGAAGTGCCATGGTAGGGAGAAACTCAGAGATAGTCTGTGAAGATGGTCTGCCAGTGGTTTGAACGTTGTGTTCGGCAGAAGATTCTGGGGTATCAGCTGGTGCTATGGGAAAAACCATTGGAATGATCTTGTTGTCTTCATATGGATCGTAATCAGCATCATAGCTGTCTGGGTTATCGTCTAGATCGAAATTGTCTTCAGCGGAATCAATATCTTTACCAAGATGAGTATGAGACCATTGACAGAGTGTTTTCTCCCATGAGACTATATCTGGATTTGATTCTGGCCATATTTCTTTTCCTTCTATTACTGCCACTGGGATAGAGTCGAGGACAACGCGATTTGCGTTTATCAGTGCGTGTCGTAATTCTAGTAACTATTGAACATGGTGTAACTCAAAAAGGTTGTTGGATGGATTGATGTTATGCTCGGTATGGATAAACGATGTGGGGGAGTGGTAAACCATGGATTGTTCGCCACCAGCAGCTGCATCAGTTAAGAAAGAACAGGGCCTTTTGAAGAAGATCACCACATACGTGTTTTGGCTTTTGTGTAACTTTTGGACCCACTGATGTGCTGGGAGGAAACACTGGAAGAGGGTAAACAGGTGTTTAGACTCTTTGGGAACTTGGCCAAACTGGCACTGGAACAGGTAAGTGATCAGGTTGCAAGCATTGAAAGTGATGGCAATAGTGTGGGATTCTTTGGGTAGTTTGAACAATACATGGATGTGGAAGATGGTCAGAAATGGGTATTCTGGGTGGACCATGTGGTTTTTCAGAAAGGGACCATATTTGGCAAGGAGGACGTTATAGAACATCTTCCAATTCAGTACTGACCTCTAGGCTAGGGTTAGGTCAGCTATGATCTTTGTTATCACTTCAGGACAATGCTTAGCGGTATCTTGGGGAGTGGGGGAACTGGAAATGGCTTTATCCATAGTGAAAACTAATGGAAATACCATATCTTGTCGGATGCCAGGACTCATGGATTTACAGCGCTTTGGATTGAGCAAAAAATCTGCGAGACTGGTTTCTGACTTTTTGATGTGTTTGTTGGATTCTTTGAGCGTGCCACTTTTGTAGCCACATAGTGTTCTGGCCCTGCTTTTGTCTTCTACCAGTAGTACTGCTCCCCAGTACTTATCACTTGAGTCAGCCTGGAGTAACCTTTTGTCGGTCTCTGTAGGAATCTTTAAAAATGGCCCCACATCAGCAAGTTGCCTTTTTTGCTTCTACTGCTTCAATCTGTTTTTTGGCAAGAACTTCCGACTGATTTGAAGCACAGGACGAAGGATTTATCTTTTGTTTCATATCGTCCGTGGTGTGGGCTGAAACCATATAAAGATTTGGAACTGGACTCCATGGATTCATAAAGCTTTTGTAACAGAGTCCTTGTTCTTCATACTTCAGGCCTGGTAGTTTGTGAAGGATATCGAATCCAATGAGAAGATCCTTTCCATGGGAACTTGATCCTAACAGTCTGTGTTTGACAACACATTTAGGAAAAAGTCTGATAAAGATAGGAATACTGATCTTATCAATGACAAACGTGCTTCCACTGGCGGCAAGGTAATGCTGGTGGTATGGAAGCTAGTAACTTTGGGGTAGGATGTCAGGATTCAGTATTGAAACTGAGGATCCTGTGTCAAAGAATGGAATCACTGGGATCGGTTTGGAATCTGTAGAAGTGAGGAGAAGAACTTTGGCTAGGGGTATTGGTTGAGGCTTTTTTAATGATAGTGTCTTGGTGTGATGCGGGACTGGGATGTGTGGTTGGCTTGCCTGGGAAAGTTGGAGGGGTTTTATCGTGAACACTTCTATCTCCGGATGTTCTGAGATGGACTCGTCATCTGAAAAGTCGGAATATGCAATGGAGCACAAGGTTCTGTAAGTAATCTCATCATCGAGAGAGTACAGGGACTCAAGATCCGAAATGTCCATTGGCACTACTAGGTTAAGAGCTTGGATTAGCGACTGAGATTTTCTCTTGTCTTTGCAGTCTCGTGCAAAGTGTCCCTTTTTGTTACAGATGTAACACCTGTCTGAGCTTCTTCCTCTGTGTGACCTTTTCTTTAAAAATTTCCATCTTCTGCCTTCAGTTTTTCTGTAAGAATTCTTGAAATTCTTGAACTGAGGCTTCTTCTCTTTGTGAGAGCACTCACATGAAGAGTTGATCTTGCATTTTATTTGCAGGTACTTATCATTGCAGGCAGGTCCGAGCGTTTTGCTCGTCTTTTCAAATTCTGTGAAGAATTTTTGATGGTCGCAGAGCTTGGCCAGTGCATTGAGTATCAACTGGTAGAGTTCTCCGAGCATGGCATTGGCTAGTGATACGTTCTTCTGTTCCAAGAATCTGAATGATTCATTTGCGAGCGACTCTGGGAAAGAGTTAACGAAGACTTGTTTAAGATTGACATCGTCGATATCGTGAAGGCAGAAAAACCGTTTTGACATACAATCATGTTAGGACTAAAAGTCCTATAAAATAGAAAGTGATATAAAGAAATAATTAGTGTTATTTATTTGTTTGTAAAGTCTCTCAAGATAATGGGCTTTATGGCTAATGGGCTTGGGCCTGTCAAGCCCTTGGTATTTAATGTGTGATTTGAGTGGTAATTAGGTTAGACTTGGTGAGATTAGTCGTGCGCTTAACAGAGTTTAGAGAGAGAGTTTGTTCATCATTCTAATCTTGTAACTCTCTGCATTCAATCACTAAAGGGTTAATCGTTTCATATTCATTGTTACTTGTTAATCTGGGATCCACAATTGGTATCAGAGCAGAGGGACAAAGCTATCGATTCAAAGGTATTTTTCTGGTTTTTCTTGATCATTCAAAGTACGTACTGTGTTCATCTCAAGAATTTTTGATTGCTTTGATTTTGGTGTTAAAACCCAAAATTGAGGCTTGATACATTCTTCTCATAGGTTTTCTAAGATCTCTCTGTGTTTTCAAATCGTTTGGTTGAGTAAAAATCACTGATTTTTAAGTTCTTGATTTATTTGGTTTTTGCTCCCTGTTCGTGAAAATTATCAATTTTTCTTGTCAAAAGTGCTATTTGATTCGTTTTAGTATTGTTTTTGTGAGTTTTTGGGTTAGTTTTCTTGTTAGTACTAAGTTCTTGCAGATTATCTCTCATCAAGACGGCATAAATTCATCGAACCGGGTAAGTTTTTCTTGTTTCTGACTTGGTTTTGAAGTCCCGGTGCTAATATCTCCCGGTAGTAATAACTCCCGGTGCTGATAACTCCCGGTAGTGACTATTCCCGATACTGATATCTCCCGGTAGTAATAACTCCCGGTGCTAATATCTCCCGGTAGTAGTAACTCCCGGTGTAGTCATCTCCCGGTAGTGATAACTCCCGGTGCTGATATCTCCCGGTAGTGTTAACTCCCGGTGTAGTCATCTCCCGGTAGTGATAACTCCCGGTACTATTATCTCCCGGTACTTCAACTTCCGGTACTGCCATCTCCCGGTACTTCAACTCCCGGTGCTCTTATCTCCCGGTATTTTACGATCATTGAAAGACCCGGTACCAAATCTGTAAGTCCCGGTATCCCATCTCTGTCAGTCCCGGTCATTGTAAGTCCCGGTATCATACAATACCAGAACTTGCTCTCTGCTGCAACTTGGGTTTTGTGATTTTTGAACTTTCATAACTTCAAATCACCATAACTCGCTCAAAAATCATAATTTTACAATGAAATTTTACAGGGTTACTCAAAATGTGATTCTGAACAAATTCTCTGGGAATGTTTCCTACTAAAGACCTCTACAACTATGAGTTCGATCACACCACAGTAAACTGGATAGACTCTCAATTCTGGAACAATCTTTGAATTCCGGATCTGAGTTTTTTGTTTAAATTCTGGATCGATATCTTGAATTGTCTCACGATTATTTCTTTCAAGTAACAATGTCTTATCCAAACTACTCTGAGCTCAAAGAGAAAGTTTCCCAATTAGAAGCCAAAATCTCTAAGCTAGAAGCCGAAGCTAAAATCAAGTATGACTCCATAGGTAAGCTAGCTATTGAAAAGGTGGAGGATAAATGTGTGATAGAGAACTATCAATCTGAATGCTCAGCCATTTCAAAAAGAGCCGAATCCCTAGAGACTCAATTATCTGAAATCACCGAAAAGCTCAGTAAGTCTCAGGAAGAGAATAATAAGATTGTCAATCTTCGCTTAGTCGTTCAAAAAGAAAATGATAAGTTGACTAACAAGCTTAAGGATCTTGAATCCAAACTTTACAAGCGAGGACAATCAGACCAAACGATTCATTTGAACAAACCTAAGGAATTCAAATACTACAACTCTCTTTGGGGACTCGGATATGATAATCCGTGTTACCTTAAGAAAATCTTATCTAAGGTTCCCACCCTTTATGAGTTCAACTTTTTGGGACTAGATAAGACATACCCTTAGTATAAGATCAAGTGGACTAAACCGTCACAGGAGGATGAGGAAAAGGAAGGCCTTAAAAGAAAAACAGGAATTCCTCTACCCAAAGTAGGGGAAAAGCCTGAAAATATTGAACCTAAATCGGAAGATGAGCCGCCTAGGAAAAACATAAATGTACAGATACCTTTCGTGTACGAAACGCTTAATGCGTCATATTTAAAGAGCAAAACTCCTTATCTCTCCAACGATTACTTTGACATCTGTTCGCTTGCCAAAACGGTGGAAACTCCGGTTCCCGTTCCGGCAACGCCAGATGCAGATTCTAATGATAAATCAGAGTTCAAACGTTATGTTCCACCTCTGATTTTGGAAAACATAATTTTTAAACTTGAAGAATCGATTGCAAGGGATAAGGTCATTTATGAAACCGAAAGAACAGTACTCTAAGCCACTATTGAGAAGCTCAAAAATAACAAACCTGAGACATTACCCGAATCAGAAAGAGCAACATATCGAACCGAGATTGCTAAGTTGAATTCTCAACTGTCCGCATTGGCGACAGAAGCTTTAACGTTGAGAATGGCTAAGGTACATCCAGTGGATACTCCAATGACGCCTGTCACTCTTGAAACAATCTCGTTTGACTCTGCTCCAAATTATTCGGATAGTTCCTCGTGTAACGCCTTTATAGGAGTGTCTGATGACACAAATGCCAAGGATTTATGTTTTCTAAATAAAGGTAAGGCGGTTCAAACCGAATCTGCTCAAAGGAATCTTTTCTCTGACTTTACTAATCCCTTTGCGGATGATTCCTTTAACTGTTCCTCATCCGACTATGACGGTGAAAACCCATTTGGTTCTACACGACAGTTTTCTAAGTTTATGAATTCCTCTGTTTGTCATGATGAAGATGTTTCGAAAATTGATTATGCCCCAAAGCCTGTAAGTCACAGTCAACTTTTGGAGAAAATGCCCTCACCGGTAAATTTTGAAAAGGGAGAATGTTCTAACTCCAAAAACGTTTCTAAGACCACTTCTTCAAAATCTAAATCTAAAAGACGGTCAAAGAAACGCTCAAATACCGATAATTCTCACAAAAGACAATCTTACTACTCTAGTTCATCTGACAGTGAGCTTAATGATTCTTCAGATAATCATGTTTTTAGAAAAGTAAAAATGGTTTGGAGAAAGAAATCAACTATAGAAGACATTGATGGAAAGCAGTCTCATAATTCTCCTGGAGTTGATACAAAGTCGTTTATTTCCAAGACTGGTTCACGTGCTCATGTTTACCCTATAGCTAAGCTGAGCAGTTTAAACCGAGCAAAGGTCTGTTGCACGTATTGTGGAAAGAGTGACTTTGTACATCCAATGTACGTCAATAACTGGTATGGTACTTATAGTATCCCAAATCCCCATTTTAAAGCCAAGGCATCTAACCACCAAGGATCCATCAAGGCATGGATACCAAAATCTTTTTGATTTGTTTTTACATGAATGTCATGTGATTCAACCGAGAATATTATTTTCACATGACTGTATTCGAAGGTTATGCCACATTTGAGGGGGAGCATCAGGTATTTGACATATACATGGACTTTTCAGTGACTTCATAGAACCGTGGTAATGCATTCTGAATAACTTACTTGTGTTTGTTATTCTCTGATTTAACTTCCATGTTTGCCACGTGTTATATTTTCTTTGATTTAGTTATTTCCATGTCTCACATATTTTGTTGATTTTTCGATGGAAATACACCCGCTTGAATTCCAATTTTGTTCTCATAGTACGTCCTTACTTACCAATGATTCAGTTCTTCTCTGGTAAATTAATTGTGACTTGTTCTTCACAATTAAACTTTCTGATCAATTGTTTCATTTGTTGCAAACACTGTGCTTACTGAGTCATCCTAGTCGTGCTTGAACTTGTTCTTTGATCTTCATTCACATTTTATAATGACTTCTGATCAACTCAGATCAGGACTCGTTCTTAAAAGATTGACTTCTAAACATGCCAATTTAGAACTCGTACTTCAATGTGTGCTTAATGTTTTATTGGTTCATTCAAAGAGTATTAGAAATTACATCGTTTCTATGGTCTATCCAGAACCGGAAGGACCTACCCAAGAAACACATCCTCTTTAGATAACAGTGAGGGGTCTAGATGTATAGACGAGTTTGGAGTGAAAAAAAATGGTGAGGATGTGACAGGACTTAAAAGACATATTGGTCCTTACCAAACCGAGTCAGTTAACCGGGTAACCACACAATCTATTCATTATCGTTCTTTGGAGATGAATATTGAAACAGACATGGACCCAGTGTCGACAACTCGTGTCACCCCACCTAGCCACTCAAGCATCTCAAAAAAGATGTTTGTTTCATAAATGCACGGAGATTTAGCACATAATCTATCTATTCCTCACTCGGAGGTCTTAGATATTGAAAAAGGAAGACATCAGCTTCGGTCTCCGAACTTCATATTCTATTCACTGTGTCAATTGATTTTTAACTTGAGTCCTAGGTTAAATCAATTTTTGAGCCAAATCGATATAATTTATTTCTTTCACACATGCACGAGTCTTTGTGATTCCCATTGCATATCTTCGTGATATTGCCGGAACAGTTTGAGAGGTAATTTTTAATATTTTACTTCAATGATAACTGGAAGTCCTATCAGAGATACCCCGATGCCAACTCTGAACATAGGCCACACAATTATTTTAATTGTTGTGATAACAGTTACTATTGGGTTTCTGTGTTAGATGATTACCCTATTTTGGTTACTTACCGTTTTATCTGGTACTTTTGCTACTCATCAGTGTTGTCTTTGAAGCTACATGATGCTCAGGATGCTCCTAATCATCATGAGGGGGAGAACTGATACAAATTCAAAGACAAAGATCATCATCAAGATCGGAAGAGAAACGTTATAAAAGTTCAAAGACCCAGACTATCAAGTTGAGGGGGAGTAAGCAAAAGTTGAGGGGGAGTAACTGTTATAACCTGTGCTGAAAATATTACAACGTGCATGGTTCTTCTATCCGTTTAACAAAGTGCTGAAGTTTTCAAAGCTAATTCAACTCGTGGTTCAACTCGTGATACTAAGAAGACTAAGAGCATATTTCAAGGGGGAGCGTGAAAGATATGAAGACAAGCAACACTAAAGTGCTTCAAAGTTTCAAGACGAAGAGAAGATCAAGATCGGAAGAGTTCAAGTTCGTATTTTTTCTTTATATAACTTTAGGGGGAGATTGTTAGGACTAAAAGTCCTATAAAATAGAAAGTGATATAAAGAAATAATTAGTGTTATTTATTTGTTTGTAAAGCCTCTCAAGATAATGGGCTTTATGGCTAATGGGCTTGGGCCTGTCAAGCCCTTGGTATTTAATGTGTGATTTGAGTGGTAATTAGGTTAGACTTGGTGAGATTAGTCGTGCGCTTAACAGAGTTTAGAGAGAGAGTTTGTTCATCATTCTAATCTTGTAACTCTCTGCATTCAATCACTAAAGGGTTAATCGTTTCATATTCATTGTTACTTGTTAATCTGGGATCCACAGATCATAATGTTCTTCAAGATCTGATTTCAAAAATGAACAACACTTCATTTTTAAGAATTCTTCCCTTGCATGGACAGTGTGCTCGACCGGGTTCCCTATGAATTCAGCATAGATTAGGTTTATGAATTCCTCAGGGGATGAGACTTGTTGGACCTGGAGTTGCCTGTATTCTCCAAGACTTGTGTACCAATCTCTAAGACGGCCTTGGGTTCTGGTGATAAACCTTCTGATGACTGTGGCAACGTCATAGTATTGGAGTTCTGCTGAGCACCAAGTCAACATTTTAACACTTCTTTCTCTCCATTTAGATGGAGGAATGTCGTCAAAGGTGAATTGTTGATTTGTGTCGGCCTTCGGGGTCTTGTTTTGCCTGGGCTGCCTTGTTTCGGAAGCAGCATCGCCCATTGTGAAAGCATCGTCATACTCTCGCTCAACTGTGGGCTCAGGTTCTGCCATGAACAGGTGCTCAAAGGCATCTGTCGGTAGGTCAGTATCTTCATCCGTGTGGGATGAGATAATGGGTGCCACAAAAGTGGTGCCAGTGGGTTCCTTTTTACGGGCTAGGGAGTGTAAGAGGGACGAGATGGGGTTTGTTTCACAAATCGGTAGAACGGATGTGGGTGCTGAGGAGGCGACCATTGAGTCATCATCTCGGAACTCTCTTGTCCGACTAGATGAGGTACGATCTTGGATGGGAGGGGGTCTTTGTGGTGGTCTAGAGTTTCTCTTCTCGTGCTCTGGAGCCCATAAGGCCAGGGACGGAGAGGTTTGTCTCTCATGGAAGGAAGATAGTGGCTGTGGAGCAAATGATGTGGGTGCTGAGGAGGCGACCATTGAGTCATCATCTCGAAACTCTTCTGTTTGGATGGGTGAAGTACAATCTTGGATGGGTGGTTTGGAATTCCATTTCTCTTGTTCGGGAGACCATAAGGCCATGGACGGAGAGGCGTGTTTAGAACGGAAGGAAGGTAGTGGTTGTGGAGCAAGTGATGTCCCTGAAAAGGGAGTAGGGGCCGATCGCCAAGGTTCTTCTGATTTGGTTGAAGCACGTTTATGCCTGTATTGATTTTCAAGGTCATTGAGCTGAAATTGTAATAACTTCATCTCAGCTTGCTTCTGGTTAAAAACATGTTGTATGTTGGGTAAGGGTTTTTGTCGAGCCATCTGGAGAAGTTCAAAATGGAGAGATTCCATTTTTCCTTTGACTTCATCTATGATGCTGGTGAGAGACCTTACCTTCGTGGTAAGAGTATCTTCGAAGGAGTTTAGCGGAGGGAACTCGGCTTCGTAGTTAGAGGACGAGCTTGCTTCGTCTAAGTAATCCTGGCAGTTGCATTTATCATGGCAACAGTGTTGGCTTTGTTTGGTTGTTTGTACTATATGGACAGAGGGAAAGATGTCTTCTATATTTGGGGTGTAACTGGTTTTGTATGACTGGTCTACCTTGGATGCGGCTGATTGGCGGAAACTGGAGGATGATCTGGGTAGGGATAGATATGGATTCATGACTGGGTAGGATGATGATCTGGGTAAGGATAGATCTGGATGAATGACTGGGTAGGATGATGATCTGGGTAAGGATAGATCTGTGGGTAGGGATAGATCTGGATGAATGTCTGGGTAGGATGATGATCTGGGTAAAGATAGAGCTGGATTGATGACTGGGTAGGGTATTGTTTTCAAGAGATTTCAACTGGTGCTATATCTTGCGTTCAAGATTGCTGCGACGGCGGCTCATCCTGTGTCGACTTACCACTTGGACAAGAAACAAAACTCGATGAAATCTTTAACCTCTCTTTTATCTTGACGGAATCGGATTAGTATGCTCTGTGACTGCCGCTTATAAACGGATCTCTCACATCAGAAAACCATTCTTACAGATAAACTGAGTGACCGGTATTTGTTGTTAAAGATTTCATCGAAGTTCTGTTTCTTGTCCTAGTGGTAAGTCGACACAGGAGGAGCCGCCGTAGCAGCAATCTTGAACGCAAGATATAGCACCAGTTGAAATCTCTTGAAAACAATACCCTACCCAGTCACCAATCCAAATCTATCCCTACCCAGATCATCATCCTACCCAGTCATTCATCCGGATCTATCCCTACCCACAGATCTATCCTTACCCAGATCATCATCCTATCCAGTCATTCATCCAGACCTATCCCTACCCACAGATCTATCTTTACCTAGATCATCATCCTACCCAGTCATGAATCCAGATCTATCCCTACCCAGATCATTCTCCAGTTTCCGCCAATCATCCGCATCCAAAATAGACCAATTATACGAAATCTCTTACGTCCCCGATGATTCTAAAATACCCTTATCTAGTCTACCTATAGTCGATCCATATAGTGTTTTCTCTAAACCTTCTTCTTCCTTTACTAGAACAGTTAAAAAATTAGTAGGATCTTCTTCCACCCACCAGGTGAAAGAATATGTACAAACTTCAAAATTCGATTCACACCAACTCCCAGTCTCATCTTCCGAGCACCTCATACCGATTGCTATCCCAGCAGATCTCCCAAGACACTGCCTTGCTCAAGGATATACGCATATCCATTTCGGAGCAATCCGTTTAGCCCTTACCTTCCATGGAAGAAAAGGTCTCCCAGCCTACTCTCGCATCGCTTTGGTAGACACTCGATTTGTCGAGTACCAACATGCTTGCATAGGCACCATCCAAACCACCCTAAATGCAGGAACCATATTCGTTACGTTCTATCCGAACTTCAATATGCCATTGAACGATCCATCCTTGCATACATCTCTTAAAGCCCAGATCCAGATCGGAGGTACTACCCAGGTTAACACCTTCCAGGCTACTTTTCATTACCAGATGGCATACCGTGTTCAGAACCATGCCCTGGATATAATGGTCCCTGGCCAAGAGCATAGTGAAGATGCTTTGCTCATCGACGTTAACTCTAGTGCAACTCCAACGTGCACTTACGTTCCCAGACAGTTAACAAGAGAGGAGTTGTTAAAACTCCTTCCAGAAAAGTGGGTAACCAACTACGAGAAAATCCATCAGGCTCCCGTCCAGACAACTACAGCCCAGACTTCATCAGACATGAAAATGGACTTGTCGAAGTCAATTTTTCTTCTAAAGAAAAATCAAGCGTGACGGACGTCTTTCCCACGGTCCATATGGTTCAGCCATCCAAACAAAGCCAACACTGTTGCTATGATGTGTGCAATTGCCAAGATTGCCTAGACGAAGCTGACAGAGTTGATTATGACGAAGATTTTCCTCGAAAGACGAAAAATTCACAAAAGAGGCTGAAAGACCGTTACGATAAAGGAGATCCAGCTGTCGGACTCCTTGGCGAACCCTCTGGCAAATTCGATTATTACGTCCTGTATAACGATTTGTCCACCCAAGAGAAGATAACAAACACACCTTGTCGCCAGCCAGACAAGCCATTCGACCGACCCCTAGGCGAATGTTGTGTTATTACTCCAGCCAGCACGTCCTCCAATTACGAAGTTGAGTTCCCGCCGTTAACCTCTTTCGAAATACGGTTCAGCGAACCAAACATGATTGGAAGATCAAGAATCCTACGACTATTAGCTCAACGGGTGTTCCCACTGCTGTTAGTCCTGCTGAAATCACTCTCAACTGGCAGAGTGAAAATGCTGTTGCACAAAACCAAGCCCTTACAGCCATCCTTGCTCAACAGACACAGATCACAAAGACCCAAGAAGCCCTTACCACAAAAGTAAGGTCTCTCACCAGCATCATAGACGAAGTCAAAGAAAAACTGGAATCTCTCCATTTTGAACTTCTTCAGATGGCTTGACACAAACCCTTGCCCAGCGAGCAACATGTTTTTGGACAGAAGCAAGCCGAGATGAAGTCATTGCAATTTCAGCTCAATGACCTCGAGAATCAGCACAAGCAAAAACGGCCATCAATCCAATCAGATGAACTTTGGAGATTGGCACCTACTCCCTTTTTAGGGACATCATTTTCTCAACAGCCACTGCCTTACTTCCATGAGAAACAAACCTCTCCGTCCTTGGCCTTATGGGCTCCAGAGCACGAGAAGAGAAACTCTAGACCACCACAAAGACCCCCTCCCATCCAAGCCCTACCCATCCAAGATCGTGCCTCATCCAGTCGGACAAGAGAGTTCCGAGACGATGAATCAATAGTCGCCTCCTCAACGCCCACATCCGTTCTACCAATTTGTGAAACAAATCCCATCTCGTCCCTCTTACACTCCCTAGCTCGAAAAAAAGAACCCACTGGCACCACTTTTGTGGCACCCATTATCCCATCCCACACGGATGAAGATACTGGCCTACCAACAGA
This sequence comes from Saussurea involucrata, assembly GCA_033807775.1. NCBI lineage: Eukaryota > Viridiplantae > Streptophyta > Magnoliopsida > Asterales > Asteraceae > Saussurea > Saussurea involucrata. The sequence goes on along the minus strand of CM066317.1, from coordinate 73,395,818 downwards.
TGCCTTTGAGCACCTGTTCATGGCAGAACCTGAGCCCACAGTTGAGCATGACGATGCTTTCACAATGGGCGATGCTGCTTCCGAAACAAGGCAACCCAGGCAAAACAAGACCCCGAAGGCCGACACAAATCAACAATTCACCTTTGACGACATTCCTCCATCCGAATGGAGAGAAAGAAGTGTCGAAATGTTGACTTGGTGCTCAGCAGAACTCCAATACTATGACGTTGCCACAGTCATCAGAAGGTTTATCACCAGAACCCAAGGCCGTCTTACAGATTGGTACACAAGTCTTGGAGAATACAGGCAACTCCAAGTCCAACAAGTCTCATCCCCTGAGGAATTCATAAACCTAATCTATGCTGAATTCACAGGGAACCCGGTCGAGCACACTGTCCATGCAAGGGAAGAATTCTTAAAAATGAAGTGTTGTTCATTTTTGAAATCAGATCTTGAAGAACATTATGATCGTATGTCAAAACTGTTTTACTGTCTTCACGGTATCGACGATGTCAATCTTAAACAAGTCTTCGTTAACTCTTTCCCAGAGTCGCTCGCAAATGAATCGTTCAAATTCTTGGAACAGAAGAACGTATCACTAACCAATGCCACGCTCGGAGAACTCTACCAGTTGATACTCAATGCACTGGCCAAGCTCTGTGACCATCAAAAGTTCTTCACAGAATTTGAAAAGACGAGCAAAACGCTCGGACCTGCCTGCAATGATAAGTACCTGCAAATAAAATGCAAGACCAACTCTTCATGTGAGTGCTCTCACAAGGAGAAGAAGCCTCAGTTTAAGAATTTAAAGAATTCTTACAGAAAAACGGGAGATAAAACATGGAAGTTTCTAAAAAAGAGATCACACAGGGGAAGAAGCTCAGACAGGTGTTACATCTGTAACAAAAGGGACACTCTGCACGAGACTGCAAAGACAAGAGAAAATCTCAGTCGCTGATCCAAGCTCTTAACCTAGTAGAGCCAATGGACATTTCGGATCTCGAGTCCTTGTACTCTCTCGATGACGAGATTTCTGACAGAACCTTGTGCTCCATTGCTTATTCAGATTTCTCAGATGATGAGTCCATCTCAGAACATCCGGATATAGAGGTGTTTATGGTTCAACCACTCGAAGTCTTCCAGGCTAGTCAACCACACACCCTAGTTCCTCATCACACCAAGATGCCATCATTTAAAAGGCCTAAACTAGTACCCCTAGCCAAGGTCCATCTCCTCACTTCTACAGACTCCAAACTAATCCCCGTGATTGCGTTTTTTGATACAGGATCCTCAGTTTCAATATTGAATCCTGACATCCTACCCCAGAGTTACTGGCTACCATACCACAAGCACTACCTTGCGGCCAACGGGTCCACGTTTGTCATTGCTAAGATCAGTGTTCCTATCTTCATCAGACTTTTTCCTAAATGTGTTGTCAAACACAGACTGTTAGGATCAAGTTCCCATGGAAAGGACCTTCTCATTGGATTTGACATCCTCCACAAACTACCAGGCCTAAGGTACGAAGAACAAGGACTCTGTTACAAAAGCTTTTTGAACCCATGGAGTCTGGTTCAAAATCTTTATATGACTTCAGCCCTCACCATGGAAGATGTGATTATTCCTTCTTCCTGTGCTTCAAACCGCCCAGATTTCCTTACCAAGCTACAGATTGAAGCAGTAAAAGCAACAAAGCAACTTGCTGATGTGGGGCCACTTTTAAAGATTCCTATAGAAACCGACAAAAGGAAACTCCAGGCTGACTCATGTGATAAGTGCTGGGGAGCAGTACTACTGGTAGAAGACAAAAGCGGGGCCAGGACAATATGTGGCTACAAATGTGGCACGTTCAAAGAATCCGAGCAACACTACCACCCCGCGCTCAAAGAGGTCCTCGCTATAAAAAAGGGGAATTAAAAGATTCCAAATCCATCTTGTCGGACAAGATTTTCAAATCGAAATGGACATGTCACTTTTCCCACGCATGCTCCAAATCAAAAGAAAGATGCTCTCAAAAGCACAGCTGTTGAGGTGGACTGATTGGTTCCTACAGTGGAAGTTTACAGTGAAACAAATCGAAGGGTCAGGAAGAAATCTCGCAATTCTTCTGTCAAAACCAAGGCACTATAACAGCAATGATCCTAACATCCAACAAAGCATGGTAATTCCCTTAGTTTTCATTATGGATAAAAACGTTCCCAGTTCCTCCACTCCCCAAGATGCCACGCAGCATTGTCCTGAAGAGATAACAGAAACCATAGCTGACCTAACCCTGGCTCAAAGGTCAGTACTGAATTGGAAGACGTTCTATAACGTCCTCCTTGCCAACCATGGTCCCTTTCTAAAAAACCACATGGTCCACCCAGAATACCCCTTTCTTACCATCTTCCACATCCACGATCTGTTCAGATTACCCAAAGAAGCGCTATGTTTCTTCTGGTACCTCTTTGAAACCCACACCATTGCCATCACCTTCAATGCTTGCAAACTGTTCACTTACCTTTTCCAGTGCCAGTTTGAACATGTTCCCAAAGAGTCTAAACACCTGTTTACCCTCTTCCAATGGTTCCTCCCAGCACATCAATGGGTCCAACGACTACACATAAGCCAAAAAACTTATGCGGTCATCTTCTTCAAAAGACCCTGCTCTTTCTTGCCAGCTGCTGCTGTTGGTGGCGAACAGTCAATGGTTTATCATTTCCCCGCGTCCTTCATCCACGCCTGGCATGATATCAACCCCTCCACCAGAACGTTCAAAATACGCCATACTCAACAATTCATGGACCTACGACATGCATTGATAAACGCAAATCGTGTTGTTCTTGAATTTGTTCCTGTTGCAGTCATAGAAGGAAAAGAAACATGGCCAGAAGGACATCCTGATACAACCTAATGGGATAAGACCCTAAGTTAATGGTTCGATACTCATTTTGCGAAAGATATTGTCTCCTCTGATGATGATTTCGACCTTGATGAAAACCCAGATGACTACTATTATATTGGAGAAGATAATGACTATGATCCATATGAAGACGACCCGTCTCACCCAGACTCCCGTTGGAAATAGTACCCCAAGGCCCAGCAATCAGCTCCGTGATTGCTGATAATTATTAAAGTTTTGCCTTAATAATTATTCCCTATCCTGTATTTACTTTCAGTATTTACTTTCCATATTTACTTTCCAGTATTTCCTTCAATGTATTTGTTTGTATAAAGGAAGTGACAAGTCACTCTCAAGTGATGTAAGCGCTTACCTCATGTTGCATTATTAGTTGCATTATTAGTAGTGATGCATGACTTATGTCATGCTTATGTATGATAGCCTTTTCCTTGCCTATAAAAGGAAGGCTCTCCATCACTAGTAAAAAACACCTTAGAAAAGACCTTAGAAAGCAATAAACATACCTTTCTATAATTCTCTCTAGTTTCTCTCTAGTTTTCTTATATTTCCTTCTTTGTTCTTAGTAGTTCTTAGTAGTATAATAGTAAACCACCAGTCCTAGATGGTCAACCACCAGTCAACCACCAGTCTGCCGCCAGTCACCACCAGTCCCCGCCAGTGACCACTATACCGTCCCATGATCCAGCCCGTTCCGCTACTCCTTTTCATAGGAATCCCTTTTTGACCATCTAGGACTTGTGGTTTACCATTATACTACTAAGAACTACTAAGAACAAAGAAGGAAATATAAGAAAACTACAAGAAAACTAGAGGGAAACTAGAGAGAAACTAGAGAGAAACTACGAAGTTGAGTTCCCGCCGTTAACCTCCTTCGAAAATACGGTTCAGCGAACCAGACATGATTGGAAGATCAAGAATCCTACGACTATTAGCTCAACGGGTGTTCCCACTGCTATTAGTCCTGCTGAAGTCACTCTCAACTGGCAGAGTGAAAATGCTGTTGCACAAAACCAAGCCCTTACAGCCATCCTTGCTCAACAGACACAGATCACAAAGACCCAAGAAGCCCTTACCACAAAAGTAAGGTCTCTCACCAGCATCATAGACGAAGTCAAAGAAAAAATGGAATCTCTCCATTTTGAACTTCTTCAGATAGCTCGACACAAACCCTTGCCCAGCGAGCAACATGTTTTTTGCCAGAAACAAGCCGAGATGAAGTCGTTGCAATTTCAGCTCAATGACCTCGAGAATCAGCACAGGGAAAAACGGGCATCAACCCAATCAGATGAACCTTGGAGATTGGCACCTACTCCATTTTTAGGGACATCATTTGCTCCACAGCCACTACCTTCCTTCCATGGGAAACAAACCTCTCCGTCCCTGGCCTTATGGGTTCAAGAGCACGAGAAGAGAAACTCTAGACCACCACAAAGACCCCCTCCCATCCAAGCCCCACCCATCCAAGATCGTACCTCATCTAGTCGGACAAGAGAGTTCCAAGATGATGACTCAATGGTCGCCTCCTCAGCACCCACATCCGTTCTACCGATTTGTGAAACAAACCCCATCTCGTCCCTCTTACACTCCCTAGCCCGTAAAAAGGAACCCACTGGCACCACTTTTGTGGCACCCATTATCTCATCCCACACGGATGAAGATACTGACCTATCGACAGATGCCTTTGAGCACCTGTTCATGGCAGAACCTGAGCCCACAGTTGAGCGAGAGTATGACGATGCTTTCACAATGGGCGATGCTGCTACCGAAACAAGGCAGCCCAGGCAAAACAAGACCCCGAAGGCCGACACAAACCAACAATTCACCTTTGACGACATTCCTCCATCTAAATGGAGAGAAAGAAGTGTTGAAATGTTGACTTGGTGCTCAGCAGAACTCCAATACTACGACGTTGCCACAGTCATCAGAAGGATTATCACCAGAACCCAAGGCCGTCTTAGAGATTGGTACACAAGTCTTGGAGAATACAGGCAACTCCAGGTCCAACAAGTCTCATCCCCTGAGGAATTCATAAACCTAATCTATGCTGAATTCATAGGGAACCCGGTTGAGCACACTGTCCATGCAAGGGAAGAATTTTTAAAAATGAAGTGTTGTTCATTTTTGAAATCAGATCTTGAAGAACATTATGATCGTATGTCAAAACGTTTTTACTGTCTTCACGGTGTCGACGATGTCAATCTTAAACAAGTCTTCGTTAACTCTTTCCCAGAGTCGCTTGCAAACGAATCGTTCAGGTTCTTAGAACAGAAGAACGTCTCATTAGCCAACGCCACGCTCGGAGAACTTTACCAGTTGATACTCAATGCATTGGCCAAGCTCTGCGACCATCAAAAGTTCTTCACAGAATTTGAAAAGACAAGCAAAACGCTCGGACCTGCCTGCAATGATAAGTACCTGCAAATAAAATGCAAGACCAACTCTTCATGTGAGTGCTCTCACAAGGAGAAGAAGCCTCAGTTTAAGAATTTACAGAATTCTTACAGAAAACAGGAGATAAAACATGGAAGTTTTTAAAGAAGAGATCACACAGGGGGAGAAGCTCAGACAGGTGTTACATTTGTAACAAAAAGGGACACTTTGCACGAGACTGTAAAGACAAGAAAAAGTCCCAATCACTGATCCAAGCTCTTAATCTAGTAGAGCCAATGGATATTTCGGATCTCGAGTTCCTCTACTCTCTCGATGACGAGATTTCTGACCGAACCTTGTGCTCCATTGCTTATTCAGATTTCTCAGATGATGAGTCCATCTCAGAGCATCCGGATATAGAGGTGTTTATGGTACAACCACTCGAAGTCTTCCAGGCTAGTCAACCACACACCCTAGTTCCTCATCACACCAAGATGCCATCATCACATCAACCCCAACCAGTACCCCTAGCCAAGGTCCATCTCCTCACTTCTACAGACTCCAAACCAATCCCCGTGATTGCGTTTTTTGATACAGGATACTCAGTTTCAATATTGAATCCTGACATCCTACCCTAGAGTTACTGGCTACCATACCACAAGCACTACCTTGCGGCCAACGGAAGCACGTTTGTCATTGATAAGATCAGTGTTCCTATCTTCATCAGACTTTTTCCTAAGTGTGTTGTCAAACACAGACTGTTAGGATCAAGTTCCCATGGAAAGGATCTTCTCATTGGATTTGATATCCTCCACAAACTACCAGAGCTAAGGTATGAAGAACATGGACTATGTTATAAAACCTTTCTGAATCCTTGGAGTCCGGTTCAAAATCTTTATACGGCATCAGCCCCCACCTTGGAAGACATGAATCAAAAGCTTGTTCCTTCTTCCTGTGCTTCGAATCACTCAGCCAAAAAACAGATTGAAGCAGCAAAAGCATCAAGACAACTTGCTGATGTGGGGCCACTTTTAAAGATTCCTACAGAAACCGACAAAAGGATACTCCAGGCTAATTCAAATAATGAGTACTGGGGAGCAGTACTACTGGTAGAAGACAAAAGCGGGGCCAGAACAATATGTGGCTACAAATGTGGCACGTTCAAAGAATCCGAGCAACACTACCACTCCGCGCTCAAAAAGGTCCTTGCTGTCAAAAGGGGAATTAAAAGATTCCAAATCCATCTTATCGGACATGATTTCCTGATCGAGATGGATATGTCGCTTTTCCCACGCATGCTCCAAAATAAAAGAAAGATGCTCCCAAAAGCACAGCTATTGTGGTGGACTGATTGGTTCTTACAGTGGAAATTTACTGTGAAACAAATCAAAGGGCCAGAAAGTAATCTCACCGTTCTGCTGTCAAAACCAAGGCCCTATAAATGCAGTGATCCAAGCATCCAACATAGCATGGTTATTCCTTTAGTTTTCACTATGGAAAAAGGCGATCCCAGTTCCTCCACTCCCCAATATACCATGCAGATTTGTCCCGAAGAGATAACAGAGATCATAGCTGACCTAACCCTTGCCTAAAGGTCAGTATTGAATTGGAAGACGTTCTATAACGTCCTCCTAGCCAAACATGGTCCCTTTCAAAAAAACCACTTGATCCACCCAGACTACCCCTTCCTTAACATCTTCCATATCCACGATCTGTTCAGACTACCCAAAGAAGCCCTATGCTTCTTCTGGTACCCTTTTGAAACCCACACCATTGCCATCACCTTCAATGCTTGAAAACTGTTCACTTACCTGTTCCAGTGCCAGTTTGAGCATGTTCCCAAAGAGTCTAAACACCTGTTTACCCTCTTCCAATGGTTCCTCCCAGCACACCAATGGGTCCAACGATTACATATAAGCCAAAAAACTTATGTGGTGATCTTCTTCAAAAGACCCTGCTCTTTCTTACCTACTGCAGCTGTTGGTGGCGAACAGTCAATGGTTTATCACTTCCCCACGGCGTTTATCCACACCTGGCATGATATCAACCCCTCCAACAGAACGTTCCAAATACGCCATACGCAATAGTTACTGGATTTACGACACGCACTGATAAACGCAAATCGCGTTGTCCTCGAATCTGTCCCTGTTGCAGTCATAGATGGAAGAGAAAAATGGCCGGAAGGACATCCTGATACAATCTTATGGGATGAGACACTATCTCAATGGTTCGATACCCACTTTTCGAAAGATATTGTCTCCTCTGATGATGATTTCGACCTGGATGAAAGCCTAGATAGCTACTTTTATCTCAGGGATGATGATGATTACGACCCATACGAAGATGACCCGTCCCACCCAGACTCACGATGGAAATAGTACCCCAAGGCCCAACAATCAGCTCCGTGATTGCCGATAATTATTAAAGTTTTGCCTTAATAATTATTCCCTATCCTGTATTACTTTCCGTATTTACTTTCCAGTATTTCTTATAATGTATTTGTGTGTATAAAGGAAGTAACTAGTCACTTTCAAGTGATGTAAGTGCTTACCTCATGTTGCATTATTAGTTGTGATGCATGGCTTATGTCATGCTTATGTAAGTAAGCCTTTTCCTTGGCTATAAAAGGAAGGCTCTCCATCACTTGTAAAACACACCTTAGAAAGCAATAAACATACCTTTCTATAATTCTCTCTAGTTTCTCTCTAGTTTTCTTATATTTCTTTCTTTGTTCTTAGTAGTTCTTAGTAGTATAATGGTAAACCACCAGTCCCCGCCAGTGACCACTATCCAAACCCTACCTACCGTCCCATGATCCAGCCCGTTCCGCTACTCCTTTCATAGGAATCCCCCCTTGGTATCAGAGCCTAACCTCTCTTTTATCTTGACAGAATAGGATTAGTATGCTCTGTGACTGCCGCTTATAAATGGATCTCTCACATCAGAAAACCATTCTTACAGATAAACTGAGTGACCGGTATTTGTTGTTAAAGATTTCATCGAGTTTTGTTTCTTGTCCAAGTGGTAAGTCGACACAGGAGGAGCCGTCATCGCAGCAATCTTGAACGCAAGATATAGCACCAATTGAAATCTCTTGAAAACAATACCCTACCCAGTCATCAATCCAGATCTATCTTTACCCAGATCATCATCCTACCAGTCATTCATCCAGATCTATCCCTACCCACAGATCTATCCTTACCCAGATCATCATCCTACCCAGTCATTCATCCAGATCTATCCCTACCCACAGATCTATCCTTACCCAGATCATCATCCTAACCAGTCATGAATCTAGATCTATCCCTACCCAGATCATCCTCCAGTTTCCGCCAATCAGCCGCATCCAAGGTAGACCAGTCATACAAAACCAGTTACACCCCAAATATAGTAGACATCTTTCCCTCTGTCCATATAGTACAAACAACCAAACAAAGCCAACACTGTTGCCATGATAAATGCAACTGCCAGGATTACTTAGACGAAACAAGCTCGTCCTCTAACTACGAAGCCGAGTTCCCTCCGCTAAACTCCTTCGAAGATACTCTTACCACGAAGGTAAGGTCTCTCACCAGCATCATAGATGAAGTCAAAGGAAAAATGGAATCTCTCCATTTTGAACTTCTCCAGATGGCTCGACAAAAACCCTTACCCAACATACAACATGTTTTTAACCAGAAGCAAGCTGAGATGAAGTTATTACAATTTCAGCTCGATGACCTTGAAAATCAGTACAGGCATAAACGTGCTTCAACCAAATCAGAAGAACCTTGGCGATTGGCCCCTACTCCCTTTTCAGGGACATCACTTGCTCCACAACCACTACCTTCCTTCCGTTCTAAACACGCCTCTCCGTCCATGGCCTTATGGTCTCCCGAACAAGAGAAATGGAATTCCAAACCACCCATCCAAGATTGTACTTCACCCAGCCAAACAGAAGAGTTTCGAGATGATGACTCAATGGTCGCCTCCTCAGCACCCACATCATTTGCTCCACAGCCACTATCTTCCTTCCATGAGAAACAAACCTCTCCGTCCCTGGCCTTATGGGCTCCAGAGCACGAGAAGAGAAACTCTAGACCACCACAAATACCCACTCCCATCCAAGCCCCACCCATCCAAGATCGTACCTCATCTAGTCGGACAAGAGAGTTCCGAGATGATGACTCAATGGTCGCCTCCTCAGCACCCACATCCGTTCTACCAATTTGTGAAACAAACCCCATCTCGTCCCTCTTACACTCCCTAGCCCGTAAAAAGGAACCCACTGGCACCACTTTTGTGGCACCCATTATCTCATCCCACATGGATGAAGATACTGACCTACCGACAGATGCCTTTGAGCACCTGTTCATGGCAGAACCTGAGCCCACAGTTGAGCGAGAGTATGACGATGCTTTCACAATGGGCGATGCTGCTTCTGAAACAAGGCAACCCAGGCAAAACAAGACCCCGAAGGCCGACACAAATTAACAATTCACCTTTGACGACATTCCTCCATCTAAATGGAGAGAAAGAAGTGTTGAAATGTTGACTTGGTGCTCAGCAGAACTCCAATACTATGACGTTGCCACAGTCATCAGAAGGTTTATCACCAGAACCCAAGGCCGTCTTAGAGATTGGTACACAAGTCTTGGAGAATACAGGCAACTCCAGGTCCAACAAGTCTTATCCCCTGAGGAATTCATAAACCTAATCTATGCTGAATTCATAGGGAACCCGGTCGAGCACACTGTCCATGCAAGGGAAGAATTCTTAAAAATGAAGTGTTGTTCATTTTTGAAATCAGATCTTGAAGAACATTATGATCGTATATCAAAACGGTTTTACTGTCTTCACGGTATCGACGATGTCAATCTTAAACAAGTCTTCGTTAACTCTTTCCCAGAGTCGCTTGCAAACGAATCGTTCAGGTTCTTAGAACAGAAGAACGTCTCATTAGCCAACGCCACGCTCGGAGAACTTTACCAGTTGATACTCAATGCACTGGCCAAGCTCTGCGACCATCAAAAGTTCTTCACAGAATTTGAAAAGACAAGCAAAACGCTCGGACCTGCCTGCAATGATAAGTACCTGCAAATAAAATGCAAGACCAACTCTTCATGTGAGTGCTCTCACAAGGAGAAGAAGCCTCAGTTTAAGAATTTAAAGAATTCTTACAGAAAACAGGAGATAAAACATGGAAGTTTTTAAAGAAGAGATCACACAGGGGGAGAAGCTCAGACAGGTGTTACATCTGTAACAAAAAGGGACACTTTGCACGAGACTGTAAAGACAAGAAAAAGTCCCAATCACTGATCCAAGCTCTTAATCTAGTAGAGCCAATGGATATTTCGGATCTCGAGTTCCTCTACTCTCTCGATGACGAGATTTCTGACCGAACCTTGTGCTCCATTGCTTATTCAGATTTCTCAGATGATGAGTCCATCTCAGAGCATCCGGATATAGAGGTGTTTATGGTACAACCACTCGAAGTCTTCCAGGCTAGTCAACCACACACCCTAGTTCCTCATCACACCAAGATGCCATCATCACATCAACCCCAACCAGTACCCCTAGCCAAGGTCCATCTCCTCACTTCTACAGACTCCAAACCAATCCCCGTGATTGCGTTTTTTGATATAGGATACTCAGTTTCAATATTGAATCCTGACATCCTACCCTAGAGTTACTGGCTACCATACCACAAGCACTACCTTGCGGCCAACGGAAGCACGTTTGTCATTGATAAGATCAGTGTTCCTATCTTCATCAGACTTTTTCCTAAGTGTGTTGTCAAACACAGACTGTTAGGATCAAGTTCCCATGGAAAGGATCTTCTCATTGGATTTGATATCCTCCACAAACTACCAGAGCTAAGGTATGAAGAACATGGACTATGTTATAAAACCTTTCTGAATCCTTGGAGTCCGGTTCAAAATCTTTATACGGCATCAGCCCCCACCTTGGAAGACATGAATCAAAAGCTTGTTCCTTCTTCATGTGCTTCGAATCACTCAGCCAAAAAACAGATTGAAGCAGCAAAAGCATCAAGACAACTTGCTGATGTGGGGCCACTTTTAAAGATTCCTACAGAAACCGACAAAAGGATACTCCAGGCTAATTCAAATAATGAGTACTGGGGAGCAGTACTACTGGTAGAAGACAAAAGCGGGGCCAGAACAATATATGACTACAAATGTGGCACGTTCAAAGAATCCGAGCAACACTACCACTCCGCGCTCAAAAAGGTCCTTGCTGTCAAAAGGGGAATTAAAAGATTCCAAATCCATCTTATCGGACATGATTTCCTGATCGAGATGGATATGTCGCTTTTCCCACGCATGCTCCAAAATAAAAGAAAGATGCTCCCAAAAGCACAGCTCTTGTGGTGGACTGATTGGTTCTTACAGTGGAAATTTACTGTGAAACAAATCAAAGGGCCAGAAAGTAATCTCACCGTTCTGCTGTCAAAACCAAGGCCCTATAAATGCAGTGATCCAAGCATCCAACATAGCATGGTTATTCCTTTAGTTTTCACTATGGAAAAAGGCGATCCCAGTTCCTCCACTCCCCAATATACCATGCAGATTTGTCCTGAAGAGATAACAGAGATCATAGCTGACCTAACCCTTGCCCAAAGGTCAGTATTGAATTGGAAGACGTTCTATAACGTCCTCCTAGCCAAACATGGTCCCTTTCAAAAAAACCACTTGATCCACCCAGACTACCCCTTCCTTAACATCTTCCATATCCACGATCTGTTCAGACTACCCAAAGAAGCCCTATGCTTCTTCTGGTACCCTTTTGAAACCCACACCATTGCCATCACCTTCAATGCTTGAAAACTGTTCACTTACCTGTTCCAGTGCCAGTTTGAGCATGTTCCCAAAGAGTCTAAACACCTGTTTACCCTCTTCCAATGGTTCCTCCCAGCACACCAATGGGTCCAACGATTACATATAAGCCAAAAAACTTATGTGGTGATCTTCTTCAAAAGACCCTGCTCTTTCTTACCTACTGCAGCTGTTGGTGGCGAACAGTCAATGGTTTATCACTTCCCCACGGCGTTTATCCACACCTGGCATGATATCAACCCCTCCAACAGAACGTTCCAAATACGCCATACGCAATAGTTACTGGATTTACGACACGCACTGATAAACGCAAATCGCGTTGTCCTCGAATCTGTCCCTGTTGCAGTCATAGATGGAAGAGAAAAATGGCCGGAAGGACATCCTGATACAATCTTATGGGATGAGACACTATCTCAATGGTTCGATACCCACTTTTCGAAAGATATTGTCTCCTCTGATGATGATTTCGACCTGGATGAAAGCCAAGATAGCTACTTTTATCTCAGGGATGATGATGATTACGACCCATACGAAGATGACCCGTCCCACCCAGACTCACGATGGAAATAGTACCCCAAGGCCCAACAATCAGCTCCGTGATTGCCGATAATTATTAAAGTTTTGCCTTAATAATTATTCCCTATCCTGTATTACTTTCCGTATTTACTTTCCAGTATTTCTTATAATGTATTTGTGTGTATAAAGGAAGTAACTAGTCACTTTCAAGTGATGTAAGTGCTTACCTCATGTTGCATTATTAGTTGTGATGCATGGCTTATGTCATGCTTATGTAAGTAAGCCTTTTCCTTGCCTATAAAAGGAAGGCTCTCCATCACTTGTAAAACACACCTTAGAAAGCAATAAACATACCTTTCTATAATTCTCTCTAGTTTCTCTCTAGTTTTCTTATATTTCTTTCTTTGTTCTTAGTAGTTCTTAGTAGTATAATGGTAAACCACCAGTCCCCGCCAGTGACCACTATCCAAACCCTACCTACCGTCCCATGATCCAGCCCGTTCCGCTACTCCTTTCATAGGAATCCCCCCTTGGTATCAGAGCCTAGCCTCTCTTTTATCTTGACAGAATCGGATTAGTATGCTCTGTGACTGCCGCTTATAAATGGATCTCTCACATCAGAAAACCATTCTTACAGATAAACTGAGTGACCGGTATTTGTTGTTAAAGATTTCATCGAGTTTTGTTTCTTGTCCAAGTGGTAAGTCGACACAGGAGGAGCCGTCGTCGCAACAATCTTGAACGCAAGATATAGCACCAATTGAAATCTCTTGAAAACAATACCCTACCCAGTCATCAATCCAGATCTATCTTTACCCAGATCATCATCCTACCAGTCATTCATCCAGATCTATCCCTACCCACAGATCTATCCTTACCCAGATCATCATCCTACCCAGTCATTCATCCAGATCTATCCCTACCCACAGATCTATCCTTACCCAGATCATCATCCTAACCAGTCATGAATCTAGATCTATCCCTACCCAGATCATCCTCCAGTTTCCGCCAATCAGCCGCATCCAAGGTAGACCAGTCATACAAAACCAGTTACACCCCAAATATAGTAGACATCTTTCCCTCTGTCCATATAGTACAAACAACCAAACAAAGCCAACACTGTTGCCATGATAAATGCAACTGCCAGGATTACTTAGACGAAACAAGCTCGTCCTCTAACTACGAAGCCGAGTTCCCTCCGCTAAACTCCTTCGAAGATACTCTTACCACGAAGGTAAGGTCTCTCACCAGCATCATAGATGAAGTCAAAGGAAAAATGGAATCTCTCCATTTTGAACTTCTCCAGATGGCTCGACAAAAACCCTCACCCAACATACAACATGTTTTTAACCAGAAGCAAGCTGAGATGAAGTTATTACAATTTCAGCTCAATGACCTTGAAAATCAGTACAGGCATAAACGTGCTTCAACCAAATCAGAAGAACCTTGGCGATTGGCCCCTACTCCCTTTTCAGGGACATCACTTGCTCCACAACCACTACCTTCCTTCCGTTCTAAACACGCCTCTCCGTCCATGGCCTTATGGTCTCCCGAACAAGAGAAATGGAATTCCAAACCACCCATCCAAGATTGTACTTCACCCAGCCAAACAGAAGAGTTTCGAGATGATGACTCAATGGTCGCCTCCTCAGCACCCACATCATTTGCTCCACAGCCACTATCTTCCTTCCATGAGAAACAAACCTCTCCGTCCCTGGCCTTATGGGCTCCAGAGCACGAGAAGAGAAACTCTAGACCACCACAAATACCCACTCCCATCCAAGCCCCACCCATCCAAGATCGTACCTCATCTAGTCGGACAAGAGAGTTCCGAGATGATGACTCAATGGTCGCCTCCTCAGCACCCACATCCGTTCTACCAATTTGTGAAACAAACCCCATCTCGTCCCTCTTACACTCCCTAGCCCGTAAAAAGGAACCCACTGGCACCACTTTTGTGGCACCCATTATCTCATCCCACATGGATGAAGATACTGACCTACCGACAGATGCCTTTGAGCACCTGTTCATGGCAGAACCTGAGCCCACAGTTGAGCGAGAGTATGACGATGCTTTCACAATGGGCGATGCTGCTTCTGAAACAAGGCAACCCAGGCAAAACAAGACCCCGAAGGCCGACACAAATTAACAATTCACCTTTGACGACATTCCTCCATCTAAATGGAGAGAAAGAAGTGTTGAAATGTTGACTTGGTGCTCAGCAGAACTCCAATACTATGACGTTGCCACAGTCATCAGAAGGTTTATCACCAGAACCCAAGGCCGTCTTAGAGATTGGTACACAAGTCTTGGAGAATACAGGCAACTCCAGGTCCAACAAGTCTTATCCCCTGAGGAATTCATAAACCTAATCTATGCTGAATTCATAGGGAACCCGGTCGAGCACACTGTCCATGCAAGGGAAGAATTCTTAAAAATGAAGTGTTGTTCATTTTTGAAATCAGATCTTGAAGAACATTATGATCGTATATCAAAACGGTTTTACTGTCTTCACGGTATCGACGATGTCAATCTTAAACAAGTCTTCGTTAACTCTTTCCCAGAGTCGCTTGCAAACGAATCGTTCAGGTTCTTAGAACAGAAGAACGTCTCATTAGCCAACGCCACGCTCGGAGAACTTTACCAGTTGATACTCAATGCACTGGCCAAGCTCTGCGACCATCAAAAGTTCTTCACAGAATTTGAAAAGACAAGCAAAACGCTCGGACCTGCCTGCAATGATAAGTACCTGCAAATAAAATGCAAGACCAACTCTTCATGTGAGTGCTCTCACAAGGAGAAGAAGCCTCAGTTTAAGAATTTAAAGAATTCTTACAGAAAACAGGAGATAAAACATGGAAGTTTTTAAAGAAGAGATCACACAGGGGGAGAAGCTCAGACAGGTGTTACATCTGTAACAAAAAGGGACACTTTGCACGAGACTGTAAAGACAAGAAAAAGTCCCAATCACTGATCCAAGCTCTTAATCTAGTAGAGCCAATGGATATTTCGGATCTCGAGTTCCTCTACTCTCTCGATGACGAGATTTCTGACCGAACCTTGTGCTCCATTGCTTATTCAGATTTCTCAGATGATGAGTCCATCTCAGAGCATCCGGATATAGAGGTGTTTATGGTACAACCACTCGAAGTCTTCCAGGCTAGTCAACCACACACCCTAGTTCCTCATCACACCAAGATGCCATCATCACATCAACCCCAACCAGTACCCCTAGCCAAGGTCCATCTCCTCACTTCTACAGACTCCAAACCAATCCCCGTGATTGTGTTTTTTGATACAGGATACTCATTTTCAATATTGAATCCTGACATCCTACCCTAGAGTTACTGGCTACCATACCACAAGCACTACCTTGCGGCCAACGGAAGCACGTTTGTCATTGATAAGATCAGTGTTCCTATCTTCATCAGACTTTTTCCTAAGTGTGTTGTCAAACACAGACTGTTAGGATCAAGTTCCCATGGAAAGGATCTTCTCATTGGATTTGATATCCTCCACAAACTACCAGAGCTAAGGTATGAAGAACATGGACTATGTTATAAAACCTTTCTGAATCCTTGGAGTCCGGTTCAAAATCTTTATACGGCATCAGCCCCCACCTTGGAAGACATGAATCAAAAGCTTGTTCCTTCTTCCTGTGCTTCGAATCACTCAGCCAAAAAACAGATTGAAGCAGCAAAAGCATCAAGACAACTTGCTGATGTGGGGCCACTTTTAAAGATTCCTACAGAAACCGACAAAAGGATACTCCAGGCTAATTCAAATAATGAGTACTGGGGAGCAGTACTACTGGTAGAAGACAAAAGCGGGGCCAGAACAATATGTGGCTACAAATGTGGCACGTTCAAAGAATCCGAGCAACACTACCACTCCGCGCTCAAAAAGGTCCTTGCTGTCAAAAGGGGAATTAAAAGATTCCAAATCCATCTTATCGGACATGATTTCCTGATCGAGATGGATATGTCGCTTTTCCCACGCATGCTCCAAAATAAAAGAAAGATGCTCCCAAAAGCACAGCTCTTGTGGTGGACTGATTGGTTCTTACAGTGGAAATTTACTGTGAAACAAATCAAAGGGCCAGAAAGTAATCTCACCGTTCTGCTGTCAAAACCAAGGCCCTATAAATGCAGTGATCCAAGCATCCAACATAGCATGGTTATTCCTTTAGTTTTCACTATGGAAAAAGGCGATCCCAGTTCCTCCACTCCCCAATATACCATGCAGATTTGTCCTGAAGAGATAACAGAGATCATAGCTGACCTAACCCTTGCCCAAAGGTCAGTATTGAATTGGAAGACGTTCTATAACGTCCTCCTAGCCAAACATGGTCCCTTTCAAAAAAACCACTTGATCCACCCAGACTACCCCTTCCTTAACATCTTCCATATCCACGATCTGTTCAGACTACCCAAAGAAGCCCTATGCTTCTTCTGGTACCCTTTTGAAACCCACACCATTGCCATCACCTTCAATGCTTGAAAACTGTTCACTTACCTATTCCAGTGCCAGTTTGAGCATGTTCCCAAAGAGTCTAAACACCTGTTTACCCTCTTCCAATGGTTCCTCCCAGCACACCAATGGGTCCAACGATTACATATAAGCCAAAAAACTTATGTGGTTATCTTCTTCAAAAGACCCTGCTCTTTCTTACCTACTGCAGCTGTTGGTGGCGAACAGTCAATGGTTTATCACTTCCCCACGGCGTTTATCCACACCTGGCATGATATCAACCCCTCCAACAGAACGTTCCAAATACGCCATACGCAATAGTTACTGGATTTACGACACGCACTGATAAACGCAAATCGCGTTGTCCTCGAATCTGTCCCTGTTGCAGTCATAGATGGAAGAGAAAAATGGCCGGAAGGACATCCTGATACAATCTTATGGGATGAGACACTATCTCAATGGTTCGATACCCACTTTTCGAAAGATATTGTCTCCTCTGATGATGATTTCGACCTGGATGAAAGCCCAGATAGCTACTTTTATCTCAAGGATGATGATGATTACGACCCATACGAAGATGACCCGTCCCACCCAGACTCACGATGGAAATAGTACCCCAAGGCTTCGTTAACTCTTTCCCAGAGTCGCTCGCAAATGAATCGTTCATATTCTTGGAACAGAAGAACGTATCACTAGCCAATGCCACGCTCGGAGAACTCTACCAGTTGATACTCAATGCACTGGCCAAGCTCTGCGACCATCAAAAATTCTTCACAGAATTTGAAAAGACGAGCAAAACGCTCGGACCTGCTTGCAATGATAAGTACCTGCAAATAAAATGCAAGACCAACTTTTCATGTGAGTGCTCTCACAAAGAGAAGAAGCCTCAGTTCAAGAATTTCAAGAATTCTTACAGAAAAACTGAAGGCAGAAGATGGAAATTTTTAAAGAAAAGGTCACACAGAGGAAGAAGCTCAGACAAGTGTCACATCTGTAACAAAAAGGGACACTTTGCACGAGACTGCAAAGACAAGAGAAAATCTCAGTCGCTAATCCAACCTCTTAACCTAGTAGAGCCAATGGACATTTCGGATCGTGAGTCCCTGTACTCTCTCGATGATGAGATTACTGACAGAACCCTGTGCTCCATTGCCTATTCCGACTTTTCAGATGACGAGTCCATCTCAGAACATCCGGAGATAGAAGTGTTTACGATAAAACCCCTCCAATTTTCCCAGGCTAGCCAACCACACATCCCAGTCCCTCATCACACCAAGACACTATCATTAAAAAAGCCTTAACCAAAACCCCTAGCCAAAGTTCATCTCCTCACTTCTACAGATTCCAAACCGATCCCAGTGATTGCGTTCTTTGACACAGGATCCTCAGTTTCAATACTGAATCCTGACATCCTACCCCAAAGTTACTGGCTTCCATACCACCAGCATTACCTTGCCGCCAGTGGAAGCACGTTTGTCATTGAAAAGATCAGTATTCCTATCTTTATCAGACTTTTTCCTAAATGTGTTGTCAAACACAGACTGTTAGGATCAAGTTCCCATGGAAAGGATCTTCTCATTGGATTCGATATCCTTCACAAACTACCAGGCCTGAAGTATGAAGAACAAGGACTCTGTTACAAAAGCTTTATGAATCCATGGAGTCCAGTTCCAAATCTTTATATGGTTTCAGCCCACACCACGGACGATATGAAACAAAAGATAAATCCTTCGTCCTGTGCTTCAAATCAGTCGGAAGTTCTTGCCAAAAAACAGATTGAAGCAGTAGAAGCAAAAAAGGCAACTTGCTGATGTGGGGCCATTTTTAAAGATTCCTACAGAGACCGACAAAAGGTTACTCCAGACTGACTCAAGTGATAAGTACTGGGGAGCAGTACTACTGGTAGAAGACAAAAGCGGGGCCAGAACACTATGTGGCTACAAAAGTGGCACGCTCAAAGAATCCAAAAAACACATCAAAAAGTCAGAAACCAGTCTCGCAGATTTTTTGCTCAATCCAAAGCGCTGTAAATCCATGAGTCCTGGCATCCGACAAGATATGGTATTTCCATTAGTTTTCACTATGGATAAAGCCATTTCCAGTTCCCCCACTCCCCAAGATACCGCTAAGCATTGTCCTGAAGTGATAACAAAGATCATAGCTGACCTAACCCTAGCCTAGAGGTCAATACTGAATTGGAAGATGTTCTATAACGTCCTCCTTGCCAAATATGGTCCCTTTCTAAAAAACCACATGGTCCACCCAGAATACCCATTTCTGACCATCTTCCACATCCATGTTCTGTTCAAACTACCGAAAGAAGCACTATGTTTCTTCTGGTACCTCTTTGAATCCCACACTATTGCCATCACTTTCAATGATTGCAACCTGATCACTTACCTGTTCCAGTGCCAGTTTGGCCAAGTTCCCAAAGAGTCTAAACACCTGTTTACCCTCTTCCAGTGTTTCCTCCCAGCCCATAAGTGGGTCCAAAAGTTACACAAAAGCCAAAACACGTATGTGGTGATCTTCTTCAAAAGGCCCTGTTCTTTCTTGCCTGCTGCAGCTGCTGGTGGCGAACAATCCATGGTTTACCACTCCCCCACATCGTTTATCCATACCGAGCATAACATCAACCCATCCAACAACCTTTTTGAGTTACGCCATGTTCAACAGTTACTAGAATTACGACACGCACTGATAAACGCAAATCGCGTTGTCCTCGACTCTATCCAGTGGCAGTAATAGAAGGAAAAGAAATATGGCCAGAAATCACATCCAGATATAGTCTCATGGGAGAAAACACTCTGTCAATGGTGTCATACTCATCTTGGTAAAGATATTGATTCCGCTGAAGACAATTTCGATCTAGACGATAACCCAGACAGCTATGATGCTGATTACGATCCATATGAAGACAACAAGATCATCCCAATGGTTTTTCCCATAGCACCAGCTGATACCCCGTAATCTTCTGCCCAGCACAACGTTCAAACCACTGGCAGAACATCTTCACAGACTATCTCTGAGTTTCTCCCTACCATGGCACTTCCAACCGAGGTCTTAGAAGTCATCGCCGAGTTAACTTTCAGAGACAGATCCCAGCTACACTACCGAACCTTCTTCATAATCCTTCTCCAGAAACATGGATTGTTCATGAGAAACCTCTTATTTCACCCCGATTACCCTTTTCTCAATGTCTTCCATTTCCATGATCTGTACAGGTTCCCGAAAGAGGCTTTGTGTTTTTTATGGTATCTATTTGAAGCCCACACCACCGCCATCACTTTCAATGCACCAAAGCTGGTACAATACCTCTTCCTATGCCAGTCTGGCCATGTTCCGAGGCAAGCAATGTGAATCTTCATACTGCTGCAATGGTTCCTACCAGCCCATTTATGGATCCCCCAACTATCTGTATCCAAAAAGAAGTACGCCCTAATCATGTTCCACAGACCCTGCTCGGCAGCCATCGATCAACCTCACTCTATTGTCTATCACTCTCCCTCAGCCTACATCCATGAGTGGAGTAATAGCAACTGTGCAAGCCGATCATTCGAGAGAAACCACCCAGACAGGTTATTAACAAACCGGCTTAACCTAGCCAACGCCAATAACGTTGAACATGGTTCCATCCGAGCAAATGTCTTACTCAATGAAGGCATATGGTCTACTGAACACCCAGTTTCCTCTGTGTGAAAGCTACCATGGACCATTGGTCACGGACTCACCTCTCCCCGACAATAGACACTTCTGATGAATCTGGCTCAGACAACCCTGATCCAACGTACACGGTCGACTACAACACTGAGGGATTATGACCCATCCCACCCAGACGCATGCCAGAGGTTGTAATCCCTAGATCCAACATTCAATTCCTAATAATTATTTAGGCTTTTCCTTAATAATTATTCCCTATCCTGTATTTACTTTTCAGTATTTACTTTCCGTATTTACCTTCCAGTATTTCCTTTTAAATGCTTGTATAAAGGAAGTAACTAGTCACTTTCAAGTGATGTAAGTGCTTACCTCATGTTGCATTATTAGTTACATTATTAGTTGTGATGCATGGCTTATGTCATGCTTATGTAAGTAAGCCTTTTCCTTGCCTATAAAAGGAAGGCTCTCCATCACTTGTAAGATACACCTTAGAAAGCAATAAACATACCTTTCTATAATTCTCTAGTTTCTCTCTAGTTTTCTTACATTTCCTTCTTTGTTCTTAGTAGTTCTTAGTAGTATAATGGTAAACCACCAGTCCTAGATGGTCAACCACCAGTCTGCCGCCAGTAACCACCAGTCCCCGCCAGTGACCACTATCCAAACCCTACCTACCGTCCCATGATCCAGCCCGTTCCGCTACTCCTTTCATAGAAATCCCCCCTCATATGTAACATGATTGTTCGTAAACTTTATCTATTTAACTTGCTAGAAATAAAACATTAGAGCATCTCCAATGGCATTTGAACATCATTTGATGAAAGACTTGAAAATGGGTTGATAATGACTTGATGATTGGAGTATGGACTTGAGAAAGAGTTTACTTCTCAAACGTTTGGTTAACCGCAAGTCTTTGAAGGTGGGACCCACTAATGTATGTGAGAGGCAGAGAGAGAGAGAGAGAGAGGAACTAAAAGGTGGGACCCCCTATTTTTTTTAGTATATTTTTTTTTGATCAGGTCATTGAGATGGTTTACCATTGTGGATGCCCTTGTCAACTTAACATTAAGTGGTTTAATAGTTACTTTTAAAAGTGAGAGGACTAGTTTTATAAAAGTAGTTTTATTTAGCATAGTTTGAAACACCTTTGCGGACGATACAGACATTTTCTCTGGAGAATTAGGGTTCAGGCGTAGACGGCGGAGATGCTGGAGTTGTACAAATGTAGTAGCAACTCAGTGGAGTGGAATCCCTCCCCGATAGTCGCTCTAGCCACTAGCATAGACGAATCTCAAGTTGCCGCCGCTAGGGAAGATGGCTCTCTAGAGATATGGCTCGTATCCCCTGGCGCTGTCGGTTGGCATTGCCAACTGGTACGCTACTTACGCTCATTTTCATCTCCCTCTCCTTGTTATCAATTCATAGTGTTATTGAAACAAATTTAGGTTTTTGAATATATTTCATTGTTGTAGACGATACAGGGTGACCCTAACTTGAGAGTTTCGTCACTGGTATGGTGTAGTTCGGGTTCCACTGGCTTAGCGGCTGATAGATTGTTTTCATCTAGCATTGATGGATCGGTCTCGGAGTGGGACTTATTTAACTTGACACAGAAGGTTTGTTTTAATTGGCTTTGCAATCTGTATCTATATGTTTGCTGAGAGTGGAATAATACCGGATTTTGTGCCATGAAAGTTTATCCTTATGAAATTATTTTAACATTTCTGATTTTCTGTTGGTACCTGCTGCTAATATAACTAAATGAAAAAGAATTGCATGCTAATTGCTGAGTTTTACTATGGTTTCTTGGAACCTTGGCTAAAGCTGTTTTTGCTGATGCAGTGACCAATATTAAAGCTGTTAATAATCGGTAGCAACTGGCTGAAACCCTGAAACTATAAATCGTTTGAGAATCTCACTTTGTTGATGTTACCTTATTTTTGTAACTGGAGCATTGTCTTTACTTTGACTGATGCATTCATAAAATGGCATAAACATATAGCATGGAGCCTTTTGTGGATATTGTTTTGGTGAATGGGAAGTATGATTCAGTTCCACATGCATACACTTCATTCCCCATGTCCTAGTTGGGTATATCACTTTGACAATTATTTCTTTTAAAGTCAATTTTTTTTATAATCTAGTTTTTCTCATTTGCAGGTTGTGCTTGATTCTATTGGTGTATCCATCTGGCAGATGGCTACTCATTCTTGGTCTAAGCAGCAAGTCAATGCAAAACAGGATTTGGCTTATGTAGAGAATGGGCATGCCACTGATAGAACTATTGGTGATGGTGATGTCACCAGTGACAGCGAGGTTGAAGCTAACTCACTCGAGTTATATGAGGAGCCATTTATTGACAATGCAAGTCTAGCAATTGCTTGCGATGATGGTTGTGTGCGAATATATAATATCTCAGACTCGGATGAGTTCACTTACCATAAATTGTTACCAAGGGTCAGTGGTGAGATAGCTGTCTCCTGTTCACGGGACCATGCTTTGTAGTTGATTATTTGTGTTACTTATTGTACTTCTTCATCCTTGTCTATGCAGGGCGGGTGTTAAGTGTCACTTGGAGTCCAGATGCAAAAATGATATATTCAGGGAGTAGTGATGGGTATGTACATGTATTCAGCATTTGCAAATTTACTTGCAATTTATGTTTATACTTTTGTAAGCGATAGGCAGCTGTTACTAATTTTTATATATTGATGTTCAATTAATTCAAATGTCTGATTCTCGTTACTACCGTAGTAAGTAAATTGTTAAACGTTGTTAGCTTTTATGACAAGTGCAGGTTCATAAGATGCTGGGATGCTAAATCGTCACATGAAGTATACAGAATCACTGTTGGTCTTGGAGGTTTAGGTGGTGGGTCTCAACTTTGCATATCGTCCTTACTTGCACTGAGGTAAATGGAAATTTTTATGTATGTGGCGTGTATGTTTGTGCAGCCCATGTTAATTATATGAAGTTTAGCTTAGTAATTTTTTTCTATATTTGCGGTTTCAGGTGCGGGACCCTTGTGAGTGCAGATAGTAGTGGCAGTGTTCAGTTTTGGGACAGTTTACATGGAACTCTCTTGCAAGCACATTCTTGTCATAAGGGTGATGTCAATGCTTTGGCAGCTAGTCCTAGCCACACGAGGGTCTTCTCTGCTGGATCAGATGGGCAGGTACTGAATCTCATTTTGTTAAAGTTAGTTTAATTTTTTTTCTTCTCTTATTTGAACTTGGAGCATGGCCATGGTTGTGATTTGATCTATGAAATAGTGCATGCTTTGCTTGCTTGTCTTTAAGTCATGAAACAAAAACTTATGCCACAGAGCAAAAAAAATTGTGGTCATTATAATTTATAAATAACAACTACAATATTTTTCCTTTACTGGAGATTTTGAACCTCAAAACAAAAATAACCCTATCCTCAGTCTTTTTCATTTGTACATTCTGCAATCCATGAGTCAAAGCTACCTGGAGAAGGTATAATGGGCGAGTTAACCACAAATCATGTTTCCTATAGCAGCAGCACCTACCCCCTACAACATTGATTATAGGTAGATGTATGCAATGTAATTGAAACAAACAACTCTATAAATACATACTCCAAGTGCACAAGATTTTAAAATATAACCAAGGATAAACGTATTCCCCTAGCCTTGTGGAAGAAAAAAGTGGATAGAGTGAAAGAGAAGTCTAACTGACAAGGATCATTACTACTGCACATATAAACCACACCATGAAAACAAATCCTTCTTTCAACAACCATGCTCTTTGTGTAACCAATTATTTAAGTCAACTCGACCAACATAGACAAATAGCTTAAATGTTGCCACTGCTTCTACTTCCAGCCATGGAGAGAATGAGGTTACTCTTTTCAGCCTCACCCACAACATAAGTAAAGGCAATCCATGTCTCTAAACATTCTTTAAGTGGAAAAATTAAGTCTTGATTGCCATCTATGTGTCCCTCTATGTACATATCACAATCACTGTGTCTCTCTTTTCTAACAACACTATTATCAGTAGCAATTGTTCTCTAAACTTCTACCAACACAAAAATATTATTGCACATTATTCAGACCTCAAAATTCCATCTTTGAAAGCACAGGATTAAATAAAATTCGACCAGAAAAAGACCATACCACTTCGCCACATCCTTTACCGCCATTAATCTGGAAAAAAATCGACAAACTTTTTAACATGAAGTAAGATTATCCAAATGCATAACCCATGCTCAAAATATAGAATAATATATTTATGTGTGTACCCAACAATATATAGAAGATGATAAAAACGGATATAAAACTTGAAATAAAATATACATGGTTTTACAACAATTTGATATTTGAGATTAACAAACTCATCTGGCCAGCTTATAATATCCTTCTTTATCGGTGACATATCTCTCAAGGCCATCCAGCACTATTTACACCATCCATTTTCTTTTCATTAGCATCAACAACTCGACCGCCGACAAAAAAGACCAGCTATCTGCCACGGTTTAGTAATGGGCGGGTCAGATTATTAAGATAAGGAATTAAACGAAGCATATAGTCATGATTAGCATCTAAATAGCACTTAAACTCGTGATTGACCAAGTGATGAGTGGAAAAACAAATAAAAACTACCGATGAATCAATATAGAAAAAAATATACCATTGATACCAGACATGCATGAATCAATGGAGAAAAAACATACCAGACATGTCAGCTTTGAGGCAACCAGAGATAACGTCGATCCACCCCTAGGTCTAGTAGCAGATGGAGTTGGAAAAGAGATAAGTAAAAAAACCTAGGGTAGAAATTGAGAGATGGAGAGGAAGAGGAGATGGATAGATTGAGATAGAGAGTCAGAGAAGAAAATAGAAATTGTGTTATTGTTCATTGGTTGTATGGAGCTACACTATGTATATTTTTTAATTCATTATAGTGTATAAAGTATAATAACATGAAATCACATTTCTTGCGAGACATCAAGTTGTCTTCCTTGTTTAATCAAAATTGTTTGTTTTTCTTTAAGCTCTTATATAATTTCTCTTTCATCTTCATCTTCATAGAAGATATAGAAATTGCTTCGAGTGCAAATGTCATGATACCTCTTAGTTGATTGGATGTTATATCGTGATGACAATAATTTCTTCTTTCAGGTTATACTATATAAGCTCTCCGGGAATACTGGTGGTTCTGCTGGTGATAAATCTTCTTCTACACAGACTAAAAAGTGGGTCTATGTTGGCTATGTACGAGCCCATACACATGATGTGCGAGCCTTGGTTGTTGCTGTACCCATAAGTCGTGAAGGTATGCCTATGTGCTCTCGTTTGACTTAAAATGACCATTCTTTATTATTTTTCTTATGCCTTTAACACATGTTCTCTGACAGATCTATTGCCTGAAGATAAAATAAAAAGAGCACGTGGTAGTAGGGTTAAACCTCTTGATTTCAGTTACAATAAGTGGGCTCATGCGGGCATTCCCATGCTTATATCAGCTGGAGATGACACTAAGCTTTTTGCATATTCAGTTAATGAGTTCACAAAATTTGCTCCACATGATATTTGCCCTGCACCACAGAGACCACCCATTCAATTGGTGTGCAGTACAGTTGACAAGTTGACTTATCTGCTTCTGGTCCAGGCCTCACACTGGTTAGATATTTTTACAGTCAATGTGAAAAGAGAAGATGTTTCAAACATGTTTTCCGGACCATCTGGTGGTCTATCAACTACTGATATGGTGGCTCGAGTCAAGAGCAAGGGTTTGAGGAAGATTATTTGCAGCTCTATCTCCCCTTCAGGGAGATACTTTTCCTATTCGGATCATGTGAAGCCTTGCCTTTTTGAGTTGAAAAGGAACGTTACTGGGAAATGTGTGTGGTCCATAAGTAAGAGAAAACTTCCTTCATGCTTACCTTTTGCCCATTCCATGATTTTTAGTTCAGATTCTTCACGGTTAATGATATCGGGACATGACAGGATGATATATGTAAGCGAGCATTCTCTCTCTGTTATTATATGTAAACTTATTTCCTTCTTGGGGATGTATTTGTTTATAGTTCACTTGGGACATTGACCGGAATGCCACATTGCATATTATGCTCTTTGTCAGACCTCTTAATGAGGTGTCTTAAAATTCCAGGTTGTAGATGTTGGAAGTCTGAAGTTAACCCATAGATTCACACCTTGTCGTAAGGAGTCTGATGAAGAATTACCACCTACTCAGCCTCCAATAACAAAGATGTTTACTAGTCCTGGTGGACAGTGGCTAGCAGCTGTCAACTGCTTTGGAGATGTGTATATATTCAATCTAGAGACACAAAGGTATGGAGTTATTTCTTTTCTGTTTATTCATGTTTCGATATCTTGTATGAGCAATATTATCTTAGATACCTTGAATATATTCCTCTTTACTCTTTATCTTTTTTTTTGGAGAAAAATATATATTTGTCTATCTGTTTAATATGCAAGTCATCTTTTTGTGGGCAGGCAACATTGGTTTATATCAAGATTGGATGGTGCCTCAGTTACTGCTGGAGGTTTTACACCTTGGAATTGCAATGTGCTAATAGTATCCACATCTTCGAATCAAGTATATGCATTTGACGTGGATGCTAAGAAATTAGGAGAATGGTCTACACAAAACACATTAATTTTGCCAAGAAGATATCAAGACTTTCCTGGAGAGGTTATTGGGCTTACATTTCCGCCATCTTTGAATTCATCAAGTGTCATCATTTACAGTGCCAGGTAGTTGGATTTGCATACTATGATCCTAGACAGTAGACACGTGCTAGTATAATTAGGAGTGCTTGCTGATTGTTGTTTTATTGTATATAGGGCAATGTGCTTCATCGACTTTGGGATGCCGATTGGCGGAGATGAAGATCATGAAAAACTAAAGGGTCAGGATTCAACATTAAAGAAACTATACAAGGGGAAACTAAAACGTAAGTTGATAGAGGCGCATGAGTTAGAAAGTAAAAAGAAGTATGAAATTTGTGGGTTCAGAGAACCTGTGTTGTATGTTGGGCATCTTTCAAAAGGTTCTGTATTGGTTATAGATAAACCATGGTTGCAAGTGGTTAAGACTTTTGACACACAGCCGGTTCATAGACACATATACGGGACCTAAACCCGGTCGGCCTTGAGTAGACGAGGTTGGGTTGAGTGGTTCAATTTTGGTCTCTTCGTTCTTGAGTAGATGAGTTTTGGTCTCTTCATTTTCTCTCGTCAACTGGGCTGGGGGTGGTGAAATATTATGTTTTGTAATGTATCATGTTTTCTTTGATAGTAAAATTCGTTTTCACGTCATTTATACTCGCTGTGCATTGTTTAAAACAGCTTTTGATTTGAAATTGTGGTTGTGTGGTATAGTATAACTTATGTATGACTTCTTTAGTGTACTGGTTTTGTGCGAGCTGACTATTGTGATCTTGAATGTTTAGTAGTGAATCATTGTTACTTGGTTAGAAGGCAAGTGAATCATTTGACAAGCTAAACTAGGTAGCTTAGCAGCCTTTACTTGGTTTTATGTTAAATATGTTCCATTTGGAAAAATTGTGATTTAGATTACGTTTTTCCAGTTGATTGAACTCACTAGATTTTATGTCCATTAGGTTCTATTTGTGGAGAGTAGAGAGTGCTAGATAGATAGATAGATAGAAACACAAGAAAGATTTAGTTGTTTGGGACGTCCCTTGTATTTTACAGTTAAACTTTAGTATTAAATAAAAGTTTTAATTTAGTCGGATATTTTCTAAAATTTTGGATGTTACACTTTAAATTGGCCAACCCAACCCAACCCTAAAAAGTCAAAACTCCTAAAATATTTGTTAGTATGTCTTAAAATATTTGAATGCCTAAATGAGAAAAAAAAAATCATGCGTACGTAGTTGAAAATGGCATAAAAGTCTATAAATGAAATATCTTTTACGTGTTTGTTCAAGTAGGCATGGGAATGGGGCGGGGACCTCAATCCCCGTCCCCGTCCCCGATCATTATATTCATCCCCATCCCCGTCCCCATCCTCGCCGGGGAATATGATCATATCCCCATCCCCATCCCCACCGGGGAACGGGGATCCCCAACGGGGAAACGGAGATTTTTTCCCCAATCGAATTTTTTTTATTTTAATACAAAAATAATTATTTTAATACAAAAAAAGTTATTTTAATACAAAATTAAACATCATATAGTAATTAACAACCTAAAACCAAAAGAAAATCAACCTAATCCAAAAAAATAACGTTACACGTACCAAAACATATCGAGTAATATCCAAAAAAAATAACGTTACACGTACCAAAACATATTGACTTATCGAGTAATATGGCAGAAAGGTAAACATATTACATTTACAACAAAATATAAAAAAATAACAAAAACTACAAAATATTTTGTTTAGAAATGCATCAACTTTATGAAACAAACCACCAAAATGGTGCATCAACCAAAAACGTATAACACCTATCAAACATTCCAGGGCCAAAAAATAAAAAAAACTATGGGTTTGTATATATATATATTGCATATATAATATGAAAATGATCGATGTGTTGGGATTCAATTTTATGGAGATGTAGTTCAGTTGTTGATGGGGTTCATAAAAGAAAATATATATACACCTTTACTTATATATATATATATATATACTAGATATGTACCCGCGCGCGATGCGGCGCGAAGTATCTCGAATCTAAAATCGAGAATTCAAAAAAATAAGTTTGTTTCATGTTCATATTTATTCGTTTTTAAATCGCATATTAAATGTAAAAAATTAAAGGTCAATATGGTTAATTGGTCAAAAAAATGAAAAATATTCGTTCGATAGTGGGGTCTTCAAACCCATAACATTTGTGCTCATTTTGAAGGTTTTGATTACGGTTATAATGGTATAATTTATAAAAAAAAAAGAAAAACATATTTGTTTAATGTATTTTAGTTTATGTATGTTGATATGATAATGATGTAAAATGTAAAATGTAAAATGAAAAATGAAAGGAGAATGGATATAAAGTAAATTAAATAACTAATTATAATGATATAAAGTGTAATTTAAAAATAAAAAATAAATTTATTTTTAATTATCATGTTGAACGTTGGAGGTTTTAAAGCTTTTAAACTCGTACATGATATATTGAAATTTGTACTTCTTAAAAATTCAAGAATAACCGTAACTGGAATTATTTTTAAAGAAGTATAATAGATAAATATAGATAAGAGCGTAAAATGTACAAGTTTAAAAAAAATCTCGGTACGTCATTCTTGAAAAATCTTGATACGTATTTATGATATTTCACAATATTATTAAGTTAAAAAAATATTCAATAATAAACTTATTTTGAAATTATTGACGAGAATATTGTAATAATATAATTTGTAAAAAATGCATTTATTAATATGTTTTAGTTAAACTATATGATTATGTATTTTTAATATTATAAGATGTAACACCCCAAATTTGGAAAGAGCAACTAATTTAATTTTTTTTGATATTACATCTGAAACAATAAGTAAAATACTTTCAATTACAAATAATGGTTATCTCCAAGCAAAACATACTACATAAGTCTTAGTACCAAGACTAAACTCGCTTCGGACACCGCTTATTCCAAATACAAGTGCTACTTTCCAAGGGTAATTGCGGAACATAACTTAAGCTATTCACCTCCCGTGCACTATACTAGCATTCGCCACTTCACGGTGTAGCTAGAGTTACCCCAACCTGAGCCTGTTGCACATGCCGACAAAATAAAAGAAATAGAAAGTGTTAGGCTTACGCCTAGTGAGTTCAAGCATTTTATCATGACTATATATAAAACATAAATCGTAAGAGTAAAAGCTATAGTCATGATTTCAAAAGAGTTTACTTTAAATCCAACCAACCATTTTCAATTTCTACATTTCCACGAGAAAGTCCTCAAAAGTTATAATACGTTTTCCAAACTGTCTTACTTTCACAAATAACTTGAAATACGTGAATAAGTCTAGTTTAGACAAATCCTTCAAATACAGTTGAAAATATATATATCCAACTCACCAAACATGGAAATCGTCCCTGAAATATAACTCTTTATTAAACATAAAACGAAGCAATACTCACACAACCGTAAAATGTAATAAATATCAAATATCATAAACGGGAAGACACGTATCCGTTGAAGGTGGAGGTAACACAAATACCCAAACATCATATACGGATGAGATATAAACCACAACTTACGTACCATGGAAAATAATCCATATAAATAGAACATGTCACCGAAAACATGAGTAGTAACAAATACCCAAAACAACACCTTTCGGTGACGGGGGAGACCCGTATACATCGCACGTGACGGAACACCAAAGTGGGTCACTTACTATGTAATAAAAACACCCACGTGGCTAATCTCGTAAACTAGGCTCAATCACTCCAGGTCTATTGCCCGCGAGACTAGGGAGCTCCCCAACTTCAACCACTCCAGGTCTATACGTTGGGTCACTCCAAATCCACAACACCACATTGGGATTACACCTTACTGCCCGTGAGACGACGCCCGACCATGTAGGCCCACGCCTTACTTATCACGGATCCTGATGCCTATCCCGTGCTACATGACTCAATCACTCCAGATCTATTGCCATTACTATGCCTATGGATCCATGGCTAACAAGGTCTAACACATTACACGACTCCAAACATATAAACAAATGCAATTAAACATGCAATTCCCAAATAACATAAATCATAATTCAAAACTCAACTCTGATGCTATCGACACGGACACTTGTTCTCAAGTCGTAATAAAGACTAATACTGAGCCACAAGCTCAACCAATTCGAAAGATAATTCATAAAAGTCATAAAATGTCATTAAGTACAACAACACACACTGGTTGCCGGTGAGTACTTCAAATCCATGAAAACTCGAAATAAATTCTTGGATCGGGATAACCCTCATTTCCAAAGAGGACCCACACCCTTAATATTCTCAAATGACCCATAACACTAAAAGTGCATTTCACAAATGGTTTATTAAAATCATTTACACAAACTTTATTAAACCATCAAATAATCTTCATTTTGAGCAAATAATCTTTTAAAGACAATTTATGGTTTCTAACCATCTAAACATCCAAAAGTCCCAAATATGGGTGTTTTACACATTTATGAAGATAACATTTTAAAAGAGTTAAATCTACCAAATAATTCAACCATATACATTTTCAAGTAAAATACACACATATTTGTAAAATACTCATTTTGGCATGTACAACGTTTTCGCAAAGTAACTTGAACTCACCTTGCTAGATTTAGCTAAATCTAGGGTTTCTCCAACGTATGCTCCTTTGATGAAGTTTACATCTTCAAGCCAAATCTTCCAAAAACCTAGATCCACAAGTTCCAACCATAAATAATCATTCCCTAACCATAACACATCTAAACCCCCAAATTTGTCAAACCCTAGTTCTTAAATATGAGGTAAACCATATTTCCTTAACCCATCATTACCAAAATCGTT
Organism: Saussurea involucrata; assembly: GCA_033807775.1. NCBI lineage: Eukaryota > Viridiplantae > Streptophyta > Magnoliopsida > Asterales > Asteraceae > Saussurea > Saussurea involucrata. The sequence continues at coordinate 73,363,564 of CM066317.1, read as the reverse complement.
CAACATCCTCACAAGATGGAAAGAAGATGAAATCAACAACAATAACAACTATTGGGTAGGGAAAGATTACCTTAACCATTTGAATCATCCAAAAACGAGCTCCTAGTCTCCTCAAAAGCTCCAAACTCCCAAATACTCATCAATGGTGGAAGAGGGTTTTATTTGGTGAAGAAATGAGGAAGGAGAGGGGAGGGGATGGTGTTTCTGAGAAAAATCGGTTGAGAGAGAGAGTTGGGTCGAGATATAGATATAAAATGAAGAAGAAGGAAGAAGAAAAGGGTTTAAAACACACTGGAGTCCGCTCGCGATTGTGACACGGCGAGAGTGACCATGTCACAATCGTCGGGTCACTCTCGCCCGCTACCCAAAATGCTCACGGTACAAACTCGGCGAAAGTGACACACGCGAAAGTGACCATGTCACTTTCGCGTGTGTCATACTCGCTAAACCTCCAAAAACCCTCGGTACAAAACCAGCGAGAGTGACACAAGTGTCACTTTCGCTGGTCACTTTAGCCGAGATTGTACCGAAAGTTGTTTTGACCATATCTTCTTCGTTTTAGCTCCGTTTTTGCTTCGGAAAGGCCCGTTTGACTCGTATTTGAATTCTCCATCCAACAACACTATCAAATCTAGGATTTAACTCCAAATCCTATTTTCCATAATTTTCTTAAAAGATCGATTCCTCACTGAATCGAAGTTGAACTTATCCGAAATTACGGGTGTTACAATCCTCCCAACCTTAGGATGATTTCGTCCTCGAAATCTACATCCTTTACAATCCAAAACCAACCGACTTACTGTCGACCATAATTAATCAATTCCTAACCGGAATCTAAGTTCCCCACACAGTCTTATAAAAGGCAATTCCTCGAATAATTTCTTACCAACGAAATCCCTTCAAGTACACAGTACTTATGTTCGGATAAATATTCCCACCATCGGGAAACTCCCAACCAAACGATTCCGGTCGTCTCCCAACCTTAGGATGTTCCATGCTTCCCGGTTTCAGTTTTCGACTCTAATTTATCCCAAGGTTTGTTCACTAACGCACCCAACTGAATCATCAAATTCGATTATTCCTACCATTAACTGCCGATTAACTCCAACAAGTTCTATTGGACTCCAAAATTCATCTCACGTGAATCATTATCTGACAGGTTCATTAATCACACCCGAAGGTGAGCATCTTAAGGTTACTACTACAATTGCCCTCATTCCTTTAAAATCGGGCTACAGTCCCCCGAGTACACTAAGGTGCTTGGCCTCAAGCCCAAAAGTCGACACCTAATTATATCACCAAACTCGGAACATACGAGTTCCGTTTACCGAGGGTTTCCACAAAATTAATGTCGTCATCAAACGGTTATACCAACCTCGAAAAGTGTTACCGCAAGTCTACCCTCCAATTACCATCAATACAATTACCTTGCTACCGATATCAATCGGCCCTTAATACCAACACGCGTGGAATACTCAACCTTCCACCGTCGAAGTGTTACACGCACTTACCTTTAACTAGGTTACATACCCTTTTCAAGGTCCTATTGAGTTCAAGGTTTTCAAGCACGTCATTCAATAAATATGCCAATTAAATCAAAACTATTCACAATATATTTTCAACATCAAGATTTTCATCTCAAATACACGTACGCAATAAGACTACTACTATTATCAGTTCGGTAGTTACGTAAAACTGGACACGCTAGTCCCTCATATGAAAATCATGTTGAAAATCATTTCGTTGCAGTTCAATTTACCCACAAAACGCAAAAGCATAATAAACAATTTATTTGAAATGAACCGCCACGGTTCTAGTATGGATTGACTCGCGACGTGCATGTAAAGTGACTGCTCGACCTTTAACAGGGTGCAACACAAGGTGTGCACGTATTTCAGAAGAGGTCCAAACGACATTTGACTCCAAAATTTCCTTGTCAACCATAAAACGGCATGAAGCAAGGTTTACAAACAAAATTTTGCGCGTGTCAGTTTATTACACAAAACGATGGAACGGTTTACCAATATTCTTAGTCAAAACACAAAAGGACTTGTGTAATTTCCTTAGTTAATACAAAAACCCATACGTTTCCATCACACGAAAATATCGACTAAAACATTAAACAACTTCACATTGGGGTAGACATGCAAGCTTGTAACATTACCATTAAAATTTCTTTAAAATGAAATTACATGCATCAAACAGTTCGCGACCAATTTTCCTAAAGAGGAAACTCTTTAAATCAATTTCTCAAAATTTCCCGTCCGGTCCTATAATGCCATTTGAATAAAACGTCTTTGGCAAACTTGCACACAACAGTGCGTTATTCCAAAACATATGAGGAAATAAGTGTTACTAATTTGTTGACGCCAAAAGGTTCAACTTATTTTCAAATCCCAAATTGTACCAACGATGCGCGTCAAAGTTCAAAACATAAGAAATTATACGCACCAAAATTTAATACAACAATTTTCTAAAATCTTCATCACGAAGCAATTCCTCAAAGTTTCGTACTTGGAACACAAAACGTCAAAACGTAAATGCTAAAATGTATTTGTCAAAAATACCCCAAGTACACATTTCCTCCAAACCAAAAGGTTTTCCATTTTCCAAAACAATCGGCAAACCAAAATTAACCAAATGTCGACGACTCAGGCATTTATATTCTCAAAATATAAAGTATTTCAAACTTAAGCATGGTTTTCATAACACCAAAACACCCCTAAGTCGATATAACGTCTTTTCATGAAATGATACTAAAACATTTAACTGACCAAAAACGCACCAAACAATTTGTTATGAATATTACCAAAATATCCTTTCATGCATCACTTAAGTCATGCATAAATCAATCCATACACTGAACTATGTGCAACAACTTACTTAGTAATACAAACTTTTGAAAGAAAAGCTACGCGACACTAAAGTTCCAAACGCCCAACATAACTTATAAACCTTTCACACAAGCACATAGAGTATGCACATTGTAAAATTGTACTCACACGATACAAAATGTCGTACACAAAACTCTATGAAATTCAACGAACTCAATGACTCTAAGTCAACAAAATAGCACTAAACATTGTGCTCTCAAAGTCAAATTGCTAAGAGCAAAATCATGAACGAGACGCCAAAATTTCAAAAATCCTCTTCTAGGACGATACTATATACACAACACCGTTTAACAAGCTCATATTAAACAGATTCTCAAAATAGCTTCATAAAGATACCACGGTAGTTAACTTTTCGTCCAAACTTTAACATATGTGGAGGAGATCCGATGTTAAAGTTATGAGCCGTAGTTACTTGTCTACCATCTTAGACAACATAAAACACGAACATCACTATACCCGAAAGAAACGTTGGACAACAACAACATGAAACAAATTCTGACGGAGTTTGCAACCCTCGACATAAGATGGTTCATGTACGTCCAAAACCAAAAATCCAAAATATTGTGTGTGCTAAACATTTGTCAAAATTTGTAACACAATTCTCATAAGAATTTGAACACACAAAATATTTAATACAATTTATTTCCAAAATAAACTTGGTGCAAAATCTAGTCGGCAGTTAACATTTCAGCTCATACTCCACCAAAATTCTTCTGTCTACTATTGTCATCCGGATATTCAAACTTCTTAAGGCAAGTTAGGTGATACATCAATTAACCTTACGGTTTTTCCTCAAATCAAAGTCAGCTCAATAAGCCTATGGTTCTAATTCGACCTTCAATTTCGACCCAAAACGGTCTACTTAAAACAAATATCATGCTTATCGTCACTCCAAGTGACAATTACTAGAATCGTCCATCTCTTCCAACGACTACTAGTTTAGAACCTTCTTCACTACCCCAACGATCATCACATGAAAGCAATTCAAGTATGCACATGTACTAGTAGGTTCACCATGACACTGGCCAAGTGTCACTACCGTACATGATTATCCTTGTTACCCTCGATGTGATTCTCGTTTCTAACAACATTCATCAACATCAAAACATCTTATCTTAAAGTGCCTAAAGGTGAATTTCACTCTCATTTACTTAAACAAACACTAGTTTGAGTCTAGGTATCCAAAATCAACACCTAAATCTCTCAAACTTATGCTCTGATACCAACTTGTAACACCCCAAATTTGGAAAGAGCAACTAATTTAATTTTTTTTTGATATTACATCTGAAACAATAAGTAAAATACTTCCAATTACAAATAATGGTTATCTCCAAGCAAAACATACTACATAAGTCTTAGTACCAAGACTAAAACTCGCTTCGGACACCGCTTATTCCAAATACAAGTGCTACTTTCTAAGGGTAATTGCGGAACATAACTTAAGCTATTCACCTCTCGTGCACTATACTAGCATTCGCCACTTCACGGTGTAGCTAGAGTTACCCCAACCTGAGCCTGTTGCACATGCCGACAAAATAAAAGAAATAGAAAGTGTTAGGCTTACGCCTAGTGAGTTCAAGCATTTTATCATGACTATATATAAAACATAAATCGTAAGAGTAAAAGCTATAGTCATGATTTCAAAAGAGTTTACTTTAAATCCAACCAACCATTTTCAATTTCTACATTTCCACGAGAAAGTCCTCAAAAGTTATAATACGTTTTCCAAACTGTCTTACTTTCACAAATAACTTGAAATACGTGAATAAGTCTAGTTTAGACAAATCCTTCAAATACAGTTGAAAATATATATATCCAACTCACCAAACATGGAAATCGTCCCTGAAATATAACTCTTTATTAAACATAAAACGAAGCAATACTCACACAACCGTAAAATGTAATAAATATCAAATATCATAAACGGGAAGACACGTATCCGTTGAAGGTGGAGGTAACACAAATACCCAAACATCATATACGGATGAGATATAAACCACAACTTACGTACCATGGAAAATAATCCATATAAATAGAACATGTCACCGAAAACATGAGTAGTAACAAATACCCAAAACAACACCTTTCGGTGACGGGGGAGACCCGTATACATCGCACGTGACGGAACACCAAAGTGGGTCACTTACTATGTAATAAAAACACCCACGTGGCTAATCTCGTAAACTAGGCTCAATCACTCCAGGTCTATTGCCCGCGAGACTAGGGAGCTCCCCAACTTCAACCACTGCAGGTCTATACGTTGGGTCACTCCAAATCCACAACAGCACATTGGGATTACACCTTACTGCCCGTGAGACGACGCCCGACCATGTAGGCCCACGCCTTACTTATCACGGATCCTGATGCCTATCCCGTGCTACATGACTCAATCACTCCAGATCTATTGCCATTACTATGCCTATGGATCCATGGCTAACAAGGTCTAACACATTACACGACTCCAACCATATAAACAAATGCAATTAAACATGCAATTCCCAAATAACATAAATCATAATTCAAAACTCAACTCTGATGCTATCGACACGGACACTTGTTCTCAAGTCGTAATAAAGCCTAATACTGAGCCACAAGCTCAACCAATTCGAAAGATAATTCATAAAAGTCATAAAATGTCATTAAGTACAACAACACACACCGGTTGCCGGTGAGTACTTCAAATCCATGAAAACTCGAAATAACATCTTGGATCGGGATAACCCTCATTTCCAAAGAGGACTCACACCCTTAATATTCTCAAATGACCCATAACACTAAAAGTGCATTTCACAAATGGTTTATTAAAATCATTTACACAAACTTTATTAAACCATCAAATAATCTTCATTTTGAGCAAATAATCTTTTAAAGACAATTTATGGTTTCTAACCATCTAAACATCCAAAAGTCCCAAATATGGGTGTTTTACACATTTATGTAGATAACATTTTAAAAGAGTTAAATCTACCAAATAATTCAACCATATACATTTTCAAGTAAAATACACACATATTTGTAAAATACTCATTTTGGCATGTACAACGTTTTCGCAAAGTAACTTGAACTCACCTTGCTAGATTTAGCTAAATCTAGGGTTTCTCCAACGTATGCTCCTTTGATGAAGTTTACATCTTCAAGCCAAATCTTCCAAAAACCTAGATCCACAAGTTCCAACCATAAATAATCATTCCCTAACCATAACACATCTAAACCCTCAAATTTGTCAAACCCTAGTTCTTAAATATGAGGTAATCCATATTTCCTTAACCCATCATTACCAAAATCGTTCAACATCCTCACAAGATGGAAAGAAGATGAAATCAACAACAATAACAACTATTGGGTAGGGAAAGATTACCTTAACCATTTGAATCATCCAAAAACGAGCTCCTAGTCTCCTCAAAAGCTCCAAACTCCCAAATACTCATCAATGGTGGAAGAGGGTTTTATTTGGTGAAGAAATGAGGAAGGAGAGGGGAGGGGATGGTGTTTCTGAGAAAAATCGGCTGAGAGAGAGAGTTGGGTCGAGATATAGATATAAAATGAAGAAGAAGGAAGAAGAAAAGGGTTTAAAACACACTGGAGTCCGCTCGCGATTGTGACACGGCGAGAGTGACCATGTCACAATCGCCGGGTCACTCTCGCCCGCTACCCAAAATGCTCACGGTACAAACTCGGCGAAAGTGACACTGCGAAAGTGACCATGTCACTTTCGCGTGTGTCATACTCGCTAAACCTCCAAAAACCCTTGGTACAAAACCAGCGAGAGTGACACAAGTGTCACTTTCGCTGGTCACTTTAGCCGAGATTGTACCGAAAGTTGTTTTGACCATATCTTCTTCGTTTTAGCTCCGTTTTTGCTCCGGAAAGGCCCGTTGGACTCGTATTTGAATTCTCCATCCAACAACACTATCAAATCTAGGATTTAACTCCAAATCCTATTTTCCATAATTTTCTTAAAAGATCGATTCCTCACTGAATCGAAGTTGAACTTATCCGAAATTACGTGTGTTACATAAGAGTGTAAAATGAAAATGAATAATTTAAGGGATATAAAACAAATTAATTCGTACATGTTCATGATATTTAATAATATGATTAAATCCAAAAATATTCAATATTTGGCTCATTTTAAAGGTATTGACGAGACGATTACAATGGTGTAATTTGTAAAAAAAGAAATGTATTTTTAATGCATTTTAGTTCATATATATTATTTATGTTTATATGATAAGAGTCTAAAATGAAAAATAAAAACGTAAGAGATTAAAAGTAAACTACATACCTAATTATAAGGGTAGTAAATGTAACGTATAAATTAAAAAAAATTGAATTAAGGAGAGATTTAAGGAGGAGTGAATGTGGGTGTGCTAATTGAACTTATAATGTAAACTGCGTCCAGATACATGTTTAGGCGGAAAAGTATTGAAGTCGGCTCACAAGAAGTCGACACGTGGCATGCTAGTTACTTATTTATTATATGTATATATATATATATATATATATATATAATATAGGTGTATGATGTATATGTGTATGTATACATACATTAATGATTAAAAAGATATGCAATTATTACTCATTTCTTGGACAAAAAATATTACTATATATTTAAATATATATTTTCATATTATATATATATATATATATATAGTATACATATTGTGAATTCCCAGATCTAGCACTCAAACACAATAAAATCTAGAGAGAAAGTCATCCATGTATTGATCTTCAAATTACAAATGACATGAACATAAAATGTTTCACTAAAGCTCTCCTCTAGACTTACTATTATTATTCCCCTAGACTTAAGCAAACTAAAACCTATTTATACCACCTAATTATAAAGCTTTAAACACTAAAGCTAGTTTGACTTTTCACTTGACTTAGACTTTCTTTGACTTTTACAATGTTTGACATTATACAAGACTTTACAATATATCTTGAATACAATAATGCTCTAACATTCTCCCCCTTTGGATTCAAGATTTAAAAAAATTGCAGTAGTCTTCAACTCTTGATCTTCAAAACTTTAATTTTGACCACTTTGAACGTTGAAGCTAAGATAATCTTCAAACATCTTTATCTTCATTAGTTCACGGCGAACTATATGCTTTGACATTCTTTAAGAACTCAGCTTTGAAGAATCTTCAGTCAAACATGAAAAGTCTTTGTCTTTCTCTTTGAAAAATCAATCTTCTTCAATAAAATCTTCAACAGATTGTCTTCAAGTCTTGAACATGAAATTCCGATCTTTGTATAAAACCATCAATTCAGAACAGAAATATGTGAAACCATCCACATTGTTGAACTTTTAGGTATAAGCGCATTCCGAGAACCACTCAGAACTAAGATAACCAAATTCGGTGTAAGCGCATTCCGAGAACCACTCAGAACTAAGATAACCAAATTCAGCAACATTTGGACTTCACATGATCCTTCTCCCCCTAATCTTCAGTCTTTGTTCACGAATCTTTGACTTGAAATATCTTTGATTTGAAAGCTCTTTGACATGAAATTGAAATTAAACTTTTCTCCCCCTTTTTCGATGATGGTGAGCATCATTATCATCGAAAACCATTTTCAATTTCAGTCGTGTCTTTGAGTATTGCTAACAATCTCCTCCTTAGAGAATAATCTTGCTCCCCCTCAAAGTAAGAATTCTGGAGCAATTTGTTTTCTCCCCCCTGAAAGTATGCATATATTTCATTAAAAAAATATTCATTTCAAATACAGTGCATTAATGAAAACATTTATACAAGGAATTTAAAATTCATTGAACCACATTTTATAACTACTAACATTTGATCATTTGAAAACTTTACAAAAGAAATCCAACTTAATGAAATTTAATAGATTTTTCAATCAAATGAAATCAAATGCATGTGTTTGGATTCAAGTACAAGTCATCATTGTATATAAAGTTAAAAATTGTTCAGTTTCAACCCCTTTATTAAATCTATTTGGTGTGCTAGCATACGAAATATGATTAGCTACAAGCATATGCAATTCTAAAACATATAAGAATACATTGCTCTACTCACACTATTTGTCCAAAATCAGGATTTTCACAAATTTACGGGTTTATCGCGACTTTGTATTTTCCCCAAGTTTCAAGAGATGTGTGCTCATTGGCATCTTTTCTTTTTGTGCTCATTGGCATCTTTTAATTTGTGCACATTGGCATCTTTTGATTTTGTGCTCATTGACATCTTTTGATCAAAAAGTTTAGTAGGAATAAGATACACCGTTAAACATGGCTTTCTATCTGGTTCTATAGCAGGATTTGGTCAGCAGATCCCAGACCAGTTGGCCTTAGGTGCTAGGTGTCGAGCACCCCTTAGAACTTACTTTCCCAAACCAGAAAGGCCGCATCGATATATCTTAAACCCATTTGTACCAGTAGAACATGGCTTTCTATCTGGTTCTATAGTAGGATTTGGGTCAGTCGATCCCAGACCAGTTGGTCTTAGGGACTAGATGACGAGCACCCCTTAGGACTTAATCTCCCAAACCAGAAAGGCCACAGGCACAAACTTTCAAACTAAATGATAGTGCAACAATTTTATCTCAATCACTTGGTTCTAAAATATAGTGCTTCTCCCATATTTTCATTTCCACCCATCATTCTGACATATAGGCTTTTTGAGCATTATATTCTATATAAGTCTAGAATTCCATAATTTTGAGTATTCAGCATAATTTCATTCATGTTTTGCTGACCTTTCGATTTATTTCAGGAGTGAAAGTTGAAACAAATATAACTCAGATAATACAAAATTACTTGTAAAATCATCTTTTAGCACACATTTAATTCATTGAATGAAAATTGAAAATTTTATCTCATTGAATTAAATTTGTAAAGATTCAAGTTTTCAAAGTGGTAGAAACAAAATATAATCCAATGCTACCTTTTACCACGTTCCTTGAAACAGAAAAATGTAACAGTTAAAGATATCACCTGAGAAGTGTGAGTTCTAAACTGATTTGTTTAGAAGTCTTAGTCTTTGAAGTACGGGTTTTGAACTGATATGTTCAAAAGCCAAAAACATTGAAGCACGGGTCCTGAATTGATGTATTCAGAAACCAAAGTCTCTTTTAAGTGCGGGTCCTAAACTGATATGTTTAGAAACCATAGGTCTTTGCTACCCCTTAATGGTACAAATATTATTCAAAAAAAATACGCCGCTTCTCTTCTGTTTTCAGTCATGTGTGTGGTATGTATCTACAAATCAGTACAACACATGATAAACCTGCAAAACAGATTAAGCAGATTTTGGTACCCAACGGGACTTGGGTCCTAGTGTGTTAGGTGTAGATTTCTTAAAAGGAATACTGTAAGTACCGTACCAATAAGAAGTAAAATCTTTATGCACAAAATCATTTGATCCACAGTAAGAACAACAAATTTTCTTATGTGCCAACCTAATCAGATGATTTGTAGAATAAACAAGATTAGGTGGAACAGAAGATTTACCTTTCAAAGTATTGTTCCTCTTTGCATTTGATGTGGAGGTAGATGATTTTGGCACATCTTTCTTTGGAACTGTTGTGCCTTTAACTCTCCATTCCATCTTCACATTCTTGAAGACTGGAACTTCTTTAGAATTGGAAGTCTTAGCTTTAGGCACATTTGTTTTGTTATCTGATTTATCAAACAGATGATTATAGAAGAGATTTGTTGAACGAATCTGATCTTTTGAGAAACCAGTTGATCTATTAATATGTTTAGAAGGAATGTTTTTAAAACTCGAACTTGAAGCAGTTTTAAAAGAGCATTCAGAATCATTTGAATTAACAAATGGAGTCTGAAAGATACTTTCAGGACTTACCTGCTTTGAGACATCAAATTTAAAAATGATGTCTTCAAGTTCCTTAACTTTGTTTATCAAAACATTTTTCTCTTTAGAGATTAGATCAAATTTCTTTTGGAGATCAGATTTTATCAATTGATCCTTCATAATATCCGCTGATAAACCAGATAATCTTTTGGTAAGATTAAGAATCACATCTTCAAAATATATGCGTTCCGATTCAAAACCTTTTTCCAAAAAATTTCTTTTATCAGTAATCTCTTTGAAAATTTCCATATTTTTCTTTTTAAGGGTTTTACTTTCCTTTTCAAAGAGATTTTTCTTTTCCGTGAAATCTTTTCTTTCCTTTTCCAAAAGATTTTCTAATTCAGAGATTTTCACGGAAAGTTCAGAACTTTTAATCTCAAAAAATTTTCGTTCAGTTTCAAAAACAGCTCTTTCTTTTTCAAGCTTCTCTTTTTCTAAAAATAAAACTTTCTCAAAATCAGAAACTTGTTTCGAAAGTTTTATGCATTTAAGCTCAATAGTTTTCTTTTCTTCAAGAGCTTCCATTTGAACATTTATGTTGTCAAACTCAAGCTTCTTGACAACCTTATCTTTTTCAAGATTAGACAGTTTTCTCTTTAGCTCAGCGTTTTCACTGTCCAAACTTTTTTCTTTATCTTTAACTTATTTTAATTGAGCATGTAAATGCAAGTTCCACTTCGTTCTCTTTTCTTCCCTACTCTTCATAACAGCATTTTCTTTTTGAAGAGTTGTTACTTTCTCTTGAAGTTTCCCGATTTGATCGTGCAGACTTGAGTTGTCTTTCTTTGCTTCAAGATCTGCAATATAAACGTCAAGATCAGTAACTCTTTTAATAAGTTTATCATTTGAAGAAGAAATGTCTAAAATTTGTCTCTTCAGATTAGCATTTTCTTCCTCCAATTCTTTTATGCTTCCTTGAAGCTCTTTCATATTTTCTTGATGAGTTGAGATGTCAAGTGTCTTGTTCTTCTCTTCAAGAACTACAATATTGTCATTCAAATCTTTCAGTTCGGACTCAAGAGAAGAGACTTTGTCTTCTAATAAAGCTTTCTCAGACTTGAGCTTTGTATTTTTTCTTGCATCTTCATCAGAATGTCTTATGTATCTAGAAAGAAAACCTTCAAGACGCTTGATCTCATCTTTAGCTTCAGAAAGAGTCAATTTTCTCTCTTTTCCTAACTGACTCCATATTCTCCCACTTAAATTCTCTATGTCAGACATCTTGAAGAATGCTAGAAGATGATCTTTCAGAAAATCAATCAGAAAGTGTATAAAATACACTATAAAATTTTTTCTTGAAAAGCTCTTAAAGTGTATGAAAAAACACTATAGAAAAAATTTCAGAATAATTTTTTTTTTCAAAATACTTTTTTTTATACGACTGTCGAATAGATCGTGTGTGACTTACCAAGTTAACAGAAACTCTCGTATACCTCTTATACGACTAGCGTTGTTGAACAGTAACTGTCGTATGACACGGGCACGACTTTGATCAACTCTCGTATAAGCCTTGTACGACTTTGCCTTATGAACAGTAACTGTCGTATGCTTCTTATACGACTTGATCAATGAACAGTAACTGTCGTATGCTTCTTATACGACTAGCCCAATGAACAGTAACTGTCGTATGCTTCTTATACGACTAGACCAATGAACAGTAACTGTCGTATGCTTCTTATACGACTAGCCCAATGAACAGTAACTGTCGTATGCTTCTTATACGACTAAAAATGAAGTCGGGCAAGAATCGTGCGACAGTTATGATGATTAGTATCGTGCGACAGTTATGAGTTTTTGAAGGCCTATGATGTACGACAGTTATGAGTTTATGAACACAGTTTCATACGACAGTTATGAGTTTCCGAGATTCAAAAATTTCTAAGTGTCCTAACTTGCTCAAATCAACACCAATTGATTCGAAACTTTGTAGGGTGATTCGCACAACTAATCTGAACACCTTTTGTTCAGGAAATAACACCAAGAACACTGTAGAAATGCCTCTTTCGATCTGCACAAAAACTTTTCGAAAAACACCACAAATCTGCTGAAATCCTTTGAAATATGTGTTCTGATTCTGAATCCTTGCACGAATTGATCCAGATAATCAACTCGAACAGATCTGTACTCAAATCATAAACCAAAACACAATCAAAATGCAGAATTCGAGTGAACTTGTGAATTTCGAAAATATCAAAAAAATGCCCAAATTCTTCAAGTTCTTCACAAATCTGATTGAAATTTCTGTATGGCTCTGATACCAAATGTGAATTCCCAGATCTAGCACTCAAACACAATAAAATCTAGAGAGAAAGTCATCCATGTATTGATCTTCAAAGTACAAATGACATGAACATAAAATGTTTCACTAAAGCTCTCCTCTAGACTTACTATTATTATTCCCCTAGACTTAAGCAAACTAAAACCTATTTATACCACCTAATTATAAAGCTTTAAACACTAAAGCTAGTTTGACTTTTCACTTGACTTAGACTTTCTTTGACTTTTACAATGTTTGACATTATACAAGACTTTACAATAAATCTTGAATACAATAATGCTCTAACACATATTATAAAATACGGGTACCCGGCGGGGCGGGGAGTGAGATGCCCGTCCCCATCCCCGGTTTTAGAAAAGCGGGGATCCCCGTCCCTATCCCCGGTACCCGGTTTTACGGGGAATCCCCGTCCCCGACCGGGGCGGGTGGACCGGGTTACCCGACGGGTCAGGGGTGATTCCCATGCCTATGTTCAAGGGATATGGATTTTGAATTGGGTCTATCTGATGGTGGGGTTAAGGCTATGTTAAATTAGCTGATAAACTAACTAGTGACTGATAAGTTAGCCGATGAAACAGTCACGTTTGGCAAAACTAGCTTATAAGAACATCTCCAACAGATTATCTAAATTTTTTCTAAAACAGGGACTCAAAAGTCAAAATCTCTAAAAATAATTATATTTAACTCCAACAGATTCTCTATTTTAGAGATTTTAACATCCATTATATTATTAAAATAAAATACATTTTTTAATTTTTTTTATAATGTAATATTAACTTAACCCTATTGGTGGGAATGAATAAAAAATTATTTTTCTCTCTCTCTATACCAAGTTTTAAAAAATTCTCTAAACTTAGAGCTTTTGTTAGTTTTCCCTATTTTAAAGAATCATATAGAGAAGCTGTTGTAGCAATTTAGAGATCAAAAGTTCAATTTTCTCTATTTTAGAGAAGCTGTTGGAGATGATCTAAGCATGTAAAATGACCAAAAATGTCATCTTAAAAAAATAATCAATATAATATTTAATAATATAATAAAAACAAATTTATAGTAATATAATATGTTAATTAATACAAAAAAGTTAGTAAATAATACAATATGTTAATTAAAAGATTTAAAATTTATTATTATATATATTATAAATTTTGAATTTGTTAAAACAAATTTTAGAAAAAATCAAGATTAACTTATGCTTTTAAATAACCGTTACATATAATATGAAAAAATAATAATAATAATTGATAATTAAAATATATTGGTTAATATTAAAAAAGTTAATAGATTATCGATAATTCTAAATAATTAAAAAATAATATCAATGTATAATTAAACTTACTTTATAATTTTCAGTTAATATTGATTAATATTTATTAGTTAATAATAATTAATATTTATTTATAAGTTATAATTAATAAATAAAAATCAGTATTAATGAGGCATAGTTGGAATAATCACAAAAACCTAATCATAAGCTACTCCAAGTAGCTTATCAAAAAGCTAGCTTATAAGCGAACTTATATTCATACAAACATGTATCAAAAAAATAAGCTCCCTTATTTTTGCCAAACGATGCCTAATTTGTGCTTGTTGTAGAATAAATCACTAAGCTTAAGGCAAAAAAGAAGTTGAAGTTGGTGACATCCAAAATGGTGTGTGTAGGTTTATATTCTTTTTGGTTCCAACCATTTTAAGTAATATTATAACAAAGTTTCGACCTGATCAACCGAGCCTAACGCAACCCAACTTGTACGGTTTAGATTCAGAGTTGGGTTGAAAAATTTTCAAACCACAAACACTAGTTGAAAATCTTCAAATCACAAACATTAGATTGAGTTATTCATGTGTTTTTAAATCAGCTAACCCAACTCTACGTTCGCCTCTAGTTAGTGGAAGAGACCAAAACCCACCAGAAAATGCTACAGTAGCAAATTTGCAATAAACAACTGTAAGGACCAAATATGAAAAATGGGTAAAGCACAGGGACCATTAATGCAATTTACTTTAATTGTTACAAACCAGTTGGGCCAAGCACAGTGAAACCCGACCCAATCTGTTGAAGCCCATACTGGGTTGAGGCCTTCTGGTTTGAGGACGTTCAGACCTTTACCTCCTTACTGTTGTTGCTCTCCATTCAGCTTCAGCCGCACTTCCATTCACGAATTCACGGAGACAGCCGCACACCACTTCCATTAACAGGTGATACATCCCTTCACCGCTTCTCGATTTTTTGATTGCTCTCGGTTTGTACAGAACCCTAACGCCTGAAATCCCACCTTTTTTTGTTGTAAAACCCAATCGACCTAATATCTCGATGTGTGGTTTCGTGTTGTGGGTTTTCAGCGTGTTCTTAGCTTCTGTATAAACTGAATATAGCTTCCGTTACCCATGTTGGCTCATCTGTGCAATGGATGTCAAAGTTAGTTTGCTTGTCATTAGTATGCTCTTTTTTATCAAGAATCTAGAGACAACACATTTGATTTTGGGGTTTGCGTATCAACCTTTGATTGGGTGCTACTAATTTTCCAAAGTACCTGTACGAAGCTGATTTTCTATTGATTTGGGGGTTTAAAATCTCTTATAAAGTAATGTATTACAATTTTTCACCGTGGTTGTTATTTTTTGTTTGCAAATCTTTAGTTCTTGGATATTATAACTGGGGGATGGGGCTCTTTGAGGTGTGCTTAAACTTGGCCTAAAATGGAGTTCAGAGTTGATGGCAAGTATGTCTGTTACAGAAAAAAGATGAAAACATGCTTTTGACAAGAAGTTGCAATGCAGTAATTGGCAGGGTGAATTACTCAACTTAACACAATGAAGGAAAACGCTCTTTTCAGTGGATGAATATGCAATTCTCTGAAATATTTTGAAAATTATATTTTCAATACCCTGTCTGATCTTGGTGCCTTTTGTGTATGCCTATGTGGTGGTTTCTCCAATGATTTGTCTTTACCATGTAGAAAGCTGTTTAGTAATTACCATCAAGTGATTTAATAGTTGATATTAAAAGTGAGAGGACTAATTTTATAACAGTAGTTTTTTCCGTTTAAATTATATCTAACATAGTTTCTAATATCCTTGCAAACTATAAAGACATTTTCTCTGGAGATATTAGGGTTCAGGCATAAACGGTGGAGATGCTGGATTTCCACAAGTGTAGTAGCAGCTCAGTGGAATGGAATCCCTCCCCAATAGTTGCTCTAGCCACCAGCATCGACGAATCTCAAGTTGCCGCCGCTAGGGAAGATGGCTCCCTTGAGATATGGCTCGTATCCCCTGGTGCCGTCGGTTGGCATTGCCAACTGGTATGCTTCTTACGCCCATTTTCATCTTCTTCTT
Organism: Saussurea involucrata; assembly: GCA_033807775.1. Lineage (NCBI taxonomy): Eukaryota > Viridiplantae > Streptophyta > Magnoliopsida > Asterales > Asteraceae > Saussurea > Saussurea involucrata. Next base: position 73,347,215 of record CM066317.1, on the reverse strand, counting down.
GTTGCCATTCAGATTTCAGAGTGTTATTTTCATAACAAATTCAGGTTTTTGAATATATTTCATTGTTGTAGACGATACAGGGTGACCCTAATATGAGAGTTTCGTCACTGGTATGGTGTAGCTCGGGTTCAAGTGGCTTAGCGGCTGGTAGATTGTTTTCTTCAAGCATTGATGGATCAGTCTTGGAGTGGGACTTATTTAACTTGACACAGAAGGTTTGTCTAAATTTGCTTCACAATCTGTATTTATGTATGGGTTAAATGCTTGAAATAGCAATTTATTTTCATATATTTTTTTATTATAGCATTGTACTTTCATTTTTTCTTATTAAAACAACATACTTTCAAATTAATGTTATCAGGGCATTGTACTTTGAAAAATCTATTCGTTATAGCAATGGATATTGTTACCCTTTTAACCGGTTAGCCCCTTAATGTTTTTCTGCTTAAGTGGCTTAATTTTGATGGCGTCGAGAACGTGTCAGCTTTTGACTAATAGCCACAATTTAAGAAACCCTTTCAAGTTATGTTTTCCATCCCTATACACATTATCATGCTGCATCTCAAGATCGGAACTAGAAACTGATTGTGATCGGGTGTGAGAACGTGCGAGTGCTCCAAAAAAGCCAGCAAGGTTGCTCAGATGATTTTACCTAACCTCAACCTTAAACCACTGCCACTGCTTGCAAAAGGAGGTTTCATTTCTAGGTTTCAATTACCAAAGAGGATAGAAACACCAAAAAAGATGATAAAATACCTCAAATTTTCACCAGAATGGTAAACAAACGTGCAGGGCACGTCATTCGTTCTTCAAAAATCAAAATGTAAGTCGATGGAAGTAACAACAAATGGCATGAAACACATATAATGCTATTACGTACCCACAACTGCTTCTGCGATTTATGCAAACTACGAACATGTGTTCTGAAATTGGGGGAAATCGGTGGAAATGGGAGAAATTGTGAAAAAGATGGTAAGGGAAAAGAACAAGGTAGTGGTTGGGGGTGTATGGTGGTACCACACCGGAGATTGGTAAACGTGTGATTGATCTTTTTGTGAACATTTTATAATTTATGAAATAACAAGTTCTGGAAATATGTATAATTTAATGTACAATGTCTTTTTAATTAAAAAAAATTAAAGGTACAATAAGAAATGCCACGTCAATAATATGTTACACATGGACAACCCATGTGAACAATGACGTGGTATAATCACCTGCTAACTTGTGACATGTCATTGAAATTCAAATCGAAAGGTTACTCATGCTATTATGAGTAAATCTTTTTGAAGTATAATGATATAATAAAAAATAATTTGAATATACATTGCTCTAATAGGAAAAAATGAAAGTACAATGCTATAATAAGGAAGTGGAGCCTTGTCTTTACTCAGACCGATGCATTTATAAAATGGCAAAACCATTTTTCATGGAGCCTTTTGTGGTTACTGTTTTGGTGAATGGCAGTTTGTTTCAAGATTAGGTTCCTTGTGCCTACACTTCATTTTGGCTCTATTACTTGACAACTATTTATTTTTAAAGTTAATATTTTAATTTTATGAAATCTGATTTGTCTAGTTTATCTCATCTGCAGGTTGTGGTTAATCCTATTGGTGTATCCATCTGGCAGATGGCTGCTCATTCTCAGAGTAAGCAGCAGGTCAATACAAAACAGGATTTGGCTTATGCAGAGAATGGACATGTCATGGATAGAACTATTGGTGATGGCGATGTCACCAGTGACAGTGAGGTTGAAGTCGACTCGCTCGAGTTGTATGAGGAGCCATTTACTGACAATGCAAGTATAGCAATTGCTTGTGATGATGGCTGTGTGCGAATATATAATAGCTCAGACTCAGATGAGTTCACATACCATAAATCGTTGCCAAGGGTCAATGGTGAGATAGCTGCCTCCAATTCTGGGTGCTATACTTTGTAGTTGATTATTTGTGTTACTTACTGTACTTCTTCATCATTCTCTATGCAGGGCGTGTGTTAAGTGTCACTTGGAGTCCAGATGCAAAAATGATATATTCAGGGAGTAGTGATGGGTATGTACATGTATTCAGGCATTCAGCATTTGTAAATTTGCTTGCAATTTATGTTGATACTTTTGTAAGCGACAGGCAGCTGTTACTAATTTTTATGTGTTGATGGTGAATTAATTTTACAACCGTGTTAAGTAAATCGTTAAACTTTAGCTTTTTTGACAAGTTCAGGGTCATAAGATGCTGGGATGTTAAATCGTCGCACGAAGTATACAGAATCACTGTTGGACTTGGAGGTTTAGGTCGTGTGTCTGAACTTTGTGTATGGTCGTTACTTGCACTGAGGTAAATGGGAATTTTTGTGTGTATTTTTGCGGCCCATGTTAATATATGAGGTTTAGCTTAGTAAATTCATATTTATATTTGTCGTTTCAGGTGTGGGACCCTTGTGAGTGCAGATAGTAGTGGCAGTGTTCAGTTTTGGGACAGTTTACAGGGAACGCTCTTGCAAGCACATTCTTGTCATAAGGGTGATGTCAATGCTTTGGCAGCTAGTCCCAGCCACACAAGGGTGTTCTCTGCTGGATCAGATGGGCAGGTACTGAATATCTTTTTGTTGGAGATAATTTGAAGATTTTTTTTTCCGTATCACCATAGAGCATGCCCATAGTTTATTCTTAGTTGATTGGATGTTATATTGTGATGACAATAGTTTATTCTTTCAGGTTATACTATATAAGCTCTCCACAAATACTGTTGGTTCTTCTGGTGATAAATCATCTCCTACAGAGACTAAAAAGTGGGTCTATGTTGGTTATGTGCGAGCCCATACTCATGACGTGCGAGCCTTGGTTGTTGCTGTACCCATAAGTCGTGAAGGTATGCCTATGTGCTCTCGTTTGACTTAAAATGACCATTCCTTATAATTTTTATTATGCCTTTAACACATGTTCTGACAGATCTATTGCCTGAAGATAAAATAAAAAGAGCACGTGGTAGTAGGGTCAAACCTCTTGAATTCAGCTACAATAAGTGGGCTCATACAGGCATTCCCATGCTTATATCAGCTGGAGATGACACTAAGCTTTTTGCATATTCAGTTAATGAGTTCACAAAGTTCGCTCCACATGATATTTGCCCTGCACCACAGAGACCACCCATTCAACTCGTGTGCAGTACAGTTGACAGGTTGACTTATCTACTTCTGGTCCAGGCTTCACACTGGTTAGATATTTTTACAGTCCATGTGAAAAGAGAAGATGAATCCAACATGTTTTCCGGACCATCTGGTGGTCTATCAACCACTGATATGGTGGCTCGTGTCAAGAGCAAGGGATCGCGGAAGATCATTTGCAGCTCCATCTCTCCTTCGGGGAGATATTTTTCGTATTCAGATCATGTGAAGCCTTGCCTTTTTGAGTTGAAAAGGAATGGAACTGGGAAAAGTGTGTGGTCCATAAGTAAGAGAAAACTTCCTTCATGTTTACCTTTTGCTCATTCCATGATTTTTAGTTCAGATTCTTCACGGTTAATGATATCGGGACATGACAGAATGATATATGTAAGCGTTCTTTCTCTTTTTATTATTATATGTAAACTCCTTTTCTTCTTGTGGGTGTATTTGTGCATATTATGCTCTTTGTCAGACCCCTTATTTAGGTCTCTGAATGTTTCAGGTTGTGGATGTTGGAAGTCTGAAGTTAACTCATAGATTCACACCTTGTCGTAAGGAGTCTGATGAAGAATTACCACCTACTCAGCCTCCAATAACAAAGATGTTTACTAGCCTTGATGGACAGTGGCTAGCTGCTGTCAACTGCTTTGGAGATGTGTACATATTCAATCTAGAGACGCAAAGGTAAGGAGCTAGGGTTAATTTTTTTAAAGACATTCTCTTCCAACTCTGTCTTTGCGCTTGCTTTTCTGGGTGATTCTAGATGGTTGATTTACAATTTTTAGATTTTTTGGCAATTGTGAGAGACCCTAGCAAGTCATGGCAAGCATGTCTACTGCAACTTCTGACATCAAATTGGGTCCCTGATAAAGTCTACTTTTCTTTCCTGTATTTATATTTCTATACCTTGAATATATTCTTCTTTGTGTTTAATATGTGAGTCGTTGGCAGGCAACACTGGTTTATATCAAGATTGGATGGTGCTTCGGTTACTGCTGCAGGTTTTACTCCTCGAAATAGCAATGTGCTAATAATATCCACATCTTCCAATCAAGTGTATGCGTTTGACGTGGATGCTAAGAAACTAGGAGAATGGTCTAGACGCAACACATTAATCTTGCCAAGAAGATATCAAGACTTTCCTGGAGAGGTTATTGGGCTGACATTCCCGCCATCTTTGAATTCATCAAGTGTCATCATTTACAGTGCAAGGTAGTTGGATTTGCATAGTATTAGTATGTATGTGATCCTAGATGCATGCTATTATAGTTGGGTTCTTGCTGATTGTTGTTTTATTGTTTTTAGGGCAATGTGCTTCATTGACTTTGGGATGCCGATTGGTGGAGATGAAGATCATGAAAAAGTGAAGGGTCAGGATTCAACATTAAAGAAGTTATACAAGGGGAAATTAAAACGTAAGTTGATAGAGGTGCATGAGGAGTTAGAAAGTAAAAAGAAGAATTTTGAATTTTGTGCTTTCAGAGAACCTGTGTTGTATGTTGGGCATCTTTCAAAAGGTTCTGTATTAGTGATAGATAAACCATGGTTGCAAGTGGTTAAGACTTTTGATGCTCAGCCTGTTCACAGACATATATACGGGACATAAACCCAGTCTAGTCTTGACCCAACAACAATTTAGGTTAGATTCAGTTTTGGTCTCTTCATTCTCTCTTTTCAACAGGTTTGTAGGGGGGGGGGGGGGGGGTTGAATTATGTTTTGTAATGTAGTAAAATTCTTCTTCATGTACTCGTCTATATGTACATTGGTTTCTCTGAAACTTAATTTAATGGTTGTTTTTGATATTTGAATTGAAATCTTGTGGTTGTGATACAAATTTCATATCTGATGAAGCTTCTTTCAGTGCCTCCCTTTCCGTATATGTCCAGTTTTTTTTTTCTTTTTCCGTGTGCCGTTGTTTGCTGGAACAACTATTGTTCTTCGAATACGTAGAGCCAGTGTTGTTGCTTGTTGGATTAACCGCAAATACAGGCTCAATAGATCTTGATTGATTGTAATGAGTTATTCATTGCTCTATATCCCTGACCATTGCTTTGGTTGCTAAAAACAAATTTGAATGCTACTTTGTTGACTCTGACGTTGAAAGTTACCAATTGCGATTTCCTTCTTCACATTTTTATTATTAATGAATTGTGTAGGTGGACTTGAGAAAAATGATTAATTCTCAACATTTCTTCAAATAAAAACAAACAAATGTATACAATAATCACACAACTTATAATGTTTATTTTTTTCAAGTCAAAGCTATATATGTAAGATGAAAAGTTGGTTGAAAGTCATAGCAAATTCAGTTTTTGCAATTATTAGACATTTCTTCAACAAATAGACATACAACAGCAATTATTGTTTGTTACCATTGAAGTTGAAATTTTTAGAAAAGAAAATAAGTGATGTAATTATAGTGAGTTGTCAAAGGTGACAGGTAGTTGCTTAGTTGGAATGAGTGGTTGACAGATGGTTGCTTACATGGGAATTCAGACAAAATGATTGAGAAATGGAATCCATCCACTCCACACCCTTTTATCTAATTTTCCAACATTATCTTTCCTCCACTCCAATCCCAATCCCAATTCCAATTTCAGTTTTTCAATTTCAATTTGGTCTGAAAGTAGATCTGAGGCATGGCATTTGCAGGTACAACCCAGAAATGCATGGCATGCGACAAGACTGTGTACCTGGTGGACAAGCTCACTGCTGATAATCGCATCTATCACAAAGCTTGCTTCAGATGCCACCATTGCAATGGCACCCTCAAGGTACTACAATCATTCAGTTCATGATTCATATGTGAATTCAATTAATAACATTGGATCTAATAATATGTTGGTTGCAGCTCAGTAACTACAACTCCTTTGAGGGAGTTTTATATTGCAGACCACACTTTGATCAACTCTTCAAGAACACTGGTAGCTTAGACAAAAGCTTTGACGGTGGGTAATCATTTACATTTATTATTATTATTATTAACAGGATTTCATCTTTTTAATTCTTGCATCAATCAAATTCACTACTACTTTTTAATCATCTTTCAGGCACACCAAAGATTCTCAGGCCACACAAAACCAATGATGGTGCTGAGGTATACTAATTGATTATAAATTCTATCTTCATCAGGATTTCATTTTATTAAGCTTCAATCTTTTTACAGAAGCCAGTGCCTAACAAGGTGTCGAGTATGTTTGTGGGAACAAGAGACAAATGTTTGGGCTGCAAAAACACCGTATATCCCACTGAAAAGGTAAATCTATTTGTAAATCTTTACAAACACACAAGGAGTAGAGTAGAGTAGAGTATTATGAATGGATGAATGATATATGTTTGTTGTAATATTTAGGTTTCAGTAAACGGAACTTCATACCACAAAAGCTGCTTCAAATGTAGTCATGGAGGGTGTGTCATCAGCCCATCAAACTACATTGCGCATGAAGGTCGACTCTACTGCAGACACCACCATACCCAACTCATCAGAGAGAAGGGTAACTTGAGCCAGCTCGAGGGTGACCGCCATAAAGTCTCCCCTTCATCATAATCTCTTACCTTTTACTCGTTTTCCTTTACCTAATTCACACCACCTTTTGTATTGGAATTTGAAAGCTTGTTATAACAATAATGTGTTGACTCATGTACCAGTTTGAATGCAAGTTCCTATTGAAAATTTTCAAGTTACATCAGCTTTTCACCATCAAGATGTTACCTGCCATTTGCTTGAAACTTTACAGCTTTTATAAAAATAATGAGAAACAAAAGTCAGCCTGTCAAAAGCTTCATTTCCAATATAACCATGAAGCATAATTCATTCTCTTGCAATGCTATGCTACCATCAAGCCGGCAAGTGGCAAATATGCAGAAATCTTGATAAAACAAAAGCAAATTAGCACAAGATATCAGTACGAAACTGTAACTCAGAAACCATACGATAAAAGCGTTTCTACAAAAGTTACCAGGAAACTAAAAATACAAATTTCCCTATACCATAATACAGAAGATCTATATAAGACACATGACCTTCCTTTTCTGAAACAACACAATAAATATGAAGAGAAAAAGCAAATTTTGCATAAATACTGAAACTGAACATACTGTTAAGGAATTATTAACTTATATTTATCTAGACATCAAATATAGATCCATTCGTGAGAGCCTTGCAACAGAAAGAGAATCAAATTTTGCATAAATTACTTGTCTAAGAAAGGAAAGGACATGACAGGATATATCAAGTATTACAAAGGTTTGATTGCGTCTAATAGGCATCCATCGACTGCAATATGCTTCAAGTCTATAATGTGATTATCACGAAGAAACCCAAATCCAAAAGTTCCATCACCATACTGCCAAATCCTTCCCTCCACCTGATGAGGATTCACAGTAGATCCTGGTAGCACCAGATCATAGCTTGAATTGATGTACATAATGCGTGACACGTCTTCCTTCTCTGAGCACAGCAGATGCCCATGCCCCCCTGGTGGCAGAAGATGTTCACGAGTATCGTATATATATTCTTCTTCGGAAGAAAATGGAGATTCAAAAAACGTAGTGTTTGAGGTCCAAAACACGGGCGCATAACTGGAGAAAGGTTTGCAGGAGTCTCCAATCCTTCGACATGCTATACCACCAATGTCATCATACACCACAAGATAGAAGTCCAAATTTGCATCTTCACAAATGCCCTGCAGTAATCAATGACTGAATTCAAATGAAGATATCTTCAAGAATTATTTGGGATATATTAACTTACTTCTACACATATGAAACACAAGTTGAGGATAAATAACTGACATCAATGCTAACACTTTCAAATCCAAGAAAAGCATTAGTTTGACATAACTGACCTTCCAAAGACCCTGCAAAGGCCTTAAAGTTGTAGGAGAGTAATTGACAATCTTAACGAAATGCTCGGCCTCCCATTTCTTATTCCCTTTCTCTCTCCTCCTCTGCCTCCTCCAGGCTCTTTCTCCGACAGGACTCGTTCTGTTTGCAAAGTAACGATACATCTCAGAAGTTAACCTCTCTGGAGGAGATCCACTTTCTAATCCAAGCATCTCTTCATTTATCACATTATTATTATTATTCCCAAAGTTAACACGTTGTTCGATCACAATGTGAAATTCCCCCATATGGTTAATATCCACGGAAACCAGTTCATTTCCCGGATAAGAAACTAGTAAATCATTTGAAATCGAAATGGAATCCAATTGAAGTTGGGAATTGGGTTCAAGAAAATTAACAATTTCACCTTTGGGAGAAATACCCATCCATAAAAAGGGGGCCTTTATGACGTTATAAGTACCGGTGGTGGAGGGTGAAACCCTAGACCCGGTAATGAAGGATGGGCCCCACTCGAAGAACACCAACGTTGGTGGTAACCGGTTTGGAATTGTACTCCTGACTTGGCTTTGGATACTGCTCAGGCGCCAAAATCCGATGAGGTTTTCGTACTCGTGTAGCGTTTTGTAGAGATGCTTGAAGGTAATGTTACCATAGCCCCATTTCTTGATTTGAGTCTTGGATCCCCATCGGCGATCGCACATTGAAAACCAGATCTTGGAGTCGTTGCGGCAGAGGGAGAGGAAGCGCTTGGAGGTGCAGGCGAATGAGGAGATCTCGGATGGAGTTAGGAAGGACAAGATGCAGAGCTGAACGTCTTCCGGAAATTCGGAGAAGGAAACCATGGCAGCATCAAGATTTGCCATTTCTTCGTTGTTGATTTGGGAATATATCAATTATTTATTGTAGGAAAGGGGAAGAAGACGATGTTTGTGTTCCTTACGGATTTGCTTCCGAGATAGGAGATTGACCCAGGTGTACGGATCCTTATTTTCCAGAATTTGCATTTGTAATAACATCGTATTCCATTTCCTTCCTCCTTTCTACTCCAAACTTTCTTACAGATGAATGAAATCAAGGCCCTATAAAACTCCGAAGATAAATGTTAGTTTTTCTTCTATTAACCTTTGACTAGAATACTAACAATATAATCAAGAATTCCATGGAGAGAAAATTAAAATTAGAACTAATTACACTTTTGATTGATTAGGTTGTCACCTGTAAATTTGTTTTGTTTTGTTTTGTTTTTGGACTCTCTACCTAATGATCGTTAACAAGACCCGTTAACTAAAGGGCGTTTTGGTTTTTGTATTTTAATTAATTTTCTATTAAAAAATACACGAAGCTCTGGAGATATTCCATCACCTCAAGACGACTCGCTCAACCACCTCCATCTTTGGTCCGGCCAAGCCCGCCACTATAACAACACTAAAACTATTGTTACACCTTCATTGATCCAACTCTGAAAGAACCCCCTACCCTACTCTTCCATTAGTCAAACCTCCATATCATGCCTTTGAACGTGTGTGTGTGTGTGTGAATATATACAACACCCCCCTTCCCCTGCACTAACCCTTTGATTGCCACGAAACTTTTTCGCGAGTTATCTGCAATGTTAATAAGAAGTTTTGCACCAGAAAGAACTCGAAAAAACCGTTCTTGTGTCGAAAATTGTCGATGCCCCTAATAACTCTCATTTTGAGCGTTATTTACACATCATTTGTGTGAGTTTTCTCTCGTTTTAGTTGTGTTTCCTCTTTATGTGTTCGTGTTTCTTCTTCTTATTAATTTATTTTTATTTGGAGGTGTTGAGGATGTTTTATGGTTATATGCATCATTTTTTGGGTTAAATGTTGGAATACGTATGTGCCCACTGTCTACCCGTTGGGGGCACCGACGAGCTACTTTTGGACAACAACGCATATTTCTCTTATATGGACATTTAGAGCAGTGTTTTGAAAATTTTGAAAGACCTGGAATCCCTGGAAATCTCTTTGGTAAGGTGTGAATAGTGTCACAATTTATCTAAGGGATCAAAAAAGTTTTTATCCATGGGATGTTTCCATCATTTTCACCTATAAAATGAAGCTACGGTGAAGCATTTGAGGAGAGCTCCAACAACAATGTAGATGTTCCAACATTTCTCTTTGCCTTTTATTGTTGTAGTTGTAATTTATTTTCTTCTCTTTAATTTTTTGTGTTGCTGCCTACTGTGGGGACACCGTTGGCACAATTTGTATTTTATTTTTAATGCAAGTAACTTTTAAGTATTTCTCTTCTTATACTATGTTATTTACTTTACTTTACTTATTAGCTAAGCACCGCTTAAGACTAGTAGACAACACTTGGGTGTTGCCATTATTGCTAACTCTTAAGCTTGGTCACTTGAGTCGAGGCTTAAACTTAACGCGGATAAACCGATCACCTTGAAGTGTTAATATTAGATATTTAACCTAAAGATGTGCGGATTTGAGATACAACTTAAGTGATGCACAAAGATTTGAGAAAGTCTTTGATAATCACGTAGAGATACGGGTTTTGTATGATTTTACCAAGGTTCAAACATTGGTTGAGATTTATATAACAAAATTTAGAATCGGCAATAGTGGTGACTTTATGGGCACTATGTGAGTACGATCTATAAAGGTTCACTTTTGAGAGATCGAGATCTTTATAGACGTTTTTGTGACATAAAGTTTCTAACCATTTTGTTACTACAATTTTCTTCAGTGAAACTTGTAACACCTCGATCTTTGGAAGGTATCGATCTTTTAAGATAAATATGAAAAATATGATTTTGGATTGAATCCTAGATTTTATGATCTTGTTGGATGGAGAATTCAAATACGAATCCAACAATTCTTTCCGGAGCGAAAATGGAGCTAAAACGAAGAAGTTATGACCAAAACAGTGATCGGGCAACAAATCGGGCGAACTATGTCAAGTGGACGTCCGCATGGTGCTTCAAGCGGACGTCCGCATAGGCCAAAAGTCCAGCTCCGCGGAAGAAACAGAAACTTGAGTCCGGGTGCAAGTGGACGTCCGCATAGGACATCAAGTGGACGTCCGCATGACGTCTGACGGGATTTTCCCCCTTTTTGCTTTAAGAAAACCCTCTCCTCTCTCATCTTCATTTCAAACTCGAAATAAACTCTCCTTCTCTCTCAAAACCATTCTTCCTCCCCAAGAAACCCTAAATCCTTCCTCTCCTCTTCATCCTTCTCTCCCAAACTGTAACACCCTAAAATCAGGGCCAATTTGAACCTTTAAAGTTTAACATGGGTAATCATGAAATCATCCAACTTTATATACATAAGACAAATTCTTCAAAACTACCTATAAATCTTGTTTTGTCAACTAAGATAAGATTAATCTGGTTGTCTAAGTCATTCATAAAAAGCATCCACGGTTCAGCTAGCTTCTCCACCTATCATCAACAAGTTGAATACCAAAGCCCTCGTCCCATATCCCATTACATCCCTGAACTCGTACCTGGTAAGAAAATTGAGTTTGAACGATTAGGCTTTTGCCTAGTGAGAACATCCAATTCAAATTTAAATATGAACAACTTTGAAACTCAAATATCCAAAGCACATAAACAAACCTGGTTTGCCACCATTCTTACCGTACTCGTACTCGTATCATAATGACGGGAACATACCCGATCCCATGAATATGACTAACATTCAGTAAGTCATAACATCATGTTCGAAAACCTACTATGAATCATTACCGATTCTAGATCATCACTCAAGCCTAAGGAATTACAATCAGTCGCCATACCTCTTTCTTGAAATGGAAGCATAAATAGCTCTTATATATTGCCTATCTCTTAATCCACCGAAAGCAAACGGAAACAACAATCACACTTTGTCTATTTCACGTTTCCACGTCTTAGTTACAAATAGCAGTTATGTTTTCCTATTCACTACAGTCAATACGAATAGCAACTATATTTTGCCTATTCCACTTCTCAACAAGAATAGCAATTATACTTCGCTTATTCCACTATTTCAAGTCAACGGGAATTACAAATTACTTTATGCCTATTCCTCGTTACTAATCACCTCTCGAAATGGGAATTACAAATTACTTTATGCCTATTCCACATTATAGGTTATCGCCTCTCGAAATGGGATTAACAATCCACATTATAGGCTATCGCCTCCCGAAATGGGATTAACAATCCACATTATAGGCCAACGGGAATTACCATTGAGAATCAGGTCTATTCCACGTTACAAATACTATCAGTGCCTATGGATCCATTACACTTATTAGTGTACATGTGTGATAACATATCACACTACTTTTCATAACATATTCTTAACTCTAAGAATATTAACAATTTATCGATATTTCATTCTCAATTGTTTCTCTTCCAAAAACTAAAATCAGAAAGTAATCCGAATTCAAATTGTGGAATTACCCGATTACGAATTCTAATTTAATTCTAATCCCAAACTAGATTCTAATCCTAAACTTGGTCCACTTAATACCGGACCAAAATTCCTTTAAATCAATACTGGGTCCCGACCCAGTTTTTCGGAATTTAAATGGTATCGGGCTTTAGGCCCATTTCCGGAAGTGAAAGAATTCCGGGCTTTCGGCCCTATTCCGGAATTAAAATGACACCGGACTTTAGGCCCATTTTTTCGGAAGCTAATTCCGGATCCCAAACATTTATGGTCCAATTCCGGTTTTTGTTAATTACCGGATCCCAAAGACATGAGTCCACTTACGGAATTAATCTAATTTCGGATCCTACACACACAAAGGCCCATTCCGGATTTCATAATAATACCAGAACCAAACTTAGCCCATTCCGGTTCTTTATAGTTCCGGTACCAAACCCAAGCCCATTCCGGTTCTTTATAGTTCTGGATCCGAAATGAAACCCATTTCCGGAATATTTGATACTGGATCCAATTAAATACCGGAACCCAAGCCCAATTCCGGAACCACTTATTTCCGGACCTTAAGTCAGTTCCGGAACCAACCAGTTCCGGAACTCTCCATACCGGGACTGCGTTACTGGTTGTTCGATTCACATCCAAAATTACTCTAAAATTCATATAAAGTCAGATTGTTGCTCAACTCTCGTTCCATAACAATATACCAACTCATTTAGACCCTTTATATGCATAATCTAATTCGATTTCAAATGCTAAAGTTTAAAAATGAACAAATGAACTCACCAGATGAAGATGAACCCAGCAATCCAAGTCTTCTCCTCTCTGAATCAATCCATCTTTGAAAAGATGATTCCCCTGATGTTACCAAACTGATTAAGAGATTAAAGAAGAAGATTTTCAGAATCCTTACCACGAGAATCCCAGTTCAATTTCTCTCGTATCCTTCTCTTCTTCTTTCTTTCTCTGTCTCCCAAACCGACTCAAACAAGGTGAATTGAGATAATCCCTCAATTCATCCTAACCTAACCTTTAAGTAATCTCATCTTTCAAATAATGACCCAACACCCTTCAACTTCAAGGTTACATTAAATGACCACACACATCTTCATATTTCTAATTTCAACATTAAATCTATAAACTTTGGTCAAAATACAATTTCAACCCTAGAGTTTATAATTATAAATAGTCCACAACTTAGACTAAATTACAATTCAACCCCATTCATATTAAAATAATATAATGGAAATTCTAGGCGTTACACAAACCAAAACCCTTTTCCTCTCACTTAAAGATTTGAAGCTAGAGGTTCCATATGAGGACTTACGGGTGTTTTGATGGTGGATTTTTTGTGGTGGTTAAGGTAATCCCCATTATTTTCTTCCACCTCTCTCCTTCCTCAAGAATACTAAGATGGGTTGAGGAAATCAAGTTTTAAAGGTTTCAAGCTTCAAGATCTTCATCTTCTTCACCACTTTTCCACCATTGTTGAGCTAACTTGGGGTTTCTTTCATTACCCATTTATAAGTCATCTTCACTTCCCAAACCTTTATTTTTAGTAAACCTAGAAGTGTTTTGTTGGTGAATGCAAGTTGTAGTGAAAGTAACCTTCTCTTTTCTTCCACCTAAGAAATTAGGGTCGGATCCAAGTTTAAAGCCAAATAACAATATGTTTTCATCATTCGAAAATATCGGCTAAAATATCGTGAAGAAATCTCAAATCAGAATATGCATGCAAATTTGTAACACTCTCCTAGTGGTCTTTCTGAAATAATATAACATGTAACAGATAGTCCATTCTAAACTTTCAAGGGAGAAACTTCATCAAATCAAATTTCAAAATTTTCTCATTTAGTCATATAATGACATAGAAGTAAAACCTTCTGACAAGACTCACACACACATTAATGTATTTTCTCAAAACTTAGGTAAACAGTAAGTACATGTAGTTTGGTTGACACTTAGGAGAATTTAGATCGACTTCAGAATTTCGGACCACACAAACGATGCGTATTAAAACTCCAAAAATAGTGGCTACAATGCTATGCATACCCATAGATCAGTATAATGCACTTGAGTGAAATGATAACAAGAGAACCAATTAACCGAAGGTGCATAAAGCAAATCATTAAGATAACTATCATTATGCTCTCATATGCATTACTCACACCACGTCTAAATCAATTTGTACACTGAACAAGTTGCAACGAAATGTGCTAACACAAATCTTCAAAGAATAAACTATGCGACACCAAAATTCCAAAACTACTATTTTGGTTGTCTTACGGCATAAACTGACATTTCTCAACAAAACCCGCATAAAAACTCTTGAACTCACTAGGCGTTAGCCTAACCTTCTTATTTGTCGGCATGTGCAACAGGTTCCAGTTGGGATATAGTTCTAGTGACACTGTGAAGAGTGGAGAGCTAGTGGTGTGCTCAAGAAGTAAGTAGCGTGGTGAAGTCTTTCGCATTTGGGGAATATCAACTTGATTTTTGGGGTTGAGTAACACTCGACCTTTTGTAGCCTTGGCAAATGACTTAGGTTTTGATTATCGAAATTATAATGTTTTATATTGAGGTAATTTCAAGAATGGTTTGTAGAAGGAATTTTATCCTTAAGTGGTTATTTTATTGAAGATTTTATTTAGTTGCTCTTTCCAATTTTGAGGGTGTTACAAAACTTACACCCATACCCATATTTAGTTATTACTTGTTTAGATTTTGTTGTTAAAAGCACCAAACCCGCTCAAAATGTTTTATTCTTCTCTAACTGAAATCGATGTATTCTTGACTCAGTACTCAAAACTTTGAAGTCCAATCCTTGTGAATACGATCTCGGTATTTTAACTATTTTATCACTTGTAGCGATCATAGTGTTGGTGTATACTTGTGCCCCATTGACCATTGTAGGAACACTGTGATCTCTTTGTGGAACTATACGATTTACCGACCAACCATGCATCCGTCGAACTGAATGAACAACGTTGTGCAGGTCGTAGAAACTCACTCAAATCATGTCGGATTGCCACGAAACTTCCCATGAGCTCTTTTAAACACAAAAAATCCAATCCAATAAAGAAAATGAGCTTTCGGGTCGATGGACCATTTGACCGATACGCCAAGGGTGTAACTCACTTATCCTAAGGAATTTCCCATCTGGTCCGACTGGTCTGTATTGCCACGAAACTTTGTGTGGGTCATCTGAAATGTAAATGAGATGTTTTGCACCATAAAAACTTGAAAAACCCTGTTTTTATGCCATAAATTATTAGGCCACGCATCGACCGAATCGAACGAACGTCCATTGTTTAAGTCGTCGAAACCCGCTCAAATCATGTCAAATTACTGTTGTGTTGTTTATGCAATTTAGAGATACACTTAAATAGCCCTCAGTGCAAGTATACACTTTGATCTACTATTGTCTCGTAACAAGTAATAATGTTAAAAGTACCTGATATCGATCCACATGGAAGGCTTGTGAAAGGTTCACAATAGTCCGATGTTAAAAAATTGGTTTCAGGTGGCGTGTAACACCCTAAAAATAAGGGTAAATTTAAACCTACACAATTGAAAAATATAACATCTTAAATATAAGGAAATTACCCAAGAATGGGAAATAGTAATAGTGTTTACAATTTCGAAGAATGGACATTAAAGATTGAAAACACAGTAATCTAAACCATTTACATCTAGATTAAGACAGTTGTCAACTCAATCTCCCAAAAATATCTATTGAATCTGTACTCCAATTCCCAATATTTATCTCCAAAAATCACCACTACCGGCCCAATGCTCGTCCATCAAACCTTGGGAACCCCGCCGCTAACAAAACTTGATATATATGTCATTTAAGAAAAAGTGTTAGGTTTTATGCCTAGTATTTTATATATAAATGGAGAATGCATAAAATGTTAATAAATGATTTTCAACAACATGAGATGGTGTAACTTTCCAAATAACCATGTAAGAACATTATGATCCAGAAAAGCATCTTACGATGACGGGGGAGACCCGATTTTCAAGGATCGCAACGGAGTACAAAAGTAAGCTACTTTCCGAGTTGTGTGCTTAATATTAGGATGCATGGCCACGAGCAACGTTGACTCGTACATAGATGTGGGGGAGGGCACCCGAGGATCCTAGTCATACTCATTCACTAGAATTACATTTACGGCCCATGGCTAGTATCCGGTCCCACATAACCGTACCAAGTTGCCTCTGAGGACCCAAATGTGTCAACTAGTTACAAAAGGGGAAAACATCTCAAAATAAGCCGACTCCTATACCCGTGGATCCATTAGTAATAGTCTACGGCTAGTCACAATTTCATTTGTGACTAAACTATAATAACACATATAGTTATCATAATAGAATCTCCATAATATGATTTACATACATAAACAACTTTCATGCATTTAAAACCATGTAAAGATCAATAAATGGTCATTTCCATTTCCACAATAACACGACCCTAAAATAAGGTTTTCCAAACATTTAATAACCTTTAGAACAATCTTTGACCATCTATTATGAAGTAAAACCTCCAAATTTAGAGAAAACCCTAAATGTCATCAAGATTATTTCATCCCAACATTTAGTCATATTTTGTATCTCAAACCATTGATTCCCAACATGTATTCCAAAATATGGTTAGAACCCTAAAAATCTCTATACCCATTTTAGGTCAAAATCTTGGAAATAATGAAAATGTAAACAAGGAGATGATTATAGGTTCAATAGTGTAGTTTTAACATGTATAAAGTCTAAAATGTAAGAATGAACTCACAAATTAGGTTTTTGGTAAAAACCTAGAAAATCTCCCGAAAACCCTAGAATGGAGACAATCTTAAGACTTGATGAAAGCTTGATGTATTTCACTTTAAGTGCTCAACAAACCCTATAGATGAACATTAAATGTTCATGGAAACTCTTGTGATGTAATCGATGAAAAGAGATGAAAAGGTTAAGAGGTTTACCTAAAATATGGAGAAAAATTGCCCAAAATCTTAATCCAAAATGCAATTGTGTTTAAAAATCAGATATGCCTCTTATATACGCTATAGTCGCCCACTATGTAGACCGCTCGGTACCGATCTCGCGACATTGCCCTGTGATAGTGACTCTGGGCAGAACTCACCAGTCACATTCGTCGAAACTGTACTGTGGGATATCTCCCCCTACGCGATTGTGCCATGCGACATTGACCATTGTCATAGTCGTAGGCATTCTCACACCCCTCGTACCGAGACCTAATTTTCAGCGTTTCTTTCTTCAAACGCTCTCGATACGTTTAGGATTTTTAAAGTAAATTGTTTCTTACGCCAAAACTCTAATTCATAAATTAGCTAGGATTTCTGGTATATATATATATATATATAGAGAGAGAGAGATAGAGAGAGAGAGGAAAGTTCAAATGAAAACCCATCTTTCATTGTGCATGTGAGGACAGATCAGAGCTCTTGATCGCAGCCAAATTCAAGCCGATGCTCAAATACGGCTTTAGGGGAAATTTTGTCAGAATAGGTATTTTTCAAATATATCCATTCCTGATCTATCGCGATTCTTTTATTTCATTACTAGATTCTTTCCTAATTTCTCTGAGATCGATTGCTTCTTAATATCTTTGATTTGTCGATTCTTTCACTATCACGATTCTTTTGCGTTTATCGATTCCTTCAATTCAATCATTTGATCCGGTCTGTTCTTCTTTCACTCTGTTCTTATGTAGTAACCGTGTCCAAAGAGGAAGGGTTCCAAGTCTTGTGGTGGAATTTTAATAAGATGGGAGTTGAAGGGAGTACTTTGTAAATATGAGATGGGGTACTTAAGGGGCACAAAACCCTAGAAGAAAGCATTCTCATACTGATTTGTGGGTGTGTTTGTCGGCTGAACATTTAGAGAGAAGAGGAAAGATTTTTGGAGCTCTTAAGCATTTTGGAGAAAAAAAAGAGTCATCAAGCTTGGAAATCAAAAGAGAGGGGTGTGTTAGGGATTCGTATTCAACAAGGAATCAATCAGGTAACTCTCTCTCTCTCTTCATCTTTCAGCTGTGGATTTGTTGTTAGATTGATTATCTATGTGGGGTTTTTGTTAAAGTTGAGTTTGAGTCTTAATGGGAGAAATTGGGAGTCATGTTGTGTTGTTATCACTAAGGGTCCAGTAATTGTTGTATTTAGTGATCTTGTTATGATTGCTAATCTTTATTCCTCAAGATTTTGAGCTTTTCTGTAAGATCTCGGCCCAGTTTAGAGTCAGATCGACGTCCGGAGAGTTCCTGGACGTCCGGACTCGTTGTTCAGTTGGAGGTCTCCGGGTGAGTGTCTGATAGTCTTGGGAGTGTCCGGATATTGAGAGATTCCGGATAGTTCCCGGAAAAAGGTGTTGTCCGGAAAAGCTTAGTGTGTCCGGCAGTCGTGTGTTGTCCGGATGTTTGGATTTTCCGGATAGAGTGATGTCCGGATAGGGTGTTGTCCGGATAAGGTGACGTCCGGATAAGGTGTTGTCCGGATAGGGTTGTCCGGGTAGACTGTTGTCCGGAAAGCTTGTGTTCGGAAAGGTGTGTGTGTCCGGTTAAGTGAGTAATCAACTTACGTGTTGCCCATTCATTCAGGAAACCGAGTGGAAGTACCCATCTGGGTAGGAAAGAAAAGTAAGCGTGCCAGGTGAGTTTTTCTAACTAAAGCTTGATGGTACTTGTTCATTTACTTGTACATGTGTGTTCGCTTAATGAATGTTGCATATAAATTACTTATGCATGGCGTGCTGTATATGGGGGGTGTGTCCCATACGTTATGGTGTGATGCCTATGGGGGGTGTGTCCCATATGTTATGGCATGAGACTTATGGGGGATGTGGCCCATATGTTATAGTGTGATGCTTATGAGGTGTGTGGCCCATATGTTATAGTGTGATGTTTATGGGGGGTGTGTCCCATATGTTGGTTGCCAAACTTTCTATTGATTTATGTTTCGCAAAACTCTTTAATTGCTATATGTGGTGTGGATGTAACTGAGGGACCTCACTAGACCTCGTGGTCTAACCCTCGCATTTTCAAAACTGAAACCCTTTTCAGGTAAGCAGGTTAAGGGCGATTCCTCTAGTGGTAAAGAGAAGGTGTGAGAGCGGGCGTGGCTTGCATTAGTGGACGTCCTTTTACATTCCAGTATTTAGATACTCTCAGTTGTAATTAGAGTTATTCCGCAAACCCAAATGATGAATTTTTGATGGTGAGAACCTTGGGCCAAGTCTTGGCGATTTATTATAATTGGTGTCTTATTTCGGCATGCTTTGGACTGGGTTGTTACAGTTGGTATCAGAGCCGTAGTTTAAGGGATTTAGGTGACCGGATGGGCCTAAACTTAAACTGTAGAAGTACAACTGAGAATGTAGGAAGGCCTAGGAAGACCTCACTGGGAAGCGTGAATAATAGGGTGGTGAAAACTATCGTGTAAGGTAAGTTCGGGATTACACCTGGCCAGTGTAATTGTGAATTTACAGGTGCATGACGGTGATCATTCTTGCCTTGTTATTTTAGGACGGTTGTTAATCTGTTTAGTGTGTAAAGTTTAATCTTGTCATTATGGCAACGGTTTAGGGTGTTGTGCAGATTATTCTTGGCGTAATTGATGATACTATCTAGAAGAAGCATCCTTTAAATTCTTGGTGTGAATGTCCGTGTGAAGTAGAGCCTTTAGGGTTCTAAAGGGAAATAAGTGTTTGGAGGTGAGCTCCTATTCTCTAATGAGTCTTTATTCTGGGAGATTTCCGATGCCGGTGAGCTGAAATCTTGAGAGTTTCAACTTAAGGATCGGATAGTGGAGAGGTGCTTTCTTACTCTCTAGTTAGTGGAAGAGTGACAAGAGTGGTTGAAAAGTGATAGACGTATGGATTGGTAACATTGGTGTCGGTTAACCAATTTGGGACCGAGGTAAAGCCGTTTATTTTACAAATTTATAGTCAGGTGGTAACCGTGAGGTTGGAACATCCAAGTGTGTGGGGAAGTATCGGTACCGAAGGTTGTTTCGAATGTAAGAAACCTGATGGTGTAGTGGGAAGTAGGGTGTCGGCGTTGATTTGTTGTAACTGCAAAAAGGTTAACCCTGCTTGAGAGAATAGCCTTCAATGTAAAGTGAGTCATGCATTACGTTTTCAAACCAGTTACGTAAGTCCTCCATGTCAGAATGTGTGAGTGTGCCTTGTAAACTTCTGATTTTGAAAATGAGTTGGCGTGTGCAAGTGTGTTTGAAGGAAAAGATAAATTTGTTTACATAGTGTAATAAATTTCGAACTTGGAGAAATAGTGAGTTACTTCACTTCTTTTGCGAGTGAGTTAAACTTGTTGTAAAAAAAAAGGGGCGTAGCAATATTAGATCGCATGGTTTTATGGATGAACACGATGTGAACACGTGGTGGACATATCAACAAGTGTGAGAGTCGGTCGACTATCCCAGTATGGGTGATATTGCTGTATTTTTTTTTTAAAATTTTTGCACAAGGAGAGTTTCAGTGAATGCACTTTCAAATGATGAACAAGGTTACGTGTGAGCTATCTTTGAGATCGGTGTGTGTGGTGGTAACTTATGGGAGTGTCGTGGCATGCATATCAAAACCTTGTTTTGTGGGATATTTTGAGTGTGTAAAACAATTTAAATCATTGTGTTGTCATGCATGAAAGCTATGAACTCGCTAGGTAGTAAGGGATATCGTGCCTAAGAATATGCGAAGTTCCGGGAGTGGAAAATGTGGTCGAGTCGTCGATGGTTGATTTGTGATCTTAGTGTTACAGTATAGGGAGGACAGAGTCTACCTGTAGCCTCGGTCTTTGTCTGTGGAAATGCTTGTGTGATGGTAGTCCTTGCTCTTTTCGGTAAGTAGGCATAAGACTGACGGCGGGGGGGTGTGTCCCGGGTGATTTCGAAGTAGGCAAAATACTTTGAAAGGTAACGTTGTGGTATGTGGATGAGTCGGTATCGGCGTAGAGCCGAAGTTGAGGAGAAGTTGAATTTAGGCTAATTGCCAGGATTTGGTGTGGAAGTCAACGACGAGTGTTGAGTCGTTGTCGGGAGATTTGAGAGTTGAAAGGCTAGCCCTGGTGTGATTTCATTTGTCGGGTGTGAGCGCGGAGATAAGAGGACGGTTGGGATACGTGTGTATCTGCCCAGAGAGTGGACCGCCTTTTTGGTGAGTATCCTGAAGGTGGAGATGTGTTAGTTGGATAAGTGATTCTTCCTTTGTGACTGTTATGTCAATTACGAACGAGGTGGTTAGCCCAACTCATGTGGGACACGTAGACTATGTTGGTTG
Source organism: Saussurea involucrata (assembly GCA_033807775.1). Classification (NCBI taxonomy): domain Eukaryota; kingdom Viridiplantae; phylum Streptophyta; class Magnoliopsida; order Asterales; family Asteraceae; genus Saussurea; species Saussurea involucrata. The sequence continues at coordinate 73,325,492 of CM066317.1, read as the reverse complement.
CAAGGATGTGTCTTATAGTTTGATTTATTTGAGCGTGCCTCAAGTGGACCCGAAGAGTCGGTCGGGAATAAGGACTCGATCGAGTGTAGTAGACGGTCATAATTTGTGATTCACCTAGATGGAAGAAAGGCAAAGTTGTGAGTCTTTCTGAACCTAAATTTTATACAAGCGTGACAGAGTTATTATTTAACTGTATGCTTCTCAACTGCTTTTATTTACAAAGCGATGATTAGTGTGTGGTGTGGTTGTTATCTATTCGTGTGTTATCAACTGCTTAATTATGAAGCTATGAACAAGTGTGTGGTTGAATGTATGATTTAATGTGTGTGAACGTGCTATAGCGTTGTCGAGAAATGGGGGGGGGGGGGGGGGTGTGTCACATATTAATTATATATATATATGAACTTGTTTCATATATAGCGAGTGTGCTCTTTGGCGCTGTCACGGTGTGTGTGACTATAGCGGGTGCCAGTAGCAGGTGCCATGAGGTGGTTGTCATTTTAAAGAGTGCTTATTTAAATGTGTAATTGCTTATGACCTGGTGTGTTGTATATGGGGGGTGTGTCCCATATGGATTATCCTAACGAACTTGGTCTATTCCCGAGGGCGAGTGTGTGCCCTAGATCAGGACACAAGTGTGTAGTGACCAGGCAGGAATTCCCGTTATTTGTGTGAGGGTGATGAATTGCAAAACTAGCCATTGCATAATGTTTCGTATACTCTTTTTATAAATGTCGTGTTTGTTGTGAAGAAAGCGTGGCCTTGTGTGCGTGCAAATGATCGTGACGATCGAACCTCTAGTGTGTGAGGGTTGTGGGGATAAGTTGGTGGTAACTTATATCTAGTGAGCATGCGAAGCATGGTGGGGGTGAATTGTTGTGAGGATTAAGAGGTGGGCTAGTATTGATGTGGGATGAGCATAGGTGGAGATCTTTGCTCGGGGTTTGCTCATAAGTCGTTCAGTTATGACCAAATTATGTGTGGAGTTGCATGGATGTCTAAGTGGCGTGTGGTATTGTTACCCGAAAATAAAAGGATGGGGTGACAATGGGTGACTAGATAAGAAAAAAAAATTGTGTACTCTTGAGTTGATTGATGAGTGCGTTTGCCTTGTATCGTTGTATTAATTGTGAAAATGATTGGATTGATTAGTTCATGATATCTTGTAGTAGATATGAAATCTCTGAAAATGTCGAACTAATCCCTGTGTGTAAAGGAAATGCAAAGGGGGGGTTAATATCGTTTGAGGAGCAAGAAGTGTGTGGTCGCTTCGAACGTAGCGTGGAGGTCCGGTTTGACTTGGTCGAATTTCTCGTATGAGATGTGGTGAAACTGTGGGATTAGACATAGTGACCGTTGAAATTGTGTGTATGGAGTGGTCAACGTTGAAAGAGAAATGTTCCATGTTAGCCTGAGGTAATTGGGGGCGGTAGTATGGAATAAGAGAGTAAGTGTAAAGTAAAAAGTGTGACAAGTGGCTCAGAAAGAGGGAAGCAATGTTTCAGAACGTCGCCATTGAGTGCATGAACTCTAGTGAGAGTATGAGAAAGGGGATTTGTGTGTACGTGAGTAGCTTAAGTGTGGAGGAAAACTAGCTTATGTGATTGATCAAGAGTGTGTATCTTCTAGTGAGTTATTCTTTGGAAATGTGTTTTATGTTTGAGAAGGAAGTGGAAGAAAGTAGTCGAATGTAGTGCTCGGATGAAGGACCATGGGATTGGACTTGATAGTAGTATGGGAGTGACGTTGTAGTAAAAGTGTGGGAATTGATTGTTATCAATGGGTTGTGGTCGGCACATTTAATGCAAGAAGGTGTTATCTGCCTTAGACGTATTTTGTGTTAGAAAAGTGATTGTAGAGTTGTGTATAGCCGGTGGAGGAAAAAAAAAATCTTAACTGCGGGATTAAGGTGATAGTCAAGGTTGATCCGGTGATCAGTTGCCGATTTGAGCGTCGTTATTTTATAAGGGTTTCGGGATGTGTGGCGTTAACTTCGGTAGAAGGCGTTCTTTTAAGGAGGTAAAAATTTTGTGTGAAACCCTTAGTGTGACGCGTTTTAAAAACCATGAGTCTAGATGTGTGAATGATTTTGGGTGAGACCGGAGGTCGAGTGGTTGACCACCATTAGGTCATGCTTTTCGTGAGAAGTTAAGCGTGGCACAAGACCGCCACAGGGTGTAAGCAGAAGGAAGAGTTTGATCGAATATCGTGTGGGAGACAGTGCAATACTTATGGTTAGTCATGAAAAGACGTTGTGCGTTGGAGAGAAAGGAGAAACAAGACCCAGTTATGATGGGCCGTTCGCTATCATTGAGCGTGTGGGAGAAGTGGCGTACAAGTTGGAGTTGCCTGACGGGCTCCGAGGAGTTCATTCGATCTTTCCTATGTCGAACTCGAGGAAGTGTCTGGCCGAAGAAACCATGGCAGTACAGTCGGAAGACATTGTGTTGATGAGAAATTGAGGTATGAAGAGGAGCCAATGGAAAACGTAGATAGTAAGATACGAAAGACGAAGAACAAAGAAGTTCGTTTAGTTAAAGTCCAGTGGAGATATCTTAAGGGAAGCGAGTCTACATGGGAGGTAGAATCAAAGATGAGGCCCAAATACCCTCACCTCTTCGAGAATGGAATTCCGGGGACGGAATTCTTTTGAGGGGGGAGTGTTGTAGTAACCGTGTCCAAAGAGGAAGGGTTCCAAGTCTTGTGGTGGAATTTTAATAAGATGGGAGTTGAAGGGAGTACTTTGTAAATATGAGATGGGGTACTTAAGGGGCACAAAACCCTAGAAGAAAGCATTCTCATACTGATTTGTGGGTGTGTTTGTCGGCTGAACATTTAGAGAGAAGAGGAAAGATTTTTGGAGCTCTTAAGCATTTTGGAGAAAAAAAAAGAGTCATCAAGCTTGGAAATCAAAGGAGAGGGGTGTGTTAGGGATTCGTATTCAGCAAGAAATCAATCAGGTAACTCTCTCTCTCTCTTCATCTTTCAGCTGTGGATTTGTTGTTAGATTGATTATCTATGTGGGGTTTTTGTTAAAGTTGAGTTTGAGTCTTAATGGGAGAAATTGGGAGTCATGTTGTGTTGTTATCACTAAGGGTCCAATAATTGTTGTATTTAGTGATCTTGTTATGATTGCTAATCTTTATTCCTCAAGATTTTGAGCTTTTCTGTAAGATCTCGGCCCAGTTTAGAGTCAGATCGACGTCCGGAGAGTTCCTGGACGTCCGGACTCGTTGTTCAGTTGGAGGTCTCCGGGTGAGTGTCTGATAGTCTTGGGAGTGTCCGGATATTGAGAGATTCCGGATAGTTCCCGGAAAAAGGTGTTGTCCGGAAAAGCTTAGTGTGTCCGGCAGTCGTGTGTTGTCCGGATGTTTGGATTTTCCGGATAGAGTGATGTCCGGATAGGGTGTTGTCCGGATAAGGTGACGTCCGGATAAGGTGTTGTCCGGATAGGGTTGTCCGGGTAGACTGTTGTCCGGAAAGCTTGTGTTCGGAAAGGTGTGTGTGTCCAGTTAAGTGAGTAATCAACTTACGTGTTGCCCATTCATTCAGGAAACCGAGTGGAAGTACCCATCTGGGTAGGAAAGAAAAGTAAGCGTGCCAGGTGAGTTTTTCTAACTAAAGCTTGATGGTACTTGTTCATTTACTTGTACATGTGTGTTCGCTTAATGAATGTTGCATATAAATTACTTATGCATGGCGTGCTGTATATGGGGGGTGTGTCCCATACGTTATGGTGTGATGCCTATGGGGGGTGTGTCCCATATGTTATGGCATGAGACTTATGGGGGGTGTGGCCCATATGTTATAGTGTGATGCTTATGGGGTGTGTGGCCCATATGTTATAGTGTAATGTTTATGGGGGGTGTGTCCCATATGTTGGTTGCCAAACTTTCTATTGATTTATGTTTCGCAAAACTCTTTAATTGCTATATGTGGTGTGGATGTAACTGAGGGACCTCACTAGACCTCGTGGTCTAACCCTCGCATTTTCAAAACTGAAACCCTTTTCAGGTAAGCAGGTTAAGGGCGATTCCTCTAGTGGTAAAGAGAAGGCGTGAGAGCGGGCGTGGCTTGCATTAGTGGACAACCTTTTACATTCCAGTATTTAGATACTCTCAGTTGTAATTAGAGTTATTCCGCAAACCCAAATGATGAATTTTTGATGGTGAGAACCTTGGGCCAAGTCTTGGCGATTTATTATAATTGGTGTCTTATTTCGGCATGCTTTGGACTGGGTTGTTACATCTTAAATTCGAATTTTTGCTAAAATTCGATTTGTTCTTCTTTCACTCTGTTTCTATGGATTCTATTCTTGTTGAGAATTCTACTCTTTTTGTTGATCAAGGAGTCAATTTTGTTGATGATTATGATTTTGTTTATACAAAAAACGATGAAATTGATTCTTTTTCTATGTTTTCCAGTTTGTCGAATGTTGAAGAATCATCAATCTGTAAGTTTTTTTGTTCTTGTTTAATTCATCTTTTATTTATGTAATATAGACTGATTTAGTGTGTTAAATTGAATGTTTTTCTGTATTTCTTCTTATTTGTTATTAAATTAGCTATTTTTGATCTATATGTTTTTTTCTTATGAACTATTTTTATGTTTAATGTGTTTGTATTTACTATTCAGTTTGAATAGTTTTTGAACGCATTCTATTTTTTATTAGTTAAGTAGCATATCATCTTTATTGATACTGAATAGTGAAATTATTCATTTTGAATGCATTCTATTTTTTATCAATTAAGTAGCATATCATCTTTATTCATATTGAATAGTGAAATTATTCATCTTTATTCATACTGAATAGTGAAATTATTCATGTTGAATGCATTCTTTATTCATTTTGAATATTGAAAGTATTCATGTTGAATGCATATCAATTAACTAGCATATCATCTTTATTCATTATGAATAGTTGTTTAAGATATTTCTTATTAATACTTTATTCATAATGAATATTGTTGCTCATATGTTTATTGATATATTTTATTTTTTATACATTCTGGATATAATTCTGAATATATTTTGTAGATCAAATTTATAGTGGAGGTCAAGACGGTCCTTCAAGTATTGGAATTAATGGTAGTGATGGAGTGAAGTTATGGGTTCCTGTAGTAGATGATGATTTGAAGCTTGTTGTTGGGAAAGTTTTTGAATCCTTGGAGAAAGGTATTGAGATGTATAAAAAGTATGCTGCTAAAGCAGGATTTGATGTTAGACTATCTTCTGGGAAAAGAAATGTATATTCGATGATTATTTTGAGGTATGTTGTATGCAATAGAGCTGGTTTTCCAGATTCTATGCAGGCAGATACATTGGATGGATCGAAAAAGAAAATAAGAAGTACTAACATTCATAGAACTGGTTGTGAAGAGTGTGTGAAGTTCAAGGTTCTTCCTCGTTCGAGGTCTTTTAGAATATATGCATTTGAAGAGAAACATAACCATTGTTTATTAGATGAAGATTCGAAGCACTTGTTGAAAAGTAGTCGGAAATTAGACTATTCTCAGCAAAGGTGGATTCTTAAGATGTCAAATGCAAATATTGGTGCTACACAAGCTCATAACATTATGTGTCAGTTGAAGGGTGGGTATGAAATGGTAGGTGGAACTAAGGTTGAGTATAAAATTTTTCAACGGGATCGTAATTGTTTCATTGGTGATACCCATGCAAATTTATTTGTTAGGAAAATGAATAATAGGAAGTTGTATGTGCCAAAATAATATAAGTGCGATGAAGGTTTATTGAATTATGTTTTTTGGGCCGATCAGACAGCTAAATGCAACTTTGAGGAGTTTGGTGACATTGTTTCGTTTGATGCAACCTTTCGAACAAATAAGTAAGTATTTGTTCTGTTTTTCCTTTATATGTCCTTTTAGTATTTGTTTTTCTTTGTATTTTTTGTATTAATGATATGTGTTTTAGGTACTGTATGGTATTCGTCCCAATTACATGAATTGATAATCACAATAATTGTGTAACTCTTCGTGCTGGTCTGCTTGATGGTGAAAATATTGAAGCCTACAAATGGTTGCTTCATTCTTTTTTGAAATCTTTTGGGAGGCAACCAAAGTTGGTTGTTACTGATCATTGTCCTGCTATTAAGCAAGCTGTTTCTGAGGTCTTTCTAGAGTCAAGGCATGGGTTTTGTATGTGGTACATTAGTACAAAATTGCCTTTGAAGGTATTTCTTTTATTTCAACTTTTATTGAAATTTTATATTATCATTTATACTAAATAATTAAAGTATTATTCATACTGAATAACAAATATCATCTTTATTCATACTGAATAATAGTGTATTATTCATAGTGAATAATCAATGTATTCATACTGCATAATACATCTTATCCAATAAAAACTAGCATATCATCTTTATTCATACTGAATAGTGAAAGCATTCATGTTGAATGCATTGTATCTTCTATTAATTAACAAACATTCTTTATTCATAGTTTTCAGATTTCTTCCAATATTATTTCAAATACTGATTTCAACAAACGGTTTCATGCTATTATATGGGATGAACACAATGATGCTATTCAATTTGAAGAGAGATGGAACTCTTTAGCTGCCGAGTTTGATCTTGTTGGCCACAAGTGGTTATTGTATATGTATGATAATAGGCATAGATGGATTCCATCATTTTATAGGGATATTCCTATGGCTCGGCTAATGAGAACGACATCAAGATCCGAGAGTGAAAATTCATTCTTTTCCCAAATTTTTCATCATGGTGCAAACCTTATGGAGTTTATTGACTCATTTGATTCTGATATGGACAAACAACGGAATAATCATATGTTGTTTAATCATCAGACAAGAACAACGGTACCAAAGTTTAGTACACCACTTCCAATTGAGGGTCATGCTTCTAAGATATATATTCGTGCTATATTCAGAGATGTTCAAAATGAGATAAATGAATCTGTTGGTCCTGTTTCCAATCATCTGTGAGTTTGGTAGATGGTTCTAATGTTATTGTTGTTGTTGAGAAGAAGAAGGTTCAACATAAAATGAAAGATGGTGAATGCAGTTCAAATCCAGAAGTATATGTAAAAGAGTCTGATCACAAGGTTCGTTTCGTTTAGATATTCAGAATGATAATCAATCACTTTTTATATTTGTATTATTCAGTCTTAATAATATGTATAGATTAAAAGTTGAAGTTTTATTCATACTGAATATCTACCCTTTATTCAGTCTGAATAAAGTTGAAGTTAATTTTATGTTATTAAATTTTAATGAATTTAACTTATTTATTCATTGTGAATAATGAAGTTATTTCAATTTTTTTGTAGGTTATGCATAATAAGAGCACTGGTTCTTTGGATTGTAGCTGCTTGTTTTACCATCATTATGGTTTGCTATGTCGTCATATTTTTTGTGTATTAAAGAATATGTGCATTGAAGAGATACCGTTGCAATATATAGTGAAGCACTGGAGAAAATATCTCATTTCTTCTGAATTGTTGAAGAAACGTCATTGGTTTGGAGAAGGAAATGAGCGCCGTGAGAAACTTGAAAATGATCTCAAGTTGCCTTTGATTATTGCATTGGTCTAGTAATTGACGATATGGACAAGCTTGAAGACTTTGTTTTGAAAATACATAAGTTGAAGAGTAATTTGGAGGCCGATGGGTGTAGTGTTTCTCATCGCAGTACCGAAGAGGTGATGGAGTCGTTGCTTGGCGTGTCAAAACCAGAAGTTGTTGATATTCATAATCCAAAATCAATAAGAAACAAAGGTTGTGGTTGAAGAGTGGAAAAGAAAAAGCAATTGAAAAGAGTCAAAAGGCAAAGAGATTGTGTAGGTTGTGTAGTAAAATGTGTAAACATGACTCACACAATTGCCCATCAAGAAATGATATTAGTAAATAGAGTTCTTTTATAGTTTCTAATAGTGGTATTCATAATTAGTTTTCTTTTGTATTCATTTCGAATATTGAGTAATAAAACAATTCATATGATGATTTTTTTGACATATCTAATCCTTTTATTTTAATAATCACTTTTAATTTACTATGAATGAAATATATTTATTCACAATGAATAAAAGGAAATATCCATAACAAGTTATATTCACTTTGAATATTAACTATTATTCAGAGTGAAAAAAGTTACAGGTTTTTCATTATAAATGTAATAAATTTATTCAACATGAATACTTATAATTGCTATGAATTAAATATCAAGAACAAGTTATATTCACTTTGAATATTAAATATTATTCAGGATGAATAAAGTTACATTCATTTAAAAAAAAGACAATATCCGAATTAGTTATATTCACTTTGAATATTAACTATTATGCAAAGTGAATAAAAACATAATCATCACATCATTAACAAACTTATATTTGTGAATCTAAATATTATGTCTAAACCAAAACCAACATCAACATGGTTAAATTTATTCATAAAAAACAACAATTGTTTAATTGTTCAACCACCCATCAAACCAACCAAAAACCACCTTAAGTGTTTTTCCATACCATCCACCGAATAATATCACCCCAACCCCACCAGATCATTTTTGAAGCAACCGACCAAATAATATGATACTTACAAGTATCATACCAACCCAAAAAATAATTGTTCGAGACATTAAACAAACCTAAACAAGTGTTCAAACAAACTTACCAATCATCATCCATCACGCCTACACGATGTTCGTTAGGCGTTCTTCCTTTATCTTCTCTGCATTTTCTTGAATTTGTTTCAGCTTCTCCTGTGGGAATTCTCCAAATGCAGCCGCCTCCTTCATCACCCATTCTCTTTTTTTCATTAATATCTGACAAAAGCATTTTTGTCACATATTTATATCGTAGTTTCTTCAACTGCGATTTCTGTGCTAGTGACTCATCCTCCAATCCACTATCCCAATTCTTCACCGGTCCTCCCATAAACGTCTCCATATGCCTCATCATGAAAACAACACAATCTTTGTGGTTTTCTTTAGTTCTCCATCTCATTGCCTCTCTTTTTAGGACAATTCTGTTGAACTTCTTGCATCTTCCATCCCCAAGCTTTTCAATATACTTCATAAACAGTTTTTGCTACATTTATATATATATATATATGTATATATATCATATTTATTATTCATATTACTAAATAACATAATCATTATTATACATTAGATAATATAGAATTCTACTTACAGTTGTTTTTGACACAGTCCCATATTTTGCTGAATCCGGGACATCAGTTGCACTGTTGTCCAGGATGTGTGATGCTCCATTTTTAAGATCAAAGCATAGAACATAAAAATGTTCATGCTTTACAACCGGGAAAAATACCTACATCAACATTTTAGGTAATGTATTATATTATACATGACATAAAAATAATTGAAATGAATTTTGTTAATCTATTTGTTTCTTACCAATTCAACTTTATTCAGAACATCTAACTCTGCATTCTCTTTCATGTTTTCACAAAAGTTACTTGTGAAAAGCATTAAATTCTTATCGAGAGTAACTTTTCCTGTAAACATCTCATCTTTTCCTGTGAACATCTCATCTGGTTGTTGAAAAAAAAAGAAATGATAATTTAATATTATTATATTTATTGTAATTTAGTTTAAAATTGTAGTGATCTTACCAGAACTTCGGCTGTGCAGAATAATCTTTTTGGTGAATCCTTGCTCTTTAATCTCTCTTCATGATTCAGTAAGACTGACCAACTGTTAATGACATTTGCAAACGGTTCTGATTCAGGAATCAGGCACTCAAACATCACTCTAAAGCTGAACTGTCCACCTTTTGTTTGAAAGACAACATCCCTGGTAAACATTTAGTTAAATATTTTAAGTATTTTGTTAATATAATATGATATAATGAATATCACTATTTATTCATCATGAATATTTAGTTTTATTCAGTCTGAATAAATTTAATACTCAAAGTGAATAACTTGATCACAATTTATTCATTATGAATATTAGCTTTATTCACTCTGAATAAATGGTGATAATGAACCATTAATGAAATATTTAGTTTTATTCACTCTGAATAAAGTTAATATTCAAAGTTAATATAACTCGATCATTGTTTATTCAGTATGAATATTTAGTTTTATTCACTCTGAATAAAGGGTGATAATGAACCATTAATAAAAGATAATTAATTTTTAAACTTACAATTTGTCTCCTTGCAATGCAAATATCCAATTTCCAACCTTGTTTTTTGTTGCTGTTGGATTTTTTGTTGGATCAACTTTTCTTTGAAGATAAGGTGATTTTAGATGATCACCTATTTTTTCAATTCTTTTTTTTATCAGGGTCATTCACTTCCTTTTGTTTTATTCTTATTACAAGTGACCCTTTCTTGCTCACAACCTCTTCCTCCCCAACATATTTTTGTTTTTGTTTTTTAGGGTATCTACCTGTGATATTCTCAGATCAAAGGTTGGATTTGAAATTTGGGGCTCTTTCTTTTCCTACTTTTCCTCCTCATGCTTCTCCTCCTCAACCTTCTTCTCTTCTTCCTTATTCTTCTGCTTCTCTGCTTCCTTCTTTTCTTCATTCTTCTCCTCTTCACTCTTCCCTTCTTTATTCTTCTCCTCTTCACTCTTCCCTTCTTCATTCTTCTCCACTGCCCTCTTCTCATCTCATGCCTCCTTTTGACCTTCCTTCTTCTCTTCCTCCTTCTGTAACACCCATATTTTGCCAATAAGAATGTTACGTAATCTGAAACAATTCTTCTAAAGATACTCCAAAACTTCGGCTAAATTAAAACTTTAGACCGTTTAACAGCGGAAGACTTTAAAACAATAAAAATGTAACTTTATGCAAACCCGTCCCATACCGGACTGCGTTACAAATTTATCTATCATAGATGCCTGAAAATAAATATTGAACTTACGTGGACTAGACAAGTCTCTATGTATGCCCTTTTCCCTTGTCCAACCTGAAACCTTCTGTCCCTGAGATGCATACTATAGTCAGCTTATAAAGCTAAGTGAGTTCATGGTTTGCGTGAATAAAAACCATTTCACATCATACATATCAATCTTTAAACTATGTACCAAATAGTATGCATTTTCTGAAAAACATGCAACGCTAAAAAAAGAGATATCTCATAAACTGTCTCATCGGGTATGGGTCATTTTGTCACTGACACGCCCTGGGTTGAACTTTCTGTTTTGTTCGATCACCCACTTGCCTGGGTCGTGACACTTGTCTGTGACTTAGTGGTCAAATGCCCGCCCCTTAAAACTGATCATAAAACTGTCATATAACATGGCATGCTATGATTGTTTGAAAACAATAAATATAAAGCATGCAACTCGTCATAAATAACATACATGTAAAATATGACATACATGTATGAAAACTGAAACATCATGCATATGCACACATCATCATACAAATCATATAATGCTGAAAATAAATTTGTACGTATGTATGCATCCCAGTGTAAGTCTCATGAAGACTCACCTGATTGTGTGTAGATCGTTTACTGATAGCTCTCATCCGAAAACCTACACATTTCATACCACCATATCCAATTAATGGCTTAATTTCTTCAAAAGTCAACTATGGTCAACCCGACTCGACCTAAAGTCAAACTCCAAAACCGGGTCTCTTAATGACTTAAATATCTCCATTTGCTCTTGTCGTAAAAATACTTGTGGATCAAACGAGATAAAAGTCAACCCTTGTTCAACACGGTCAACCTCGACTAACTTTAGTCAAACCCCAAGTCTAAAACTCGACGTCGTCCCAAAACGTCAGAATAATCATTTTATAATCTTAAAAATCCATCACTCCAAATTAAAACGTCTCAAAACTTATTTAACTCAATTACGACGCTTTAATCTCATAATTAAATCATTTAATCTATTAAATGATTTACTTATTAACTCCACCCTTAAAAATACATGATTTACATACATTTCTCCAAATATATATATATATATATATAGACTAATTTGAATCTTATAAATCATGGTTTACTATAAGCATCTCATAAAAATAAATAACTAATATTAATTTTCTAAATAAATTAATAAATTAATTAAATAATATATTAATAAATTTAAAAATTAAGTTGATCAACTAATATAAAGCTATAAACTATACCATAAAAATTTGGACTTAATTAATTTGGCTAGGCCAAAAATCAATTTTCCATCTAAGATAATTTAAATAGCCCAAATGATTAAAGTCTAGATCCAATAATATTATGATATAATGGACCTTTTCTTTAAACTCTTTATAATCTTTTTTCTATTTCTTTAAAGAGTATGGCAGGTGGCAAGGCCAAGCTAGGTGGTAGTCAAAAAAACGTGTCTACCACCAGCTCACTCTGCCATTCTCGCATTCACGCCGGCAGTCGAAGGAACAAGCCGATTAGCCTCGATTTTTCATCGTTTTCGTCAGTTTCTTTTGCTAAAACTCTAGAAAATCATTTACTCAACCATAGAAACAAAAATCAACGAAGACCATCGACTATTGAGTCCCATTTGCTCGTTTCAAGTTTAGATTAAAAACCCACTCGAAAATCAGTAGAAAAATGCAAAATCGAACATTCTAAACCAAAATCTGAGACACAAGGCTACTAAGGTTCGATAGAGAGCTTAAAAACGAAGCTAACCATATAAAGAACTCGAATTGTGGTCGAGTATTTTACCTTAAATCGTCGATAAACGGAGCTTTTCGATTACGAACTTCACCCTCCGATTTCTCTCTCAAGACCGACTCAAATGTCGATTTTCTTGAATCAAAACCGTAGAGGGAAGTGTTGGCTACATATATCTGAATATTCTGTCTTTTTCGTTGACCTGTTGAGCCAATAAGAGGCTTCAAAGAACAGTATTGCATCGTCCCTTTCAAGAAATCAGATATGTACTTTTTATGAAACATTTGGACCTGTTTATGTCTACACTAACCTTGAACTACTAAAGAATGTCATTCGCCCCTGCCTTTAATGCTTTGGCCGAAATTTCATATTTCACCCCTGATTTGAAATTGTTTTCACATTTAGTCCGATTGATCCTAAACTCCTTTCTTCATTTCCAACTTTCATTAAATAGAATATTTGATCCGTTTCAGCTATTTTTCTTTCTTCATAATTCTGGTCCAATAAAATAAAAACCAATTTTATTTTATTTTTTTCTTTTTTCGTTCTTTTCATATTTATTTATTTGCCCATTTTGGGGTGTCACACCCAGATCAAAGGTTAGATTTGAAATTTGGGGCTCATTCTTTTCCTTCTTTTCCTCTTCAGCCTTCTTCTCTTCTTCCTTATTCTTCTCTTCCTTATCTTCTTCATTCTTCTCCTCTTCACTCTTCCCTTCTTTATTATTCTCCTCTTCCCTTCTTCATTCTTCTCCTCTTCCCTCTTCTCATCTCATGCCTCCTTCTGATCTTCCTTCTTCTCATCTCCTCCTTCCATTTGATCTTCATTCTTTTCTTCTTTCTTCTCATCATCCCCCTTTTCATCTTCACCAACTTTTTGTTGCATTTCGATATCTGCAATAACACTCTCTATTCCTTCTGTAACACTAATCTCCAGCCTATCTTGACTTGCATCTTGGTCATTCATCTTTTCATCTTCACTAATTTTATGTTGCATCTCTAAATCTGCAACAACATCCTCTATCACGTCTGTTGCCATAATCTCCAACCTTTTCTGAATTGCGTGTTGGTTTTCTTCATTAGCAGTCTTAAATGCATCATCAATCTTTGTTGTTGTTTCCAGCACATTCCAATACTGTGTATCGGCAGGCCATATCACCTTTTTGTCTTATTCTTTATCATTTCTTGATGTGTCATCTGTAACATCATCAGTTGCTTTCTTTCCTTCTTCACAAACAATGTCATCTTCTTTATCTTCCTCTATCGGTACTGTGTTCTTTTCATTATTCTCTTTCTTCTCTTCTCCCCTGACCTGTACAAGCTCCTCTGTCTTTTCCGCAGTATCAACATTCTGTTTCTAAAAAATCATTTATGATTTTGAGGGAAATGATTTCTCATAACTGTTTTTCAGACAATGAAAGAGTTGTCTTCTGGAACAAACTTTATGGCTTGCTTTAAGTTGTATTCAAGTTCAACTTTGTTTGCATACAGTTCTTCTAAGGCTTCATCAAGCATCTTCAAATAATCCTGTTTTTTTACAGAGATTTTAGTTATACAACTAAGTACTATAATTCAAATGTAGATATATTTTTGTACCTTAGCTGTCTTTTTCTTTGTTGAACTTTCCTCTCTTTCTTCTCTTTCCACATACTCTTCTGCAAAATTCCCTCTGCCAAAACCTCCCTTGCTTATTTCCATCTTCTCTCTCGTCTTCATTCTCTCTGTATTCCATTCTTTTATTGCAGGTCTTACTCCTTGTGCACCAATCCAGTGCATTTTGTTGAATCACGATAAAGAAACTTCATTTTGTAAAATGCAAATATGTAAATATCAAAAATGTTATATTATGATTTATGAATTCCTAATTGAATAATAATGTATATTCATGCTTAAATTATTCTACATTCAATAGATTAACATGCATATCATATTTATTCAATTTATAAGGTATAGATTAAAAGTTATTCATTCTGAATGTCTAACTTTATTCAAACTGAATAAAGTTAGACATTCAGAATGAATAACTTTTAATCTATACCTTATAAACTAAATATGTTTTGTTATTCAAACTTATTCATACTGAATAATGAATGTATTGCTTCTTAACCAAATCCATAAACTATCAATTACCATGCATATCAAAGTTATTCATAATGAATAATGAAGTTATTCATGCTTAACCCAATCCTAACTAGCATATTAATCTTGAATAAAAACAGATATTAAAGTTGATTACATACCGTTAAAAATGTTATTGGTCCTGTATAGAAGCTTGCATCTGATTCATGGTTCCAGCCTATCTTGCTTTCTTTTGCACAATCGATAATGTATTTACACCAGTTCACATTCTTGAAATCCAAATCTTTTCCTAGATGTGAAAGAAAAGGCAAGATTGCATGTCCCCATCTTTATACAAACACACCTTGTATTCACAAACAAAATAATGAAATTTAACTTGAAATTCCAGTCTGCACTATTTGAATCAATTATCTTCTTCACAATATCTTTTGGCCTTATCATTGGTTTGTGAAACTGTGATCTCCAACTCTTTATAATCTCATCCCATTGCATGTCTGTGTCAATACTATTGATATCAACACATGCATTCTTCAGTCTTAGAACATGATTCACAGACTCTGTTGTAACTTTAATAGGACCCTTTCTTATTCTTATCACTGGTCGAAGTTGTAGATTATATGGTGTGCGAGCTTTGCAGGTATTGAATCAATCTGCATATTTAATAAACTTTCAAAACCCATTTGTATGCTGTTTATTTGTGGCAACCTCATTTTGCCAGTAACCAGCATCAAATTCTTCGGAGTTGTTCGGATTGAAAGAGATTTGTATTCTGCATTCTTCTTTGTCTTCTTTGTAGTTTCTTCTTTTTCTTCTTGTTGCTTCTTCTTTCTTGAACCTTCATCCTTTTTCTTTTTTACTTGAAGATTCATCTTTGTTCTTTTTTGTTAATGTTTCCTTCTTCCTTTTATCAATAAACATTTTTGATATTCAAAACAAAATGATTAATATATGTATTTTGTTAATTTTTATCAATATCTGAAAAATGAATCATAATAATACCTTTTTGTCTTTTTTTTCTTTTTTTCTTTGATGAAGATACTTCGTCTTCATGCTTTCGTTTCTTTCTATTTAAATTCAAACATTTAATAAAAATAGAATTTAATCAGTCTGAATAATAGGTATAAATTAAAAGTTGAAGTTATATTCATACTGAATATTTACCTTTATTCAGACTGAATAAAGAGATTGATATTCAGTATGAATATCATTCCTCACAAACATGATAACAACGTTTTTGTAATAATAATCAATCACTTTTTATTTTGTATTATTCAGTCTAATAAATATGTATATATTAAAAGTTGAAGTTATATTCATACCGAATATCTACCATTTATTCAGTCTGAATAAAGGTAAATATTCAGTATGAATATCACTCCTCACAAACATCATAACAACGTTTTAGCAATAATAACTAATCACTTTTTATTTTGTATTATTCAGTCTGAATAATAGGTATATATTAAGAAGTTGAAGTTATATTCATACTGAATATCTAACATTTATTCAGTCTGAATAAAGGTAAATATTCAGTATGAATATCACTCATCACAAACATCATAACAACGTTTTAGCAATAATAATCAATCACTTTTTATTTTGTATTATTCAGTCTGAATAATAGGTATATATTAAGAAGTTGAAGTTATATTAATACTGAATATCTAACATTTATTCAGTGTGTAACAAATATCTACCAATATATCTCTGTTTTTTATTCAGTCTGAATATAGTGTAGATATTCAGTATGAATATCACTCCTAACAAACAAGATCTACCAATATATCTCTGTTTTTTATTAAAAAAGTTCATGAATAATGTTTATAAATAATCATTTTACTGATAATCTATTTGTTTATGATAAAGTATTTGTTATTTCATAATTATTACTCATTTCAAGCATTTATTCATGAAATCTAACAATATATGTTCTCATAAATTTAATCTCATAAACAGATGTTTATTCTACGAGTAAAATCAGTAAAATCTATTGTGCTCTTCATTTTTCCGTTTTAGGGTTTATTTAAATGAGATTTTGCTTTTATTACTGCTTCACTTCCAATTTTATCTACTAATCCTTAATCAGTAAAAGTTGAATATAAACCCTAACTATTCTTTATTGACAGATTTAACTCTAGCAAAAACTTGAGCAATCGGAATATTATGTCTATGTTCTTCAATAGAATCGCTCATATTTGTTGTTTATTTTCACTATGTTATATGTGTAAATGATCGGCGACAATAGCGTTTTAGTGAGAGAATCTTCGTCAATAATGGAGGTTTTTAGTGAGAAAATGTGCGGCGAGAAATGATGAAGAAGCCGTATTTGCAGTCTGAATACTATGATTATGGTCTATATCTGATTTTGAACCGTCGCTACATTTTTACAATAATACCCCTACGCGCTAAATATTAATTAAGCCATGGACCGAGTTTTCATCTTATTTACAAAAATGCCACCGCATTTTTAATACGTTGATCTCTTCACCGTTTTTTTAATCAACGGTTCTTATGTGTCCTCACGTGCACAATGAAAGATGGGTTTTCATTTGAACCCACCCCTATATATATATATATTACATATCACTTACAAAATATTTCCGGGTGTTACATGGCGAATTTGAGGAAATCTATATGGTGGTTTGTTTATGAGTTATCAAGAAGAAAATCATCCGTAGAGAATTAGCAAATGGTGCAAATGTTTGTTAAGACAAAAACAAGTGATACAATAAAAAGATGTTGTAGCATTTGGACAATCCTTTAGTATTGTCACAATATCAACTATCACGTCAGATGGCCTCCCAAGAGTACACATAGGCTCACATGCTATCGATACAATATCATTTATGTTAGACTTCGTGAATCCTAACACAACACAATGTTACAATCCAACACTGTATGAATATATCACTTGTCAGGTACTAAAGATATTTATAGTCTTCTCATATTATCTCAGGTTTTTCATACTTATCTTTACTCTTAAAGTTAATGCATTTTCATACATAAAATTAGTCATCAACTATTTAAATGTAATCTTCAATGAAATAATACTCACATGTAGTAAATAGTTAGATACCAATGCTATATTAATACACTTCTTTACTTTCACACCGATTTCAACCTTAACTTTGGCTACACCCTAAGCTAAGACGATTAGCCCATCATTGCTCAGATTCTTTTTGCAAATGATGTAAGGACTGGAAATGTAAACAACATAAATGGAAGATAATGAAAGTTAATTGCAGAAATGTAAATGACAGTAAAGTAAATTGATTTAAAGTAAATAACGAAAATGGAAAACACAGTAATGTAAATTGCGGAAAAATAAACGACAATAAAGTAAATTACAAAAAGTAAAGTGTGAGAATGTAAATGAAAGTAAAGGAAATTACAGGAATGTAAAGCTCAAAGCAGTAAATGGAAGTAAGGAAATTCAGAAAAGTACTGCAATATTGATGTATTAACTTGGGTACCAAGTTATAAAACTTGTCGTGCAAGTTACGTCACAAAAACGAACTATTGCCTTAAAACTTTTAGAAAACAACTTTGTAATTACTTGGAAACTAATCTCGAGCGTTAGAAGGATAAAAATCCAAAGTATTGCTACTAGCGTTAGTTAACTCCAAATAATTAACCGAAAAGTGAAGTAACTTTGTAATCGTGAATGCTTGCCTTGAAATCTTTGAAAATTTGAAACACCCTGAAATTCACGATAAATTTAAACTTTAAAATTTATCAGAGTTTTCCACAACAACTTCCAAACTTTCATTTACAACCGAAATATAGTGACAATTTTCATACTTACAAATGATACACTATATACGACCAACCATTCTGATCTATGAACACAATTTAGTTCATAAGGTTAATCACAATATTTCCAAAACCATGGCTCTGGTACTCCTTGACACTCATCCCTGCTTATCCCTTCCCGAGCTAAAACATGTAAGAAAATTTAATTGGAAACGATTAGGGTTACGCCTAGTGAGAACATCCAGTTTACCAAATTGACACTTTATAAGCTTTGAAACCAATGTAAACAAAGCATATAAACAAACCTGACTTGTCACCATTCTTACCGTACACATAACCTCTTTCTATAACGGGAATCATACCCGATTCCATGAGAATGACAAACACTAAGTAGGTCATAGTCTCCTGTTCCAGAGCGTCACTACGAATACCACGGATTCTAGATCGTTGCTCATGTCAAGAAATTACAATTAGCGCCATGCCTATTTCTTGAAGTGGAAGTAGGAATTACCATTAAGTGCCCGACCTATCCCTTACCTTCCAATAGAAATCGGGAATTACGATTAGCGCCCCGCCTATTCCATGATTTCACATAACAATACGAAATGGGAATTACCATTAAGCGCCCGGCCTATTCCGCATTTCAATCAACGGGAATTACGATTAGATCCCCGCCTATTCCTCATTTATCAAATCACAATACAAAATGGGAATTACCATTAGAGCCCGGCCTATTCCGCATTTATCCAATTCACAGGAATTCGATTAGCGCCACGCTTATTCCACGTGATTACATAATACTAGTGCCTATGGATCCATTTCATTTACTAGCATACGTGCATATTTACTCGAACGCACAACAACTCGTATCATATTCTCAAAGCTAAGAATTCTAAATAATCTATCATACCCGTATTCTCAATTGTCCCTCAAAGTCCGGAACCATCCGAAATCCATTACCAAGTCCGGAACTGTCCGGAATCGGGACTCAAATTGACCGTAAATCATATCGAAACCGGATCCTAAATTGAAACCGGATCCCACATTGAAACCGGATCCCAAACCGGATTCCAAACGAAACCGGATCCCAATTGGAACCGAGACCCATGCCGGATCCAAACTAAAACCGGAACCCATACCGGATCTAAATTGAAACCGGATCCTATTGAAACTGGATCCTAAACCGGATCTCACCGAAACCGGATCCCATACCTAATCTTCGATAACGGGACTTCGATCGGCACGTTGATTTTACTCTAAAAACTCATCTAAGTTCAATTTCTTCGTCGATTTCATTTCAATACATGTTTATCAAGTCATTTAGATAGATTGCTACCAAATATCTCATCCAATTTCAAATAAAATCATTTAGAAAAAGATAAACTCACATGGGATCTAGAATTCGAATACAAGCTGCGACTCAATTCACCTAGCACTTCAAATTAGAATCTGCTTCAAAACCTAATAGGAAACCACACTTTACTCATCCCATGACTCTTAATCAGTTAGAATCAAAATAGAACATCAATTTCTTACCAACACGAAGAGGTTAGACTTCACGTGCTTCAACTGACTTCCAGGAAACAAGTGAGATAAATCTCAATAACTCAGGCGACTTAACCATTTTATACACACTCAACTATCAACTAATGATCAAATTCACCCTGAAGTATTATAATTCACAAATAGTCCAATCTTAGACTAATTTACAATTCGACCCCATTCATATTAAATATAATATAATGGATATTCGAGGTGTTACAAAATTCCACCGATGGAAATTAATATCGAGTAACAAAAAAAATTATGAAATCTAATATGATGGATCGTTCTTTAAATTAATTTCACAATGTAATCGGAATTTGCTGAAAACTTAAAACCAAAGGCAAGAGCGTACGAGAAAAGACTTCAAACAATTTATATTAATATCGGGAACGAAAAGCTTTAACACTTAAGGAGTCTTGGCTATTACAACTACAGAGCGAATAAGACAATTAAGTTTTTTTTTAACCAAAATGTAATGTTTTTAATCCATACACAACATACATATTTATACTAGCAAATGAAACTCGGGCTCTAAGTAACAAAAAGTTAAATGATTATGTAAGTGTTGTACGGTTGGGTGTACCTTAAAAAACGTTTATAAATAAACCTTGACGCAAGTATACATGTTAACCTATTATCGTCTTAAAACAAGTAATAATTGTACAAAGTACCGAATATCGATCGCACAGGGAAGCTTGGAAAAGTTCTTCTTTAAAAGTCGAGTTTGTAAAAACGAGTCTCAGATGGTGAATTCAAAGATAATCTTTTGTTGGGGTTTTGGTTAACAATTAATGAAAAATCAATTATAAAGAGAAGCACATGGGTATAATGATTCATTGGGTTAAAACAAATAATTAGATAAAAAGATGAGACAACATTCCTTCATCATCTCAAGCTCACTATATTTTATGATACCACGAACCAGTTGTCAGTTGATTAATTGTGATCCACCACAAAATACGACCTTGATTTAAATAACGTCAGACAATCATGTCATACGATACACATCTTTATCTTTTTATCGGTCTCGGTCCCAATTTCACTTTATACCCCGAACTAAGGCGCTCAGCCCATCATCGTTCGGATTCTAGTTATAAAAGATATGCGGGCTTTAAAAACAAATAATGGAGATGGACAATTGTTCACTTTGTGACACTACCCTGAAAAACGTATTAGAAATACAAGAGAGAGTGAGTGTATTATCAACAATATCAGTCAGAAATAAACCATGACGCAAGTATACATCTCAGTCTATTATCGTCTTGTAACAAGTAATAATGGTACTAAGTACCGAATATCGATCCCACAGGGAAGCGTGGAAAAGTTTCTCTTTAAAGGTCCAATTATTTAAAAACAGGTTTCAGATGGCGAATGCGAAGGTAATCTTTTGTTGGGAGTTTGTGATTAGCTACTAATGAAAATTAACAATTATAAGAGGAAAGCACAGGGTATAAAGGTCCATTGGGATTAGATTAATAATTGGATATCGAGATGAGACAATATTCCTCAGTTATCTCAAGTGCTGAATATTTCATGATACAACGTACCAGTTGTCAGTTGGTCAATTGTGATCCACCACAAAATATAACATTGATTTAAATAACGTCAAACAATCATACCATACGATACACCTTTTAATCCATTTATTAGTGTCGGTCCCAATTTCTCTTTATACCCAGAACTAAGGCGATTAGCCCATCATTGTTCAGATTCCAATTATAAAAGATTTACGAGAATTAAAACAAATAATGGAAATGAACAATGCGTTAATTAAATGAGACTTACTTGAGTGGAACGTCGTGACTTGTTGCACAAGTTATCTAAAGCTTTGAGAGAAATTATTAATTAATCATGACAATTATGGAAAGAGTTGGAAAGCATTTAATTACTACAAAGTTGATGAGAAAATTAAACATTGATTTTTAAAAGTAAAGTTTGCGAAAATGAGATTATTAAACTAAAATGAAAGTCTTGTTTTAAATGTAAATTAAAGACGAAGAGTTCTTAATGATTTCTTTGTGTGTTTGTTAACGGACTAATTATGGAAACTAAAATTAACGTGCGATTAAGACGAGAGAAAAGATAGAACTTTTGTGAAATCACTTACCAAACCGTGAACCAATTTTACTTGGGAATCCAAAGTGATTAATTCAGACTTCCGACTTATATTGTAAGTGAGATTACGCGAGAACCAAGTTTTATCAAAAGTCGAGAATGAGAATAAGGAAAGAGATCCGTGTTTGGGTAAAACTCGACCACGACCAAAAGAGGGAAACATTTATTACACTTTCCCATAATAAGATAAAATCTTAATCGTTTTATCTTCTGACCAAAGCTGAAATCGAAAGTTACTCACGACACTCGACCGTCGTAAGGAACCTCACGACCTCGACCGACTAACATATGACATTACTGTTATATTTTCACTGTTTAATGCAGGATCAATGTCATTAATGACCAACGACTATAACCGACGAAGATCATTATGAGCATTAACCTCATCGACAGTTACGGCCGTTACTTGAAGCTTTTAAGGAGTTATTTAAAGCATTCGAAGACTATAAATACAGAGGGTCAATCATCATTTGCGGACAACTGAATTCTCGAGAACATTCACAGCAAAGACTCAAAACAAAGAACTCTCTCTGAAAAGACCGCTCTCGACTGTAACGACCCAAAACAAACAAACATGCTAAAAGCTACATCCTTAAATTTAAAACGCCAAAATGGCTCAACGTGTTCACACTATTTAGATTACAACACAGGGTTTGCGGAAATAACCCTAAATACAGCTGAGAAAGTCTAACTAGACATAAAGGAAGTTCTTCGATTCCCTCGAAGCGGAAGCTCCGACCCACATCCGGCCAAATCTCTAAACATGCTCTCGACTACTGCTTACCTGAAAAGGTTTTAGTTTTTGAAAAACGAGGGTTAGACCATGAGATCTAGTGAGTTCCCTCCATACCAAGTCACACAAAAATATCACAGTTTAAACTCACTTATGAAAAGCGTTTGTATGAATTATAACAAGCACACAAAATTGATATGCACACATTGACACATGCTGCTGGCACGCGCTATAGTCACACACACCGTGACAACACAATCGGGCACACACGCTAAAGTCACACACACCGTGACAGCGTAAGAGAGCATATACGCTATAGTCACACACACCGTGACAGCGCACCGGGCACACACCGCCCATATACGAAACGAATTCATATATTAAATATATCATGAGACACACCCCTATTTCATAACAACGCCAGAGCATGGTCACACACATTTAAATCACACATATAAGTCACACATGTAAATCACACATTTATACCTTGCCTTGAAATAAAAGTAGTTGAAAAGCACACTGTTACATCAAAATCTTCAAACACACTATTTCGTCATTTGAAATACATACAGTTGAAAGTGCACAGTTTGATAAATACCATTAAACACATTTGCATAAAATTTAGGTTTAGAAAGACTCACCTGGTGTTAAGTCTAAAATATGTCTTCAAGATTTAATGATAAAGTCAAAGTCAAAGTCAATGTATTATGTGTTTGTGAAAGTCAAACTTAGCTTAATGTCTTGTATAGATCTTAGGTATAAATAGCTTTGTTTAGACTAATCATGTAACAAACTAAGAGAGCATAACTTATATCTTGTAAAATACAGAGAGCTAATAATACAAGATCTACTTTCTCTCTCTACACTCTCTCTCTAGATCTTGTGTGAATTCTTGGTTGATTGATCATATTGGGACACACAATTGGTATCAGAGCAAGTTATTGAAGATCTGCTGAAGAATTTGGACGATTTGAGATCAAAATTGTTAGGTTTTTGAAGAAAATCGATTGATTTTCTTGATTTTTTCAAGAAAATCTCTTTTTCTCAAAATCTTGCAATTTTTGAGATTAATTCGACTAGAATTTGAATTCTTCGTGTTAGGAATCTGTTTTGGAACAATCCTTATTCAAGATTCGAAGGCTAATTTCAAAGATTTGGAGTTCAATTTGAAGAAATTTGAGTTTTCTGTTCGGTTCGATCGTATCGTCTGGTTGGTCATTCAGATTTTGATTCAGTGGTTTTCAGCGAAATTGGTTCACATCATCATGTTAGAAACTGATTTTCTAACATCTCTGCAAATTTTGGTTGGTTAATTCGAAGATTTGATGGAGTTTTGAAGAGATTTTTGGTTTTGATCATCTTGTTGCATCAGATCTGAACTTTGCGCTAGTTCATCTGAATATTGCGCCACCTACTGCTGGAGTAAATCTCAGCTTTGCTCCACCAACTGAGTGAGCTTTGCTCCACCAACTACATCTATTTTGCGCCATCAACAAACATGATTTGCGCCACCTTCTTTCTCTGATTTGCGCGATCATCATCAGTTCAAGGACTTCTCATTTTGCGCCACCAACTTCAGATATATAATTACAATTTGCGCCACCTTCTTTGGCACATTTCAAGATTTGCGCTACCCTCTTTAGCGCGTTTCTGATTTAGATTTTTTTTTTGAGTTTTACTAATTGTTAATTGTTTGAATTTTTTCAGATTATATTTTCAAAAATGAATCTACCTCCTGTGCTGATTAAAGATTCCGATTTTCTTCAATGGCAAGATCAACTCATCAACTTCATAGAGAGGCAACCTAACGGAGAGAATATCATGCTATCTCTTACTGAGGGTCCATTTGTCAAACCTTATAAAGAGATTCCGGCAACTGTTAATATTCCTGCTTCAAGGGTTCTTAAATCTACCGATGAGTATACGACTGAAGAGAAATTGAGATCGCAAGCGGATAGAGAAGCAAAGTCCATTTTTATACTTGCTCTTCCGCAACACATTTACAAACGCGTTGAATGTTTCAAAAACAACCCAATGCAGATGTGGAACGAGTTATCAAAGCTAATGCATGGATCTGAAGTTGCATTTAAAAAGAGAAAGGAAGAAGAAAAGAAAGCTGGAAAAGAGGATACGGAACATAAATTATCAAATGCTGAAAATGAAGAACTCAAGGAAAAGGTTATAGAGCTTACAAAGAAATTGTCTGACACAGAAAAGTTACTAAAAGAGGAAAGAGAAGACCACAGAAAAGAAAGAGTTTCTCTTTCTCAGAAAGTTTCTGAACTTGAACAAGCTTCAAAGACGGAGAAGAAAGAAAATGAAGAAAAGAAAGCTCTTGAACTCAAATGCAGAAAACTTTCCAAACAAAATTCAGATTTTGAGAAAGTTTTATTTCTTGAAAAAGAAAAATTGGAGAAGGAAAGGGTTGAGAATGAAAATAAGAGCAAAGACTTTGAAGCGAAGAATGTGAAATTGTCAAAGAAAATTTCTGAGCTTCAAAAGGAATTGGATATAGAAAGACATGAACTAGAAAAGAGGAAGAAAGCTGACTTTCAGGAAAGGAGCATTAAAGACGAATTTCATGTTGAAAGGAAGACATTTCAGCAGGAAATACGTAAGCTGACAAAGAATTTGGCCGTGTTATCGACTGATATCATGAAAGAGAAGAGGGTGAATTGTGACATTCAGAAGAAGCTTAATTTGATGACCAAAGAACGGAATGACTTATCTGACAAAGTGAAGTCATTCAACAAATCCAAAAGCTATTCAGAAAGTCCGATTCATCCTTCTAATATTTTCTACAATTATTCAGTGGATAATTCTTCCAAGTATAAATATGCTGATCTTCCTTCATACAAGAAAGTCAACATGCAATGGAGAGTAAAAGGTACAACTCCGAAAAAAGATGTACCAAAATCATCGGTTCCCAACAAGAACACTAAACTGAAAGGTAAATCTTTTATTAAACCTGATTCAATATATTCCGCACATAATTTAATCAGGTTTGCACAAAAGAATATTTGTTGTTCTTATTGTGGAACTCATGATTTTGTTAAAAATGATAATGTTCAATTTTGGTATGGTACTTATCATTTTCCTTCTTATAGAGCTCCGCTTAACAAGTCAGGACCCAAGACTCGTTGGGTACCAAAATCTACTTAATCTGTTTTTGCAGATTTAGAAGCAAAGCGTTGAACTCTCGGAAGATGATTACTTGTGCCATTAAGGGGGAGTAAAGAGAATTGGTTTCTAAACACATCAGTTTAGAACCCGGATTTCACAGTTAATGGTTTCTGGACAAATCAGTTCAGGACCCGTGCTTCAACGACTATGGCTTCTTAACAATTCAGTTCAGGACCCGTACTTCAAAGACTAAGACTTTTAAACAAATCAGTTTAGAACTCATACTTATCAGGTGATATCCTTCACTGTCACATCTTTCAATTCAAGGAACAAGTGGTGAAAGGTAACATTGCATTAAGTTTTATTTCTACTGACTATCAACTTGCCGATCTTTTCACCAAGGCATTGGATGAAAAGCGTTTTAATTTTCTTTTATCAAAACTCGGCATGTTGAACTTGAAAGTTTGAACCTTCACAAATTTAATTCAATGAAGTGAAAATATTTTTATTTTCATTCAATGAATAAAATGTGTGTCAAGGGTGATTTTACAAGTAGTTTTGTGATATCTGAGTTTTATTTGCTTCAACTTTCGCTTCTGAAATAAATCGAAAGGTCAGCAAAACATGAATGAAATTTTGATATATGCACAAAATTGTGTAAATCTAGACTTATATAGAATACGATGCTCACAAAGCCTAATTGTCAGAATGAAGAATGGAAATGAAAATATGAGGGAAGCACAAAGTTTTATAACCAAGTGATTGAGATGCAATAAAAAAAACAAAAAAAAAAATATAAAATCATTAGGTTTGAAAGTTTGTGCCTGTGGCCTATCTGGTTTGGGAGATTAAGTCCCAAGGGGTACTCGATACCTAGCCCCTAAGATCAACTGGTCTGGGATTGGCTGACCCAAATCCTGCTATAGAACCAGATAGAAAGCCATGTCCTACTGGTACAGATGGGATTAGGATATATCGATGTAGCCTTTCTGGTTTGGGAGAGTAAGTTCCAAGGGGTGCTCGACACCTAGCCCCTAAGGCCAACTGGTCTGGGATTGGCTGACCCAAATCCTGCTATAGAACCAGATAGAAAGTTACGTTTACGGTGTATCTTAGTGTTAATAAACTATTTGATAAAAAGATGCCAATATGCACAAAATAAAAGATGCCAATGAGCACACATCTCTTATATCTTGGGTAAATAACAATGTCGCGATAAACTTATAAATTTGTGAAAATTCTGATTTCAATCATATAGTGTGAGTAAGAGCAAAATATTCTTATAGGTTTCAGAAGTACATTTGATTGTTGCAAATCATATTTCGCATGCTAGCACACCAAATAGATTTAATAAAGGGGTTGAAACTGAACATTTTTAACTTGATATGCAATGATGACTTGTACTTGAATCCAAACACATGCATTTGATTTCATTTGATTGAAAAATCTGTTAAATTTCATTAAGTTGGATTTCTTTTGCAAAGTTTTCAAATGATCAAATGGTAGTAGTTATAAAATGTAGTTCAATGATTTTTATTTTCTTTGAATAAATTTTTTCAACTACTGTGCCTAAATGAAATATATGCATATTTTCAGGGGGAGAAAACAAATTGCTCCAGAATTAGTTTGAGGGGGAGCAAGATTATTCATTAAGGAGGAGACTGTTAGTGATTCTCAGAGACGCGACTGAAATTGAAGAAGGTTTTCGATGATCATGATGCTCACTTTCATCGAAAAATGGGGAGAAATGTTTAATTCAATTTCATGTCAAAGAGCTTTCAAGGCAAAGATTCAATTTCATGACAGGGGGAGAAATGTTTAAAGAAGATTCCGTCTCAAGATAGTAAAAGGGGGAGAATTCTTATTCAAGAGTTTAAGAAAAATCGATTGATCATCCTGTGATCTCTTTTTCTTAAACTTGTGCTATATTGTGAATATCATTACTGAAGCAACAATTTCTCAAATCAAAGAAAGAAAAAAAGGGGAGAATTCTTCAAGAGTTTAAGAAAAATCGATTGATCATCTTGTGATATCTTTTTCTTAAATTTGTGTTTATCAGTACCAAAGTGCCTTGTGTGAAGAAACAAATTCTCCAAATCGAAGAAAGAAAATATCCGCCAGATCCCCGTCTGAAGATTTTGTGACAAGTTGACTTTGACAAGCCAAAGACTGCTGTTCTCAAAATGATTAAATCTTGAATCCAAGGGGGAGATTGTTAAGTCTAAAATATGTCTTCAAGATTTAATGATAAAGTCAAAGTCAATGTATTATGTGTTTGTGAAAGTCAAACTTAGCTTAATGTCTTGTATAGATCTTAGGTATAAATAGCTTTGTTTAGACTAATCATGTAACAAACTAAGAGAGCATAACTCATATCTTGTAAAATACAGAGAGCTAATAATACAAGATCTACTTTCTCTCTCTACACTCTCTCTCTAGATCTTATGTGAATTCTTGGTTGATTGATCATATTGGGACACACACCTGGCGTCCTGCTTAGAAGTTCCTACTCGCACGGATCATCTCTACACACACCTACAATTAACCCATCACACATACCGGGTAAGACACACAGGATTTTACTGAGTTTTATTACCTCGAAAACTCTCAGCCACAAGTACCCAACCCTTACACACCGGATCAAATAGATTTTAAGTCCAACTCCGGTTCCCATATATAAGAATATGCCAGAACCCACTTAAATAAATATCTACCGGATCCCCATTTAACTAATAATATCGAAGCCCCAAATAATTCATACTTCGAATTCCATTTTAATCAACATACCGAAATTAATATGCCAAAACCCAACTTAATTTTATGAAACAAAACCTAAATTAATTAAATAACATTTGGTCCACTAATCTTACTAACATCTTGGCCCAATTGCTCTTAAATTCCACCGACCCATTTGTAAAATACTACCCAAATTAATTAAATAAAATAATCTAAATTAATTACAAGAACTCCACGGTCCAATGACAATTGAGACACTTGAATTTATTTGCATCACTTCCAGTTTGCTATCATTATCCCAAAAACAATTTAATAAGCACCGACCCACTCCTAAATCAAAGTCGGTTCTTAAATTATTAGTGGCCCAAAATAGATTTGTTGTAATAAATTAGTTCTGGCCCACCCAAACACTAGTTCCGCAACTCACTCACCCCACACTCCGTAACACACACCCACATCGGAACTCTCTTAACCAATACCGGAACTCTCTCTCTCTCTCACACACACACACACACAAACACACACACACACACACACACACACACACACACACACACACACACACACACACACACACACACACACACACACACACACACACACACACACACACTACCGAAACTCTCTTACCCATACCAGAACTCTCCTTTTGAGTCCACATTCTGAAACATCGGTCGGTAAAACAAATCGAACAGGTTCTTCTCGATAAGACGGACCACAAATTAGTGTTTCTTAATTAGTTTCTTACCGGAAACTCAGTCATCTCTTTACTTGTCTTAAACTACTAAATGATTAATTCACACAACAACCCATTAAAACATTACCCAACTCAATATGCAGAGCTAAACCAACAATGGTGTTCTTAACAATTACTCAGCTTAATAACAAGAGAAACAAAGATGGATTTACACAAGAGAAAATGATTCCTTACCAGAAATGACCTTCTCCTCACGATTTAAAGCTCAATTTGATTCCTTCTCTTTTCTCTTTTCCTCAGCCGCCAACAACCCAAATCAGAAGAATAATAAAATACTGAAACCTAGGGATTTGAAATCATTTATATTTCCCAAAATTGCTCAAAGGTCCCTAGATTACAACTTCTATTCTTTCCACATTGACCACTAAACTTTCAAGACTTTCTAGGAAATTTGGGTTATTACAACACTCCCCCCTTAAAAGAATCCCGTCCCCAGAATTCCTCATTGGAAAAGATGCGGTTACTTGAACCGCGTATCCGTTTCTACCTCTCAAGTTTCCTCTCGCTCTCTATGGTAAATCCACTGAATCGCTACTAAATTCCGACAAGTCTAACTTGTAAGCCTTGACTCCAACTCGTTCAGTAATGGCGAAAAAGTCAACTCCTTCTTACAAGAACGAGCTCTACTGATGTTAACGTCACCTCAACCGGTAACCCTATTAAATTAACGACTCTCAATTTGCCAACTGATTACAAAATCACCCTTGAATAACTCCTTAACTCGCAGTTAAGATTCTCTTCGACATATTACACACGATTCTACAATCTCATTCTCTACACAAAACGTCTAATCACTTTCTCACGTTAATTATACTGACCACGATCCAAAAATAACAAACAATTTACACGCTTATACCACAACATCGCTCCAATACTATTACCAAGTCTAATAGTCCTTCACTCTAAGCACTGCCTTCAACTACTTTCTTCCACTTACTTCTCAAACATAAAACATGCTTCCAAAGAACGACTCACTAGAAGGTACTGTTAGCTCCAATCCTTCTGTTTGTGAAAGTAGTGAAAATAGTCTAAGTACAGAAGTAACCCACAGAGGCTCTGCAGAAGAACCCAAGAATACCGAAGGCAAGAATCAACAGAAGACTGCTCACAGAGGACCGAGCCGCAGAACCTCTGTCACCCTTGACAGAGCCTCTGCGGTTTATACTGAAGACTTAGAAGATTTACAAATATCTTTCTACTGTTCCAGGATCCGTTCATCCACTTGTTCTAGGCGTGCCCTGACATCAACTATACGTGTCAAATTCTGATAGGGCTCTGTCAGAATTGGAACATGCGCGTTAAATGAACATCGTACCTGCTACTGTTCATACGATCTTGTGTACTATAGATCAGTCCTTATTTTCTAAAGTATGTCCCCTTTGTAGTAGTATAAATAGAAGACTCATGTTGAGTTCTTCTATTAACAAGAACCATAATTACATATTAAGCTACGCACAAACACACACACCAGCAGAATTCTTGTTATGTTCTTGGTGTTCTTGATAATATAAAACACAGTAATCTTTGAGATATTCATCTGTTCTTTACATACTGTTTATTTGATATTGTGTGTTCTTCTACCTTTACATTATCTTTCAGTTCTTAAATACGCTTCCGCACCATATCTAAATCTGAACTAACTGAAAGTTAAGATCATTGTTAAGAAAACATGAACCAACAATTGGTATCAGAGCAAACCTTGATTTTTAATATCAAGGGATCCACTCTAAAACTATGATCTTTGGTAGAAACTTGGATTTTTAACCTAGTCTTCATATTAAACAAACATTTTCTGTTTTTCTGCCATTTTTTGATTCATTCGAACTCTGGTAAAAATATAGAATCTGTTATTCTGGTTGAAAACTCCATTTTAGTGCTCAACTTAAAGCTTTTAAGCTTAAAAACTTCATACGAAGCATCCACTTCATACTCAGAAAAGTTTGCTGTTCAAACCCTTTTCTGGATAATTTATCTTTCTCTAAAATGATGAGTACAAACAACTTCCTCTCTGCGGGTTCCTTAACCAAACCTCCCACTCTTCTTAGAGAAGAATACCCTCAATGGAAAATTCGAATGATTCACTTCTTTGAGGGTACTGACAAAGAATTGGTTTATTATATCCGTAACCCTCCTTTCGTTCCCATGATAACTGTACCTCGTGTTCCTAGCTCATACGACACACCAGAAATCCCAGAACACACGAAACCAAAGACCCAGGATAATTGGTCTGATCCTGATTGGGCTAAATACGAAGTTGCTCAGAAAACTAAGAGAATTCTGATTATGGCCATTCCAAATGACCTTTTCCAGTCCATGGATACATGTGAATCTGCATATGATCTATGGAAAGAACTGGAAAACAACTAGAAGGAGGAGTCAACACCCAGAAGAACCGCAAAGCTCAATACATAAATGAATACTATGCCTTTAAATCTCTGCCAACCGAATCTCTGCAGACTACATATGATAGGTTCAACTCTCTAATAAACAAGTGCAAGAAGTTCGGCATCCACAGAACCTCTGAAGAAAACAACGTTATGTTCCTGAAATCTCTGAATGAAGAATGGCTTCAGTTATCTATGTCTCTACCAACAAATCAAGACTTAGATTCCTGGACCCTATCAGACCTCTATGGAACATTGGCAGCACAAGAGCCTCAGGTAGCACAAGCAAAAGCCCAGATCATTGCACCTCTTGCATTAGTTGGTAAGACTACATAGGCTAGAGAGAAACCAAAGAAAGAGAAAACAGTAGAGGAATGAAAGGAGAAGAAGAAGAAAAACATGATGGTAGAAAGTGAAGAAGAGGAAATAGCAGAAGAAGAAGAAACGACCCTGGCCTCGATAGCTAAATCATTAGCTCTCTTGACTAGGGAATTCAGCAGAGGATACCAGAAGAAATCTGGTAATGAACGATATGAAAGAGATAATCGAGAAAGAGAAGGGTCAAACGACAGAAGTGGTGACCGACAGAGGTCAATTGACAGAAATGACAGAGGAAATGACCGACAGAGGTCGGAAGACAAAGCTGGCAACACTCCACAGATTCAAGAGTGTTACAAATGTGGTAAACCAGGCCACTACGCAAATGAATGCCGAACCGAAAGAAGTGGTGACCGACAGAGGTCACACGACAGAGCTAGAAACTCCACACAGAACCAAGGATGCTACAACTGTGGAAAGCCAGGTCACTTTGCCAACGAATGCAGGAGCAAGTCAAATCGCCCTCAGAGGGATGCAACTTTCTACAAAAAGAAAGCTGAATACTATGCTCAGAAGTCACTAATGGTGAACAAAGAAATATGGGAGTCAGACACATCCTCTGACGAAGGCGAAACAACGAATGCTCTATTCTGTGGCATGGCAAAAGTCAGCTCCGACTCCGACAGTGAGGTATCCACTTCTACCTCTAACTCTAATACTGCAGAAGATGATTTGATTAAACTTAACATTGAATACACTGAAATGAAAAAGACATGTGAAAATATTCAGAAAAAGCTCACCTTCTATGAGAGAGAAGCTAGACTTCTCACTCAAGAAAAAGCTAAAATCTTTAAAGAAAAAGAAGAAATTGAAATGGACTGGAGCAAAAAGTTAAATCCTTTAAAAGAAAAGATTTCTGAACTTAATTCTTCTTTGAAAACAAAGTCTAAAGAACTAATGGACGTTGAGTGCGACATAATGAACATCCTAGCTCTTAAAAATTATTTTCAAAAGAAAAGAGAAGTCCTCTGTCAAGATTTACTCAGAAGAGATCTTTAAATTAAAATTTTTCAAGATGCTTAGAAGGTGTACGAAAAAATAAACAGACAAATAGGGAGACGGGGAATTGGCTTCTGTGATATAGATCCTTATACCAGAACCAAAAGAGACAAGTCTCTGTCCTCTCTATTTCACATTGGAGATACAAGAAAACCTGGATTTCCAAATCTTCTCTCTGTAAGTAAAAGGCAAAAAGTATCTGGGGAACCTCACAAGAGGAAACCTCTGAAGATGACAAATGTGTGGTTTGAAAACACAGATTTGTCACCTTCAATCTCTGTCAAAAAAGAATCCAAACCTAAGAGGTATCTGAAAACTCAAGATCATATAGAAATCTTCAAGTTTGGTAATCCCGAGACTCAAACTCAAGTTGCATTTGTCTGCATGATGAATTCTGAAAAGAAATTATCAGCAGAGGCACCTGAGTTCAAGCCAAGAATTACATAAGAAAATCTTGATATCTCTGAAGAAAACCTCTATACATCTTCCAGCGATAGAGATCTCTCTGAAGAAAACTTAACAGATACTTCTGTTAACTTAGAAGATAGTTCCTTAGAAAAGGAAGAAAGTGAGTATGACACATGTTCTGAAAGCCCAACCTCTATCGAAAGAGAACCAAGTGACTCAACCTCTGTATATGAGGACGATTCATCCTCTGACGAATCAGAGTCTGACTCTAAGTCAGAGATCGGACCTAGTGACACAGAGGTTTTTAAACAAACCTCTGAAGTTCTTAACAGAACTATTCCTCCCAAGGAGAAAATCACTGGAATTCCTATCTGTCCAGACTTTTTGGATATATGCATACAAGCCAAAACCTCTCTTGAGCTTGAAAATTTCAAACAACAGAAGTTAATGTCCACTCAAATTCCAACAAATTCAAAGATTTTAAAACCCTTAAAACCTGTTAAAAAAAAACTAACATGGCAACAGAAGGGTAAATGGACTAAAATTAACAAATCTTTTTCTTATGTGACAGTGAAATCTACAGAAGTTCACCACAGAAGGGGAACACAGAAGACCGCACTCAACAAAGGATTTTGCAAACAACGATCTAGCCTACATAAACCTTCTTGTAATAGAATGTCTAATGTTAGGATAAATTGTAATGCCTCTGTGCCCCCATTTAATGTATTTAATGAAAAGTTCAAGCAAATCTCTTCGCACATTCAATACTGTCATTGCTTTGATCTTATGTTTAAATTAAACCAACACTTCAAAAGTCCACACTGTCATCTTACTGTACCCAAAGAAAATGATAAATTCAAGGGTAAGAAGAAACAAAATGTTTCTTCAACAGAAGCTAAAACAAAGACCAAGAATGCTAAGGCAAACTTGAAAACCCCTAACAAAACTGGACCCATGTGGATATGGATACCTAAAACTCTCTGATTGTCTTGCAGAAGCAGTATGTGCCGATCTGGTATCTAGACTCTGGATGCTCGAGGCACATGACTGGCGACAAAGGTCTTCTATCCACATACAAAGAAAAGAACGATGGTGGATCTGTGACCTTTGGAGACAATAAAAAGGGGTACATCAAAGGCTACGGAGTCATAAAGAAGGAAAATATAACCGTATGCAAAGTTGCATATGTTGATGGCCTTAAACACAATCTTCTCAGTGTTAGTCAACTCTGCGATACGGGATTCGACGTAATGTTCAAAAGAACCTTTTGCTCTCTACAGAGCGAGGACACAGGAATTGAACTTCTGCGAGCCGAAAGAAGAGGAGATCTATATCTCATGAACTTCAACGCAAAGAACAAGAAAGACAAAATCTGCCTTGTTGCATGCAAAAGCGAAGAAGCCTGGTTATGGCACAACAGGTTCTGCCATTTAAACTTTCATACTCTTGATAAACTTGTAAAACTTGATTTAGTCAAAGGTCTACCAAACGTTAAATTTATTAAAGATCATTTATGCTCTGCCTGTGAAATGGGAAAACTCAAAAGAGCTTCCCATAAAGGCAAAACTGATGTATCTTGCCCTAGACCCCTGTACATGCTACATGTTGACCTCTGCGGTCCAATATCTACACAGAGCCTAGGTGGCAAGAAATATCTGCTTGTTTTGATCGATGAATTCTCAAGATTTACATGGGTTGAATTTGTCAGAAAGAAATCAGATGTTCCAAACATACTGATAAATTTAATGAAGAGAATCCAAGTTCTGTATGAGTGCAGGATTCAGAAACTGAGAAGCGACAATGGCACAAAATTCAAAAACTCTGTCTTTGAAGCCTATATTACAGAAGAAGGAATTTCACAGAACTTCTCTGCTGCACGCACCCCACAACAGAATGGCGTGGTCGAACGAAAGAATCGCACGCTTGTGGAGGCCGCCAGAACTATGCTAACCACATGTGGATTACCAATGACATTTTGGGCAGAAGCAGTATCAACCGCTTGCTATACCCAAAATCGATCAACCATCGTAAAGAGACACATCAAAACACCATATCATTTGATCAACAAAAGATGACCAAACATCAAGTTCTTCCATGTATTTGGATGCAAGTGCTTCGTCTTAAAGGATAGAGAAGCAAGAGGAAAGTTTGAAGTGAAGGCAGATGAAGGCAAGTTCATAGGATACTCTGCAACTTCCAAGGCCTACAAAGTTTATCTTCTGCGGTCTTGAACGATCGTAGAAAGAATAAATGTTTCTTTTGACGACACCTTCCAGAAGACTTCTGAACAAATCAGTTCAGAACTCGGTCTAAAAGGGGAATCCTCTGGCATCTCAAAAACAAGAGAAGAAGACTTAAATCTTCTATTTCAAGAGATGTTCCATGACGACATTGATCCCTCTGCTGGAGCCATCAGAGCCTCTGGAGAATCATCTTCTGTCAGCCAGAAAGAAACAGGTATAACTCTAACTGGTCCCTTTAATACTTCATCTTCTTCTGTTAATCATACAGATGCAAATGCTGAGGGGGAGACAACAGAAGATGATACAACAAGGAAAACAACCACATAAGCTACTGAAGAACCAACTCAACCAATAACAGAGGAACAAGAGGACTTAGTCTCTACTTCCTCAGAGGAACAAACTCCACCATTCATTCCAATCATCCCACAAGCTGTAGGATCAAGCACGAAAGCAAAACCTACGACATAGGCTGTACCAGAACAACAATTAGAAACCTCTGAAGATCAACTTGATGAAATCGATGACCATCTCCCAAGAACAACAGAATGGACAAAAAGCCATCCTCCAAGTCTTATAATCGGCAAACCTTTTGAAAAGGTAAAAACAAGATCTGCCACTGCTAACTTTTGTTTCTTTACAAACTTTATTTGTGTGATCGAGCCAAAAAGGATCTCTGAAGCCCTTGACGACCCAAACTGGGTAGACGCTATGCAAGAAGAGCTTCTACAGTTTGAACGAAACAAAGTCTGGACTTTAGTTCCTCTGCCACGAGGAAAACAAGCCATAGGAACTAAATGGGTCTTCAGAAATAAGAAGGATGAAGATGGGGTGGTCATAAGAAACAAAGCAAGATTGGTGGCCAAGGGATATCGCCAAGAAGAAGGCATAGATTACGATGAAACTTTTGCCCCTGTCGCACGGCTCGAAGCCATAAGAATCTTCTTAGCCTTCGCAGCCCACAGAGGTTTTAAAGTATTCCAAATGGATGTAAAATCTGCTTTTCTAAATGGCGAAATCCAAGAAGAAGTATACGTCCAATAGCCACCAGGGTTTGAAATCTCTAAGTACCCAAAATACGTGTACTACCTCGACAAAGCTCTGTATGGACTAAAACAGGCTCCAAGAGCATGGTACGAAAGACTTTCTACCTTTCTTCTCGATAATGGTTACGATAGAGGTACGACGGATACAACTTTGTTCTATAAACGAAAAAGTGATGAAATTATGCTTGTACAAATATATGTGGACGACATAATTTTTGGGTCTACAAATACAGAAGAGTGCAAAAAGTTTGAAAAACTCATGCAGAGTGAGTTTGAAATGAGTATGATGGGAGAATTAACTTTCTTCCTCGGACTCCAAGTAAAACAATCATCAGAGGGAATTTTCATGAATAAAGCTAAATATGTCTCTGACATACTTTCAAAATACAGTCTCTCTGATACCTCTGTAATGAGAACTCCAATGGCCACATGAAATAAGTTAGACTCAGATCCAAATGGCATACCTATAGAGTGCACGCTCTACAGAGGAATGATTGGGTCTCTGTTATACTTAACTGCAAGTAGACCTTACATAACGCATGCCACATGTCTCTGTGCAAGATATCAAGCTAACCCGAAGAAATCCCATTATAATGCTGTAAAGAGGATCTTCAGATACCTCAAAGGGACCAAAAATCTTGATCTCTGGTATCCGAAGAACTCTGATTTTGGTCTTAAAGCTTATACAGATTTAGATTATGGAGGATGCAAGCTAGACAGAAAGAGTACCTCTGGGAGTTGTCAATTCCTAGGTGGTAAACTAGTCAGCTGGACCTCTAAGAAGCAGAACTGCGTATCCACCTCTACAACAGAATCCGAATACGTTGCTGCTGCTAGCTGTTGCTCCCAAGTTCTGTGGATGAAAACTCAGCTTAAGGACTATGGCCACATCATATTCAAGATTCCCATCTACTGTGACTCAAAGAGCGCCATAGCAATCTCTGCCAATCCAGTACAGCATTCCAAAACAAAGCATATCGACATCCGTTACCACTTTCTGAAACACCATGTTGAATATGGGACAATCGAAATGCACTTCGTGTCTACAGAGTACCAGCTTGCAGACTTATTCACCAAGGCACTAGATGAGAAAAGATTCCTTTTCTTGGTGGGTAAGTTGGGAATGATAAACATGAGTTAAAACCTCTGTGAGTATAACTTAATCTTTTGTAAATATGTATATACATGTTTCTGTTGTTTTATTTCATTTCTATATGTAAATTCTCAATCACCGAATGTTCTGCACAAAAACAAAGCTTCTGTAGGATTGCTCAGAACCTCTGACAATCTTTACAGAACCTCTGAGAAACTTGATCTATGCCCTAAGCATTACTTATCAAATTTTGACCCAAGCATAGATCAAGGGGGAGCAGAAGGAGACCTTGAAATGATCTACAGAAGTTGATCATTCAAGGGGGAGCCAAAGAGGAGAAGTGATCACTCTTGATTCACAAAAATCAGGTATTATGCCGAACAAGAGAGAGCCAAAAGATAAGTATCTCGAAACAAATCCCTTTTGAAAACAGTTTTCTAGGACAAACATTTCTAAATATGTCCTAGAAACATTGTTTAAAATATACCAAACAAGTTTTGATCAAAAAGATTTACGAGACTTCTGTTATGAGATTTTTAGTGTAATAGAGCTTCTGCTGAGCTCAACAGAGATTCTGTATGCAGAATCCTCTATAAACTACAAATCTCATACAAGAACTCTACCGATCAAACTCATATGTTCTCTTTAAGGATTTACTCGAACAAAAGGTTACAGAAGAAGGTCTTTTAGGACGAAGAGCTCATTCCATCAAAAAGTCTCTGTCGACCAATCTAGACACTCAAAAAGGAGCATCACGCACAAAAACATTTCCAGAACAGTTTTCTAGGACAAAAATTTTCAAATATGTCCTAAAAACAGTTTATAAAGCAGTGAAAACTTTGGATGATCAAAATGTATTATAAATTTTTAGTTATGAGAAATTCCATCTCATAGAGCTTCTACTAGCTCTGACAGAGCTCCAAAACCTCTGTGAATGCAATTTCTTCTCTAAAAATCTATCGATCCTCTCCAATGATTTTCAAACGTTTTTGGTGAAGGTGCAAGCAACAGAGGATACAAAGAGAGTTTCAAACAACAGAGCTCTATCATTACAGAGCTTCTGTCATTTTTTAACTTAGGGAAATTCTGTAACAATAACGGCTATTTTATTGCGAGTGAAAATTATGTGGAGGAAAAGAAACCCACGCGCCAAGCATTAATGGGTCGCGCACGACGTCAAGTCGTACATGGCACACGTTCTTCTGGAAAGTTGAACCAGACGTTTACACTCGAGTACGGATTCCAAATTCTATTCACTTCCATATATTTACCTCTTCAGAATTCAAACCGTTACCCTTCAGTATAAAACCCAAGTTACCAATCCTCATAAACGTTACGAACTCTCATCTTCTTCTCCGGCGAACCTTGCAAAACCTGCAACCTACCTATTTTTCATTCTCTTTCTTCAAGATAAACAAAAATGGCATCATCCTCCAACATTCCTGAAGACTCCCCTATTCAAGAAAACTCACCTACTCATTCTGCGCATTCCCAAAACCCAAATATGGCCGCAGACCTGGAAAAAGACAACTCCGGCGATGAAGCTAATTTTTCTCCAACCACACACGAGAAAAACTTCATCGCAAATGAACACTTTGAAAGTGTTCTTCCTCTCAAACCCAACAACTATTATCTTGTTCCCTCAAGAACCACTTTTGGGGAATCTCATGCCATTCTCCTTCACATTTTGAAGAAACATTACCTCTTCCCACTGTTGACAAAAACCGTCAGCAAAATACCAGCAAGATATCTAAACCAATTTTGGCAAAGCCGCAGATATGACCCAACAGACCGACAGATAAAGGGCTACATTTCGAAACCTGATAAAACCCAACACATGGAACTCAAGTTCAATAGAACGATGTTCTCACTTGAGTTCAGTCTTCCAACCAGAGGTCTGCTAGGTATAAAGAAGTACGCTGAAGCACCTACAGACGAAGAACTCTATAGATTTGTTGAAATGTTAGGGTACAACACAACCCTAAGAAAAAGGAACGACTTCAGAAGAGGTCGATTACCCCCTCTGTTGAATACCCTCTTCTCAATTCTAAACAGATGCCTCACTGGCAAAATCGGTAGTCCAGATCAAACCTCCCATCAGATTCTATCCATAATGTACGGTGTTAGCTTTATTTAGCCCCCAATTTATATGAATGTTTTATAAAGAAACACTTTAAAGTAGTGTAAGGGTTTATTTGTATTTGTTGAGTGTCAAGGGCTAATATTGTATATAACCAATTGTTGTTTTTGGTTATAAAGTCTTGCTTTAGAGTTTATTAGGTTAAGCCTCTAAATCTCCTTTTCCTCCATTTTTACAATCAGATGCAAAGAGAGAGAAAGAGAGAGCTTCATAAAAGAGAGAGTTGTTCTTCATTTCCTAAACTGTAAACTCTTTTGTTTATCAATCAATACTGAGATTATTGCTACTATTTTTGTTGCTTGTTATATCTGGGTTCCAACAATTGGTATCAGAGCAAAGACAATTATTGATTCAAAGTCCAGACACAACCTCTTTGAATTCAGCCCCTGATCAGTTCAAGAAACGCAGAAGTAAGAGGAAGCTCAATTCGATTTTTGCTACTTCATCCCAGAATCTGTCTACAGCAGCCCTGGTAAGCGCGAACAGTAGATTTCTAGGCTGATTCATCACAGGTTCGAACTTTTGAGTTTAACTCTTGAATTCTTATGTTCAAATAAGTTAACCTAAACTGCTGAGTTTGACCTAACTGTGTTTAAAAAGTCAGAAATTAATCTGTGTTTGAACTGTGAATTTGAACCTTTGTGATATCAACATTATATCTGTGTTTTAAACCTTTGAATCACCATTAAAATTGTCTCACGATCTCTCAAGTAACATTTTTAAAAGAGTGCTTATCTTTTTATCCCCTGTTTTCATTTAAATGGCAGACTCTAAATGCTCCACATCAGGTCGTTCTAATATTCTTGATCTCAATTTCTATATAAGAGAATGTGGACTTTTGACTCAGGAGAAAGAAAAGCTTATTCTAGAAAAAACCAAGCTTGTTCTTGAAAAAGACAAGAGGGATAAGATTAGAATTGCTGAAGTAAGTATGCCAAGACTAAGATTTAGTTGTGATGCAGATTATAAACACTATTCTAAACTTAGTTCCAGCTTTCGCAAAATTATTCCTAATCTTGAGAAAGAGTTGGATGAAAGGAACAAAAGCATTCTGATCGATTCAGAAAAGATTGCAAAGCTTGAAGAATCAGGTAAACTCTTAACCCGTGAAAATATTGAGCTGGAGAGAAAACTGTCTGGTTCAGAAAAGTTTTTTGAAAAAGAGAAGAATAGACTTGAACTTAAATGTTTAACATTTTCTAATCTGGTTTCAGATTTTAAAAAGGTTGTGGTCTGTGAAAGAGAGAATTTTGAAAAGAAGAAATCTGTTTTTGAAACAAAGTCTGTGGAGTTTTCTTGCAAAATCTCAGAATTACATAAAACTCTTGAAAAAGAGAGGAAAGAGAGTGATTTTGAAAGAAAAGAGTCCGAAAAGTTGAAGGTTCAAGGATTTCAAGTGAAATGCCTAAAAGATGACTTTGAAAGAAAGAAATTATACTTTAGATCTGAAGTAAAGAGACTGACAATAAGGTTCTTTGATTTATCTGCTGAGATTAGGAAAGAGAGGAAGTTGAAATCTGATTTACAATCACAAGTTGATATGTGCATTAAAGAACGAAATGATTTGGTTCTCAAATTAAATTCTGAAAGTTCTGAAAGTTCTGTTAAAACAAAGGTGTTCTTTAAGCCAAACAAGTTTTCAACAAATCAGATCTCTACTCCTAATCCTTTCTATTATCGTAGGCTAGATCAATCAGTTAATCAAGTTTTTAGAAGAGTAAAAATGGTTTGGATAGTCAAAGGCTCTAAACTTGTTCAAAATGTTCTAAAGCCATTCATTTCTGTTGAGTATGACAAGATCAACAAAGCATTTCATGCAAATTCTAACAAAATAGGACCCATTTGGGAATGGGTACCAAAAATTGTTTGATCTGTCTTGCAGGGATACCGGACTCCTAAACACATCTGTTTAGGACTCAATCTTCAGTTGAAATGGACTCTTAAACACTCAGTTTAAGACTCATCCTTCAAAGGCAATTGATTTCTGTGCACAACAGTACAGAACTCAGTCCTAATTGGCTTATTGGATTTCTGCACATATCTGGATTCAGATCAAGACAGGGATTTATTGTTCAAAATTGTTTAAAAATCAATTTGTTGTTTTTGAGAAAAAAATTCTCGAAAAAGTTCAGTTTACTGTGGTGTGATCGAACTCATACTTGTAGGTGTTTTTAGTAGAAAACATTTCCAGAGAATGTGTTCAGAATCACATTTCGAGTAACCCTGTAAAATTTCATTGCAAAATTCTGATTTTTGAGCGAGTTATGGTCATTTGAAGTTCATTTGTGCAGAAGGTGTAATGTTGCTGCTGGAAAGCTTCTGCTGATTAAGCACTGCTGTATGGAACAAGAAATGTGCAGAGCTATGTTCTTGGATGTCCAGAGGGTGAACATGGACTGATCAAGAGATGTCCCACATACAAAGGCCATAGAGAAGACTTCTATTGTTATGCAGAAGGTTAATGCAGAGGTTA
This sequence comes from Saussurea involucrata, assembly GCA_033807775.1. Taxonomy (NCBI): domain Eukaryota; kingdom Viridiplantae; phylum Streptophyta; class Magnoliopsida; order Asterales; family Asteraceae; genus Saussurea; species Saussurea involucrata. Next base: position 73,282,899 of record CM066317.1, on the reverse strand, counting down.
ACCACAGAGCCTCTGCAAGGGTTCACAGAACGTCTACAAGGCTTCACAGAGTTTCTATGCTCATACAAAGTGTCCATGTTCAGATATTGCATCAGAACGTGCTGCTGTTTGATGTTCATATCTATGGCAGAAGCAAGTCACAGAGCTTATCAGAGCCGCTGTGACTTCTCATCCAAACAAGCCTTGTCAAGCATCTGTCGGCACTGCGATCAACCTCTGTCGCACCCTCTGCTCACCAGAACCACCCTATATCGACACTACCTCTGTGAACTTGCACAGAGCCTCTGTGAAGTTGTGCAGAGCCTCTGCGATCCCATAAATCCATTAAGCTGCTCGTTAAGCTACTGCTGATACAGAAGAATAAGCAATTGCTGCTTCAGTGTCTTTAAGAACCGTGATCGTGTCAAGTGTAGCTGTTGTCCAGACTTGTCAAGTGCAGAAGAGGCCTCTGAAGTTGAACTATACAAAACATCATTCACAGAGGTCAATGCAGAGCCTATCTCGTGGTTTATGCTGTGCAGAGGTCAACTACAGAAGCTTTGCGGTTGTGCAGAGCCTCTGTAAGGCAGATCACAGAGGCTAACCACAGAGATGGTTCATAGTATTCAGAAGCTATTTAGAGTTGGTGCAGAGCCTCCATAAGGCTCTATAGAGGCAGTTGTACACAGAAGCAAAAGCACATCATAGAAGCAGCCTCTGTGGGACACCTTGACCAACCTCTGCCGCACGCGACCAACCTCTGCCGCACGCGACCAAACCTCTGCCGCACGCGACCTCTGCTGACCAACCTCTGTGGTACTGTTCACCACATAGCCTCTGTAAAACCCGACAGAGCCTCTGTGGACTGAACCTCTGCGACCGAACCTCAGCCCGATTTTTGTTTACTTGCTGTCAGCTTTGCGCTGCTTCAGAAACATGCGCATAACTTTTGACTCGGTGCTCCAAATTACTCGATTCCAGTTGCATTGGAAAGATAATTCACAGACGCACAACTTTGATGTTCTGAGTTTTCTCAAATTCAGTGATCTGATATGCCTAATTCACTGTCAAAGTTAGCTGATACTTGCTGGATCGAAAGCAACACTTCACTATCTCCATTGCCATAATCAGATCAGATTGAAGTTGCTTCTATACACATCAGTATAGAACCAGGACTTCAACTGAATGTTGTTTCTACACACATCAGTGTAGGACCAGTACCTCAACAGATCAGACTTTGACTGGATATCTGATTTCAAATTGCGCTTAAATGAGATTTAATGCTCATTTGAGGGGGAGAATGCCAATCTGACCATGTTCGTGTAAAGGTAAATTTTCTAAACCTTTAAACTCATCATCATTTTTAGAGAAAGGCCATCTTTAGAATGATAAAACATGGGATCAAATGGTCAAACCACTTCTAGATGCCAAAATGCTTTTTCAAATATAGAAGTTGGATTTTAAATGCTTTTCTGAGACTACAAGTAGTCAGTGTGTGGAACAATCCAACCTCTAGGACAAAAAGAGCATGTGATCAATGTGTGAGTTTTATAGAACTTCTATGGATCACTTAAACCTGTGTTTCCTACCCAAGAAGTAAACCTTGAGTGTTTGAGAGGTGAAGGGTCTACATCAAAGAGTGGGGGAGATAACTATATGAGTTTTTCTCATTGTGCTTAAGAGGTAAAATTTAAAAAGAGAGTTTGGTTAGTTGTGAGCTATATGATAAAAAGAAAGAGGGTGTGAGAACAGAGTCAAAAGAATTATACAACTCTGCACCATCTCTTTTCTGAGCCGAGCAAACCACATTTCTGATTTATCACAAATTTTTGGTGATTGTCATTGAAACAGGCAATTAGCCCATGCCAACTCTTGAATTAACCCCACCAGCTACTCACTTCCTTCTCCACAAGGAACTGTTTCACTTTTCCACGGGGAAGCAACACATATGCTATCTGATCTTTCTTTGGAAGGTTGGATATTGAAAAGAAGGAAAGTTGCCCCACCTTCACACTTCACTCATGCACATTGAGTCTGTGGAAATCTGTTATGTCCAAACAGTTTACACACTTTTGAGCTTAATAGATAATATTCTATTTTATTCCACACAATATCACGAATCTTTGTGATTCCACATGCTTATCTATGTGATATTGCCAAGAAAAGTTTGAGAAGTTTATTTTTTAATTTACTTCAATGATAACTGGAAGTCCTGTCAGAGCTTCATCATTGCCAACTCTGAGCATAGGCCACACAATTTTTTAAATTGTTGTGATAATAGTTGCTATTGTGCTTCTATGTTAGATGATTACCCTTGGTTACTTATTCTTTAATGCAGATTCTCATGAGCCGAATATGCTTGCTACTCAACCATCTTATCAGTTTATCTACCAACGACTATTACTCAAACTGGTTATACAAGCTTCCGCACTTTAAATCGTTCTCTGATTGTTTGAGTTTAATCTATGGGAGATAACTGTGATCTGAAAAGCAAAGCAACATTCAAGGGGGAGTATGCAACGATCAAGGGGGAGTTAAAGAAGAAATTGAAGCAACTGACATTGTGGAAGATCAGGAAAAGAAGACTCTCATAAGACTTGAAGATTGACACTCCAACACCTCTAAAGAAAGCAAGGGGGAGACTACAAGATGATGCTTTCTTTATAAAACATTAGGGGGGAGATTGTTAGCTTTATTTAGCCCCCAATTTATATGAATGTTTTATAAAGAAACACTTTAAAGTAGTGTAAGGGTTTATTTGTATTTGTTGAGTGTCAAGGGCTAATATTGTATATAACCAATTGTTGTTTTTGGTTATAAAGTCTTGCTTTAGAGTTTATTAGGTTAAGCCTCTAAATCTCCTTTTCCTCCATTTTTACAATCAGATGCAAAGAGAGAGAAAGGGAGAGCTTCATAAAAGAGAGAGTTGTTCTTCATTTCCTAAATTGTAAACTCTTTTGTTTATCAATCAATACTGAGATTATTGCTACTATTTTTGTTGCTTGTTATATCTGGGTTCCAACATACGGGGTATATTATGATCTGCCTCTGGACTACTCGACCTTGATGATGCAAGAAATGATAAATACCATTGACAGAAGAATCTCCACCCAGAAAGCCAAAGAATGCTCAAAGCCATCTCTACCTCCTCTGCAGTATCAACGAATTCTTGGAGTACTTCTGGAGCCCCTACTCCTTCTGCAAAAATGGTCTTTAGAAGGTCCACCTGCCAAAATATATGCCATGACAAAAAATGTTCCAACTGAGCACGTCGATGGATACCCTTTCTGCAGACCTCTGCCATCAAGACTTCTGGGATATGCTACAGATGAAACCCTAAGGTTAGCTTACATACGCGATCACAGGACTCCAGAACCGAGTCCCGTGACACCCCCGCGTTTAGGTGTGCCTTTAGAAACTAGGGTAGTTGAAAGGTTGACAGATGAAGAATGGGCAGCTGCTTTTCAGAAGCATGAAGAGGTTCAAGCGAGATTCCGTGCTCAGAGAGAATCCATCTACTCTGCCTCAAAGAAACAAAAACTCTCTGCCTCAACTCCTAAAAAGAAAACAAAGAAGAGGAAAACCACAGAGGGTACTTCAACTTCTGCTGTCGAAGCTCAACAATCTCCACCTCATGCAACAGAGGTTGGATCATCTGCACCTCCCTCTCCTCCAAAGCACAAAAAGAAGAGAAAATCCAAAGCCTCAGAGGAAGGGGCACCTAAACCCAAGAGGAGAAAGAGCAAGAAGAAAACTGGGAAACATCTGTCTCCTATGCAAACAATTGCAGAGGAAGGAGTAGCAGAAGACGTAGAGGAACAGGTAACAGAAGAGGTTGCAGAAGAACAAACCCAAATATCACCTCTGCAATCCCCCAATCCCCTCAACTATGCACATCACGGGGATTTCTCTGACTTCCTCCAACGCCCTGAATTTGCCCACACCCTTGACACTGCTGGATGGACTGCAGAAGCTCTGTCACATGAAAACGAAGAAGCCACAGAAGATCCAGATTTCACAATCTCTGGAGTTGATTCTGATCTTGATGATGATGATCAAACTCCAAAGGATATTCCGACTGAGACCCCAGAGGTACTGCAGAACCTTTTCCTTCAACCTGGCCTTGATGTTCACAGAAGAAGCCAGAGCAAATAATCTCTGCCTCTGACGGTACAAAGGTTATGCACCCCCACGTACAACAATTATTCGGATCACATCCAATGTACGACTCTCTATTCATTAGGACAGAAGATGCAACAGAAGTTAGGGAAGAAGCACCAAGCCATAGGGTAGCAACAGAGATTGAAACTATAGATGGTGAAGTAGTGCTTGGATGCCTAAAAGAGGGAGAAACTAGAACAGAAGCCTGGAATAATAGAGGCTCTCAACAACAACCAACTCCCAGTGCAACCCACATTTCTATTGCCGCCAGTCTAGTGGCAGAGGGCAATATTGAAAAGAGCAGCACAACTCGACCCCAACCCAAACCATCCGGACAGAGGAAATTCTTTCATCCTCTGTACCATTAATAACCGAGAAAACCATTCCAGGGGAATCCTCTCTAAAGGATTCATCCTTAGTAAGTGATCTATTGCCCCAGATCACAAAAGAAATCCTTGCAGAGGAATTTGTTTCCTCTGCCACACGCACACAACTAGGTACAAACATCTCTTCAAAGGAGATTAGAGTACACAAAGACGGAGAGACTCTAGACAAGTCTCCGAGTCAACAGAAGGATAATCTAGTACCCACCTCTGGAGTGGATCTAGACAATGTCATTCTCAGAACTTCTGTAGAGTCTGAAGCACTAGATGCTTCTGCTCGAGGATCAGAAGGAAATCCTTCCGCCCCCAACATCAAAACAAGGGCGAAAGAAGGTGTCTCAGGAACAGAGACTCACTCTGGGGACGAATGTGTTCCTCCAGAGGTTACAACTAGCTCACATGTCTCATGGGATGAGTTCCAAACCCTTGTCACTTCTGTGGACAAAACATTAAAGGGGTTGAAAAGCTCCTTTGATTCTTTTGCAGATACTACATCCAGGGCAATCCTTGATCTGAACACCAAAATGGACACCTTGTCCACAAAGGTGCAAAATGCCTTAACCCAGATGAAGTCCACTGCAACACACACTGCTACCTCTGCAGCTCAAGAATTCGGAAAAGCCACAACTTATGCCTTCAAAGAATCTGTCAAGCACTTTCTTCAACAACTAAAAGAGCAATCCTCAAAATCTAAGGGTCTTACACCAGAAGACCTGAAGAAGGCCTTAGACGAAGTGCAAGAGCAAACAACCAGAAACACTTAGACCATGTAGCCTTCTGACTACATGACCAGAGCTCAGCTAGAGCTTGGACAAGGGGTAATCAACCAAGTGACAGAAGTAATCGTCTCCTTCACTGCTGCCAACACAAATTACGTGAAAGACTTCAGAGAAAGCGTCGGCAGAATGCGCTATAACATAGATTACGTGAAAGACTTCTTGGACTCTGTGATGATGTATGCGCAAAATTAATAGCCGCAGGTGAAACTCCTCCAAAGAAACCAGATACATCTTCCAGAGCAGAGGGTACAACAGATAAGGGTCAGGATGACTCTGATGATGATTCTGACGATTCATTAGATCATCCTGAAGGGAGAATCAAGGGGAGAAACAAAGGGAAATAGCTGCAAGCAAAGGTCTACCCGCTCCACCGGTATCCGCAGAACAAATATCCTCTGCACCCCCAACTCAAACCCAACAAAGAACACAACAGTCCATAGAGGCAACAACCACCTCTGTGGAAATGGTCTCTGAAGAAACCCCTGCTACAACCCAAACATCTGAAACCCAAAGCAGAAACAAAACCACAGAGACAACAACCATCTATGTGGAATCCATTCCTAAAGAAACCCAAATACCAGAAATAACCCAGGTTCAACAACAGAAGACCACAGAGGTAACACCAACCTCTGTGGAACTTCCTTCTGTATTTGGAGAAGATGTCCAAATCCAAGAAGAGATCCAACTTTTGACATCCTCCGAAGACGAACTACCTTCCCCAACATCCAAAATACCAAGAACCAAAACAATTGCTCAAAAACAGAGGAAATATCTGAGCAAAACACCAGAAGCCTCTCCAACAGAACCCAAATCACCAATCAAGCCCTCTGAAACTCAAGTGTCAAATCCAACATAGGCAACACCCACATAACCTCCTACAATCAAGCCCTTTGAAGCTCAAGCGTCAAATCCTAAAGAGGCAACCCCATATCTACAAGAAGATCAGCCGAAGGCAAAAGACAAGGGCAAATGAATAATGACAGAGGAACCACATAAGAAGAAGCCCAAGCATCAACCTCAAACAGAAAAACTGATGAAGAGCTCTTTCGATGCGTATAAAACACCAAAGCCTGAAGAAGAAGACTGGGATTTCGGCGCTACACCTCTGTCAAATATTCCTGTTCTGGATCCAAAGGCAAAACCTTCAGAGGATCGAGTAGCAGAAGTCAAAAACCAATTAGATGCTCTGCGCAGAACCTTACCTCAACCACCACCACCACAAATGGAAGAAGTGGTATACAGGTACTTATACAGCAGAATGGGCATAATAGATCAATCAGAACCAACTATTTAAGACCCTGACTTCCGTGCTGACCTCAAAAACCTCTTCACCAGAACAAAAACCAAGCCTAAACACGAAGTCTTCTCAACATCCAAGATCATCAAAGTCATCTATTGTAAGTTCTCCAAAACCAGAACCTGGCCCAAGGTCTCATACAATATATACAAGGTCAAAAGGGATGACAAATCCGAGAACCAATTCTCTGATGCGGATCTTAGAAACTTAAATCCTTATGACCTTCCTGACCTTCTGGACTGGACAAAAGAAAACTTCACAACAGATGAAGTTCGCAGAGCCTACATGGTGATTAGAAAGGTCATACGCGAAAAGCTTATGCTATACAGCATGGTAGATTTCCAATTGGCTCGAGATCTTGGAGTAAAAAGCTTAAACATTCAACCACCAGAAGACTACTGCCCTCCCTCTGCTACACCAAACTCAATCATCACAAATCCAAGGGTCGGGTTAGTATTTCTAGATCCTTCTGGTAAATCAAAGTTGTTCGTAGAGATGGACTATCAGAAGTACGCAACAAGTACTTTGACAGAGTTTAGAGCGATCCTAGTGAAGCACAGAGGAACAAAGCTCATGAATCAAAGTCTTGCCGACAGACTGATAGAGGTTATCGATGCAACAATCAACTTCCGAACTCTCTGCATCAGCTTCTATCACGAGCTCATACAAGAAGGACTCGACCGAAGAAGTTTCAATGATTTCAAGGATGCCAACGTCTGAGTCAGTCAAACAGATCCTCTGTAACATTTTCTTTTCAATACAATCAAATGTAAATGCCTCTGGCATAATCTAATGTGAAAAGAAAATGTTCTTGTACTTAGAAAATACTTGCACTTTCAAATATTTAATTTTCACTACTTAGGGGGAGATTGTTAGCTCCAATCTTTCTGTTTGTGAAAGTAGTGAAAATAGTCTAAGTACAGAAGTAACCCACAGAGGCTCTGCAGAAGAACCCAAGAATACCGAAGGCAAGAATCAGCAGAAGACTGCTCATAGAGGACCGAGCCGCAGAACCTCTGTCACCCTTGACAGAGCCTCTGCGGTTTATACTGAAGACTTAGAAGATTTACAAATATCTTTCTACTGTTCCAGGATCCGTTTATCCACTTGTTCTAGGCGTGCCCTGACATCAACTATACGTGTCAAACTCTGATAGGGCTCTGTCAGAATTGGAACATGCGCATTAAATGAACATCGTACCTGCTACTGTTCATACGATCTTGTTTACTATAGATCAGTCCTTATTGTCTAAAGTATGTCCCCTTTGTAGTAGTATAAATAGAAGACTCATGTTGAGTTCTTCTATTAACAAGAACCAGAATTACATATTAAGCTACGCACAAACACACACACCAGCAGAATTCTTGTTATGTTCTTGGTGTTCTTGATAATATCAAACACAGTAATCTTTGAGATATTCATCTGTTCTTTACATACTGTTTATTTGATATTGTGTGTTCTTCTACCTTTACATTATCTTTCAGTTCTTAAATACGCTTCCGCACCATATCTAAATCTGAACTAACTGAAAGTTAAGATCATTGTTAAGAAAACAGGAACCAACAGGTACACACTTCTAACCCACCACATCAGTTAGCCTTCCCCAACGCTTAAACCACTCACTTACACGCAATTTCAGTGATTAATCTGCCTAACCAACCGTTTCACCCCATCTCGTACGAGAAGTTCTACCAAGTCAATCCAAAATACATTCAATGCTCGAAGCAACCACACACTTCTCATTTCAAAAACGATATTAACTCACTCGCTTGCATTTCCTTCTTAGTCGGTCTCTAACTGTCGCCCTATTATTTTATTCTTGGATAACAATACTACACACCACTTAGACATCCATGCATCACCACACACCATTTTGCCACATTCGAACAACCTATAAACAAATCTCGAGCAAAGATTTCCACTTGTGCTCATCCCATACCAACAACAATCCACCGCTTAAACTCACAGCAACTCATTATCACTATGTCTCACATGCTCACTAAGAATAAGTTACCACCACCTTATCCACACAACCCCCACACACTAAGATGCTCCAACTTCACAGTTACCACCTGACTACTAATTTTAAAACGCACTGCTTCACTTCGACCCCAAATAGGTTAACCGACGCCAGTGTCACTAATCCATTCGTTCACCATTTCTCAACCACTCTGGTCACCCTTCCACTAACTAGAGAGTAATATTACACACCTCTACCATCCGATCCTTGAGTTAATACTCTCAAAATCTCGATTCACCGACATCGGGACCCCTAGAATAAAGACTCGTCAGGGATTTGGAGCTCACCTCCAACCAATTCATTTTCTTTAAGAACCTTAAAAATTCTATTTCACACGAACACGGACACCCACACCACACATCCAAATAATAACCTTATAGATAGTGTCATCAATCGCATTATCGATACTCTATACACACACTAAACCGTTGCCTTCACGACAGGGTTGAGACTTCACTCACTACTGTTACTCTCCACACATTAATCATCACGCTCCACACACTACTATTATTCTTTACACTCAAGCCACCACACTCCACACACTATCAAAATCAGAACAACGGTAATCAAGCACACCCATGCACCTGTAAATTCATAATGACATTGGCCAGATGTGATTTAAACTTACCTTACATGAGAGTCCTCACTACCATCATCCTAAATTCTCAGTGTTTATAGTCTTCCCTAAAGGCTTCCTATATCTCAGTTGTGTCCTCCTACTCCACAGTTTAAGTTTAGGCCCATCCGGTCACCTAAATTCCTTAAACCTGGCTTTGAAACCAACACTCAAGCCACCACACTCCTTGTATTCCTTTTGGGAAACTCTGAACTTTGGAGGAACGGAAGGAAGTTGATCACGCTTCAGAATGATTCGCTGATCTTAGAGTCTCTTGATCATTGCATCTCTCTTTTCTTGATCCTCTTCACTTAGCTTTTGAGGAGCCAAGGAAGGTCTGTTTTTGTGAGAGAGAGTCTGTTCTTCAGGTTCACCAGTCTCAGAGATCAAGTCCAAGACTAGGATTATTTCTTCAGCGTTGAGAGCTGGGATTGTTGTTGAAGTCGCAGCTGTAGGAACTTCAGCGATATCCTCAAACAGGGGAGAGGACTAGCTGAAACACAGCGATCTTACAAGTAAGAACATGGGTAGAACAGAGATGTAAAGAATGGGATTGTGTATAGAGGTTTGCGGAGGTAGAGAACTGATAAAGTGTATAGAGGAGGGATGTTGTGTAAGATTAATGTACCTGACAAACCGGCTTGTTAAGCAAGATCATCAGATTTTCATCTTCAGCAACACCTTTTTCTTTTCCTTTGTCAGCTTCAGATGCTGATGGCTTTGTCTTTGTCCGATCCCCTGATGGTTCATTTATCAGAATCCCTTTAGGAGCTTTAGTTCTCTGAGCATGCTTGACGATAAAAGAATCATCATCATCGTCATCTTCGTCATCATCATTCTTTGGAGAAGAGGATGGTTCAGCATCAGACAAATCGATGGCTTCTTCATCTTCAGCTTCAGACTCAGTTTCTTCAGCTTCTTCTTCGAGTTGCTCCCCCTCAGATACAGAGGCGAGCTTCTCGGTTCCCTCAGGGTTTTCATCTCCCTGAGGTCCAGCGGCTGCTTCAGCTTCAATTGTCTTCTCACCCTCTTCAGTGAAGGTGAGGTCTTCAGTCTTCTCTCCCCTGATAGATTCATCATGGGAAAGGTCTTCAGTGCTTTTGGAGAGGTCTTCAGCGCTCTTCTCCCCCTCTTTATCATGATGACTAGGGTAGGAATGAGAAGATTCAGCAGCTCGTGTGGTTTCCCTGTCTTCTTGGCCAGGGATCCCTATATACATTTCAATCGCTGATAATCTGTTTTCCATGTCAGAAATACCAGGATTGATCTTCACAAGTTCAGCACGATGCACCGTAGTAAAAGATGGAGGTGCAGGGGCAGGTGTAGGGGCGGTCGTGTTGGTCAGAATCTGCTTCAACAAGTTCTGAATTGAAGAGATGTCATTCTTCATCGTGTTGACATCAGTCTTCACAGAACTCATATCAGTTTTTACTGAACTGACATCAGTCTTTACAGCAGACATATCACCTTCGAGTGTGCCAACCGATGTCTTCAGCGTTGTGACTTCGCTGGACATGGTGTCTACAGATTTCTTGATGTCGAGGTAGTCTGTGTAGATGTCAGCGAGAACTTTGGCAAAGTTGCTCAGTGAGTGATCAACCTTCTCCATGTCAGCTTTGGAGGCATTCTTTCCGACTTCGGTTGTAAGTTTTAAGAGATTCTCTCCAGCGGTTGTTACAGCTGAAGAGTTGCCGGAAAGAGTAGATGTGAGACCAGTCAGCGTTGTCTCTACTGTCTTTAGAGACGTGTTGATGTCTCTCAAATTAGGACCTGTAACATATAAAAACTTATGAACATAGGAAAGCTCAGAACTTTGGGGTTTAGTAACAGTGTATAGGGATTGGTGAGTACCTGCAGGAGGATTGGTGAATTCATCAAAATCACGGGTTCCTGAGTAAAGTTCCATATCGTCAGCGAGAGTACGTGGACGTATGGACAGCTCTGCAGGTCCTACTTCCGTCGTTCCTTTAGCTCCTGGATGAATGACAGGTGCAGCTGTGATAACTGGAGTGCGGTCCAAATGAGTGGAGGGAGAAGCGAAGGGTAAGAAAGGAGGTTGGTTACCGAGTTCAGCGTTGGAATCGCTGAGAATCACTTCATCAGTCTTTTGAGAGACTGAGGGAGGTTGGGTAGTTTCCAAGTTTGTAACCTCAACGTTTGGAGATGCTGAGGTCGGGATTAAAGGGATGGCTTGTTCAGGTGTGGCAGAGCGTACCAATGAACTTTCCTTCAGCTCAACAGGAGGAGCTGAGGAGTTTTTAGCAGGAGATTGCTTGGGTTGCTCCTTGGTCTTCTTAGTTCTTTTGGAACCAAGGTGGGTATCAGAATGCTTCCTTTTAAGAGGAATGGAGGTAGCAGCTGGGGTATCAGCGGTGGGTTTGTCCGCTGAAGGAGCTGCAGAAGTAGAAGAAGTAGTAGGGTTAAGAAGAGTCAAGAGTGTAGAAAGACGTACCTCATTCGCCACTGGTTTGAAGTCGAGTATTTTAGGGCCGACCTGAGAGAGTTTCAGGTCACCCTCTTCTGGGTAGCTGTCTTTCAGGCCTCTTTGGAAAATAGCGCTGATGAACCAAGGATATGGAACCCATGGAGGTCTGTCAGCGACGGTGTCCACTCTGAGAACCAGGTCATCATAGATAATCGATGCCCAGTCTATGTTGAGACCTTTCAGCAAAGCATATCCCATTGCTTGTTGAGGCTTAGCGGCTTGGTCAGAGGAGCCGCTCTTGGCAGTCATGCAGCTGATCAAATGGGCGAAGATGAAATTCATCTCGCTGAGCATTTTTGATTTCTTGATAATCGTCAGCTTCTTCTCGGGCTTCATGTCTCTGCCGATTTCCCATACATAGCCCATTGCATCGAAAAATGCAATGATGGCTTCCCTGTCTGAGTTTTTCTTGGGGTCAGGGAGGGGAACAAAGGGTTTTTCCTTGGTGGCGATGGGAAGGCTGAGAGCTTTGCGAATTATAGCAGGGGTAATCTTCATGGTGCCATATTCGATATCGCAGAGGATGCAATCGATTGTTTTGGAGGGGTCTTTGGCTGAGTGTAGCTGAGAGTGTCTGGCTGTGTACCAAAATTGTGAGAGCAAAAGCTGATGTGCAGGAGGTGTTATGGTCAGGGCTGTGGAGACGCAGCAATTCTTTAAGAAGTTCACAGCATCAGCTAGATGTGTGACTTTCTTTCGAGGAGGAAACTCGAGAAGCGCATAGATGTTATTCACCTTAGTCCAATCCTGTTTGTCAAGGGCAAATTTGACTTAAGGAGCCTTGAAGATGTCCATTTCCTCAGCAGTGTCATCAGCAGAAGTGTTTTCAGCGTTGGTGTTCTTGGGAATGTCAGAAGATACCATTCTCTGTATTATCATTTCAACCAAAGGATTAACAAATAAGAATAATCTTAATGTGGAAAGATTTTCCAATAAGATGGTTCGAATTTTGTCCATTTCATTCAGACAAAATGTCTTAATGAAGATTAGGGTTTTTTTTTTAAAAAAAAACGAAATTTCAAACCCAATAAAAATCTTGTTTTCCAGTTTCCTTTGAAGATAGGGATTCTGGAAAAACGAATGTGTGAAGAACAAGTTTAAGATTTTTGCATTTAAACTTGAAGAACAACCATGAAATGGTTGTGTTCATAAAACCATGAAAGAAAATGATTTTATTTTTAAGAAGTTCTTTTGTTTGATCTTGTTAAAACAATGAGAAGATCAGAAACAAGTTATTTGCATTTGGTAAATAATAAGAACATATTAACCTTTGATGTTTGAAGAAGATGAACAGTTGTTCTTGAAAAATCGAAAGCCAAATGCAACAGTGAATTCTTTCTTTGCTTGGAGGAGAAGTTCGCGTAAGAGAAAAATATAAACGAAGAATTTTTTTATATAGAGAGATTTTAGAAAGAGAAAATCTTGAGCGGGAAAAGATTTTCATCATGACACGGACACGTGTTTGCATTTGATTGGCAAGTAAACGAAACGTGCAAACGTGTCAGAAAGAAGAACGTGTCTGGGTTTATCCGTTGTAATGACGTCACAACTGTCCTTTCATATTCTTGGTTGTCTCTGAGGTTTTGAAAAAACTCAGGGATACTTTTGAAAACATGAAGCACTGAATAGAAATATTAGTTGGTTTTAAGAAATTTCAAAGTATCGCTGATAAGGAAGAGATATTCAGCGATGAGATTTGTTTTGAAATCTTGCATTTACATGCGATTTGTCAGAGAGAAAAACATACCTTGATATCAGCGAATCAGGATAAAGAGGAGGATATAATGGGTTATACAAGTTGATTTTATCCTATCACTGATCAAATGTGAACTGCTGAAGATTTTATCCTTCAAAGTTCAGCATTCCAAGCTCGCTGATGAGAAAGTTGAATCTTGTCTCATCAAGAGGTTTGGTGAACAGATCAGCTAACTGATAATCAGTTGGGATAAAGTGAAGTTCTATATCACCATTCATCACATGATCTCTGATAAAGTGATACCTGATTTCGATGTGTTTTGTCTTTGAGTGTAGCACTGGATTATTAGCTATAGCGATGGCACTTGTGCTGTCGCAATAGATTGGAATATTTGAGAGTTGAAGGTCATAGTCCAGTAGTTGATTTCTCATCCACAAGACCTGAGAACAACAGCTTCCAGCGACTACATACTCAGCTTCAGCTGTGGAAGTGGACACTGAGTTTTGCTTTTTACTTGTCCAACTTACCAGCTTTCCACCCAGGAGCTGACATCCTCCTGTGGTGCTTTTCCTATCCATTCTGCAACCTGCAAAATCACTATCTGAATAGGCGATTAAATCGAATCCTGATTCTTTGGGATACCAAAGACCTAGATTCGCTGTACCCTTAAGATATCGAAAAATTCGCTTTACAACTTTCATATGAGATATCTTAGGTTCAGCTTGATATCGTGCACACAAGCATGTTGCAAACATAATATCGGGTCGACTAGCTGTAAGATACAATAGTGAGCCGATCATCCCACGGTACAGCGTGACATTGACAGGAACACCCTTAGTGTCTTTATCAAGTGTCAGCGGTGGTGCCATAGGGGTTTTCATAGCTGAACTTTCAGTTAAGTCGAATTTCTTCAGCATATCTTTAACATACTTTCCCTGATTAATGAAAGTTCCTTTTTCATTTTGTTTTATCTGTAGACCAAGGAAATATGTTAGTTCACCCATCATGCTCATTTTATACTCTTCTTTCATTCTATCAGCGAAACGAGTACAGAGATCAGGGTTAGTCGAGCCAAATATAATATCATCAACATATATTTGAACAAGAATGATATGACCTTTTACTTTCCTGAAAAATAGAGTTTTGTCTATTTTGCCTCGCTCAAAATTTTCAATAAGGAGATAAGTAGAAAGAGTGTCATACCATGCACTTGGAGCTTGCTTTAAGCCATAAAGTGCCTTATCCAGTTTATAAGCATAACCTGGATGCTTAGGATCTGAGAATCCTGGAGGTTGTTCCACATAGACTTCTTCATTCAGCTTTCCATTTAGAAACGCTGACTTAACATCCATCTGATATACTTTGAAGTCTTTGTGTACAGCGTATGCTAAGAATAGACGAATAGATTCTAATCTTGCTACTGGAGCAAATGTTTCGTCATAATCTATGCCTTCCTCTTGTCTGTATCCCTGAGCAACAAGACGAGCCTTGTTGCGGGTTACAGTTCCATATTCGTCCAACTTGTTTCGATAGACCCATTTAGTGCCTATCACTGTTTTGTCAGTTGGTCTTCGAACAAGTTTCCAAACTTTGTTTCTTTCGAATTCTGTCAGCTCTTCTTGCATGGCGCTGACCCAGTTTGGATCTTTGAGGGCATCATCTACTTTCTTTGGTTCAGTTAGTGAAATAAAATTTACAAATAAACAAATATTACCTGCACTTCGTCGAGTCTGAATACCAGCGTTTGGATCACCAACAATTTGATCAATTGGGTGATTTATAGTCCATCGCTGAGCCGGAGCGTGAGACGCTGACTCAACATGAACTGGAGGAGCTGAAGATGAAGCTTCAACAACGTCTGGAGTATCAGCTAAGAGTGGAATGGATGCAGTTGTCATTATATTCACTGATTGCTGAGAAGTGGATGGAATATCTGAGATATTGGTTTCAGAAGCAGGTATAGTGTTTATAGGAACAGCTGAGACCCATGATGTTTCAGCTTAACTATTATACATATTTGGAATGATAGTTGGACCATCATCTTCAACTGTGTGAGCACGAGGAGTGGGAATATCTTCTGAATCACCAAGATGAGAAAACATCCATTGATTCAGTTCTTCAGTATCAGCGGACGGTTTAGAGTTCGCTGAACGGGACTCGTCAAATGTGACGTGAATTGTTTCTTCAACAGTTTGTCTTCTTCGATTAAAGACTCTGAAGGCTTTGGAAACTGAGGAGTATCCAAGAAAAATTCCATTATTAGCCTTAGGATCAAACTTTCCAAGGGCATCTCTGTTGTTCAGTATGAAACACTGACATCCAAAGATGTGAAGAAAGCTGATTGAAGGCTTTCTCCCATGAAATAGTTCATAGGCTGTTTTATTGAATCTTTTGACTATCAGCGATCTGTTTTGCGTAAAACAAGCAGTGTTGACAGCTTCTGCCCAAAACTGAGTAGGCAGGTGAGAATCGCTGAGCATTGAACGTGCAGCTTCAATAATTGTTCTATTTCTTCTTTCAGCGACTCCATTTTGTTGTGGTGTTCTCACTGAAGAAAAGTTATGAGAAATACCCTTGCTCTCAAAGAAGGAATCAAGAGAACTGTTTTTGAATTCAGTCCCATGATCACTCCTTATTGAGCGAACGGTCAAATTGTTCAGGGTTTCCATCTTCCGAACAAAGGTGATGAGTTCTTCAGGGGTGTCACTCTTGGAACGGAGAAACATAACCCATGTATAACGAGAGAATTCATCAACTATGACCAGTGTATATTTCTTTCCAGCGATGGATTGTTTGTTAACAGGGCCAAACAAATCCATATGGGGTAGTTGTAGAGGAGATGACATTGAGGAGACTTGCTTTGATTTAAAGCTTGCTTTGGTCTGCTTCCCTTTCTCACATGCTGAACATAAAGACTCTTTGGCATATGAGTGTTGAGGTAGACCAGTAACTAACTCTTTTGAAGAAAAGAGAGTTCAGTGTCTTGAAATTCAGATGAGAGAGCCTCTTATGCCATAGCCAGTTGACATCAGATGAGGCTTTTGAGAAGAAACAGGAGTTCTCAGTGGTTGTTGAGTCCATGTTTATTACATAAACATTTTCCAAACGATAACCGTTGAGAGCTATCTTCTCTTTTTTGTCAGTGTAAAAGCAGGATTCCTTGGTAAAGATTACCTTGTTATCCTTGTCGCAAAGCTGACTGATGCTTAAAAGATTATGCTTCAACCCTTCAACATATGCGACTCTTCTGAAGGTGGTTGTACCATTAGAGAGTACACCAAACCCTCGGGTATGTCCTTTTCCATTTCCACCGAAAGTCACAGAGGGACCCTTCTCTTCCTTGTATTCAGCGAGCAGGCTTTTCTTTCCAGTCATGTGTCTAGAGCATCCGCTATCGAGATACCAGATACCCTTCTGAACCTGCATCACAAAGGAAGATTAGTTTTTCTTGGGTACCCACTTAACCATGTGTACACGTTTGTCAGTGGAAGCAGTTGGAATGGAAGGTTCAACAATCTTCGCAGCATTTGAAGATTCAGCTTTGTTAGTCTTCACTTTGGTTAATTTCTTAACCTCAGTGGTCTTCTTTGCCTTGGGGGCAATCTTCACCTTAGCTATCTTATCAACTTTGGTGGCTGTGGGGCACTTACTAGCAATATGATCAGTGAGTTCACAGTGATAACATTTCCTATAACTAAAAATAGTTCTAGGACTATTTGAATGCTGAGTTTTAGATTTTGAATTAGAAGGACCAGCACCAAATAAGCTTTTGGCTTTAGAAATGGGAGGAACACTTGGTTCTTGAGTTTCATATTTGTAACCAAGACCACGTTTATCACTCAGGGGTATCTGAGACTTAATTATCTCAGTGATCTTTGTTGAAGAGTTACACCATCCTTCAACAGTAGCCTTTTCAGCTTTCAAAGCAGCGATAGCTTCTGCTCGTTCGATTTTGACTAGCTGATTTAAATGCACTTGATCTTTAAAATCTTCTTCAATTTTAGAAAGCTTTTCTATTTGAAGGTGACAGTTTTTAAGTTGTTCAACGAGATCAAGGGTTTGGTTTTCAACTATAGTTTTGTCATTCATGGCTTCATATAAGCTTCTAGTCAAGAGATCGATTTTGCGGAGACTATCAACTTCATCAATATTTGCAATATTTGTAAAGAAGGAAGGTGATACCTGAACAACATAGGTTGAAGTAGAGGGAATGTCTGAACTTTCTTCCTCATCCTCAATCTTTGCCATAAGATAGAGATTGGCTTCATCATCTTCAGAGTCAGATGATGATTCTTCTTCTTCTGAAGCAGCCCAATCATAAACCATCAGGCCTTTGCCTTTCTTCTTGAAGCTTTTCAGCTTTGCATATTTTTCTTTCAGCTTAGAATATTTGTCATCTTTATTCCTGGGAATAAAAGATTTCTTGGGAAACGCTGAGTTTCTCGATAAACAAGTAGCAGTAGCCTTATCAACAGTAGCTGATGATCTTGGCTTATCAGTTATAGAAAGAGGTTTGTTCTTTCTGAACATTTTCTTTTTGGCGAATCTCCTGAACTTTTTAGTTAGGAGAGCCAAAGATTCATCATCATCTGAAGAGTCAGAATCTGATGACCTTTCAGAGTTACTCTCTAACTCAGTGATAGTGACCGAGGGTCGCTGAGTAGAAGGTTCCTCTGAGATTAAAGCAACAGGGGTGCTTTTGGAATCTTTTACAAGATTCTTCTTAAGATGGCTTGATTGCTCATGATTCAGCATTGTGCCATATAAGGTAGCAAGAGTCATTGATCTTAGATCTTTTTACAGCTTGAGACACATAGAATAACTGTCCCAGCTTTCAGGTAAACATTCTAGAAACTTTGTCAGCACTTCAAAGTTAGAATATTCCTTACCAACAGTTTTCAGATCTATTATTAAGCAATTAAAACGTTGGTGAACTTCAGAGAGAGTCTCATTCTTACCACAAATGAAACTTTCATACTGTCTTACCAGGTTGATCTTTCGAGAGTCCTGGACTTCAGCAGTACCTTCATACTGAACACATATTGTGTCCCACATGGCTTTTGAGGATTTCAGGTTCATGACGGAATGGTAGATTTCGTCAGGAAGAGCCATGGATAGTATGGATCTGGCTTTTGTGTCGATAGCCACTTTCTTCTTATCTTCGTCAGTCCACGTATGAACATCTTTGGGTACCAGCCTTTCTGGAATAGCAGGTCTATTCTCAGCGGCAGGTACTGCGGCATCAATTCTTACAGGAATAAATGGGCCATTTTCAAGATAATAAGGCATAGTAGGGTCTACACCTTCTAGGAAGAGAGTCATCCTATTTTCCATAGATTAAAATTATCTCCGGAGAATCTAGGGGGTTTTGCAAGAGAACCATTGTCTATATAGTTTGTGTTTGTGTTGGTGGCCATTTTCAGAAATAGCAAGGAAGAGAAATCTTAGTATAGATTAGATCTTGTTTATGAGATTAAACAAATCCGCTCTGATACCACTTGTTGGTCCCGAAGGGTTATACAAGTTTCTAGAAGGGGGGGGGGGGGGGTTGAATACAAACACACAAATTTTACTTTTCTAAATTGTTTATTGATAAATCATTAACAATTTACCGCTTGTTGCGGAAACAAGATTAAGGATAAATCCTAAATCTAAACAAGTTGGAACACTAAGTTTCTTGCACTAAGAAGGAGAAGGAAATTACTAATAATAACCTATCTCAAGATAAGAAGGATGAACTTGTCCAGAGTTAGCAAGTTACATCAATATGAAGTGAGTTCTTCTTCTTATATACTGCATGCATT
Source organism: Saussurea involucrata (assembly GCA_033807775.1). Taxonomy (NCBI): domain Eukaryota; kingdom Viridiplantae; phylum Streptophyta; class Magnoliopsida; order Asterales; family Asteraceae; genus Saussurea; species Saussurea involucrata. The sequence continues at coordinate 73,263,679 of CM066317.1, read as the reverse complement.
TAATGCATTGCAGTTTACACTTTACACGTGGCAGCAGCTGATTGGTTGCATGTCATTGACCTTTGTTGACAACCTTAGTAGCCGCATGTTTGAACAGTGTAGTATCAGAGTGGTTGTACGATTTCAGACAATAAGGAGGTTCTATTCTGACATATCGTACGGAGTCGTGCAAGGGTGGATGAGACAAAAAGTACTTTGTACGAAAGACTTCATGATCAGCTTTTCGATGATTCAGCGATCTATTATTCTTCATCAGCGAATGATAGAGTTCAGCGATAGCTGAAGTCTTGTACTTGATACTTCATGTTGAGTGGACAAATCTGAGTCTTCGCTGATCCGCATCAGTTCATTAGGAGACTTGTCGCTGGTTCTTGAGCTTGATCTTCGACTTCAGCGTAGAACCTATGTTGACGTGAAACTTGTCTTCAGGGATCATAAGTAAACAACTAACTTATCAGCGATCACCATAAGTACTGAACAGACTCAGAGTATTATGGTGAACAGTTTCGCTGAATGTTTAATCTAAAGAGCGAGAGTTCCTATCAGCGGTACTGGAAGATCTTAGTACTTATCAGCGATAGTGAAACTCTGATACATATTGTTTACTTACAAATTTCACTAAGCATATAAGAGAGGGTCATTATCAAATCACCGAGGGTTTGGATCAACAACGACCCAAAACAAACAAACATGCTAAAAGCTACATCCTTAAATTTAAAACGCCAAAATGGCTCAACGTGTTCACAATATTTAGATTACAACACAGGGTTTGCGGAAATAACCCTAAATACAGCTGAGAAAGTCTAACTAGACATAAAGGAAGTTCTTCGATTCCCTCGAAGCGGAAGCTGCGACCTACATCCGACCAAATCTCTAAACATGCTCTCGACTACCGCTTACCTGAAAAGGTTTTAGTTTTTGAAAAGAGAGGGTTAGACCATGAGGTCTAGTGAGTTCCCTCCACACCAAGTCACACCAAAAATATCACAGTTTAAACACAGTTATGAAAAGAGTTTGTATGAATCATAACAAGCACACAAAATTGATATGCACACATTGACACATGCTGCTGGCACGCGCTATAGTCACACACACCGTGACAGCACAATCGGGCACACACGCTAAAGTCACACACACCGTGACAGCGTAAGAGAGCATACACGCTATAGTCACACACACCATGACAGCGCACCGAGCACACACCGCCCATATACGAAACGAATTCATATATTAAATATATCATGGGACACGCCCCCATTTCATAACAACGCCAGAGCATGTCACACACATTTAAATCACACATATAAGTCACATATGTAAATCACACATTTATACCTTGCCTTGAAATAAAAGTAGTTGAAAAGCACACTGTTACATCAAAATCTTCAAACACACAATTTCGTCATTTGAAATACATACAGTTGAAAGCGCACAGTTTGATAAATACCATTAAACACATTTGCATAAAATTTAGGTTTAGAAAGACTCACCTGGCGTCCTGCTTAGAAGTTCCTACTCGTATGGATCATCTCTACACACACCTACAATTAACCCATCACACATACCGGGTAAGACACACGGGATTTTACTGAGTTTTATTACCTCGAAAACTCTCAGCCACAAGTACCCAACCCTTACACATCAAATCAAATAGATTTTAAGTCCAACTCCGGTTCCCATATATAAGAATATGCCGGAACCCACTTAAATAAATATCTACCGGATCCCCATTTAACTAATAATATCGAAGCCCCAAATAATTCATACTTTGAATTCCATTTTAATCAACATACCGAAATTAATATGCCAAAACCCAACTTATTTTTATGTAACAAAACCCAAATTAATTAAATAACATTTGGTCCACTAATCTTACTAACATCTCGGCCCAATTGCTCTTAAATGCCACCGACCCATTTGTAAAATACTACCCAAATTAATTCAATAAAATAATCTAAATTAATTACAAGAACTCCACGGTCCAATGACAATCGAGACACCTGAATTTATTTGCATCACTTCCAGTTTCTATCATTATCCTAAAAACAATTTAATAAGCACCGACCCACTCCTAAATCAAAATCGGTTCTTAAATTATTAGTGGCCCAAAATAGATTTGTTGTAATAAATTAGTTCTGGCCCACCCAAACACTAGTTCCGCAACTCACTCACCACACACTCCGTAACACACACCCACACCGGAACTCACACACCCACACTGGAACTCTCTTAACCAATACCGGAACTCACACACACACACACACACTACCAGAACTCTCTTAACCATACCGGAACTCTCCTTTTGAGTCCACTTTCCGAAACATCGGTCGGTAAAACAAATCGAACAGGTTCTTCTCGATAAGACGGACCACAAGTTAGTGTTTCTTAATTAGTTTCTTACCGGAAACTCAGTCATCTCTTTACTTTTCTTAAACTACTAATTGATTAATTCACACAACAACCAATTAAAACATTACCCAACTCAATATGCAGAGCTAAACCAACAATGGTGTTCTTAACAATTACTCAGCTTAACAACAAGAGAAACAAAGATGGATTTACACAAGAGAAAATGATTCCTTATTAGAAATGACCTTCTCCTCATGATTTAAAGTTCAAATTGATTCCTTCTCTTTTCTCTTTTCCTCAGCCGCCAACAACCTAAATCAGAAGAATAATAAAATACTGAAACCTAGGGATTTGAAATCATTTATATTTCCCAAAATTGCTCAAAGGTCCATAGATTACAACTTCTATTCTTTCCACATTGACCACTAAACTTTCAAGACTTTATAGGAAATTTGGGTTATTACATCGACGCACGAATCCAACGCACGACACATTGTTTTTACACACGACACACTCGTTTTTACATTCGATACACTTGTTATTTTGCATTTTAAGTCTTTCTTTCATTTATATTGTAACCATTGTAATCTCGACACCTGAAACATAAGGACATCGCCCCTGTTTGGCGACCATAGTGCAGCGACGACATCATCACTGTCGTCCGCGGGTTTTTTCCTCGTTGAGATTTTTCCCCTGTCACTAAAATCTTGCGCCTCATTTACATTTTTGTCTTTATCGCATTGCTTTGTCGAACGATTCCTATCTTTTGTTGTTAAGCTCCACAATCAACCTTAAGTTATCCTTCTGGATGATTTTTGGCATTAACAGTTTGGCGCCCACCGTGGGGCCCCATCTAGAGAAAATCATCGACAAACGTGCGTCTTACTAACGGTTTCTTGGAGTTTCCTCTTCTTTCTGTTTCAGGAAAATGGCAGCCCATGGAAATCAAGAGCAGCTCATTGCCCAGATGTATCAGGAGCTGGAAGCTGCGTGAAATCAAATCAACGTCGTTGCTGATCAAAGTCGAAGGGCAGCTGAGGAAATTGCGCGGCTGAGGAATCAAAATCCGAATGGATCGTTCGGACCACAGAACGGTCCAAGGCCATTCGTTCAGAATCCAGGTCCAGGACCGTTCGGTCAGCAGCAAGGTCCATTCATGCAGAATCCGTAGCAGAGATCGTTCATCCCAAATTCGCAGCAGGGATCGTCGTACGGAAATGGCACCAGTTCAGGAGTTATTCCCCCAGCAGGAATGAATTCTGATCCTAACGACCCCGTCGCCCAGCAGTTGAAGACGCTGGAAGACCAGAATGAGCGTGTCCTGTCCTTGCTCGCTAAGCTACCGGGGGCAGTCATGCCCGTCGATGTCGAGCCTCATTCGGGGTATCAGGCATCGCCTTTCGTTGATACGATCGTGACAGTCGACGTCCCGAAGAAGTATAACATCCCCTCTTTTATGCCCAAGTATTCGGGAGTAACCGATCCAACAGAGCACATCACGCAGTATAAGTAGCTAATGTGGACAGTCTCGATCCTGCATATGTATCAAAAAGTTTGCATGTGCAAGAGTTTTGGGGAGACCCTCACAGGTCCTGCCCTCCAATGGTTGATTAACCTCAAACCCAAATCCATCGGGTCGTTCGCTGAGTTAGTCAACCAGTTCTCCCAGCAGTTTGCCAGTAGTCGCAAGATGGAGAAGCAGACCAGCGACCTGTACTATGTCGTGTAGAAGGTCGGTGAATCTATCCGGAGTTATTTCAATAGGTTCAACGCAGAGATGATCAGTGTCCGCAACTGTGACATCAAGACCGCGATCGAAGCTTACAAACGTGGTCTAGACGACAGTTCTGGTCTATACACCGATCTGACCATGTATCCCCCAGAGAATTTCGAAGACGTCCGAGCCAGGATCCTTGCCTATATGAGGGTAGAAGACGATGCTGCCTTTCGTCATAGGCATTCGGACGACAAGAGGTCTCTAGGTGTAAAGAAGCAAGATTTCAAGACGAAGGCAGTATCCAAGTCAGAGCCTGCACGACAAATCTCGAACGTCCGATTCAAGATGAAAGCGGAGTTCAAGACCGCGACCGCGACCAAATTTCCTCAGTACCCTAAGATATCCTCCTATGGATTCAAAGGGACTTCTAAGGACTTGGTTGAGGCCGTGAAGACCGTCCAGGCGACCATCCGATGGCCGAAGAAGTTTGACAAAGACGACGGTAAGAAAGATAAGTCGAAGTGGTGCGACTTCCATGTCGACTATGGCCATGCGAGGGACGACTGCATAGCTCTTAAAAAGGAGCTGGCATCTCACGACCGAAGGGAAATCTCAAAGATATCATCGATGACGTCATTACTCCAGCTAATGACGTTCGACCACCGACTCCCGATCATGCAAAGGTAGACAACTACATAACTGGTAGTTCCGACGTGTGCGGTCTGACGTATTCCGTAGCCAAACGTCATGCCAGCCAGGCACCTGACGATCGACCTGTTCCTTATTCCTCAAGACCTAAAGGGGATCTGGAGTTAGAATCCATGAAGATTTCATTCGACCAAGACGATCTCGGCGATTCGTATCGGAAGCATCATGACGGGTTGATCATTCAACTCACGATTGGGAACTGTCTAACCCGACAAGTCTTGGTCAACGAGAGCAGTTCAGCAAACGTCATCTTCCTTGATACCATCAAGGCTATGGGAATCGATCGATCGGAAATCACCCGACGCTCGACAACCTTGGTCGGTTTCAATGGAGACGCGACGAGCACCTTTGGAGAGATCACCCTGCCTGTCTATGCCGGAGGAATCAATAAGCAGACCAAATTCAACGTCATTGACTGTGCGTCGGCCTATAACCTCATCTTAGGTCGACCATGCATTCATGACATGAAAGCCGTTCCCTCGACGTATCATCAGACCATGAAATTCCCTACGCCGTGTGGAGTCCAAGAGATCAAAAGTGAGCCGAAAGTCGCCCGCGACTGCTATAAGACCACCCTGAAGCCGCAAAAGCAGGCCATCTAGCAATTATAGGTCCAGGATTCTCCTGGGACAGCCGACGACTATCGCCTGGCGGAAGTTGTCCTGGACCAGAGCAAGCCTGACCAGAAAGTCTTTGTAGGTTCGTCCCTCGATCCCTGCCTTAAAGACAAACATATATCTTTTTTACAGGAACATGCCGACTGTTTTGCCTGGTCACACGAAGACATGGTCGACATAGACCCCAGTATTATTTCTCATAAGCTCAATGTCGACCCTTCGTTTAAGCCTATCAAACAAAAGCGGCAGAAATTTTCTCCTGAAAGGAATAAGGTAATAAATGACGAGGTCGACAACCTCTTGAAGACAGGGAAGATTAAAAAAGTGAAGTACCCCGACTGGCTTGCTAATGTCGTGGCCGTAGCGAAGAAAAATGGCAAATGGAGGGTCTGTATCGACTTCACAGATCTCAACAAAGCCTGTCCAAAAGCTCCTTTTCCATTGCCACATATCGATGCCATGGTCGACGCGATAGCAGAACATGAACTATTGACGTTCATGGATGCTTATTCTGGATACAACCAGATCCTGATGCACGCCGAGGACCAAGAAAAGACTGCATTCATGACAGATCGAGGTATTTATTTTTATAAAGTTATGCCGTTCGGTCTAAAAAATGCAGGTTCTACCTACCAGTGCCTGGTGAATAAAATGTTCAATGATCGTCTTGGCGACATGATGGAGGTGTATATCGACGACATGCTATTCAAGTCAAAGCAAGCAATCGACCACGTCGATCATTTGAATCAGTCGTTCGACATCCTTCGGGAATATAGCATGAAGCTCAACCCAACGAAGTGTTCCTTCGGTGTCAATGCCAGAAAATTCCTAGGTTATTTGGTCACTCATCGAGGAATCGAGGCCAACCCCGACCAAATCAAAGCCATCATCGAGATCAAGTCTCCGAGAAATTTCAAAGAAGTCCAAAGGCTTACTGGTCGGGTGGCAGCTTTGAACATGTTTATCTCTCGATCCTCAGATAGATGCCATTTATTTTATAATATCCTCAGGAAAAATAGAGGTTTCGACTGGACCGACGACCATGAGCAAGCATTGCAAAAATTAAAGGAATATATGACGTCGCCTCCTTTGTTGTCAAAGCCTCACGATCATGAGGTCTTGCAGCTGTATTTGGCTGTTAGTCCTAATGCAGTAAGCGTCGTCCTGACGCAAGAAGATGAAAAGCAACAACTGTCGGTCTACTATGTAAGTAAATCCCTCTTGGACGTAGAAACCAGGTACTCCTCGATGGAAAAATTGCCTTTGTCGCTAGTCACAGCTGCTAAAAAATTGCGACACTATTTTGAATCGCATCCTATTACTGTCGTGACTAACTTTCCTTTTAAGTCTGTCTTGAGGAAACCTGAGCTGACAGGTCGTTTAGCAAAATAGAGCATATATCTCAGCAGTTACGATATCGATTTCAAGCCCAGGACCGCGATCAAATCGCAGGCCTTGGTGGATTTTATTGCTGATTTCAGCCCTGAGCTGGAAAGAGAAGCAGTGCTGGAAGTGTCTACTGTGGCGACTCACGACGACGTACCCTGGACTCTACATGTCGACGGTTCATCCAACACTAGGGGTTCGGGACTAGGCGTCATCTTAAAGTCGCCACAGGGGGACAAGATGGTGTATTCCTCGCGATGCGACTTCAAATCCACCAACAACGAAGCTGAGTACGAAGCCCTGATCATGGGAATGAATATGGCCCACGACTCGGGAGCAACCGCGCTACATGCCAAAAGCGATTCTCTCCTGGTCGTGAACCAGATGAATGGAATATTCGCGGCTAAAGATTCAAAAATGACAGCGTACCTAAAGGTAGAAAAAGAAAATTCCGAAAAGTTTAAATCTTTTTCTATTAAACAGATTCCAAGGGACTAGAACACTCAAGCCGACGCTTTAGCAAACCTTGGATCTGCTTTGGTCTGGCCAATATTCGACAACATTCCTATGATCCATCTAGCGACGTCGTCCATCGAAAATCACGATGTCGTCCAAATCGAAGACCAAGAAGATGATTGGTCGTGCGGCATCCGAAATTTCCTTACGCACCACCAACTCCCAGAAGACAAGATGGAAGCTCGGAAAGTCAGGTTCAAGGCATCCAGGTATGTCATGATCGGAGATAGACTATATCGACGATCGTCGACAGGCTTAAACCTGAGATGCATCGCCATCAGAAATCAAATTCAGAAGATCCTTCAAGAAATGCACGACGGGGAGTGTGGTAATCACTCAGGAGGTCGTAGTTTGGCTAATAAAGTCTCTCGACAAGGTTACTTTTGGCCAACACTGCGACGAGACGCCATCAGGTATGTCCAGAACTGTGATCCCTGTCAACGACATTCAGGTTCGTCCCATAAACCTTCTGAACCTTTACACTCGACACTTATCCCATGGCCCTTCATGAGATAGGGAATAGATATTGTCGGCAAGCTACCACCTGCCCCAGGGCAAAAGGTATTTCTCCTCGTACTTACGGATTATTTTTCTAAATGCGTAGAAGCAGCTGCCTTTTCCCAAGTCAGGGATAAGGAAGTCGTCTCTCTTATCCAAACTGTTTCATATGCAGGTTTGAGATTCCATCCGAAATTTTCTGCGAAAATGGATCCCAGTTCATAAGCAACATGACTCGACAGTTCTGTGAAGACTGCAACATCAAGCTGACGACCTCGACACCTAGGTATCCCCAGGCAAATGGACTTGCTGAGTCGAAGAACTCCCTTCGGTCAAGAAAAGGTTAAAAGATGCAAAGGGAAAGTGGGTCGAAGAACTCCCTTCGGTCCTGTGGGCGAATCGCCCTACGCCTCGCACGTCCACAGGACAAACCCCTTTCTCTTTCGTCTATGGTTGAGAAGTAGTCTTGCCGGTCGAGGTCCAGCTCCCCACCTCGAGGCATATTTCCGTCGACCATAACCTGGTTTATTTGAGTTATGACCTCGACGCCCTAGAAGAGCTTAGAGAATCAGCATTGATCAGAATGGCGTCGCAAAAGCAAGCGGTCGGGCGTCACTTTAACAAGAATGTCAGAGCTAAAGTGTTAGCTTAAATTAGTCCCTAATTTAAAAGAATGTTTTATAAAGAAATTGTAATAGGGATTTATAATTAGCTTATGTGCTTTTAGCTAGTTATATGGGCTTAGCCCTTTTTATCTTGTAAATGGACCCTTTATAAAGGATTTTAGGGTTCCATTTTCAATAGGTTATTTTGGAGAGAGCACACAAACACACAAAGACTAGGTGTTTTCACATGAGAGTCGATCAAATGTAAAAGTGTGGTGTTCTTTACAATTTCCCATCCATATTGAATCAATCAAAGCATATGCGATGAGTTCTTGAATATTATGTTCTTAATCTTCATCTTATCTCTATTTTCTATGGATTTCTTCTATTGTTTGCTTGAAACTGGGATCAACAATTGGTATCAGAGCCGATTGAAGAAACTTTTCTTCAAAATCGGTCATCTATGGCAACAATAGAAGTTATTAGATGGTTTATTTGTTGTTTTGGTGCTTAGATTGATTCAATCACATGAGCCTAAACACAAATATCATTCTAATGGTTTATTTTCTGTTTTTGTGCTTATTGGAAACCCATTTCTTCATTTAAATAAGATTTGGATGATTTTTCATAGAAAACTTTGTTGTTTCTTCACAAAATCTGATTCTGAACACCACATGTTTGATAACACGCCTAAGTGAAGATTTGACTCTATTTGGTTCAAATCTGATCTGATATACTTCATGTGTGTGTTTTGATTCTTTCATTGGTCTTATTTGATAAGCACTAAGTAGATGGTTGATCTATGATCTCATCCTTGTGTGTGCTTAAGTCCATAGCATTTTTTGGCATTTTGGTAGTAAGGTTGTTGATCTTTGATCTGAGCATTATTTAAATCCAAGATTGGACTCTCTTTTACTCAGATTTTGTTTGTCTTCCGCTGCTCATAATCATTTAAATGAAAAACAAAATCATTTGGGTCTTGAGAAAGTTGTTTGAGAAAGATTTGGTGTTGTGCTACTTGTTCAAAGTCAGATCTGAAAAGACTTTAGATCTCTGAGTGCTTCTAATCAGTTTTCTGACCTGATCAATTAGAGATATGATTACTTGCACTCATCGTCTTAAAAGATTTACGGAGATCGGCTTATTTTTACATCAAATCGGTTTTGATGAGCATTTGATATAACTGGAGGAAAAAGACAGCATGCTGAAAATTTTGCGATGCTGCAGTAAATTGATCATATCTCACTTATCAAGGCACCAATCGATGCGATTCAAAAGGCCCTGGATTGTGAACATATTGATGAACAAATTTCATGTTTTGAGCTTTCACAGATTCGAACTTTAGAAGTGACGTACGCATCGTTGAATTGGACAACAATGTGCTGATGGAAAGCTGATGGACAGATCTGCGCGACTGTGGTAAATCAACCATATCTTATTCGTATGAACTCCAAACGAGGTGATTCAAGATGATCTGAATAGATAACAAACAAATGAAAGGTTTTTATGTTCTGAGTTTTTGCAAACTCCAGAGCTATAATGGTCTAAATCAGTGTCAAAGTTGGTGTAACATTTCTGTGAAGCTACTGTTTAAGCTGCTGTTTTGCTGCTGTTTGAGCTGCTGTTTGGCTGCTGTTTGATGTTACTAGCTGTCCAAATCTGGTGCTAAACAAAAGGATGTTTATGTTTCTTATTGCTATCCAGATTTATTGATCTAACAGATGGCAGAAGTTGTTGTCCAACAGAAGCTCGCGCAACAGCATAGAACATGAGATAGGTGCAGAAGTTGTGCAGAGGCAATTCCCAGAGCCTCTGAGTTAATTCACAGAGCCTCTGTGATCTCTCAGAAGCTGTCCAAAAATGCATAATTCATTAAGAGCTTCTGTGCACACAGCTATCCAGAATTCATTTCGAAATAAAATGTTGCAGGTTTATTCGAAAGAAGCAAAAAATGGACAGCAAGATCTAACGTTTGCGCCGAAGTTGATCATCCAGAGCTTGAGCTAAAGTTTATCAGAGCTTCTGTGCACGTGCAGAAGTTCAGAAGCTGGTATAGAAGCTCTGTTGATCAGAGATCTCATACAGAAGGGACTGTCCTGATGCAGATATGTGTAGAAGATTCTCTTTTTGCTGAGCCTAAACAGAAGATCCAACAGAGCTTCTGTACAATCAAAGATCAATCAGCTTTATGTCCTTATTTGTTCAGAAACGTGTAGAAGATCAAATTGACAGCAAATCACAGAGATTAAGCCACTGCTACTGTTAAAATGTTATGGCTGTCAAGATTAAGCCATTGTCCAAATGTAGTTCGTGTGCTCACAGAACCTCTATTAGGGCAAAGAGGTTAGTCCAGAAGTCCAAGATGGTGCAAAAGACCTCTACAAGGCTGTCCAGAAGACGTGCCAAAGCTGTCCAAGAACTTCTATTTTGTGCTAAGATGCTCTGCAGAAACGATACATCAAAGTTTTTAACAGAGCTTAACTACAGAGCTTGATCAGAGACTGATGCTCAGAGCCTCTGAAGGTCTGCCTAGAAGCTCTGGGGCAGATTACAGAAGTTGTCCGGGTGAGCAAAACTACAAAGGGTGCAAACACTTTGCGACCAAGAAGCCATGTATATGCAGGAACATCAGGTTCGAAGAGTATAACGGAAAATTGACAGAGGCAGTTCACAGAGACTCTGTGAGGCTGAACAGAGCCTCTGTACTGATGTGCAGAGCCTCTGTGCGCAATAAGCCAGAAGCCCGAAGCCCGAAAGTTTTCAGATTTTCTGACAACTTTGCGATGTTTCAGAAACACGCGCACAACGTTTTACTCGGTGCTCCAAATTACACGATTCCAGTTGCATTGGAAAGATAATTCACAGGCGCACGACTTTGATGTCCTGAGTTTTCTCAAATTATGTGAGCTTATATGCCAAAATCAGCTTCAAAGTCTGCTGTAAGGTGCTGGACCGAAAGCATTGCATTTCATTCGTGCTATTTCCGCTTTCAAGAACGGTATTCTCTAGATGGTTATTCACGGTTTCATGCTGCTATTGTGACATATTGATTGTCACTCACTCCTCTGTTATTCATGTTTAAAGCTCGATGTTGAATGCTTACTCAACGGGATCTTAAGCGTCAAATTTTCTGTTTTGACGACCGTTCTACGCAGCTGAGGGAAAACTTACACAAGTCACTCGTTTTTCATCAAAAGTGGATGAATTATAGCTCGTTGGAAAGCTAAGAGGCTGGAGTTCAATGTGTATGTCCTATGTTTTCTCTCAAAAAGGCTCCTTGATGGTTCAAAACAACGGTGAAGTTGAGTCATGAAAGATAGACAAAATGTGGTTATTTGTCTCAGTCTTTCAAGAAGATGAGCCTACATTTGAGGGGGAGCTCATGATGATTTGAAGACTCGAAGAACAGAACACCAAAGTTTCTAAAGAAAGCAAGGGAGAGACTATGATAACGCCACTTTTTGGCATTTTTTTCGGTTCTCAAACCAATGAGATTGGCTTGTATTTAAGCAAAGAAGCGGATTTTTAATGGTTTATCTAGTGAAATGAACAGGTAATTTAAAAGGTAGTAATCATCGAGAAAAGAAGCTAAAAGAGCCAAAACGAAGCCCAACGGAAGCCCGAGATCCAAGCCCACGACCCGCGCCCGAACCAGGACCCAGACCCGAACCAAACCTGACCCGGAACAGCCTAAGAAACACGCGCGGCTTTGTGCGCGGTTTGCAAACCACGCCACAAACCGCGCAACCCTCTGTTTCACGTTTTTAAGCTGCTATTTTCAGGAGTTTAGGTCACGCTCGAGACGCAACTCACACACGACGGCCAGAGACGACTTGGGGGCGATTTCCAGAGATTTTTCGGAGCTTTTGGAGGGACGATAGAGGATCATTCGAGGAGGAATTCACGACGCGACACGGATTAGAGCCGGGAGAAGGGAGTACATCTACCACATTCACCACGATCACTTTTATGATGTTTTCGTTCATTGTTTCCTTTTCTTCTCCTATATTTTTGTCCCCCAACATCATGAACTAATCTTTAGATGTTGGGGGTTGGATTGAATTAGGTTTGAACATATGAACGGATGACGAATGACTTTTATCAGTTTTTTCCTATTTTAATGAAGCTTGTGATTTAGTTTTTAATGCTTTTGTGAATTTGTCCAATTTACATCTGATTTGTTTGTTCCAATTAAGTTCGAGAGAATTAATTGCTACTTAGAACTATAAATTGCATGCCTAAGGTGAGAAAGGTGATAGAGATATACCAAGTAAGCTTTAGTCCCATTAAATCTTATGCTTAATGTGTTTTGAATGCCATAGGTGAGATCGAGAGATAAAACTTGTGCCTTTCAGAATAAAACCCGTTGTTGCTTGAGAAAGAGCAACGGTGATTTATAAAGACTAAACCTGTTGTTGTTCGAGAGAGAATAACGGTGTTTGTCAAGATTTGGGTATTCATTAAGGGGAAATAATTGGTAATCATTTTAAGTCAGAAGTTCGTATGTGAAAACCTAAGGATTTCCAACCCTCAACTGTTTTCTCTATCGAATTTTCCTCAAGTTGTCTACTGTTCCGTTTGTGATTTTCTTATTGAAATTAATTAGTTTAATACCAACCATCTCTTAATTTCGACAATTCAGTTAATAGTGATTATAGTAATTGTGATACTTAGTTCCTAGTTCCCCGTGATTCGATACTCGTACTTTCTAGTACTATTACTTGACTTCGACCCGTACACTTACGACTAGTTTTAGGGGGGTGATACCCGCCCTATCAAGTTTTTGGCGCCGTTGCCGGGGAACTAGTTGCAACTGATAGCACTACCAGCTATAAGCGCTATTAGATTGAACATTTCTTTTATATTTACTTTGTTCCATCACTTTCAATTTTTGGATTGCTAAATTTGTTTTCTTTCCGTTTCAAGTGCTAATTGGTTTATGCCAAGGAAAACCCGAGGGGAAGGAATCAAACCAATCGATCCGGAGATTGAAAGAACCGCCCGCCGTTTACGAAGCACCTCCTCGCAACAATCCTCCGCCTCCTCCGGCGAGAGTTCCGATGCGGTCATTTGCCAATCCAAATGTGGCAACCGCACGGATAGGCATCCAACTGCCCGCTACTGCAGCAAACTACTTCGAGATTAAGCCGAGTACCATTGTCATGGTACAACAGAATCAGTTCGGGGGAGCACCTACTGAAGATCCCCATACCCACCTTCGTGGATTTGAACGGATTTGCAACACGTTCAAGATCAATGGGATGGAGGAAAATGCCATCAAGCTTAGACTGTTCAGTTTCTCACTCAAGGGTAGAGCTGAAATTTGGATAGAAGGTTTGCCAGCGGATTAGATCACTACATGGACAGACCTGAAAGCCGCATTCCTCCAGAAATTCTTCCCACCGGGAAGAACCGCGCAGTTAATGGCCGAGATCACACATTTCGCGCAATGGGACCAAGAGACCCTATATGAGGCATGGGAGAAATACAAAGACATGTTGAAGAAGTGTCCACATCACGGGTTGCACGGATGGGTCATCATCCAGACATTCTTTATTGGACTCCACCCGCAGTTCAAAAACGATATCACTGCCGCATCGGGTGGAGCACTAATGGATAAATCTTATGAAGAAGCATGCGAGCTGATCGAGAACTTGGCCGAACATAGATTTTCTACTCCAAGATCAGCTGTTAGAAGAGTTGAAAGTGTTCAAGAATCGGATGAGCTGAAAGAAATAAAAGCTCAATTAGCTGCGATCTCGAACCAATTGAAGGGAGGTAGACCGGAAGAACCCGAGCAAGTCCAATTGTTACAAAACCGGAACAACCAACTGAGGAATGATCCGTTCTCAAATACTTATAATGAGGGGTGGAAGAAGCACCCGAACTTCTCTTGGAGTCAACCCGGTCAACAACCGCAAGGTAATTCTTCTAACTTTGCTAATTATCCTAATGCTAACAATGTTTACCGTCCTCTAGGTTTCAATCAAAGGAATTGCAATGAAGGACCATCCGGGGAGAAGAAGCCGGGGCTGGAAGAGATGATGATGAGGTTCATGACCAAGATGGACATCACGGTTGGGGAGTTAGCGAGCACGGTCAACACGGTCAAGGCGGCAACTGATCAGAACACCGCCTCCATCAAGATCCTCGAGAGACAAGTGGGGCAAATCTCTGAAGCCCTACAAAACCGAGCCCCCGACGCATTCCCGAGCATGACTGAAAAGAAACCAAGGGAGGAGTGTAATGCCATCTATCTGAGAAGTGGCAAGGAGCTGAATGGAGATCCTACAAGAGAGCCGTCATCAAAGAAAGTCGAGCCCAAAAGGCAAGATGTGGAGATTGTAGATGTGGATGAGCTGGAGGCCGAGAAAGATATAGTGATTGAAGAGAGCAAGAAGAGTGAAGCGACGAAGCCAAAGCAATCACCAGTCAAGCCGGTGGTACCGAGAGTGCCCTATCCGAGCACACTTAAATCGCATAAGGATGATGTTAATTTTTCTAAGTTTCTTGATATATTTAAAAAGCTGCATATTAACATTCCTTTCGCAGACGCTTTGGCACAAATGCCCTCATATGCGAGATTTATGAAAGACATCTTATCCAAGAAGAGGAAGATTGAGGATCATGCCACAATTGCGCTTACTGAGGAGTGCAGTGCCATAATTCAGAACAAGCTTCCCCCGAAGCTTAAGGATCCAGGGAGCTTTTCGATCCCTATCCAAATTGGGAGTTTTAATTTTGATAAGGTATTATGCGATTTAGGAGCTAGTATTAACCTAATGCCTTTATCTGCTTTCAGGAAACTTAGCCTCGGGGAAGTGAAGCCGACAAACATGACCCTTCAGCTCGCGGATAGGTCGATTGTGTATCCATATAGAGTCGTCGAGGACGTATTGATCAAAGTCGGCAAGTTTTATTTCCCGGTGGACTTCGTGGCGTTAGATATCGATGAATATGTAGAGGTCCCACTGATTTTGGGTAGATCATTCTTGACCACGAGCAGAGCGCTGATAGACATGGAAGAAGGTGAGATAACCTTCAGGGTTGGCGGCGAAAAGGTTATTTTCAAGATGTTCGAGAGTAGAAGGTGTAAGGAGGCCGGTGGCAAAGGAGAGCCAGATGAGGGAGAATCTGCGAAGAACCGCAAGTGTGGGCGATTCGATTTCGCGGATACTGAGCCAAGTTGAGACCCACAGAGTCGTGCCACGACTTTAACTACGGCGCTGGGTGGGAGGCAACCCACCGAGGTTAGTTTCTTTTAATTTTCAGTTTTTGAGTGTGTTCTTAGTACAAAAAAAACCATAAAAATGAAAAAACGAAAAATAAAAAAATAACTGAAACAGGGACTTATGCGGCTTGTTCCGCGGCCTCCAAACCACGTGCCAAGTCGCGGGGCTCTCTGTGGGTTTTCGAAACAGGGGGTTACGCGACTTCTTGCGCGACTTACAACCCGCGCGCCAAACCGCGCGGGTTCCCCTGTTTTCGTGCCGTGTTCGTTTTCTTGCTTTATGTGTTTTGTTTTTCTGTTTCCTTTCGTCTTTTGCTTTGTTTATTGTGTGGTTGCTTTCTCGCTCTCCATCTCCCCTGATTGGCGCTCAAATCTTTCAAGATAATCTCTTCCGTTCGGGCAAACAGGTACGCTCTAAACTTTGTATGTAAGAGTGTGTATGATGTGGTGTTTCTTTATGAGTACACGAGATACAACAAACCTAAGTTTCACTTAGGTTTGGGGTGCCTCACTTTTTAAACATCTACACACTCACTTTTAACCCTGTGCAAACCTCGGTTTCACCGAGGTTTGGGGTTGGCGTTATTCGACAAACCTAGGCCACGGCCTAGGTTTGGGGTGGCCATAGTTTAATGAGAATAGCACTTTGATGCTTGTACTTAATGTTATGTTTTGCCTGTCTGCTACCTGTAATAACCGCACAACGATACTTGTTTTAGTATCGCCTACGCCGACACTTGCACATTGGGGACAATGTGTAGGTAAGGTTTGGGGTTGCCTAATCGGGCCCACGTTATGCACATAGATTTCCTGCACCTCTGAGTGCCTAGAAAACTTTAGCTAAATTTTTTGTATTGAATGATTGAGACCAACTATTGTAGGAAGAATCTGGAGATAGTGACGTGACCATTAGTGAAGGACTGGGAAAGGACATGACTAGGGACATTAGTGGAGACCACCCATTAGCGAGTTTTGAGCCTTAAAGACGTTGTTCATATCGAGGGATTCATACACGAAAATCGTATACACTTTTTTGAGTTCCTTGTCGTGAATATAGAATGATCTCGCTATATTATTGCATTGAGTAGCAAAGACAACCATCGGGATATTGGGAAAAGGGTATAGTAGACCAAATCGTGTGGACCTTAAGATGTGATTCCAGGCATTGTGTGTATGTTTAACCCTGTTTTTAGCTATCGTACCTTTTCACCCATCTGTGTGTAACCATAGCCCCCTTTGTTAAGCCATACACTCACCTTTTTCATTTCTAAACCCACCGTTAAACCCAAGCCGAAAGCCTTAGCCACCCCTATCCGAAAGTGTGTCAATCCAAAGCAATACAGGCCAGTTATGAAAATAAATAGAAAAGAGGGCCAAGGCAGCCCCAAGTTGAATAAAGTGGACCAATGAAGTTCCAGAAAAAAAAAACTAGTTTAGATATTGATAGTAAGTACAGCAGAAAATAAGAAAGTCAAAGCGACTCCAATAGTGACATAGAGGGCCGAGTGAGAGAAAATAAAGCTAGGAAGTTCAGAATTGCTAAAGTTTGACACACCAAGGATCTTTGAACCGTTCTACCCTTCATTTCTTAGCCATAACCTTAGCCCCGTTACAACCCGTGTAAAGACCTGGATGATCTTCTGGAAAACGTGATTACGGTATGCGACCACCTTTACTGATACTCCCTGTCTTGCTATTTGATTCCTTTCTGAGATCAAATTTTGGACAATTGTGCGTCTTTCTTTAGAGTTGTCATGTGAATTTTGAGTATTCTTGTACATAACCTCCCTAAACACGACAACATGTGCGACAACCTAGGTTCGAGTGAAACGAGAGTATCCCGTGAGGTAGGGTCGAGGCAAAATGTTTTCCCTAGTATGTCTGGACCTAGAACAACCTTAATGGAAACGGAGCAGTCACGAGTTCAACTTACAATGGCAGGTCATAGATCAAACGGAATAGAAATGAGGCGAGAGTGAGATAAGCATTCACGGGTATGGGAAATCACCAGTGCATTACATGGTACCGATTGGGAGTTGTGCAGTTATTATCATTTCTATGATATATGCTTTTATTCTATTTTGTCGCTAATTTGCTTGGGGACAAGCAACGCTCGGTTTGGGGTTGTTGATAACGCCACTTTTTGGCGTTATTTTCGGTTCTCAAACCAATGAGATTGGCTTGTATTTAAGCAAAGAAGCGGATTTTTAATGGTTTATCTAGTGAAATGAACAGGTAATTTAAAAGGCAGTAATCATCGAGAAAAGAAGCTAAAAGAGCCAAAACGAAGCCCAACGGAAGCCCGAGATCCAAGCCCACGACCGGCGCCCGTACCAGGACCCAGACCCAAACCAAACCTGACCCGGAACAGCCTCAGAAACACGCGCGGATTTGTGCGCGGTTTACAAACCGCGCCACAAACCGCGCAACCCTCTGTTTCACGTTTTTAAGCTGCTATTTTCCGGAGTTTAGGTCACGCTCGAGACGCAACTCACACACGACGGCCAGAGACGACTTGGGGGCGATTTCCAGAGATTTTTCAGAGCTTTTGGAGGGACGATAGAGGATCATTCGAGGAGGAATTCACGACGCGACACGGATTAGAGCCGGGAGAAGGGAGTACATCTACCACATTCACCACGATCACTTTTATGATGTTTTCGTTCATTGTTTCCTTTTCTTCTCCTATGTTTTTGTCCCCCAACATCATGAACTAATCTTTAGATGTTGGGGGTTGGATTGAATTAGGTTTGAACATATGAACGGATGACGAATGACTTTTATCAGTTCTTTCCTATTTTAATGAAGCTTGTGATTTAGTTTTTAATGCTTTTGTGAATTTGGCCAATTTACATCTGATTTGTTTGTTCCAATTAAGTTCGAGAGAATTAATTGCTACTTAGAACTATAAATTGCATGCCTAAGGTGAGAAAGGTGATAGAGATATACCGAGTAAGCTTTAGTCCCGTTAAATCTTATGATTAATGTGTTTTGAATGCCATAGGTGAGATCGAGAGATAAAACTTGTGCCTTTCAGAATAAAACCCGTTGTGGCTTGAGAAAGAGCAACGGTGATTTATAAAGACTAAACCTGTTGTTGCTCGAGAGAGAATAACGGTGTTTGTCAAGATTTGGGTATTCATTAAGGGGAAATAACTGGTAATCATTTTAAGTCAGAAGTTCGTATGTGAAAACCTAAGGATTTCCAACCCTCAACTGTTTTCTCTATCGAATTTTCCTCAAGTTGTCTACTGTTCCGTTTGTGATTTTCTTATTGCGATTAATTAGTTTAATACCAACCATCTCTCAATTTCGACAGTTCAGTTAATAGTGATTATATTAATTGTGATACTTAGTTCCTAGTTCCCCGTGATTCGATACTCGTACTTTCTAGTAATATTACTTGACTTCGACCCATACACTTGCGGTTAGATTTAGGGGGGTGATACCCGCCCTATCAGACTATAAGATGATGCTTTCTTTATAAAACATTAGGGGGAGATTGTTAGCTTAAATTAGCCCCTAATTTAAAAGAATGTTTTATAAAGAAATTGTAATAGGGCTTTATAATTAGCTTATGGGCTTTTAGCTAGTTATATGGGCTTAGCCCTTTTTATCTTGTAAATGGACCCTATATAAAGGATTTTAGGGTTCCATTTTCAATAGGTTATTTTGGAGAGAGGCACACAAACACACAAAGACTAGGTGTTTTCACATGAGAGTCGATCAAATGTAAAAGTGTGGTGTTCTTTACAATTTCCCATCCATATTGAATCAATCAAAGCATATGAGATGAGTTCTTGAATATTATGTTCTTAATCTTCATCTTATCTCTATTTTCTATGGATTTCTTCTATTGTTTTCTTGAAACTGGGATCAACATAAAGTCTTTCAAGAAGGCGACTACGTCCTCCGACGAGTGTTCCAAAGCACTCAAGATCTCAATGCAGGTAAGCTTTCCACCAAATGGGAAGGTCCTTATTGTATCTCAAAAGCCGTGGGTAAAGGTGCCTATCGGCTCCAAACCCTCAACAATCGAGATGTCCCACGTAGCTGGAATGCAACACATTTGAAAAGGTATTTCTTCTAAACCCTTTTTTCTTATACAATTTTTATTCATCACGACGGTTACTGACTTAAGCATCGGAGGGTCGTTGGTTAGCTAACGACCAACCTCTGACATTGTTTTATCGCAGGATCGCACGACACCAGTTATTAAGTCTATCGTATGACTTCAGTACACCTTCGCAGGATCGCACGACATAAGCCATCAGGTCTATTTTATGACCTGACTACCTTATCATAGGGACGCATGATTCAAGTTCATCATTCGATTTAATTGCTCGATCATAGGGTCTAACAACACCACGATCTAAGTTTTTAACTTAGAAGAATTTCATGTTCTGGATGAATGCTTTGATCGTATGTACTTACGTTTGCTCATACGATTTAAAAGTGTAAAAGTCTTACGACTTATGTTATAATCGTTGTATTACAGTGGATGTCTAAGTCGCACGTCTTCTTGTTCATTTTGTACTTAATGAATTTTACAAATTGATATTATATTTGCTTATGAAATGTAAGGATACGCAAGTTCAAAAGAAAGATAAATTTCATTTATCAGATTGTCGGTTACATTAGACGACTCGACCACCAACGGTCAAGCGATAAAAGCAAAGCTAGGAATGAGATCTTCTAAGTCTGAAGAGGATCGTCAGTCGCATCTTTACCGGAAGCCTCGCCTCTAGAGCCTCCGTCCGTCTCCTCCTCCTCGACTTCTTTCTCGTCATCTGAGTCGAGGTCTCTTGCAGATCCGACTTCCCTCAGGTAGAAGGCAAGCTCCTCCGATGCCGAGGCAAGGGGATTCTTCCCCGACAGATGTCGCCTCATAATCACCGCCCGCGCTGTCAGTCGAGCAAGAGCGAAGACGGACGTCGCTTCGTCCTTGAGCTCCTTCAACTCCTTTTCCAGCTCCGACACCCTAGACTTGGAATCCTCAGCTTCTTTTTCATTCGCAGCCAATGATTCTTTAGTCCTGTCTAGCTCCTCCCTTTGGTCGACGATCATGGAAAGGGACTGCTTCAGGCGGTGGTTTGCCTCCTCCTTTGCACATCCGATTACCTATAACTCATTCAGGGCCTCATCGAGACGTTTGGACATAGCCTCGGCACGCTCTAAAGCGACCTTCTCTCTGTCTAATGCCGCATTCCCCCTATCATGAGCAGAGGACACCAAACCCTATATATTAACCGTTTCGGCGTGCAAGGCGAGAGAAGACTGGAACGCCTGAAAAACATAAGACACAAGTTAATAAACGCACGACAAAGTTCTAAACGACAAAAGATAAACAAGTCTTGAAAGAAAGACTTACCATGAACGCCAGTCCGGCGACGTGAGATCCCGTATCCTCGACCGGGACTCCCTCAAAACGCTCCTTGAAAGAAGGGAGCAAATACTTACCCAGATGAGGAAACAGATTCATCCCGTCTAGGACATTATCGGCCATAAAGTCTGACGGCAACGTAAAGTTGACCGTCGTGACCTTATCCTCTCCCGTCGCGTGACCCTTGCCCTTGTCAGCCGACGAAGGGGTCGACGTAGTAGACGGAGACTTCGTTGTTTTCATCGGAGGCGCCGAACTGATAGGTGTTGTATCAATCACACCAGAAGACGTCTTCGTCTTCACGGGTGATGCGACTGATACCTTCGCCTTCTCAGGCATAACGACTTTCGACGAGTCATTAGCCCTTGAAGACGGTTCCCTCAGGATCGTCATCCTCGTTTTCTTTAAAATTCCCGACCCGGTGGTCGAGGTCACCTTCCTCTTTTCCTTTCTCTTACGAGAAAGTTCTGCTTGAGCCGCCCTTTTGGCAGTAGCAGTCGGCACCTTCACCTGAGAATCCCCTGGAAAAAACAAAGAGAGGAACATTACACGACAGACACAAGTCGAGTAAAAAAGAGTAAGCAAGCACCGCGAGCTTGGTATGATTCCCTGTCCATGTTTCTCACAAACGCAGGGTTCTCGAAAGGTAAAATCGACACTACTCTCTTTATCAAGAGAGAAGGTAAAGCACATTTCAAAATGAGTATGATGGGTCAGATGACCTTCTTTCTCGGTCTACAAGTTAAACAACTGTAGACCGGGATATTCATCAATCAATCTAAGTACATCATGGACATTCTTCGGAAATTCCAAATAGAAAATTGTACACCCATGAATAATCCCATGTCACCGGGTACAAAGTTACACGTCGATCCTAACGGAAAGGACGTGGACACTAGTACTTATAGAGGAATGATCGGTTCCATGATGTATTTGACGGCAAGTAGACCGGACATCATGCTTTCTACCTTTCTGTGTGCTCGGTTTCAGTCTAAACCAAAGGAGTCACACCTTTCTACGATTAAACGTATTTTACGCTATTTGAAAGGTACTGCTGATCTTGGCCTTTGGTACCCTAAGGATACAGGTTTTGAACTCACGGAATTTTCGGATGCTGATCATGCGGAGAGTATGCTTGACCGGAAGAGTACCACGGGTCACGTCCAGTTCCTTTGCGACAAGTTGGTTAGTTGGGCCTCAAAGAAGCAAACGTGTGTCTCCACATCCAACGTGGAAGTGGAGTACGTGGCCACCACTAGTTGCTGTTCCCAAGTGATCTGGATGCGCATATAACTGAAGAACTACGGGTTCCATTACTCGCAGATTCTGATCTATTGTGACTCAAAGAGCGCCATTGCCATCACCAGCAATCCGGTCCAACACACGAAGACCAAACACATAGACGTGCGGTACCACTTCCTTAAGGATCATGTTGAACGAGGTACGATCGATCTCTATTTTGTAAGTACAGAAAATCAATTAGCAGACCTGTTTATCAAAGCCTTAGACAAAAAACGATTTAATGAACTTGTGTCCAAGTTGGGTATGCTAAATTTGAAAGTTTAACACTCTTGTACTCGTCACACCTTCCCTCTACAAAGAGTTAACTGTATCTCACTAATATCCTAACTTTACTAGGGTATGCTTAAGATACACTTGTCTCTTAGTGCAGTCTAGGTGTCTCGAGAACATCCGTGTATACACTTCTGTACTTTCTTAATAGATTTCATGTTTATTTCGTGTTTATTTCGTTTTTATGAATGTTTCTTCAGTTTCGTTTAATGTCAGTTTTTTTTTTCGTTTACACTTCCCGTACCACTAACACCATTTCTGAAGGGTTCTCACCAAAGTCCAAGATACCCAGGTATGTCTTCCATACCATTCATAAGTTAAGGGGGAGAAAAGCAATCTTTGAAAAGTAAAAGGGGAGAAAGATAATTTTTGGAGACTTGAGGGGGAGAAAAGTCATTTTGAAGAGATGAGGGGGACAAAAGGTTGTTTTCAAAAGTTAAGGGGAAGAAAAGTTGCTTTCAAAAGTTCTTCTATCTCTAATGAAATCAGTAATCGATCAATCAAAGGAGTTTGCAGCTCGAATCGACCGAATACGAACTGTCGACCGACTAGGGTTCACGAACCGTTGGTTCGTGCATTTTTTCGCCAAATCGGTTTCTCCTGCACCTGATTAGAGGGTCTTCGACCCCTATGAATTGTTTCCCGACCTTTGATTTCAACAAGTTTGGTCTCGATTTGAGTTTGTAATGTCCCGATCACCGATTGGCGGCTCCTGAATTAGACACCGGGGTTGCGGCACCCGGGATTCCAAGACTCCTAGGATTCTCCCTCTCTCGGGTCGTCTCCCGGGCTCATGACTCCCGATGTCAAACAATTTGATTCCCGACACAAAGTTTGGGTTAACTCCCGATACGTAACCAGGTCTCGGGATGACCCTGGATCGTTACCCGGTTGTGTCCCGGTATATGACCCAGTCCCGGCTTGACCCCGGTCCCGGCCCTGGTCTCGGCTCGTATGATCTTCCAGTTTGATTTCCCAGGTACGGCCATTCCCGGTCCAGGTTCCGGATCCGGGTTATGCTCGTCCCGGGACTCCATTTTTTTAATGTTTTCTCTATTGGTTGTCCCGGTATGCCTTATGTTCCAACCCCGGATCACTATGACTCCCGGGTAAGTGTGTGTTCCCGATCAATTTAGCTTCTCGGTCCCAAAAAAATCCGGGAAACCTAAATCCCATAACGCCTCCATCATGGTTTTGTACTGCAAGAGTTATCTCACATGTTTTATCTCCAGGTACTTCGATGGCTCAACAAAACCAACCCGATCAACTTGCCGATGCCGCACTCCTTCCGGGCGAACCAAATCCACCGATCCTACCAAACAACTATCACCTGGACACGGCAACAATAATTTGTCAGTGCCCGGTCATCATCGAGATCTGAAGGGCCACCCACTAACCTATGCGCTGACGGCAATGCTGAAGTCCCAAAGGTGTACGCGCAGCAACTCTGGAGGTCTCTCACCTCAGTTGCACGTGGGCCTGAAACCGATCTTGAAGGTCGGATTGACAACACACCGGTAGTCATCAGGAGAGACCTATTCCGCCAGGTCCTTCAACTACCGGACGCGACTTCTATCCCTGGCAGGATCAGATTCGACTACCCAGTTTCTGATGCCTTGCTTTGCCAGGAATTGCACACTCTTGGATATGCAAGGGAACTCAACCATCCATCACACTTCACCAGAGCTCACCTGACGCCGATCTGGTATACCCTATTCACTGTCCTGAACCGATGCTTATCAACAATCACCAACTGAATCGACCAAACAAGCACCAACCTACTGCGACTCATACACGGTGTGGCATACAACCATTACACTGACTTTGCATCCATTCTCTGGAACGAGCTGATCCAGAAGGTACAATTGCAGTAGGGCAACAAACGCATATCGTGCCTCCCGTTCCCACGATTTCTCATCCTCCTTGTCGCCTACTTTCACGAGGTCTATCCTACAATTCCAAGGCATTCTACACATGAGGTACTACTTTTCACTCGCATAACTAGAATTCAAAACAAGCAAGCAATTCAAGGAGTAGTCCCAATGATCATACCTGCAGACCTGCTAGCACTCGCAAATCCTTCGGCACCGAGTCTGGTAGACTATAAGAGTAAAAATGATCTAGTCACTCCGATGGTCGAACCAGATCCGACAGGACCTTCCCAAGGAGCGCGACCTGAGAGGTGTGAGGGTCCACGTACTAGAGGAGGTATGGTCCAACGAGTAGAGGATCCCAGACAGGGTGTGACGAGATATCATAGTGTAAGGGGACACAAAGCGGGTGGTGCTAAGCGATTGTCACGCAGAGCTAGCTCGTTCCGACACCCAACCACCCCTCCCCATGCATTCATACAACCTCAAGATGACTATCCAGCTTTACATGAAGTGGAGGTTGTTGATATTATGCGTGAGGCATCCCAAGAAGAGGCAACTTCTTCATCCAGCTCCGAATCCGGCTCAGAATCCAGATCTGCCTCTGAATCGGGCTATGGCTCATAGTCGGGGTCCGAATCGGGTTCTGAATCAGGTTCGGAGTCCGGTTTCGAATCAGGGTCCTCGGGCTTAGGTTAAGAGACGACTGACTCTGATGATCTACATGACGACCAGTTCCATCTCGATTCGACCCATCGACCCCAAGCCACTACTGGAGAGACAAGGAGAGCGGAGGGAGAATTAGTTGAAAATGAAAACGATAGTGAGTGAGTGAGGGAAAGGCGCAGTAAACAAAACAACGAGAGATATAGAGCGAAAAGGCAATCTACTCAGGTTGCCTCCACTTAGTCTTTACTAAGCCAGGCAGCCACATCCACTACCTCGTCTCATTTGTTGGGACAGGGTATTGAAAAAGACGTCATGGGCCTAGCGACGCACTCGCACACCCTCCCTGACCACTCAGGCCGGTGTCTCACTTGGAGAGTTCCAGCGTTGAAACAAGAGAACTCCTGCCCAGGTTATCGACTTCTTTGGATGCACAGTTGAGTCTAGAGCCACTTACAGATATACTTTCTTGTCTAGGACACTTAAAACCTGCGCGGCTAATGTCGAGATTATTTGTGACTCGACTGGAACCCAGAGTAAGTCTACCTATTGGTGGCTTGCGAGGACAGGGTGGAAGTCCTGCCACGGCTAACATCACACCAACCATGAATGCAGGCGGTAGTGCAGTGCAATCCACCGTTCTTACTACAACTAGCAGACTACGTGCGCTAGGCGTTAGCTTCCTGGAGTTCGTCTCCAAGGAAACTCTGGATGGTGCCTTAAAGGCTGTCCAAACGAAGATTTTTACAGAAGCTATCGGAGGATCTGAACTTCATTAAAAGGTCCATAAAGGGTAAAGAAGTGGGCACCGAGTCACCTACCCAAGTTCTTGTGCCACCTCCCCAACCCAAAGAAACCACCCCAGACATGAGCATTGACGCCCTGAAAGAGGCGCTTCTAGACAAGCTCTTGTCACAAACAAACATCGATACATCTTCTGAAGCTGACCTAGTAAGCCTTATCCGCTCACAAACACAACCCCCAAACACTCAAACTGATTCCCAAGCCCAACTACACACCAAACTTGACAACCTTACCACTACCCTAACCGATATTCAACGCATCCTAGCTACTTTATCTGATAGGGTTGCCAGCCCCGAGATGACTTGTATGGGTCAAGTACAGGGTTTTAAACGAAAGCATGATGACCAGGAGGATCCTGATCAGCATGAGGGGGAGAAACGACTAAGACTGACTGAGCTGTCAACCTCAACGACATAACCTATCACAGAGACTAAAACTGAGACTGAGCCACCTCAACAAATTGAAGATCAGAATATGGTTCAGGACATGGAGTTGTCGACACCGGTGAGAGATCAAGTGCCTGAGTCAGCAATCCCGACAGTTGAAAAGCCCGAGGGAGAAACCAAAGAGATTTTGTTGCTGACCGTTCCGGAAAGAGCAGATCTAGAGTTTATAGATGAAGATTCGGACGGTAATACAGAAACGGAACGTATATGGAGAGAAAAATCCTTAATAGCCAACCAATCTGAGACAGACTCTTTGTGGAACTACTCTGACGACGAGGGAATGAATGATGAAGATTACGATCAGTTCCTTCTTCAAAGCGAGCAGTTAACCGAACCTCAGCATACTGAACATGACAATGCGGGTACTTCTTCTGAGATATCGATTCTAGAACAAGAAACGACTCAACCTCAACCAGTTCAACCAGCTCGTTGGGAGAGTGTTCGAATCTTGGTACCATACATAGAAGAATCTCAGAAGAAAATATTCGTTCACTGGATCAGGCCACTCGACCCAGCTATGTGTTAAGGGGTTTCAGACTTAGATGATCCAATTTGATCCCAGTATCTGGAAGTGATGAAGAGGAGTTGATTGGTACATAAAGTCAGAACCAACCACCGGAATACATAAATAATTGAATCTGTGTTAGACAAAGTTCTGAAAGTGTGGTTCCCCATGTTCACCTTTAAAAGAGAAGATGGAAAAGAATGGGTTTTCTCAGAGGCTGATTTTCGGAACATGAAATTGAAAGATTTTCTAGTTATCCTTCGTGAACTGAGGACTCAGACCATCATGCCTTTACCTTACACCAAGGCCCTTGAAACCATCAAAAGGTTCATGAAGTGCACTATCACTCTTTCGTACATCAATGATTTTTAGATGGGGATTGAAAGAAACCAACGAAAAGTAAACATGCTCAAGCCCAATCTGACTCTCCCAGACCTTGAAGACTTACAGGTACACACCCTACTGTCAAAGCCAGAAACAGGTATCGTGTATCTGAATGACAAAGGAGAGAAGCGCTTCATGAGAGCCAGCGAGCTTCACAAGTTCAGTGAAGGAACCTTGATGGAGATCTAGACAGTGCTGAGAAAGATAATCGAAGAAGAAGAGAATGACGTAACTGAATAGATCGTCAACCTGAGGAAGTTCCTTGCAAAGGAGTTGCTGAAAGAGATTGAAGAACGACTAGATTTCGGAAACTCCATTCGGCACTTCGAGATTTTTTTTGCCATTCGAAAGCGTTATGTCCCCAACTGGCGTGAGATCGAACTTCAATTCAAAGGGGGAGATTGTGGATCCCATATTGTGCAATAATGATGATAATTAAGCTATAACAAACAATAATTGAAGATAATCAGTTGTCATCCATATGATTGATACTCAAAGGATATGGTTACAATACGTTCCAGAAAGTTCAACAATATAGAATAAATGAACGATTAACCTAATTTAGGTTTAACATAAGCTATCAATACCTAGGCCTAAGACTATTAAGGCCCAAGCCCATTAATACAAGTTAAGCCTATTTGTAATCTTTCTTTGTATCACTTTCTATTTTATGGGACATTTATGGTTGACAATCTCCCCCTAAAGTTATATAAAGAAAAATATGGTCTTGAAAATTTTAGGTCTTGATCTTCTCTTCCTCTTTAATCTTTGAATAGAAGTTCAGGGACTGATATTGCCATTTCTTGTAACTATCCCTTAGGGGATATGAATATGTTTGTTTAGTCTAGAATTAAGGTTTAATGACTTTGATAATTGCCTAATTACCTTTGTACAACTACAACGTGTTCGTTTGATTTTTGCATTCAATACATGATCTACAATTGATTGTTTGATTCTTATTGTGCTGATTAACCAATTGCACTTGATATTGGGATCCACACATTTATTACTCTTATCACTTTTAAACACTCTCAACATTGTAACTTTGGAGATTCATGTTAATGAGAGATGACTTGTGGTAATTGAGCACATCTTTACTTAGTTGTTTCTAGGATCACAAAAGTGTGGAAGACATGATTTTTACATGCTAAACAGAATTCCCTATATAAAATAGGGGAATATTACACAAAGTCAATCTTATGACCTATAAGGTTCTGCCACCTGTAAAGGGGCATAACCGCTTCTGATCCACATGACATATCTTCATAGGATGGCACACGTAGAGAGCTTCTTCAGAACACGATTAAACCCCAAGTGTAAAAGCATAGAGGTTGGCTACCACATATCTTATGCGGTCCAAACTTCATCTTCAGGTAAGTTGTTCTGTGCAGAGCTTCACGGCAGAGGTTCTGAAGGCGAACAACTTTCTAGTACAGAAGTCCTCTTGGCTCTGAGGACTTGACATCTTTTTACAATACTTTTATGTACATGAAATGTGGGGCTAAGAAGGTGTTTATGATTGCTTATTTAAATGACTTATTTTCTTATTTCATTTTGTCACCACAAATAAGTTATATCTAGAGTTTGGATTGCAAAAAAAAATTGCTTATGACTTTTTTTCATCGTAGATAAGTTGTTTTCAATAAATTAGTCCATACTGACTTATCAACTTATTTGAAACCACTTATGACTTTTTTTGTTACTAGTTGGATACCCGCACAATGTTGCAGGATGTATAATTTAAAAATGTATTAAGAATACAGAGTATAATTGCATATTTTTCAAATACAACATATAGTTGGATCCTATAAAACAAGGAAGGTGGTGATATTGGGATATGGACGTGCAACCTTACTTGGATTGGTGTTTAAAAATCTAGTGTTGTCAATCGGATAACCAAATTACCGAAGTGGTTAATTGTTGATGAAGAAACATAAATGATCAAGATGATGTGGAACAAGAGAAGATATTGTTGGTTCTATGTGCTCAAGAATGATTATAAAATAATATTACCGGTAATATATGATCCTATAGGGTCACACCGAACAACAAGTAGACATCGAATTAATATTTATAAGATTTGATTCTTGATAAATATTATTATTTCTTGATAAATATTATTAACTATATTATTGAATATAATTCATAATATTAGATGCAAATGAAAGATTCTAGTTTATTAATTAATATGATTGGGTCATATGTAACTAGAATTAAAAGGAGGGACTTTAGAGATAAAGTTTAAAATAGTTAAAATTGTGATTTTAACCTTTTTAAACTAGGAGGGTTAAAAGGAAATATTGCATGGAAGGCTCTAAGCTTATTGGACCATTTTTTGGCCAAGTAATAAGTTGTTTGTGTGCATGCATTTTTCTTGACTTCTAGTAAAAAGAGAGAGCACACTTGAAAGTATAATACACTTGATTTTTGGCTCTCTCTCTCTCCATCCCTTCTCCTTTCGGCCGAAACCACCAAGAGTGGTGGTTTTGGTGTTCATTTTGCTATGAATTCTCTTGTAGTCTTGGATACAAAGCTCAAATCATGCATCATCAAAGAATAGGAACTAGCATTCCAGAAGGTGTCGTTGCTTGTGGTGGATAACGCTAGAGGAGCTCTCTTTTGGGTTCTACATTCATCACCAACATCCAACCTCCCGTGAGGAACCAAAGGACTACAAAGGTTGTAATCTTTGAACTTTCTTGCTACATCCTTTTATTTATCTTTTCATGCATGTAACAAGATCCTTGGTGGGAATAAAAATGGTTTTATGTTTTTGTTCAAATATTAATTTTTGCTTCCGTTGCGTAAATTTTTTATCTCTCATGAGTTTTTGAAACCCATGTTTTGAACATAAAATCCCAACAAGTGGTATCAGAGCCTATGTTATAATGCATGATTAGATAATAAGTTTTTTTTTGGATAAAACTTGGTTTTTGGAAGCCATGGGTAAAATTTCATTTTTGTATGAAAAGTTCATGCATGGCTTCTTTGGCAACTTGCTTGTGCTAGTTTTTATATTTTATGTAACAAAATTTTAACATGCATTTTTGTTACATAAAGGTTGCCTTAGAAACACAAAGTGTTGTTTTTTTATGTTATTTATGAGAAATATGTGCATAAACAAGCCATGGACCAATGTGTTGGTTGTTGTGTTGTTCCTTTTAAATTTGGTTGTAATTTTTATTATTATTTATGTTGGTTTGTAATAGTAAATAGGTTTTATTATTTCATGTTCTCTTGTTCATTTTGTAAGTATTAGATTAGTTGTTAGAACTAGTTTTTTATTATTTATAAATGTAACAAGAAGAAGGCCAACATGGAGCTTGAAGAAGGAGCTTGATGTCTTGTTTGCATGGAGATGCTAAAGCAAGTGGGAGCTTGAAGTTTTTTATATTTTTGTCCCTTAGGAATGGTTAAGTTATCCCACTTTCACTCAGAAATTTCCCAAAGGTTGCAAACTTTCATTTGTTAGCTCGACTTACAGAATATTTTCCAAAATAGTAACTGATATAGCTAACTTTCTAACAAAAGATTGTAGTACAAAAGACAAGTTAGTACTACCATTACATAATACACACACTTATATATTATTAAACAAGGAATGTATCATAAACTACACCCACTCATTCCTTAACATTCTCCACCGTCCTACAAAATATTCATCCTGTTGATCTTGGGATGTTGGATTTCTTTCCTTGATTCCCGCTATTGTTCAACTTCGGGCAATCCCTCCGAAAATGACCAGGTTTCTTACATTCATAGCAAGTTGGTCCTTGGATGTGACATTTCTCTATTTGATGACCACTCTTTCCACATTTAAAACATTCTCTTGATATCTTATTGGGTTCTCGACGAGATTCGAAACGATAGTTCTTCGAATAAGTTCCGATTTCTGGGAAGATTCTGATCAATTCTCCCACTTTCTTTTCCCTCCTACTTGAGTTATTTCAGCTTTATTTTCCACATAAACTTCATTCATTCTATTCTTAGTATTTAATTTTGAATTAACAGGTGAAGTTTCAGTACCAGTACTTACCTTTGGTCTTTGTAACTCGTCGATACGATCATTCAACATTTTTGTAAACATCTCCTGTTGTTGAATCAATACAACATTCATGACTCGCATTACGTTTTCCATTATACGGGACTCCATATTAGATTCTGTCGTCACCGAATTCGAAATACTGACATTAGATCGATGAGTTTGTCTTCCTTTTTCTCCCAAGATAGGAAACCTTGATGGATTTTCATTAACTTCACCTCTTTCAGATTAACTTTCCACATTTTCATTTGCCACACAACCCTCCAAAGAAGTAGAAGACTTAAGTGATGCATTAACCATCGTATTCTGGTAAGCACAACAGATAACCATAAGAATTGGTTATTCACAACTCAAACACAAAGAGACGTACTATAACGTTTGTTAATCACTATAACCATCATAAACAAGTATGCTTATGTAACAATATATTCATAATACCAGTAGCTAATTGCAATTATGAACATACTTCACATAAGAATCCTCGTTACTATCATCATAGTTCTTAACTCACGTATTCCTATTGTCTCTAAAACTTTCCCGTCTTAGTATTTCTACCCATATCTCACAATTCATAACTTAATTCATCTCAGCTTAAGTCTAGGTATCTTACTATCATACCTAGTTCACTTAAACTAAAGCTCTGATACCATATTGTAACACCCTAAAAATCAGGGCAAATTTAAACCTCAATTTTATAACAAGATTTCAACATAAATCTTCTAAACTTTAAACATAAACAGAGAATTAACTATGAGGGTCATATTTACAAACATAGAAATTTTCAAATAACCTATTAATCTAATCATGTCACTATAATCAGATTAACTAGGTTATCTAAACAATCTATTCAAAACCTCAGTATTCATTAACTTCTCCGCTATCCAAAAGCTCTCGTCCCATCCCTCTATTTTCCCGAGCTAGTACCTGGTAAGAAAACATAATTTGAAACGGTTAGGCCAACGCCTAGTGAGAACATTCAGTTTCAAAATAATATTTTAAATCAACGTAAACAAGGCTTATCAAGCCTGACTTACTCTCATTGTTACCATACTTGTACATGTCTCATAATTATCAAATCATACTCAATCCCATGAGTATGATTACCATTTAGAAAATCATATCACCATGTCCAACAGTCTACCACGAATCATCACTAATTCTATTTTATCGGTCAAGTCTAAAGACTTACATTCAATTGCCATACCTTCTTCTTGGAATGGAAACTGAAATATGACTAACACTAAGTCATTCATAATATCATGTTCCAAAGCCGCACTACGAATCTCTACGGATTCTAGATTAATGGTCTTATCCAAGAAATCGCAATTACACATGCCCATTTCTTTTCGTATCATATTCCAGAGCCGCACTACGAATCTCCCGGATTCTAGATTAATGCTCATATCCAAGAAATCGCAATTTCACATGCCCATTTATTGGAAAGGAAGTAGAGATTACAATTACACATGCCAATCCCTTTTTCTTCCTTAGAAATCGGGAATAACGATTAGTGCCACACGCCTATTCCACGATTTCCCACACACACTGGAATAACGATTCGTACCACACGCCTATTCCATGTGATTACAAAACACTAGTGCCTATGGATCCATATCACCTATTTGTACTCATGTGGGTTATTACTTAATATAGATTTCTCATAGCATTCAGTATGAGCAAATCATTTTTATACCACATAGATTCCTCATATCATTTAGTATGAGCAAATCTCCTTTAAAATCTCTCATATCATTCAGTATAAACAAATCACATTTAATATATTAATTTCTTATAACATTAATCTAACCATCAATATCATCACTTATGGTCCTTGATATAAATATTATCGTAACCCACTTGTCCATTAAATCCAATAGTTAAAACTCGTATATTCGCCCATCCGAAATTCATTCAAAAACAGTTCATTATAAAAACGCACCTTACCATAATTTAAAACGTTATAAAAAGTAAGGTAAGAATGAACTCACCTGATAGTAGTCACGTCACTCTTACTTTCTTACAATCGTAAGAATTTCCGTCACCAACTTCACAGAGATCTGAAATACTCAATACATATTGTACTAATATTAATTTACTGTACAGGACCCTTAAAGACTAAGAATCTTAAATATCCCAAAATTATCGACACTTATCGCAACCAACTAGCTGCGATAACCCTTGTCGCAACCTTCTACTTGTGACATTGTATTTTATCGCAACCCATTATTGCGATATCCCATCTTATCGCAACCAACTGTTGCGATACACCTCTTGTCACAACCAACTGTTGCGATACAATAGAGCTTGTCGCAACCCAAGGTTGCGACATTCATAACTATCGCAAACATCATAAGTATTGCACCTAACTGCTGCGATATTCATAACTGTCTCAACCAACTGAAATCATATTTAAGCCAGAATCTATACTTTTAAGATATGCATGTTTCTATAAATTTACAGATATGTTTAAGACTACTATTAGAACACAATTATAAACCCAGATTTCTCACATCCTTCCAAAAACATCAAACCCAATTCTAAACCCATAGAATTCATTTCTATAAATAACTATACATAACAAGATTATAAATAGAAACATACCTTTAGCTTCTACAAATTGCTTCTTAATTTCCAACTTGAATAATTCAGCTTTCTTCTTCTCTTTTTCTTCTTTCTAGGCTCTCTCTCTCTCTCTCTCTCTTTGTTTCACCGAAACACACACACACACACACACACACATATATAAACTAAACTAAGGAAATGAGGACGCCTCATTCTTCTTAAATCAATACGGGGCGGTGATGTGATTAATTTAATCACATTAGCCAATCAAACCCCAAACTTCTATTAAATGGCAATACATACCCTCAAACTTCTAAATTAAAATTAAAGTTTAGCCCTTAACTTATAACTCCAATAAAACAATTTATGAAACTTAATCGGGATAAACTCTAAAATTATTCTATCACATAATAAATCATAGATTTATCAATAAAACCCATTTTAATACTTTATACAAAAAAACGAGGTGTTATAATACTCCCCAACTTGAAAATGATTTCGTCCCCGAAATCAAAGTTAGGTAAATAAGTGAGGATATCTAATATTCATATCATTTTCCGACTCTAACATCATTAATACTTCGATGATGTTCCCATTTTACTTTTAACATAACCACAATTTTAGATCGTAACTTCTCAACCGATCTCTTCTAAAATTGCTTCCGACTCTTCCATACAACGACTCTTCTTATCCACTCTCCTTTCAGTAAATGAATCACATCATACCAATATAAAAGATGTTATATATCTCTTCAATTTCTAGTCTTACCTACTTAATCATAGATAAAAGTCTAGGTAGAACAAGGACTCAATTTTCCACAATTTCTGGATCTCATATCCTTCAACATTACCCGCTCCCCAACTTGAAAACGACCTAAAATTCTATCAGTCTCCTTTGGTTATTAATCCAAATCCCATTACCGGACAAGGTTATCCGTAAATGTGCCATTGAAGCTCTAACACCACTACAAATTCAACTATGACATAACACTAAGAGGCTTTCCTAGAACATCCATATTCTTTTGGATCATAAATCGCACTTCCTCAATTCCACTTGTCTAATTTCTGTCTTTCCATCCGCAATTGAATTAAGGCACGGTTACTAGGAGACAAATTAATCTAGAATCGGATTAGGTCATTATCACCATTGAAATTAAACTTATAACTTAAATCAATAATGGGATTTGACTACCCATAATATCTTCCATTTGATACCGGTTCATTGCCATGAACACATCATAATACTAGTAAATTCCGTCTGAGGATATCAACTTACTAACCAAATGACACGAATTCGTCGTGCAATACTTAAAATTCTTTTTATGTGCATAACATCGTCATTTCCCGGTTTGGCCATTTGAATATCACAACTCCCGTGCCCCGAGTATTGAGCCTATTCAAAGTTAATTCAATAACTCAAACTCAAATAGTCAAACCAATAAGTAACCATTTAAAACAAGACTAATAAAATCTTTGAGGATTCCAATTCATATAATCGACCATAAATCTTAAAACATACCGGTAATAGTTCGAATTTCTTAAGTTCACAAATCGTTAAACCAAACATCACATAAAACATAAAAAGAACTCTGGATAACAACTCGATAACATCCACTTTTGTGGTTATATGTCATGATCACGATTTCACGGAATAGATAATGACCACAAATGATTACCCACGTATTGAAACGAATTAGATATTCTTACCTTGGGGATGTTTTATAAATGATCACATGAAACTTGAGGCTTAGGAACAGTTCTATCCTTTCGGTTACCTATAATTATCAATAAAATGATTTTAAACGATTTTCGGTAATAACTCACATTGACTTCATGTTCCTAGAAGCCTTTATACTTTAAAATAGCCTACAAACCTTCAAACATACTTAAAATAACCTTATGTCACTTGATGAACACTTCACACAATTATTAGGACTTTAACAACATTTGCAAAATTCCAAATTCCACACTTCCAAACAGTAGCTAACAGCTTCTTTATGCCAAAAGTTTAAGTCTTTTTCTCATGCTTAGAGACATAACCAATATTTCTTGTCAAAATGAAAAATGTACATATACCTCTTAGGATTTCATACCAACTGGATTCACATAATTTGGAGCTCTGCTCTATTTTCAACATAATTTATATTAACATTGTGCAAATTTGAATGTTTGCAGAACAGATCTGGAAAAATAGTGATTTCAAGTCATCTACAGTCCGAACTAGACTTCAGAGTAAACTACAAAAATGTGCTACACTCACAGACCTTTCCATCGATATAAATAACACCTCATTTGGACAAATGGTTGATTTTATACGAATTTTTAAACTTACTTTAGTGAATCTATCACTTCTCACAACACCAAGATTAATGCTCATATCCCGGATTCTAGATTAATGCTCATATCCAAGAAATCGCAATTTCACATGCCCATTTATTGGAAAGGAAGTAGAGATTACAATTACACATGTCAATCCCTTTTTCTTCCTTAGAAATCGGGAATAACGATTAGTGCCACACGCCTATTCCACGATTTCCCACACACACTGGAATAACGATTAGTACCACACGCCTATTCCATGTGATTACAAAACACTAGTGTCTATGGATCCATATCACCTATTTGTACTCATGTAGGTTATTACTTAATATAGATTTATCATAGCATTCAGTATGAGCAAATCATTTTTATACCACATAGATTCCTCATATCATTTAGTATGAGCAAATCTCCTTTAAAATCTCTCATATCATTCAGTATAAACAAATCACATTTAATATGTTAATTTCTTATAACATAAGTCTAACCATCAATATCATCACTCAGGGTCCTTGATATAAATATTATCGTAACCCACTTGTCCATTAAATCCAATAGTTAAAACTCGTATATTCGCCCATCCGAAATTCATTCAAAGTCAGTTCATTATAAAAACGCACCTTACCCTAATTTAAAACGTTATAAAAAGTAAGATAAGAATGAACTCACCTGATAGTAGTCGCGTCACTCTTACCTTCTTACAATCGTAAGAATTTCCGTCACCAACTTCACAGAGATCTGAAATACTCAATACATATTGTACTGATATTAATTTACTGTACATGACCCTTAAAGACTAAGAATCTTAAATATCCCAAAATTATCGACACTTATCGCAACCAACTAGCTGCGATAACCCTTGTCGCAACCTTCTACTTGTGACATCGTATTTTATCGCAACCCATTATTGCGATATCCCGTCTTATCGTAACCAACTGCTGCGATACACCTCTTGTCACAACCAACTGTTGCGATACAATCGAGCTTGTCGCAACCCAAGGTTGCGACATTCATAACTATCGCAAACATCATAAGTATTGCACCTAACTGCTGTGATATTCATAACTGTCTCAACTAACTAAAATCATATTTAAGCCAGAATCTATACTTTTAAGATATACACGTTTCTATAAATTTACAGATATGTTTAAGACTACTATTAGAACACAATTATAAACCTAGATTTCTCATATCCTTCCAAAAACATCAAACCCAATTCTAGACCCATAGAATTCATTTCTATAAATAACTATACATAACAAGATTATAAATAGAAACATACCTTTAGCTTCTAAAAATTGCTTCTTAATTTTCCAACTTGAATAATTCAGCTTTCTTCTTCTCTTTTTCTTCTTTCTCGGCTCTATCTCTCTCTCTTTGTTTCACCGAAACACACACACACACACACACACACACACACACACACACACACACATATAAACTAAACTAAGGAAATGAGGACACCTCATTCTTCTTAAATCAATATGGGGCGGTGATGTGATTAATTTAATCACATTAGCCGAACAAACCCCAAACTTCTATTAAATGGCAATACATACCCTCAAACTTCTAAATTAAAATTAAAGTTTAGCCCTTAACTTATAACTCCAATAAAACAATTTATGAAACTTAATCGGGATAAACTCTAAAATGAATCTATCACATAATAAATCATAGATTTATCAATAAAACCCATTTTAATACTTTATACAAAAAAACGAGGTGTTACATAAATGGACGGGATAAAGGTCACCTAACCGTTTCATTTGTTTTGCAACGTTGGATCCTAGATTTTATGCAAATTAATGTTTTTAGAAAACTAAAGGGTAATTAATTTGCTAAAAATTAATATTCAAAATACTATATTAACTTTGTTAAAATTTTGTAGATGGCCCAAAATGCAAACACTACGATTGACACATCCCTGAGAGCTTTTCTTAACGAAGAAAAGTTAACCACTCAGAACTTCCCGATTTGGTTTCAAAAATTGAGACACGTTCTCAGACGTGAAAACAAATCATACATACTTATTGTACCTCTTCCTCAAGAACCTCCTCTTACCTCCACAGAAGCTCACAATGCTTGGTTGAAACATAATGATGATTCAATCAACATATCACGCCTTATGCTTGAAACTATGGATCCACTTTTACGGGAAGATGTGGAGATATTCTCATATACGACATATGAGATGATAAACTACTTAAGGGAGCTTCATGAAAGATATGTGTTCTCTGAACGCTTAAGAACTCTTCAGGCACGTTTTAGAACTAAGATGGAGGAAGGCCAAAATGTAACCACCCATATTCAGAGGATAAGGACACACCTTGACTATTTGGATAAACTTGGTCATCCTTATCCCGATATGCTGGCCGTAGATGTGATCCTCAGATCCTTGACCAAAAAATTTGATGTTTTTATCAATAACTTGGGCCGCCGGAATTTTTCAGTCCCAGAATTGCATACGATGCTAGCGACTATTGAGAGAAATCTTCCCATGGTAACAGTTACATGTGGTAGATGTGGCAACATTGGTCATGAAGGAAGAGATTGTCCTCTGTGATATGAAAATTTTCTAACGAAGGAAAGTCCTTCAGGTATCTATACGTTAGATAGAACTTTTACCTTTCTATTTTGCACTTGTGTATTTGATACTAAGTGTAGAACCCACTTTTGTAATATGTTATAGATGATCAAGAAAGGTAAGTGACTGAATGACAAGCAAAATGGTGATCCATATAAGCAAGGAAGCAAGATTGCATACCAAGCTTATAGGAGATTTTATTATGAAACCATATGGCTTGTATTGTTAAACAAGTTTGTTTCGAACAATGTTTAAATTTTGTTTGACTAAATTATTATTTTTCAGTCACATGTTTATTGATTGAAAGAAATTCACTTAACCGTTTTGGAAACGATTATATTCATATTCAAAAATGAATTATTCCATTTCGAGAACTAGTCCTCTTAATTGAATAATAAAGTGAATTTCAAAAGCTTTCTAAAAACATAGTTCTATATAAACACCATAAGACTCAAATGTGATTTGAATCAAATCTACACATAAAATAGTCAACTTAATCAAGTAAATATTAAACGCATATCTCATCTTCAAAAGTGTGGTATTTTGAAGGCAAATAAGAATGTTTCATTTGATATATGCGATCTTTGATAAGTTGAATATAGCTCTTTTCTCTAGTTATAGAAAAGGAGAAAAAGTTTTTCTTAGAATTGATACATGTTTTTTTTAGAGGAAAAATCTAGGCAATTTTATAAAAGACAAAAAAAGACATCAGGCAAAGCGCCACAATCCAAGCCAAACGGCAAACCAGTACAAGTTGGTAACAAGACCATACCAAGAAAAAAGAAGCCAAAACAAACAAAGGCTAATAGAGCTAAAGATACTACAAAAAAGAATAACAGCAAACAAGTTCCACCGCACGCGAGTTCCCAACTCCATCATAGCAACAGCCGAGGAAAACCTATCCTGCATCACCAATCATACCCCGAGTACGCTTCCCCTTCATCCAAGCCACTCTCAAGAACACAATGTCCAGAATCTCTTTGACGATTTGCCTCACCGGTCGAAAAACACTTGTAAAGATGTAACACCCCAAAATAGGGGTTAACAAAAACTTCCATAAAACGGAAGAGTGGTACACATAACCAAAGTGAAAGTATACATAATCATCATTACAAACCAATAATACAAATACTTAGTTAATGTATCACTACTAAAAGACTACTAGCCTGGTTGCCCAATACTATAGCAATCCAAGATCAAAAGAGTGTTGGGAAGTTCTAATGTCAATCTTCCAATTCTTTAACCTTTCCACATCAATCCCAAGCTCACACCCGTTCTAAACCTTCTTGTGTCCGGAACCACTAATATCTGTAACACAATCAAACACATAGCAAGTGTTAGGCTTTTAAAGCCTAAGTGAGGTTTACACATAATACATAGATTATAATCATAACATGTAGGAAGAACAATTCGATACATTCACAAATTGGATTCCATGGAGAAGGTCCATATCGCTACCCAGTTACATCATAATCGAAGATATACCTTGATCGATACCCCACGGCATTGTCACAAGGCATAACACAACGGAAAACCCCACGGTATCCGAAGGTATGAACGAAATACACTTACCCCACGGTATGTATGAATATATCTTCCAATGCATACTAGGTGCTCCTCCAATTAAGTGAATACCAAATATGTTACTCCAAATAAGATTCAAAGCATATTAAGCGCTTTAACAATGGTCCAACCATTTATCATAATAAATACTACTTCCATGTAGTTCACATACATCCACATGTATTAATTCCATTCCATTTGAATTCATTAATAAACCACCATGTTTACAATTCAAGAATAAGTCCATTTGGACCATTAAGCCACCGGTTCATCATTAAGACGTTTATTAAGCCATCATGTCAATTTCACATACCATTGATATATAATCAAACCAAACTCTTAACATCAACATTCATCATGGCATACTAAGTAATAAACACAATTAATCCATATTAACTTACTTAAACTCCTCTTGTTACCATCTTAACCATTAAGAACATATAACTCAAGATTTTACCTTAATAATACAAAATCAAGACAAGAAATGGTAGATAAGCATAACAAGAACATTTAGTTACAGATTACTCACCTTTAATCTTTTATTAGTATAACCTTACTTGAAGACCTGAGCCCTACTTCTCCAATCAAGATGAAATGAAGATACCAAGCCCTAATTGAAGTTTAATTGTTAAGATTCATATAACACTTACTTGAATAAGATTAGGATTAAGAGATGAAATTACCTTAGGTTTTATGAAGAAATCGTTTGCAAGATGAGGAGCAGAGCTAAATTTTGATTTTGAGAGTTCTAAGTGAAAAGTGAGATGAGTAATGACTAAGGGGTGGGTTTAACCCTCTATTTGGCACGTCAGGTAATTGGCGCCAGTCGTCGGCGCCGATGGATCGGCGCCACTCCATTGGCGCCGGCTTCTGTTTGCCAAATCTTCCCACTTATACTAATTTGGCTGTAACTTCTTCGTTAGAACCCCGTTTTTACCCCGGAAAGTACCGTTAGGCTCGTATTCAAAATACCCATCCAACTAATCTATAAAATCTACTATTCCACTTCATCATCTATTTTTCATAAATTTTCTTAAGAAATAAACTTACTAATTTCTATCGGAAGTTATCAAATAACAAGTAACGATCACGGAAATTACTTAAGATGTCA
This sequence comes from Saussurea involucrata, assembly GCA_033807775.1. Lineage (NCBI taxonomy): Eukaryota > Viridiplantae > Streptophyta > Magnoliopsida > Asterales > Asteraceae > Saussurea > Saussurea involucrata. Next base: position 73,222,241 of record CM066317.1, on the reverse strand, counting down.
ATCATAATCTAAAAAGTCAAAATATGAAGAAATATTAGACCTACTATTACTTACGAGGATTTTCCGGGTGTTACAATTCTCCCCCACTTGAAATAGATTTCGTCCTCGAAATCTTAGATTAAGAAAACAAATGTGGGTATTTGTTCTTCACAGTTACCTTGTTCAGCTCTCTATAATCTATACACATACGCATTGAACCATCTTTCTTCTTTTCCATCTTAGCATTAATCACATATGCCAAGAATACCTTACAACTTTTTTTTGTACACATTTCCGCGCCGTCAACATAGTCATAAACGCCATTTCTCCCTTCCTTCGATCTCCATACATGACAATAGGGTTTCCGTCAGAAGATGGTATACGAATTAGCTTCTTAGCACACACAATTTCAGCTTGAATTTCTGCTAACCAATCCATCCCAACTACTACATCAAAATCCCCAATCAAAATTGGCATTAACTCTATCGGAAAATTCTTCCCTTCTAACTCTAGCGGACATCTCCGCAAAACATCCCTTACCACAACATTTTCACCGTAGCTATTTCTACTAACAAAGCTTCATCTAACTGACTAACAGGCAATTTCAATTTTTTTGAACAAATGTTAATGACACGAATGAATAACTTGCACCAAAATCAAATAAAACACGCGCAGGTACGGAGTTTAGGAAAAATACCTGACACTACATCCTTTGAACTTCTAGCCTCATCAGTCGACATTTGAAATGCCCTTCCCATTGCCTTTGGTGGTTCTGACTTGGGTTTCCCAGATCCGCCTGTCTTCAACCTTGGGCAATCTCTCTTCACGTGACCCGGCTCACGACATTCAAAACAAATTATCCCTTTTATTGAACAATCTTGCATTAAGTGCCCGACTTTTCCACATTTACTACAAGTTAGAGGACCCTGAAATTGACGAATGTTACACGGACCCGCATGAGATTTCCTGCATTGATTACACCATCTAGCCTCGTTACGATTATCTCCAACTTCATTCCCCGAGAATGGTCTTTGCTGACGAAAATTTCCAGATGACCCTTCCCATTTCCTTTTCTCACTTGTTGGTCCACTTTCCAACTTTCCTTGAACCAAATCATCTTCTATCCGCAAGGTTTCTTCAATTGCCTCTTGTATGGTTGAAACCTTAGCATTTCTCAAAGCAGTCTTCATACTAGCCGGTAATCCCCTTTGATATGTCTTTATCTTTGTTTTCTCGTCCGGAGCTAAGTGTTCGACCAAATTTAACTTCTCTAAAAACAATCTGGAGTATTCCATAATTGACATGTCTCCTTTCTTCAACCCACGGAACTCATCTTCAATCTTATCTAGTGCCCGCTCACTGCAATATTTTTGAAGAATTTTCTTTTTGAAAGCTGCCCATGTGAACTTGGCCAATAGTGCCGGTGCGATTGATGATCGCGTAAGATTCCACCATGTTAGAGCTTCACCCTTAAGGAGATGAGATGCAAATTTAACCTTTTGAGAGTCTTCACATTCGCTAGCCTCAAAAGACATTTCAACTTCTCGAATCCAGTTCATACATTTAGTGGGATCAGTAGTTCCTGCAAACTCTGGAGGTCTACATCCCAAAAACGTCTTGTATGTGCATCTCCGTTCCTTTCTTCCTTCCCGAATAGTCGTATCTGTTTCCGTATTCAAAGTATTTTCCAAATTACCTTGCCCATTTAAAGCATTTTCTGCCATTGTCTCGCGTTGTCGAATGCTGTTATCTCTGTCATCCAACGTCTTCATAATTCGTTCCTGTTGTTGAGTCATAGCAGATTCCATGGCTCGGAGCATACTATTCCTCAACCGAGTTTCAAGCGCGTCTTCTTCCGCTACTGGGTTCGATGTACCAATGTTAAGTTTCGATACATTTTCTGCCCCTCTGCCTAAATTACGTGGTCTCGGAGAATGTCTAGTGGTTGCTTGGTTTTCAGGTTGGTCAGCAGTAGATTCAGATGCTGACTGACCATCACGCGGTTGCTGCACATGACTACGAGTATTCACCATTTCAGTCTGTCAAGCACGCGAGAAGGAGGTAAGAATCAGACTAATTTTGTGTACTAATACACTTATCAATTACCATAATAATAGAGATCAAGTACACTTACATAACAACATATTCATAATAACATTAGCTAGATGAAATTATGAACATGTACTATACAAGTATTCTTATTACCATCATTATAATTTTCAACAAATGTATTTTCACAATTCCTAACACTCTCCCATCCTATGTTATCTACCCATTCAACAATATTTCAATCTTATCGTTCTCAGCTTAAGTCTAGGCATACTATAATCATACCTAGTTCACTTAAACTAGAGCTCTGATACCAACTTGTAACACCCCAAAATAGGGGTTAACAAAAACTTCCATAAAACGGAAGAGTGGTACACATAACCAAAGTGAAAGTATACATAATCATCATTACAAACCAATAATACAAATACTTAGTTAATGTATCACTACTAAAAGACTACTAGCCTGGTTGCCCAATACTATAGCAATCCAAGATCAAAAGAGTGTTGGGAAGTTCTAATGTCAATCTTCCAATTCTTTAACCTTTCCACATCAATCCCAAGCTCACACCCGTTCTAAACCTTCTTGTGTCCGGAACCACTAATATCTGTAACACAATCAAACACATAGCAAGTGTTAGGCTTTTAAAGCCTAAGTGAGGTTTACACATAATACATATATTATAATCATAACATGTAGGAAGAACAATTCGATACATTCACAAATTGGATTCCATGGAGAAGGTCCATATCGCTACCCAGTTAAATCATAATCGAAGATATACCTTGATCGATACCCCACGGCATTGTCACAAGGCATAACACAACGGAAAACTCCACGGTATCCGAAGGTATGAACGAAATACACTTACCCCACGGTATGTATGAATATATCTTCCAATGCATACTAGGTGCTCCTACAATTAAGTGAATACCAAATATGTTACTCCAAATAAGATTCAAAGCATATTAAGCGCTTTAACAATGGTCCAACCATTTATCATAATAAATACTACTTCCATGTAGTTCACATACATCCACATGTATTAATTCCATTCCATTTGAATTCATTAATAAACCACCATGTTTACAATTCAAGAATAAGTCCATTTGGACCATTAAGCCACCGGTTCATCATTAAGACGTTTATTAAGCCATCATGTCAATTTCACATACCATTGATATATAATCAAACCAAACTCTTAACATCAACATTCATCATGGCATACTAAGTAATAAACACAATTAATCCATATTAACTTACTTAAACTCCTCTTGTTACCATCTTAACCATTAAGAACATATAACTCAAGATTTTACCTTAATAATACAAAATCAAGACAAGAAATGGTAGATAAGCATAACAAGAACATTTAGTTACAGATTACTCACCTTTAATCTTTTATTAGTATAACCTTACTTGAAGACCTGAGCCCTACTTCTCCAATCAAGATGAAATGAAGATACCAAGCCCTAATTGAAGTTTAATTGTTAAGATTCATATAACACTTACTTGAATAAGATTAGGATTAAGAGATGAAATTACCTTAGGTTTTATGAAGAAATCGTTTGCAAGATGAGGAGCAGAGCTAAATTTCGATTTTGAGAGTTCTAAGAAAAGTGAGATGAGTAATGACTAAGGGGTGGGTTTAACCCTCTATTTGGCACGTCAGGTAATTGGCGCCAATCGTCGGCGCCGATGGATCGGCGCCACTCCATTGGCGCCGGCTTCTGTTTGCCAAATCTTCCCACTTATACTAATTTGGCCGTAACTTCTTCGTTAGAACCCCGTTTTTACCCCGGAAAGTACCGTTAGGCTCGTATTCAAAATACCCATCCAACTAATCTATAAAATCTACTATTCCACTTCATCATCTATTTTTCATAAATTTTATTAAGAAATAAACTTACTAATTTCTATCGGAAGTTATCAAATAACAATTAACGATCACGGAAATTACTTAAGATGTCAATCATAATCTAAAAAGTCAAAATATGAAGAAATATTAGAACTACTATTACTTACGAGGATTTTCCGGGTGTTACAAAAGATACGGCGGTTCCTCTCCTGCCAAACAAAATAAACCGAAGCCGAAAGTGCCAACCTATGGCTAACAGACTTAGGACCAACATTTGGAGTAGCCAAGGCCGCAAAAATATCATCCCATAAGCTTGGAGAGCCACACCACCCCACTTCTTTACACACAACCACCCAAATTTCTCTAGCAAACTCACATTCGAAAAAGAGATGTGAATATGAGTCCATACGTGTTTCACAAAACACACATTTTAAAACAGGTGGAACATCCTTCCACATACCCATAAGATCATACGTTGGGAGACGTCGTAAGCACGCAAGCCACATACAGAACGCATGTTTAGGAATGTTTCCCTTAAACCAAACGTTCTTACACCACGGTATTTCCTCATGCAGACCATCCAACGATCGATAGGCGTCCTGAACCGTAAAATCAATCAAGTTGTGCTTCATATCAACCCAACATACCTTATCCCGAACACCATGAGTTAAAATAGGAAGTTGGACATCCGCAAGGTCCGAATAACGATCCACCCAAGATTGTGGCCAAGCACCATCGATTACATCATAAAGATCCCGAACGGTAGAAAAGGCCGTGAAATCATGCGAAGTAATGAACCGAAAAGAAACAATCGACAATAGCCGCCCACAAGAAAGCCATGCACCATCCCAAGCGTTCGTATCATTCCCGTCACCAATAGCCACTCGAAAAAACCTTCGAAGATAGGGTCGAAGATTCATTAGTTTAACTAAAATCCAAGACCACGACAAATTTTTCCTCGCCATCCAAAATGGCAAATCTCGAACAAAATGAGTATAAACCCATCGGACCCAAAGAGATTGTCGCATCTGAATTAAATCCCATATATTTTTAGCGAGAAGCGCCCGGTTCCAAGTGGCCATCCTTTTAATGCCGAGACCTCCACATTCCCGAGGCTTGCCGACATTATCCCAAGCAACACGACACTTCCCCTTTGATGACTCGCCATGGGCCCATAAAAAATCCCGAAATAATGCCTCAATTTCATGAATAACACCCGATGGCAGCTCAAAAATGGCCATCCAATAAAGCTGAAGAGATTGGAGGACCGAAGAGATGAGTTGCTTTCGCCCTCCAAAAGAAAGGAACTTAGATTTCCAATTATGTATACGACTCCGAACCTTGTTCACCAAAACACCAAAATCCGCCACCCTAAGCCTTTTTGGTGACAACGGAACACCCAAGTAGCGGATCGGAAACACTCCCGTTCGGAATGACAGACATGCAAGGATCGCCTCCCGCGTATCGTAGGGAACATTACCAAAGAAAACTTCGCTCTTAGCTATATTAGGAGCGAGTCCCGATCGTTGTTTAAATATATGAAGAGCCCTCTTAAGAATTTCCACCGAATCCACATCCCCACGAGTGAACACAAATAAATCATCTGCAAAGCAAAGGTGTGTGATCTCAAGACCCTCACACCCCTTATGGTAACCAAAATAGGAAGCCTCTTTAATACACCGCCGAAAGATCATAGAGAAACCCTCCATAACAATAGTAAACAGATAGGGAGAGAGAAGGTCACCCTGCCTCAGACCTCGAGAACCTTTAAAATGGCCATGAGAATCACCATTAATTTCAATTGAAAACGAGGGGGAAGAAATCATCTTCTTAATCCATGCAACCAAAACCGGATGGAATCCCATCCCCTCAAGCATAATAATGAGATAAGACCAATCAATGGTATCATATGCCTTTTGCACATCAATCTTAAAAGCACACCTCGGAGGGCCCGAATCAACATGGTAACCCTTAACAAGTTCATGGGCCATCAAAATATTATCCGATATCCTTCTCCCCGGAATGAACGCCGATTGGGCCTCCCCCACCAAAACATTCAAGGACTCTTTCATACGGCCAACAATAATTTTGCTAATGCACTTGTAAATTACCGAGCAACAAGAAATAGGGCGGAATTCAGTTACCTTTGTAGCGTTTGCTTTCTTCGAAATAAGGCATAATAAAGTGTGGTTTAGCTCCTTTGAAAGATGACCCCGATAGAAAAAATTATGGATAGCAATGGACACATCCGGTCCCACTACATCCCACGCCTTCTTAAAAAACTTTGACGAAAAACCATCCGAACCGGGGGCTTTCTCATTTCCAATTTGAAACATCGCTTGCTTGATTTCCATATCAGTGATACGACAATTGATACATGTTGTGTATGTGGTTTTTCAAAACCAAGTCTAGATATGGTGATAGATAATACAATATCTTCACTGGCGATTTCAAACGTTGAAGTTTATGAAACATAAGCATGAAGCATTTGATATGATTCAAGTTGTTTCAAAGTGAAGATTAAGAAAACAACTCAACTGGACCAGTAAAGTCTTTTTTGATATAGGAGGATAGTAACTAAACCAAGAACTCTTGGATCATCTTAGAAATTGTATATATCCGAAAGGATGAACCGAACCTTATTAAATATGGTTCGCTCTATGATGAGTAGAAGTACTATTCCTATATCAATTCGGAATTTCTGTCCTAGTTACTGTAAACCGTATTTTATAACACCAACCAAAAGGTAGACAAGACACCTTATAAGATTTCGTATGAAAGTTTTTCATCCTTAGTCTTCGTTAAAGGTGTGGGTTTATGAAGCTCATGTAAGACAATAAGCTTCAAGTAAACTCGACCCAAAATCTACTAAATGCCTACATTGTAGAATATACTATAAATTGTTTAAGATACCGATTCTACAATCCCATAAACAATAAAATTGTTTATTGTTCCAAAGCCAAGTTCTTAGAAAGCAAGTTTTTAATGGACAAGGCAAATGGGAGATTTAAGGAACTTGAAGGAAATCAAGAACCTCATGCACTTATTGGTTGGCACTAGTTATCAAACAAAGGTTGTTGAAACTGAGCAATTTGATTGATCAGAAACTTTGTAAAAACACCAAGTGTTCGCAAATCTAGTGGAATCATTCAGAAATCCGAGAAATATCGATTTCTCATGACTAATGAAGAATGATGTATGATAGGTTTCTAGTAAGCCCATCAACTACTAAAGTGCTATATCAGATTCTGAATCTGATGAGTGGCTTAGAGTCATGAACACTGAGATGCAATCCATTCATGGATCAACACAAGTATCACAAAGCTGGAATCTTCATTTTGACAAGAAAATTAAAAGTTTTAATTTTCACCAAAATAAAAGATGACTCATGCATTTACTAAGAGGCTAGTGGGAGCGCAGTAAAAATTCCTAATGTTGTATGTGCAAGACATACTAGTATTTGGAAATTAACCTTCCGACTTAGCAAAACATCATGTTTTGGCTCGGACAGTATTTCCTTAATAAAAGACATAGAAAAGGCAAATTTTATTCTTGAAATAGAGATCTTTAAAGTTGGATCAAGACGACTTATAGATTTAAATCAAAGTGCATATGTTGACATCATCTTGAAAGGTTCAAGATGCAAGGCTCTAAAGGTAGTTTCTTGCAAGTATGATATGACATCATTTTGAACATGTCTCAATGTTCTAGCACAAAGGCTGAGCTAGATAAAATGATTGGTATTCCATATGCTTCGGCAATTGGATCTATCATATATGCCATGACATGCACTAGATCGAGTGTATCATAATGCTTTAGAGCATTAGAAGAAGAAACCAACGAAATACAAGGGAAGGTCATTGGATGACTATAAAGAACAATTTAAGGTACTTACGAAAAACCAAGGAAGTGTTCCTTAACTGAGGGTTGGAAGAAAATCATAGTAAAATGTTACACTGATGATAGCTTCTATAAAGATCGAGAAAGTTCTCGACCATAAAAGGGGAATGTCTTCATTATGAATGAAGAAGTAGTTCGTTTGAAAAGGTTCCAAGCGAAAGTAAAATTGCATAATACACTACAAAATAAGAATACACTGCTGCTTTAGAAGCTGCAAAAGAAAGATGCTTGGATGAAAGAGTTCATTGAAAAGCTAGGTAGATGCCTCCCATTCAGGATCACCTAGAAATCTTTTGTGAGAATGCGGGTGCCATTACGCAAGCTAAAGGACTCGATGTCACATCAGAGTACCAAGCATCTACTCCAAACATTTAACTATATTCGGAATAAAGTTAAAAGTAGAGATGTTAATATTCACAAAGTTCACTCAAATCAAGTTTCCTTTTGGGTGGACCCATTCACGAAGCTCTTTTCATAAGCTAAACTTGAAGGGTCATGTTTGAGCTATAGGACTTCGTTATTCTAGTGATGGGATTTGATTTGAATTTAGTATTAGGATATTGGAACAGTTAAGCAACAAGTATAGTATTTAGTTAGATATATAGGATATGATCTTTTTTATACTCGTTGTGTTCTATATTAGCACGTTTTTAATCCCTGAATAAACCAGTTATTCTAAATGGATTGGGAACAAGTGTCATTGTTGTGGGAACAACCATAAAGTAAGACTAATATGAATTGGATTGGTTGACTTTTAAGAGTAAAAGTGGCTAAGTGTTGCAACCAAGTTCATAGGTACTTGTTAGGGAACAAGTACTGGACCTGACCCGTTTCAAGATCACTTCATGGATCGTCGTCATAAGTGATTCTTGAATAAAAGGTAATATCTTTGTATCCTTCGACCCGAGATGCATATTAGGGACTTGAGTGTAAGGAGTACTATGCTTTGATATGGTCAAACGCTGATCTTTAACAAGGCAGTTATAAAGGCCATCATTAGGTATAGTATGACCTACATAAGAGGCGTATGTATTCAAGAGGAGATTTGTTCCTCTAAATAATTTAAGAGTGAGACATCTAAGGCGCCTTACCAAAAGTTGAACAATAGATGAGAATGATAGTGATCCATGTCTCGTGTGATGTCCGAACAAAGGGATAACTGATACCACACTTTATACATCAATTAAAGCTATGAGCTTGTGGGAATTGGATATTGTTGAATGGCACTTACACTCATACATTGTTGGGGGCAGTGAGATGTTGCTAGACGTCCACCACTGTCTATATCATTCTATAATGCAATCTTGAGCAAGTGGGAGATTGTTGGTTCTATGTGCTCAAGAATGATTATAAAATAATATTACCGGTAATATATGATCCTATAGGGTCACACCGAACAACAAGTAGACACCGAATTAATATTTATAAGAATTTGATTCTTGATAAATATTATTATTTCTTGATAAATATTATTAATTATATTATTGAATATAATTCATAATATTAGATGCAAATGAAAGATTCTAGTTTATTAATTAATATGATTGGGTCATATGTAACTAGAATTAAAAGGAGAGACTTTAGAGATAAAGTTTAGAATAGTTAAAATTGTGATTTTAACCCTTTTAAACTAGGAGGGTTAAAAGGAAATATTGCATGGAAGGCTCTAAGCTTATTCGACCATTTTTTGGCCAAGTAATAAGTTGTTTGTGTGCATGCATTTTTCTTGATTTCTAGTAAAAAGAGAGAGCACACTTGAAAGTATAATACACTTGATTTTTGGCTCTCTCTCTCCCTCCCTTCTCCTTTCGGCCGAAACCACCAAGAGTGGTGGTTTTGGTGTTCATTTTGCTATCCATTCTCTTGTAGTCTTGGATACAAAACTCAAATCTTGCATCATCAAATAATAGGAACTAGCATTCCGGAAGGTGTCGTTGCTTGTGGTGGATACCGCTAGAGGAGCTCTCTTTTGGGTTCTACATTCATCACCAACATCCAACCTCCCCTGAGGAACCAAAGGACTACAAAGGTTGTAATCTTGAACTTTCTTGCTACATCCTTTTATTTATCTTTTCATACATGTAACAAGATCCTTGGTGGGAATAAAAATGGTTTTATGTTTTTGTTCAAATATTAATTTTTGCTTTCGTTGCGTAAATTTTTTATCTCTCATGAGTTTTTGAAACCCATGTTTTGAACATAAAATCCCAACAGATATATCGGAAAATGAGATTAGTTCCATCATGGTACATGTTTCGTGTTTTCTTTTTATTTCGCCAAATTGTACATAATACTTTATCGTTGTTCTTTTGTCCAAATTTTTATCGCAAGTAAAGAAGTTTGGGGTGGATCTAGACGTTTTGAGTTATGCAATTATGGAGCAAAATTTGAAATATATATTTTGTGATGAGTATTGATCTAAATTACCACCTATACCAAAAACATGCATTGAAATTTGTTGAAATATAAAAACACTATATACCCTATGGGAACACCAAAACCATTTTCTTAAAGAGCAATTAGGACCTTCATGTGGTCATCCTTCTCTTTGCCATTTACATCCTAAAAATTTGCAACCTCAAATCAAAAAACATAGTTCACTATAAGATAAGACACAAAACATTGAAGTGATGATGATTTGAAAGTTAGAGAAAAGCCTCGTGGTATAAGATTTCTAGAGGATTGTCTTCAAGGTTTTGTGAACAAAAAAAGGTAAAGATTTGAAGATGACACAAACCTTCACTGGGGACCAAAAGAAAATCCCAAAATCGGGACCTTAGGGTGAAGAATCTGGTACTTGGTAAGCCATGTTTCAAGAGCATACATCCCTTGCAACAGAAGACTTAATTTTTACTTCTTAATGTATTATCCTTCTTTGTGTGTACGGTAAGAATCCTAAATACAAAAACTTCACACATACAAAGTCAGCATCACCTCATTTTCGGCAGTTAGTAAAATACGTTAGTGTACATACCCAATTTGGAGGAGATTTCGTACTTTTTTCTATTGTTGTTCCCTGTTCTTGGAGAGAGGATTGATTTCTAACCATTGTATTTAGTCAAAAGTTATAACAAACCATTAAACTTTCATAAATGCAAAAAAACACAATTTACATATGTTAAACGGAACATACATTAGGCAAAAATGGTTTGATTTATTATTTATCGTTTTTTCTTCCATCCTCAGACATGTCACCCAAGACAGAATCTACTTGGTGCAAGGTCCCAAAAGTGTCACTTGTCTTACTATCTTGAAGATTTGGTATTCGGATTGTAAAATGAAGCAAGTTCAACCTTCTTTCCTTTCACTTATTCTAAAGAAATATGAAAACAATGGAAAACAATTGTAAGCTCTTACATTGGTAGCCTCGATAAAGATAAATGTCAAATGCAGCATGGTCACCATAATAGTAGAAATAAAAATCACATTCATTTGCATAACATTGTTTCTCATTAGGTTATCTAATGTGCTGGCAGACCTCCAATATACACAATATCCAGTGTAATTGCAATCAAGAGTAATATGCATAATCTTGGGAACCAAATCACATGAAATTGAAGGACCATAGTTAATGAAAAGCAACATGAAAAAAAAGTAATGCTACTTTATCTAAAATAAAGTAAGAATAATTTAGATCATGAATAAGTAAGGTTGTAATTCACATCACAAATAAAGATCTGTGGAAAGAGTTATACAAGGTTATAATTCACAACACAAATGAAAAAGGTTATACAAGGTTGTAAATTACTACATATGAAATTTGGTAAGCTTCATCCATTGAACCTACGGAATTGAGCACAAACTGAAAGATGTTGCAAATAATGGAACTCAAAATCAATATGGTGCAAGGAAAGGTACCACAAAGAAAACGAATTTAAAGCATTGACAAAGAAAACAAAGGAGGTAAGCAAGCGTACATCAGTTTATCTGTAAAGTTCCTTACATACTAATAACATAACATTCAGCAACAAGTACCACATGGGTAGCCCATCTCCAACATCCATTACAACACCTCTCGTCTCACACTAAACAAAAATAAAATGGCTTCTATACATATTAAACTTGAGGTACATTGAACAAATAGAAAAAGAAGTTTAAAAATGCATCAAGTAATTCATGTTGTGCCTAATTGCAAGGGTCTTAATTGACTACATTGACTTAATTTCCAACAATGACTTAATTTAAACATATGATTTCGAGTTTATAGATATAAGACAAGGATAGTCATATAATGAAGCAAACAACAGACCAACTCTGAAACCAAAATCTATATAAATGGTAACCAAAGACCAGATGGAAGCGCTCATTCAAACTGATCTAGAAGTAAAAATCATTAAAACAATATTATAGAAGTAATAATTAACAAAGATTTGGTAATTATAAGTCAAATAATTCGATGTGAACTTACAAGTTCGTGGACAAATTTTTTAATCTCCATTGTTATAAGCTTAAAGCACACTGAGAAGAAACCCAAAGATAACCAAAATCGATCCACGTTTTTTGTGTTTAAGCAAACAACAACTTAAAGAAAAGACGCAAAATCGATTTTAAGAAGAAACCAAAATCGATTTTAAGAATGTGAATTCAAGTATTTGCACAATGAAATCTTGTATTGATTGAGAGAAAGTCACAATATGTGAGTTAGATCCACTTTCTCTCTCTAGACTCTCTCTAGTCATCTCTCTACAAGATACTCTACCACGTATGCTTTAGACTCTCTTACACTCCCTTACAACAAATGTATTTATACCTTTCACTTTTACAACACTTTACATTAACTTTGACCCTTATACTAACTAATACAAGACTTTGACTATTGTTTGACTATCACTAAATCTAGAATACATTTATATGCACTAACAATCTCCCCTTATGGATTCAAGATTTAAAAAAATTATGATACCAATCTTTAGCTCTTTGTGATCTTCAGATCATCAACGCTTTTAGCTCTTTGAAATATCTCAGACGAATCTTCAAATAAGCTTTATCTTCAAAAATCCACTTTGACTGCTTAAATCTTCATCTGTCTCTTCTAAATCAAATAGTCACAAAGTCTCGAATCATAAACTTCAAATCTTTGTAGCGTTGATCAAGGTCTTCAAAACAAAATCTTTATATCTACAAATCTTCGTATCGTTGATCTTTGCATCTTTGAGCTTTGACAAATTTCTTCAGTCTTTGATCATGGACTGGCTTTGAGCTTTAACTGGCTTTGAGGTTTAAAACATTGTTGATTGATCTTTAAGTACGAACTGTCTTTGTATCTTCATCTCTTTGAATTATGTCTCACACATGAACAAACTGTCTTCGACTTATCTCTCGGAAACTCTTTATCTTGAACTTCTTGAATTGCCTTTCTTTGACTATGGCAAATATCTCCTTGACTTTTAGAAATTGAAATACTAAACTTTTCCTTTTTGATGATTGTGAGCATCATGATTGTGAGTCCAATCTAATCAAGTAACAATGATAAGAACCAAGAGATCTTCAATGGATTGAGAGAGAAAGATACAAATGAGAATGAGATCTAGTTTGTCTCTCTAGACTCTCTCTCTAGAAAGTCATCAATCTATTACAATCTCTCATGTATGAATGAACTCCTCTTACTTTTCCTATTACGAACACCCTATTTATACCTTTTGATTATTTCACTCAATACATTGACTTTGACCCTCTTTTACTAGACTTTTACTATTTACAAGTATTACAACATGTTGACTTTGACTTTGACTTATCACTAAATCTTGAATACATTTTTGCTCTAACAATGATCATCAAACCTCTTTTCAATTTCAGCATTCTCTTTGAGTATCAGTAACAATCTCCTTCATTTGAACTGTTTAACCGTCAATTCCAAAATGCATGTATCCGAATCTTTTAAATTTAGACAAAAAATGAAAGTTGTAACCCTGAATCACCGAATGAAATAGTTAAAATTCCTGTAAGTTGCACAAAGCCACTTAGAACAACAGATGTACTTTGGAAAGGAGCTTTTTGATGTTCACTCCTTCTGGGATTCCATTCAATCATCGAAAAATATAATGGAATTTCTATGAAGGTTATGATAAGAAAACATATTCCTTGTGCGTACGTGCAAGTATAGAAATGATTTAAGCAACTTATGCTTTGATAGACTCAAATTGTGTAAACTGTTGAGACAGCAACAAGTTTCCACAGACTCAGTGTGCATGATTGAAGTGCGAAGGTGGGGCAAACTTCCTTCTTTTTCAATATCCAAATCTTTCGAATGAAGATTGGATAGATTATATGTTGCATCCCCATGAAAATTGAAACATTTCATTTATTGAGAAAGAGATGAGTAGCTGGTGGGGTTAAAGCAAGAGTTGTCATTGGCTAATTGCCTATTTCAATGATGGTCACCAAAGAATGTGAACCAATCAGTAATGTGGTTGCCCGGCTAAGAAAAATGGTTGGTGCAGAGTTCTCTTATTCTTTTAACTATGTTTGCACACCATCTTTCTGTTTTTAATCCGCTTACTTCTAAGAAAACTCTCATTTACATTTTACCTCAATACAATTTGATTACTCAACCGTATGAGTTATCTCCCCCACTCCTCGATGTAGACCCCTCACCCCTCAATCACTCAAGGATAACTTCTTAGGTAGGAAACAATGTTAACGTGAATCCATAGAAGTTCTTCAAGCTCTCACACTGACCCCATGAAATTTTGTTCTAAAAAGATTGTGTTGTTCAACAATTTATCTTGAACAAATATGAATCTCAATATTTGAATTACATTGTCATCAGAATGTATGCTCCATGTTAGGACCATAAATGTCCTATAAAATAGAAAGTGATATAAAGAAATTAATGGGCTTATTAATTCTTATTTGTAAAAGTCGTAATGTGTTAATGGGCTTTAGTGCGTTAATGGGCTTGGGCCTTAATAGTCTTGGCCTAGGTATAAATAGTTTGCTTAAACCTAGTTGTTAAGTTAATCGTTCAGTAATCATTCTTATTATTCACATTGTAAACTCTCTGAACGATATTGAATCCTTTGGATGAAATACATGGATGACAACTTGAAATCATTGTGTTATTGATTGTTGATTCATCTAGTTATAGATATTACACTAATCTAGGATCCACAATTGGTATCAGAGCAGACAGACGCTAATTGATTCAAGGTATTCAAGTTTCCTGATGTTTATCGAATTGTATGTTTTCTTGAATTCTTAGTTTTGTGATTTATGCCAAACTGTTAAGTTCTAATCATTCGAATCTGTTTCTGTTGAATCCAGATCCGTGCAACGATTATGTTTGTGAATAAGCAAATAAGAACAGTTGATATGATTCACAAAGGCTGCCCACTTAGCTATTGATTTAGAGAGAATTACAGTGTAAAACAGAAAAGCTAAATGAGACAACTAGCTAATTTTCTAAGCTAAATGCACTTTATATATGCTGGGCCCGTGGTAACAAGCCCACGGCCCGTTCACTATGGACTAAGATTGAACAATTACAAAATAAACCCTTGAACTTAAAATCAACATAAATTCTACCCTAACAATCTCCCCCTTTGATTTGAAGTTCGAGTTCGCGCTCGATCTCTTGCCAGTTAAATACGTATCATTTGCGCAACGCGAAGTGAACCTCAAAGAATCTGATGGCGCGACGGTAGTCGAGACGTTCTTCAACCATATCCAAAGCAGTCTGAGCAGTTCTTTCATTCAGATTGGGTACATAGGATACCTTTGGATTTTCGGATTCGTGCTTGATGATCTTCCGAAGAGCGTCTTGAACTTTGAGCAGTGTGCCGTCGCAAAATCGATCTACCTGACTGAACCTCATAAACTTATTTTCTTTCTAAGCGTCGAGGAAGACGATCCCAAATTCCGGTTGAAGTAGCATTGCATTCTCGGGATACATTGACAGTTCAGGAGCTTTCAGATTCGGTTTGAGCAGATTTACCTTCTTCGCTCGGTTCTCGATTGCCATTTGAAAGTCCGTAAGATAAGAGATCATAATAGAACGGACGAGGAATCGACGAACCGCTTCGAGCGCCTTTGTTACAGCAAGCGGTCGGATGGTTCTGGTGCGAAGGTCTCTCAGAATAACCAGGAGGTCGAACGGATGGAGATGCTTAAAGTCAGCTTCAGAAAAAATCCATTCTTTTCCGTCTTCACGTCGAACAGTGAATACGGGAAAGACGATCTTCATAATTTTGTTTGGCTGAATCTTTAGCACCTCTGAAACTTTATGCTTAGTTCGTACCTGGTCTCTCGGGAGACACCGCTTCATGGCTTCTACGTATCGGAGTTGGCGTGCTGGATCAGGACTGTAGATGCCAAGACAGAAGGTAGGCTCGATCGGGCGAATTCGGTGAACAAACAGCTTCTTCATAGATTCCTCCAGATGAGGAATGAGGACCTTGATCTTCTCCCAGCGGTTTTGTTGCGGTTGAGGAAGGGGAGGAAGATCATAAGCTGTCGTTTGCTGAGGAGATGTCGGGATTTCTGCATTTGAGCTTTCGGGTTGATCTGAAGTCGTAGCGGGTTGAGTCGAGTGAACGGGAGGCGTACCATAGAGATTCTGAAGCAGAAACTGGTCGTAATCAACGTTGTCGTATTCATCAGTGGGAAATACCAAGTTTACCTCGAAGTTTACGGCTCTGGCAGCTTTTTTGTACCATGCGTCTTCGGTTTCCGGGTTGGTTTCACATGCTGGATCAATCATGGTGAGCATTGGCATGTCTGATGGTTCTTGTGCGACCAATTCATGTGTTGTACCCTCGGGCTTTTCAACCGTTGGGGCTTCGTCATCTAAAATATCCATGTCGATGACCATCTGTGCTAATGGCAACTCGGCTTCGAGTGTTGCTGTTGAAGTTGCCGCAGTTGGGGGTTCCTGTTGAACCACTGTTGTAGTTTCGGAAGTCACGATCTGGACAGTCTCGGTTTGGCGTAGACGCTTCTCCCCCTCACGGTGATCAGGATCATCCTGGTCATCGTGCTTGCGTTTGAGACCGCCGGCTTGACTCTTACAAGTGTCTTCTAGTGAGCGGACCCTCTCAGACAGCGTGGCAAGTTCTTTGTTGTAGTCGTTGAGGGTCGAGTCAATGGCGTCAAGGCGTGACGTGATGGACGAAGATGGAGCAGTGACCTGTGATCGGAGAACGGATATCAGGTCTGCTTCGGCAGATGCGGTTGTGTCGGATTCCTGGAGCAGTTGGGCTAAGAGCATCGTCTTCAGGGTGTCCACCGAGTAAGTAGGTTGCGGTTGAGTCGGTGGAGGCACATAGGCGGTGTTAGTGTCAATGATGGGGCCCTTTCCTTTGATAGCATGCATCGCTTTGGCAAGTTCAGCGGCTACCTGTTCCTGCATTTTGTGCTCCATAACCTGTTGGACAGCCTCAAGGGTGCTGTCCAGAGACCCTTTTGACATAAAGTCGGGTAAATTAACGCCGGGCTCACTTAGAGTACCCGTTGAGGTATCTACCTTAGAGGCAGAGCCACCTACGTTCACAGCTGGCGTGATATTGACTGTGGTAGGATTTCCGTCCAATCCTCGTGTTCCGTCAGTCGGAGACACTATAGACGTTTCGGTCGGGTCACTAAGAGCTGCGACTTGGTGTTGTTCCGCATCAAGTGTCCTAGGCGAAGAATGTTCAGTAACAATAGGCTCTAGACTCGATGGTGCACTCAAAGAAGTCGAGATCGGGGGCTGCTGGTCTCTTATTTCAACACCAACACTCTCCGAATGAGAGGCCGGTGGAAGTTGTGCTTGTTCCCCGTGTAATATTGAAACATCCGTCTGTCGTGAGACGGATGAGTGGATGAGGGGGTCGTGCAATTGTTCCGCTGGGTCCACGGAGTCTTCTTCAATACCCTGTCCCAACTCATGAGACAGGATAGCAGATGTGGCTACCCGGATATGACGTGGCTGGTTTCGCTCAGGAGCCTCGTTATCTTTACGGCTCAATCTTTCTTGGTTCGAGTTCGACCTTAACACCCTCCTTTTCACATGTGCTATGTCCCGGGGAAGGTCCCTCCGGCTCTGGCTGGACCATGGGATTCCCTAACTCTCGTCCATATGCTATCATAGGTAGGGTTTCAAGCATATGCATAGCACGGATATTATCCTGCTCCCCCTCAAAACATACATGGGGATTGACTTGCTCCCCCTCGGAGTGAGAGTGATATCAACACAAGAAAAAAATATTTATACTTTGTGAGAAAAACAGTGTGACTCTTCCCCTCGGATTGAGGTTGTTGATCCGCCATGGAATAGCTGTAAAAAGACCCAAAGTTAGAAACTGAGGTGGATAAACAAGTTCTGGTGCGTACCTTTGCATTAAGTGGCTCAATCTGATACAGATTGAGGACGGGTAGTGATGAAACAGGTACAGGACTGAAAATAGTAGGGGCGTCCGGACATAATAATGAAATTGCAAGACATTCCGGACAACACAGGTATCCGGACAAAAGATGTCCGGACAAAAGAGCATACCGGAGATGATGAAAGTTTCCGGATAAAATAAGCAATCCTGACAAAAGAGAATCCGGATGACATTTAAGAGAGACCAAGAGTCCGGATATGGTACCCGGGTACCCTTCCAATCCGGATAAGGACCCGGTCCGGAAACCTGTCCGGATACTTCTGGATTTTCAAGAATTTCCCTGATTCTTGACATTTTGCAAAAATAAAGCTATATGGATTTCAGAAACGAACCTTCTCTCGCTCCCCCTCCAACGGAGCATGGGGAAGAATTTGCTCCCCCTCAGATAGTGCAATGGAGAGTCCGACACACATAAAAACTTTTAGGCATTGAAAGAAAAACACTGTGTCGCTCCCCCTCAAAATGTGCGCGTAGAGTGAAGTGCACACGGGAGTATCCACACACAAAAAAACTTTTTAACATATTTAAGGAAAAAGTGTGTGTGACGCTCCCCCTCAACAGTAGAATAACATACCTGATAGTTGATCATGCTCCCCCTAAACACGTGAGCAGCTTGTTAGAGCACAAGTATAGACAAACCTCACGTCTTCTTAATATTGTTCCTTGTAGATCGTGAGCAGCTCCCTCCTTGAGGTCATGTGTGTGGAGCATCCAGTGTTTAAGGACCACACATGACCGTCCTGCAAAACAAATTTAGCGGACCTTCGGTACCCAGATTTGCCTGGGTCCGGGAGGGTTAGGTTTGGCACCGTTTGGGGAAGCTTGCTTTGTCCCAGCTTTCCCTTTAGGTAAAGGAATTACACTGTTAGAGGGAACTGGTTTTGGCACTTGTTTCCCCTTCGGTGCAGAATTTACACCTTTAGGAGGAACAGATTTTGTTGCAGCTTTCCACCTGGGTGCCGGTTTAACCTTAGTAGGAGCAACCCATCTAGGAGCAGGTTTGGTCTCCCGCTGTGGTTTAACCACTGATTGGTAACCCCGTTTTTGATAGTGTCCTTGCTGGTTATTACGGGGTATGCGTTTGGGTGTATGATTAAACCTTTGATATGACCCAAACCAATCATTATTCGCAATGTCATCAAAATCATTCCAACCACAACTAGAACAACACAAACGATCGTGTGATAATTGAATCAATTGCTGAATGGAATAAATTTTCATCGGAAAATTAACATCTCTATTAACAAAATTATTCCTATGATTCCAGGCACAATCGTTTTTGTTCATCCTAGGATGAAAGACGGTATTGAACGACTTTGATGCATCATCCTTGACAGATTCCTTGGCTGGCCACTTTGGTTTTATTTGTTTAGCGCGACCGGTTTTATCTGAAACAACAGGGACAGTGCGGTCAGTGACCTTTGAGGAAACAGGAATCTTAGTGGTCGGTTGTTCGGTCTTTTGCTACGGCTGTGTTTGTTTTTGAGAATTTGAAGCATTTTTAAGAATCTTGATCACAACCGGAGTCTTGGATTGAGAACAGTCGCCCTTTTGAAAATTGACCGGACGATTAACCACTGGAGACAAAAAGTCAGAATGACTTGGAAGAGGTTTGTCGAAAGAGAACGACTCAAACTCTCTATCAGAATTACCTTCGGAGTTCATGTATTCTGAAAAATCTATCTCCGGAATTTCAGGACTTGGATCGGTCGAGGAAGGCGAGGAACACTTTGTGCTCGTGTGTGTCGGGGAACTTGGTGCGGAAGCTAGGAAAAAATCAGAGTTCAAGTTCCGTGAAACACTCTTATCTTGGGAATCTAAATCGTCTTGTGTTGAAAAAGTTTTGCTAATAAAAGCTTTGCACGAAGACGTGTCAGATGAACTTGAGGAAAGTTCGGGTGAAATCTGCTTTTCAGTTTGGAGTTTGTCAATCTGCTCTTGAAGCTGACCATTACTCACTTTCTCTTGCATCACTTCTGTTGCCAAAGCAGACATTTGTGATGTGAGTCGATTGATTTCAGACCGAAGAATCTCCTGTCCTTCATCAGACATAACTTCGGTTTTGACCGGTTTTTGATTCTCAAGTTTTTCAAGTAAAGCTTGCTTTTCCATTTGAAAATTGGACCTTTCTTTCTCTAATGACTCCTCCAACTCGACAATCTTTGCTTCCAAGATGAGAGGGGGAACATAGAGTTTGAACTCGTCCGTCTCATTCTTGGTTGCTGGTGCTTGGTCCTCATCCTTTTGGGAGGAATCCTTGGGCTTAGCAACCTTATAGGGGTCGAAGTAGTCATTCGAGAGGTACTTCTTTGGATTTTTCTGATAAGAATAATTTAAAGGCTCATAACAAAATGGAAGTTGTATTCCTCGTTTGTGTGTGCGCTTATATTCCTCGGTTTCCTCTTCCTTTTCAGGTTCAAGAGGATCAGTCCATTGGATTGAATATTCCGGATACTTTTTATCTAACCCAAAGCAAGCAAAATCATACAAAGTTGGTGTAAACCATCTTCCCTTTTTCAAATAATGTGGGTTATCATATCCGATTCCCCATTCTTTGTTGAAATAGGTGAACTCTTTGGGTTTATTCAGAAAGATGGTTTGATCAGTTTGACCCCTTTTGTGGAGTTTGGTTTCAAGATCAAGAATTTTCGCAACAAACTCCTTGTGCTGAATTTGAAGAGCAGAGCATTGATAAACAATTTCTGCTTTTTCATTCAAGCACTGATCAAACTGTGACTGAAGTTCAGATAATTTGGCCCGTAGGTCTTTAGGTGCTATAAAAAGATTTTTGCATTTCTCCTTTAAAATAGCAGTTTCAGACTTATATTTTTCAGTTATTTTCTTTTGAACATCTAGCTTTTCGGTTAGAGACCTAATCTCAAGCAGTTGTTCTTTAGAAGTGGCCTTAAAGGTACCTACCCGTTCAGCAAGAGGTTTCACTCGGTCATAAAGTTCTGAAAAGATAGGTTCACATACCTGACACGGCCTTTTCATGTCTTCTTCAGCAGGAGACATCTTCAGTTGCACTGGAGTGATCGTCAGACGTGTAGATTGATTCAAAGTGTAAACCTAACGCAAGGCACTAAGAGTGGAATCCTAACGCAGGTTCTATGACTGGTATGAACTAAGAGTGATCTTACTGGATAGGAATCCAAGTAAGGGTCTGATCAGGAAGTGTCCGAATCAGATCAATTAAGAACAGTTCAATAAATCACAAAGTGTCCGGGTAAAACAAAGAATCCGGATGGCACAGATTCACGAATACTTAAATGTCCCCCTCCTGCGACTTAGCACGGGGGTCCCGGATAGAGAATCAGGAAAAACCAGGAATCCGAATGATATAGTCCGGATAGGTGAAGGAATCCGGATGTACTAAGTTTCCGGATAACAATGAAGTTTCCGGGTACAATGGATTGTCCGGATAAGATATGTCCGGAAACACTGGGTTTCCGGATACAAATGTTACCCGGATAGTATAAGGAATAGTGACTACCCGGATTGCAGAACATACCCGGAAAAATGACTTACCCGGAAAAACTTGATTGTCCGGAAAAGCTGGAAGAATCCGGATGGAAACACAAATGTCCGGACACTATCAACTTGTCCGGAAAACGCGGCTGTATTATCCGGACTCTGCGGCTGTTTTATCAGTTCGATCGATTTCTCAACTAGGGTTACTCAAGATTGTTCCTGAAAGATTAGAAACAATACCAAACACAAAAATAACACTAACCCAATTGATTTCTAAGCAAAAAGAACACGTTTTGATGGTAAAAATTCGATTTTTGTTGAAGAACACTACCAAAAAACTTTGATCTTAAATTTCTAAATTGACCAATCAAACGAATGAATTAGGATGTGAAAATTTGCAGAAACACTTATAACTATAATGCTAACACAACCCAATAATCAAAAACAACCAATTTCGACTGAATCAAAAAGTCAAGAATTCAAGAATAGTCAGACGAGTAAAAATCAAACTAACCAGAAATTGATGAATGAACCTTTGAATCGAATCCGTCTGTCTGCTCTGATACCAATTGTTGAATCCAGATCCGTGCAACGATTATGTTTGTGAATAAGCAAATAAGAACAGTTGATATGATTCACAAAGGCTGCCCACTTAGCTATTGATTTAGAGAGAATTACAGTGTAAAACAGAAAAGCTAAATGAGACAACTAGCTAATTTTCTAAGCTAAATGCACTTTATATATGATGGGCCCGTGGTACCAAGCCCACGGCCCGTTCACTATGGACTAAGATTAAACAATTACAAAATAAACCCTTGAGCTTAAAATCAACATAAATTCTACCCTAACAGTTTCTCCTAGCGTCATTAAGGTTTCTTCAAAGTTTTACAAGCTAATTCAAAGGTTTGAAGCTTTAATTTGAAAAATCGTGATATTGAGTTTTTGTGTCGGTGTTCTTAAAAATATTTGATTTTTCATCAAAGTAGTGTGTTTGTAGTAAAAATCGAAGTGGGTTCGGTTGTTTTTGTGTTTTTGGTTGTTTGCAAATCTTTGAGGAATCGATTCGTGAACCCTAGTTCATCCCCAGACCCAATCCATCGCTCAGCCGTTCTTTTCGGAAGTTCGCAGATCACACTATTCGGGTAAGTTTCCTTATTCAATCCGAACATACACTTGTCCAGACTCACACTCCAGTTGATCACTTTCTGGTATCGCAATCCGGACATACACTTGTTCAGGCTTTAATTATCCGGTCATTCTATCCGGACTCTTGCTATCCGGTAGTCTACCCGGATCTCTCACTTTCCGGATCTCTCACCCGGAAACTCTATTCGGATTACACAAGTACCGGAAACCACATCCGAACACTTCACCCGTACATTCACATCCGGATTCTTCCCGGAAACTCACTTTTCCGGATTCCCTATCCGGAAACCACACCCGGATTACATATCCGGTAGCGGGACTGTTGTTGCGTAGACTACACCCTGTAAAAAGTGTTTATAAATAAACATTGACGTAAGTATACATCTTGGCCTATTATCATCTTAAAACAAGTAATAATGGTACTAAGTACTGAATATCGATCCCACGGGGAAGCGTGGAAAAGTTTCTCTTTAAAAGTCCAGTTCGTAAAAGCGAGTTTCAGATGGCGAATTCGAAAACAATATTTTGTTGGAGGTTTGGTTAACAATTAAACTAAAATCAATTATAAAGAGAAGCACATGGTATAAAGTTCCATTGGGATGAAATTAATAGTTAGATAAAAAGACGAGCCGACATTCCTTGGTTATCTCAAGAGTCCACTATTTTATGATACAACGTACCGGGTGTCAATTCGTCAATTGTGATCCACCATAAAATTTAACATTGATTTAAATAACTTTGTACAATCATGCCATACGATACACCTTTTTATTTCATTATCGGTCTCGATCCCAACTTCAATTTATACCCCGAACTAGGACGCTTAGCCCATCATCGTTCGGTTTCTAATTATAAAAGATGTATTAACTAAGAAAACAATTAATGGAGATGGACAATACATAAACAAATTACAATAATTCTTGGTGAAAATACGTAACTTGTTATGCAAGTAACCAACTCTCGAGAGTGCAGTAAAAGTTTTAAGTGCGAAAAGTGAGTTAACAATTTCAAGAACAACAAGAATTATCAAATGAGAACTTAATGACGGCTTGAGATGGAAAATCTTGTTTTAAATGTAAAAATAAAACGAAAGGAATCATTAAGTAAACCACCACCGGTTATGGTTAAAATAAATTTCAACCAATAAGCTATGGATTTGGTTACTTAAAAAGCCCAAAGATTGATTAACGATGATTTAATTAAAATGAGTAGCTTGTGAAAGTAATTATAAAACACTTGGATTGTAGAGAAAAAACTTTAAGTAACTAAGAAATAGATTTTACACTTGGAAACTTAACAAAAACGTTAAACACAATTAACCGTGAACCAATGGAATTGGGAATCCGAAAGTATTAGTCGGACTTCCGGTTAACAATGCTAACGAAATTGTTTTATAACCAAAGTATAGAAATCGTAAGTTGGATTTGTAACTTGAGAAAACCGTAAACATTGAAAGATGGAAATTAGTAACAATTAACAAGCTAAAACCGTGAGTTGAGAAAAGAAAATCGATGGCAAGTAGCAAAATACAACCGTAAACAAGTTTAAGTAAGAAATCGATGGCAACAAGTTTTTATAAGAAGGCAAACACAAAGAGGTTAGTAACAAGATTAAAGGTGACAAAATATGAGATGTAAACACGTAAGTATGTAACAAACGAGATAAGTAACGGAAAGTCTTGATTAATATAACGGGAACGAACTATGGTTGAACCCGAGTGGTTCGAACCGTGAGCAAGAGGCACAATTGTGAGAACCGGCTCTATGCTCACTATATAACTACAACTACAAACTAAAACTAAGTATTAAGTGGTGTTGATTGAGGTTACGTGAGGCTTCTATAAATAGCAAGAAAATACTTGGAGAGGGGGAAATGACCATGGGTCATACCCATGGATCAAAGGATCCATGGGCCGAAAGCATAGGGCCAAGAGATATAGCCCACAAAAAGAAGCAATTCCAAGCCCATACAAATTGTTTTTGATAAATCCAAATATTCAGTCCAATGAGAGATGTTCGGCCGACCCAATGCTACAAAAATCGGCCCAAAGAGAGGTGATCCACAAATATTGCAAGTCCGGTCTTCAAAAATTGGAGTCTTCGTTAGCGTCCAAAAATTAGCTATCCGCTTTCTTCTTCCATATAGACTCCAAATAACCGTCTTTTTGCAACCTAAAGTAAGCAAAGTATATAATAAGCTTTTTGGATTGATTTTCATGTGATTTTATGCGTTTTTGGCCAACTTAATACCCAAGGGTATAAATTGTTTATTTTATGTAAACGTTACTAAAATTAATTAAAAGTGACTCAATGGGGTAACAAAATGGCACAAAAATTGGAATTATATGGCTAAAATAGAGTTAAATAAATAACCCTATCAGGGACCCCATGCTAAGTCGCCGAAGGGGGACATTTGGGTATTCTTGATACTGTCTGACGATCATCTAAGTGAAATTTAAGATGTCTTCTCGAGATTCTCTTGCAATGGGCAAACACAGTAATCCTCCATCCCTTGGAGAATCTTGTCAGGTACGTCTACCAACTCATAACACTTTAGTCGATCAGATTCACTGCTTGTTCAAAAGATAGAGTCCTGTAAGCTTACCACTAACGAACACTTGCTGGAAATATCCACTTTAAATGAGAAGTTAGTTGTCCAAAGTAAGGTTACAGAGAAACTTAAGTCTAATAATGCATATCTAAAAGAAAAGTGTGCAAACCTTTCCATAGCACCTAAAGACTTTAGGGCCAAGATATCTGATTTAAATGCAAAGCTTGATCAGTGTGAGGATGAGAAAGTTGAGATTGTCTATCAATGCATCCTCACTTTAAATAGATAATAAATAGCTTCTTTAAAAAATAAATGATCTTGAAATTAAGTTTTATAAACGAGGTCAAACTGATCAAACGATCCATCTGAACAAACCGAAAGATTTTAGGTACATTAACTCTGAATGGGGAATTGGGTACGATAACCCACACTATTTGAAAAAGTTCCTAACAATGGTGCCTACTTTATACAAATTTAATTTTCTAGGCCTTGATAAGAGATTTCCCCAATATAAAATCAAATGGACGAAACCACTCAATGAGAAGGAAGAGGAACGTGAGGAATATAAACGCAAGAATACGACTAAAATGCAACTGCCTTTTGCGTACGAAGTTCTTAACACATCTTATGAAACAAAGAAATCCAAATACCTCTCAAATGACTACTTTGATGGCTACAAAGTTGCCAAGCCCAAAGATTCCTCTAAAAAGGATTCTGTCCCAACAACTGAAACTAAAACAGAAATGGACGAGTTTAAACGCCATGTTCCACCTCTTGTTCAAGAAATGAAAATAGTTCAGTTAGAAGAGTCATTTGAACAGGAAAGGATTAAATTTCAAAAGGAAAAACAAGATCTTTTATCCAAACTTGAGAGTTTCAATTCCACAAAAATAAAATTCGTATCAATTGAGGAAAAGGAAGCACTTCAGCCAGAAATCAAATGGCTCACATCCAAACTGTCTGCCTTGGCAACATAAGTTATGCAAGAGCAAGTAAGCAAGGGTAAACATCAAGAGAAGTTTGATCACCTTCAAAATGAGAAAATCATTCTGTCTGAACCTTCCTCGAACTCATTTGATTAATCTTCTTGTAAGGCTTTTGTAGTAAAAATCTCTTCCAGAAAAGGAAAAGAACCTCAAGCAACGTGTTTTCAAAAGAATCTCGACTCTGATTTTTAAAAAGCTTTCGTACCTGATTCTTCGCAAAACACAGTTCCAAAGTGTTCCACACATCCTATGACTAATGATGTTCCATCTGAGAGTGAACTTAAGTTTTCAGTGTTTATGAATTCTAATGTATGTTCAGATGATGAATTTCCAAAGTTTGCATTTGATCAACCCCTTCCAAGCCATATTGATTTTCTTTCAAAAATATCTGAACGATCGGTCAATTTTCATAAGGGTGAATGTTCTATATCCGCACCTCAAACCCGTTCTGTGAACAATGTTTCCAAAAACAATTCTAAATCTAAAAGACGTTCACAGAGATGGAAAACGACCGGTCGCTCTCAAAATAGACATTCTTACTACTCCAGTTCTTCCGACAGTGACATTATTGATATTTCAGATAATAATGGTCGAAGAAAAAGGTTCAAACAAGTCCGGGTAGTGAAGAAGTCTAATGAAAGCACAGCGAATACAAATTCATTTAAACCAGTTTCGCATGTTAGGACATACAATCATAATCATGATGTTTTCAATACTTGTACTTCTGTTGAACAAAGTGTGATGTTTCCCTTAAGACTTTATTCAATTCAACAATTGCTTCAACTTTTTTATGATTGTATTTGTTGTTCTGCATGTGGTTTGAATGACTTTCTTGACCGTAAATATGCATCTCATTGGTATGGTACTTATAGTATCCCTGGTCCTCATTCTAATAGGGCATCTAACCATCAAGGATCCATCAAAGCATGGATACCAAAATCTTTCTAATCTGTTTTGTAGGAATGTCATGTGCGTTTTGTTCGGAATATTCTTTCCACATGACTGCATTCAAAGGTTATGCTATTTTTGAGGGGAGCATCAGGTATTTGGCACATACAGTGAATTTTAAATAAACTCAAAGAATCGTGGCAATTCATTCTAAATAACTTACTTGTGTTTGTTACTCTCCAATTTTAACTTCCATGATTGCCACGTCCAATATTTTCTTGAATTAGTTATTTTCATGTCTCATATATTTGTTGAATTATTTTGATGGAGCTTTATTTCTAGTTGTAATCAGGCAGTTAGCTCTTAAACTGTATTTTCATATGCTTTATAGTAATGTCATGGGCTTGTCATGTACTTACTATAAATAGCTAATCAAAGCTTATTTTGTCATAACTATGTAACTTTCCATATTGAGAGAATCTTGTAACTCCTTGATGATAGATGAATGACAATATATTTTCTCTCTCTATATTGTGATTTGATTCTTGTACTCTCTGACAAGATTTCTGTGACTAACATTTGGTATCAGAGCTAGACGGAATTTCCAGGCAGACTCATGGAAGATTTTTGAGATTTTTTGGATATTTTTTAGAGTTTTCGCAATTACTGTTCACTCAAATCACGAATTCTTCAAATTTGGGTGTTTTTGATCTAAAATTAATTGGATAGCCTTTGGATTATGTTTTAGAACACATTTGATTCAGGAAGTTTTGTCCAATTCGGGATAATTTTAGAGAATTTGGAAGGTTTGTGAGATTTTGGTTCGAAAACAAAAACTTACTGTTCTTGATCGAAAGTTACTGATTTTGGAAGAACTTTGGATTGAATTGAACTACAAAAGTATGTAAAATCAAATTTTGAACTAGTCTGTGAAAGAATTATTCAAAATCATCAGGAATTGAAAAGGTTATGGCCGAAATTTGATTTTTGGCTAAGTTTTCGCAAGTTCTTCGTCGTTTTCGCAAGACTCATCTGGGATTTCGCATCGAGTTTTCGCAAGGTTCTACAAAGGAGATAAGGAAAGTTTTCGCAACCGTGGTTTGAGAAAAGTTTGGGTTTTCTCATAAGGCATCTGCGAAAAGTAAAAGTTTTCTCAGAAGGCGTCTGCGAAAAGATTTGTTTTCTCTTGGCAGGCTGCGAAAAGTTGTTGGTTTTCGTATCTGCTGGCTACGAAAAGTTCTAGTTTCCTTATCAGTTGGTTGTGAAAAGTATAGTTTTCGCATACTTGGGTTGCGAAAAGTCTGGTTTTTGCAAGTGTTGGTTGAGTAAACATTATGTGTAGTCTGCGAAAAGTTCTAGTGAGCATAGTGTGTTGCGAAAAGTTTGTGTACGAAAACTTTTTGGGTTTGATCATAGTTGTTGGTCCTAAAGGGGTTATACAAGTTTGTAGAAGGGGGGGGGGGGTTGAATACAAACACACGATTTTTATCTTTCTAAATTGTTTATTGATAAGTATCAAACAATTTACACTTTGTTGTGGAACAAGATTAAGGAATAAACCTAATCTAAACAAACTATAAGAACACTAAGAGTTCTTGCACTAGAAATAGAGAGAAAGGAGAATAAGAAAAACTAAGGATAATTTTTCTTTCACACAGTAGTTCAGCGAAAGAGGAATGGCCGAGCACATCAAAATGAAGTAGGGTTTCCTTTATATACTACATGCATTTAATGCAAGTCAGTATACGTTTACATGTGGCAGCCTCTGATTGATTGCATGATTTAACTTCAGTAGACAACCTAGTGGCCGCATGATGAAAGTGTAGTAGCAGATTTGGTTGTACGATTCTGGACAAAATGGATGTCCGTTCTGACAAAATCGTACGGAGGTGTGAAATCCCAGATCTAGCAATGTAACACAATCACATGTAGAGATAATCTAGAGAGCAAAGTAGTCATCCATATATTGAATATCAAAGTACAAAATGACATACGCTTGAAAGTGTTTTGGAAATAACAAATGGATATTCTTTATATAGTAGGGCCATGACATGTCCATGCCTCTACTTAGAAGATACAGTACAAAAGCTAACACTGTCTTGATAGCTACAATAGTGCTCTAACAATCTCCCCTTTAGCTATCAAGGCAGAAAGGGTCTTCTTCTTCTCCGGAACCCAAGATACGTTTCAATTCTTCTCATAGCCATCCTGAAGTTCAATCTTTCATCAATCTCTTCAATAGCTCTACGTAAGATAATTCTGGGTCTAGTAGACATCCAAGTAATCTTTCGTTCAGCATCATGTCGTTTGAGCCTTTCTTCCAACTGAAGTCTTACAACCTTGAGTGTACCATCAGAGTACTTTGCCAGATCATCAATCCGTATGAAGATCTTGTTTGCACCATTCTTAAAAACAATCCCAAACTCTGGCTGATCAATCACAGAATATAAAGGCATCCTCATCAATCCAGGGAAATCTTGATTAGGTCTTATCAAATTTACCTTAGGTTGACTGCTTTCCACGGCCATCTGAAAATCATGACACTGTGTGTACAAGACGTGTCTTCTCAGAAATCTTTTAATGGCATTCAATGCAAGAGTCACATTTTCTCTTCTGATCTGAAGATCACATGAACTCAAAGTCTTCAATCATTAGGTGACAAAAATCAGCTTCAGTAAAACTGTAGTTTCTACAATCCTGCCTTTGAACAACAAACTCCGGATACCATATTTTGTAGTATAATCTGGCAGTCACTTCCTTTATAGTTACAATCAACTTTTTGCTCCTCACATCTTTTTTCTTCTGACACTTGTCTCTCAGAAAGTACATGTATTCGAACTTGTATTCGGCTGACTGATCTGTATCTCCCAACACGGCGTAGGGATTCAATCTCCTGATTCTATGCACAAACGGTCTTCTTTTAGAATCTTCCAAGAAAGGTGTTCGCAAATACAAAGTTCTTTGTCGCTGTTCAAGTTCAGATAAGTTTCTGCTTCGTGAAGTTGATGGACCAGGTTGATCAGATACTGGTGGATTAGAAGGTCCGGCTTCATCGTGTGAAGGAATGATAGGTGGTACAAAGGGTGTGGTGAATGGAGATTCGGTTTCTTCCGGCTTTGGTTCTTTAAAAAATGGATCATGGAAAGGTTGTGACTCATGTTGATCGGGAATGGATTGTGAGATTGGTTGAGTTACATGTTGAACAGGAATGGTTTCAGAAATCGGTTCAGATAATGGTATGGAGGTATGTGTTGACCTGGGTTGGTTAAGGTTAAAGGATAATGGTGTAACATCAGATTTAGCTGGTATCAAGGTAGATGAACTACGTTCGGGTAAGTATATAGGGCTAACGGTTATTTGTTCAGGTGACTTTGGCCCATATATTTCAGTCAGAATGTCTACTTCCTCTTGTGTGAACCCAACACCTTGATCATCTGGTTCATATGTAATCATTAAGAGCGGTTCAGTTTCCTCCTTTACTCTCCAATACTTCTCATACTCACTTGCCCTTTCATCAGTTTCATCATCAGAACTGACATCAACCACTTCAACAGTTTCTACAAATCTGTCTACAACTTCCCTTATATCCTCCTCGTTTACCTCAGGCTTTTCAACCGTCGGTTCTATATTCGGATCCACATATAATATAATCTGTTTTCCGCTTTCTTCGCCCATTGCTCCAGATTCAAATAACTGAATAACTTCTTCAGTAGATAACTGTTTGCCCAAACTCGGAGTTTCTGAATCAGACTTCCGCTTCTTACTTTTCTCCCCCTCATGATCATGATCATCGGGATCTTGATCATGCATACGCTTCGTTCCTTGAGTTGCGTCTTACAACTCTGATTCAGGAAAGCGACTTGCTTTGCTAACTCATCCATGGATCTCTTCATATCATTCAGAGACTGTACAACTTCAGACTTAAAAGAATTGAACTTCGTGGATAAAGCATTGAACTCCGTGGATGTAACTGTCGGTGTAGGTGGAGGTGGAGGTGGTGGTGGAGGTGGAGTAGATTGGAAGTTCTCGAGTAAAGACAATAGAGTTTTGCTTTGTTGATCTTGAGGACTTAATGACATCAGCTTAGCATAGAACAAATCTCTTAACTCATCAACACTTTGATCAATCGGATTTTGCTGAACTGGAGGAGGCTGAGATACACGACTTTGCGGAGGCGGAGGCAAGAAAATTTCCGGACATGGACGTATAGCGGGCTCATCAATCATCGGCCCTTTGCCTTTCAATAAAGCTTTCACTCCTTGTAACTCCCGAATTAATGTTTCCTCAACAGCCTTTAGGGCGCCGTCGAAAGTTTCCCTTGTCACGAAGACGGGTAAAGTAACACCGACACCACTTAGGTTAGCCGTTGACACAATAGTTGTAGCAACTGTGTGACCTATGCTCAGTGTTGGCATAGTGTTAGCACTGGTAGGATTTCCACTCTATCCTTGTAGTACTGTGAGAGGATCTACTCTGAGTGTTCCGGATGGGTCACTAAGACGCGCATCAGATGTTCCCGTAATTGTCCTATTCAAAGAATCAAAAATATTAGAAATTGGTACTAGACGCGCAACTTGTGCAGGAATAAAGGTCGAGGACCGGGGAGGAGGTCGCTCTGTTTCAATACCCAGAATCTCCAAGTGAGACCCAGATAGATCATGTGCTAAAGCCCCGTGAGAAGATGAGACAGCTTCTTGTTGAGAAGAAGCCGAATGGCTGGCTGAGGTGTGCAATTGCGTTAGTGGGCGACTAACGTCTTTTTCAACACCTGATCCCAACACATGAGATTTGGTGGTGGATGTGGCCGCCCTTCTGGTATAGTAAGTTTGGGTAGCTCTCACACTCTCCATATTTTTTTCTTCATTTTCTCTTACAGACTCACATATATTTTCAACTAATTCTCCCTTGGTTCTCCTTGTACCTCCCATTCCTTCACCAACTCGAGAAGACATCAAGGGCATGTCATCTAAGTTGAGTTCTTCCACATTAATGTTAGCTAACAAGTGTATTTGTGGAAATTCAAGGATATCAGCAACATTACCAAACATATTTTCCGCATCAGCACCATCATTAACATCATTGCCATCATCATTATCATCTGAATCACCATCATATTGTTCCTCCGCTGGATCAGACGCATTGTCAGACCCTGTACTATCATTAGAATACTCAACCAAAGGAGCGTTTCCAATATGTTCAGGAATTACTTCTTCGGAATCGTCTTGTACAAGATCATCTAGATGTGTGTCCTCAGACGATGACCTTGCATCTTCAAGTACAGGTGACTGACCCCCCATCGGTTCCCTTCTCGGTATTTTCCCTTGACTCTCCCCGTTCAGTATCCCGTGCATCCTGAACCCTCACCGACTCCTCTCGCCTAGGGGTTGAGTCCTGGGTAGGTCCCTCCGGTGCTGGCCGGACCATAGACTCTCTATAATCTAAAATACACTCAGCGTCCTGATCAGCGTATCTAAGGAACCCTTCCGGTAAAGGCATTTCATACTCATATTGCCTTCGTGGTAGTTGAAGATATTGCATTGCTTTTTAGGGCACAGATGGATGGTTCACTCTTCGTGGGATTTCTCTGTTTGATCGCAACATACTTTGAATAATAATATGATGAAACTGTATGTAAGGAATGTACGACTTTCCTTTGTTTTGTCGTCGAAGCTCTATCTTTTCGTTCAGCTCATGCCAGAAGATGGCTGCATAATCTACATGTAGATCATACACCACCGCATGAAATAGTTTCATAAATCCCATACTTGCAGTGTCAGTTCCCGAATGTTTAGCAGTTAAGAACCAGATTAAGATTGAAAAGATCGCGTAATACAGAGGTGGTAGATTGGCTTTATGAAATTCTTTCACTTGTGTCAGTTTCCCGGTATATCCGATTGCCCTTATTCCTTGAAAGACCTCTTCTTCAGACGGATATGGATCAAATTCTGTCTTTCATTCACGTGAATCAGGCTCAGGTAGTCTCAATACAAGTCTCATTATGTGAAATTCAAGCTTCGTTACGAACTCATCAATCTGGAATATAAAGATCGTTCTTTCGTTCTCCATAGATGTAGTGATTGTCTTCCATGCTTGTTGTAGATATAGCATAGGCACATTGACTGTGTGAGTCAATGTGTATGCTAACGGATGATTTCGAAGCACTTCCTTTACCACCGGATGAATGTTAATTCGATCAAAATCAACATGATGATTGTTGAAAATGATCTCAACATAGTTAACCGGGTGAATGATAGCATAATCAGGATGACCTCCGGTAAGTGATTGGTGTACGGATCGTGTTGATGGTAAATGAACATCAGGTGTTGGATCGGGAACAATTGGAACATGATCACCAAATCCCACTACACGACTTTGCTCTTCTTGATTTGCCATGTGAACTGTTGTTTTTTAGCAAAACAGTTCTGAAAAAAGTTAACAGTTTTTTTTAAAAAAAATTTGAAAAACATTTCTGAAAATTTCCTAAGTGTAGGATTCGGATCACACCCACACACAGGAATTCAGATCCAATGTGGAAAAAATCAGACAATGGATTCGGATGAACAAGGATCCGAAACCAAAGGATTCCGGATCAAGAAGGATCCGAAACCAACACTTGTACATTCTGAAGGATCCGAAACCAATAGAATTCAAATTAATAACATCCGAATCCATGACTTAGCATATTTCAAGAATTTCAAAAAAATTCTTTAAGCAAAGGATTTCGTATCCAATAGGAACCGAAACCAAGGCTTTCGTATCCAATTAGATCCAAAACCAAAGATTTCGTATCCCACTGGATCCGAAACCAAGACATTAAGCACAAACCTTTTTGACAAAAAAAAAGATCCATGATTTCGTATCAACAAGGATCCGAAATAAGGACTTGACTCATTTAAACATCAAGAAGCATTTCGGATTTTAAAGGTGATCCGAAACTAATTAACATTTGACCTATTTTGACCCAAACTTGACATGAAATCACATTTATACACACAGACCCATGAACATGAAGAACACGAAGAACATGAAGAACACTTAAGCTTAAAATCACAGAAAGATGATATCAAAAGTGATTTTCCTAACATATGTAGATTCAACACACATAGAAACCTAAATATAAGCATTTCTAATGATGATGATGGATCTGAATAATGAAAAATATGAACATGAATAGTACCCCAAACGATTTCAATCAAATACACATAACAGAAGTTTATAATCGATGAAAGCATTCGGATAGAAATATTCAGATCATGAAATCGAATCTAATGAGACCAAAATCTAATGAAATGGTTACTTGATGAAGACAAATCGAACGGATGAAGTTGAAGAGTTCGAAGTGATGATGAACAGTGCTTCAGAGAGAATCCGAGAAGTTTGCAAAGTTTGAAAAAGTGGGAAAGAAGGATTTGAAATATTTTTATACTCAAAAAGAATTTGGACACTTGGCACGATTTTAGAGTACCCCACTTGTGCAAACAGTAGAAAAGGCATGTCTGAAAAATAGACATGGCATTGTTCATCTGAACAATTTACATGAACAAAGATGCAAAAAGTTCCAAATGAATTCGAATCAAATTGAGACTTTTAACACTTGGTTTCGTATCCTCTTAGATCCGAAACCATTGGTTTCGCATCCTTAAGGGTCCGAAACGGATGGATTCGCATCCTTAAGGGTCCGAAACCATTGGATTCGTATCCTTAAGGGGCCGAAACCATTGGTTTCGTATCATAAGGATCCAAAATCTGAAAGATTTTCAAGAAAAAATTACAACTTTTTCAGAAGAAATTTCAAACTGTTAAAAAATATCTCACATCAGATAAAATCTTTGTCATCTCTTACTTAAAATTTCCCCCCCTTTATTTTAAAGAAAATATTTGAAAGTAAAAACTATATACTATACCGTACATACAGACTTATGCCAATCTGCTCCCCCTAAACAGATGCATATTCAGTTGTCTCGACTTCAGAAAAATCTGCAAATACAGATCAAAAACTTGGTACTCATTGAACATGAGTCCAGATTGTTAGATGTATCAGTTTATGAAAAATTCTAACTCCCCCTAACAAAAATGAATATAATTAAATGAACAAGCACATATACTCCCCCTCAATGTTTTAAAGAAAACTAAGAAATGCCTAAGTATTCAACATTCCTAGTTTGATGATTAAAAAGTTGAACCTTTTTTCATCTAAAGGTTTTGTAAATAAATCAGCAAGCTCTAGTTCTGTCGGTACGAAATGCATTTCTATAGTTCCCTTCTCAACATGGTCTTTAATAAAATGGTACCTGACATCAATGTGCTTCGTTTTGGAGTGTTGAACAGGATTTCAGTTATTGCGATTGCGCTTTTGGAATCACAATAAATTAGGATCTTGTTGATGATGTATCCGTAATCCTTTAGCTGAGTCTTCATCCAAAGCACTTGAGAGCAACAGCTAGCCGCGGCCACGTATTCCGCTTCCGCCGTAGATGTTGACACACAATTTTGCTTCTTCGATGACCAGCTTACAAGCTTATCCCCCAGAAATTGACAAGCACCAGATGTGCTTTTCCTATCCATTCTATTACTGGCATGATCTGCATCTGTAAATGCAATTAGCTCAAACCCCGAATCATTAGGATACCAAAGACCCAAATTTATTGTGCCTTTAACATATCTAAGGATTCGCTTAACAGCAGCAAGGTGAGATTCCTTCGGGTTAGCTTGAAAACGAGCACAAAAAGGATGTTGCAAACATAATATCCGGTCTACTCGCCGTAAGATATAGTAAAGATCCAATCATGCTACGGTATAACTTTTGATCGACTGAATTACCGGATAAATCAGCGTCCAAAAGCCTACCGGTAGCCATTGGTGTTTTCATGACGGAGGAGGAATTTAAATCAAACTTCTTAAACATATCATTTATATATTTTGATTGATTTATGAAAATGCTTTCATTTGATCGTGTCACTTGGAGTCCAAGGAAATATTTTAATTCCCCCATCATGCTCATTTGAAAACGGCTTTTCATCACCTCTTCAAAATCTTTACACATATCAGGATTTGTGGAACCAAATATTATGTCATCAACATATATTTGTACAAGAATTAAATCATCACATTTCTTCTTAAGAAAAAGAGTTGTATCTATTGTACCTTTGGTGTATCCAGATTCAAGGATATGAATAGTTAGAGTTTCATACCATGCCCATGGAGCTTGTTTCAGTCTGTAAAGGGCTTTGTCCAAGACATAGACATGGTTGGATATTTTGGATCTACAAAACCTTCAGGCTGACTCACATACACTTCTTCATGAAGAATCCCATCCAAAAAGGCAGACTTGACGTCCATCTGAATGACCTTCATGTTTTTGTGTGCGGCGTATGCGAGAAAGATTCTGATGGCTTCAATCCGTGCCACTGGTGCGTAGGTTTCGTCATAATCGATACCTTCTTGCTGATTGTAACCTTTTGCGACCAGTCTGGCTTTGTTTCTAACTATAATCCCCGCTTCATCTTTCTTGTTCCTGAAGACCCATTTTGTTCCAACTATGGTCTTGTCTTTAGGACGTTTCACCAAATGCCAAACATCATTGCGCTTGAACTCATTTAACTCTTTTTGCATAGCATTTATCCAATCTGGATCGTGTAATGCTTCCGATGCTTTCTTGGGTTCTAACGAGCTCAGGAAGTTGACATACAAACACTCGTTTATAGTCGCAGATCGTGTCTTTACACCATTTGTGAGTACTAGGGAGTGTTGGAATTTCTGCACGAGTGTTGGTTAAGTCATTTTCATCCAAAACTACAAGAATTTCTTCAGTTGATTCAGCTGAAGATACATGAGTCGATTCAGGTATTTGAACTTCAGATGTAGAAACCTCCGATGATGTGTTTACTGAAACCGGAACTTCAGGTTGAATTTCAGGCTCAGAAACTGGAATAGTTGTAGTTTCACTCGGAGTCTCGTTTGTTGCACCAGAAGTACTTGCACCGACATCTTCAGATGGACCGAAGACATTAACACTCGTCTGTTGTGAAGATGCATTTACGGATGTGATAGGTGGTTCCATATCTGCACAATATTCCATAAACGCATCATGAAATAACAAATCTAACTCTTTAGAATTATTATTATTTAATACAGAATTATAAAATTGTTTTGGCACAGGTTCTACTCCTTTTTTAGTAGAAGCTTCAGGTTGTTTTCCGAGTCCTGAATCATTTTGTCCAGAAGTCAAAGTCACACTCTCGTCAAACGTAACGTTGATGCTCTCATTGACTGACTTTGTAGGATAATTGTAGATTCGGTATGCTTTAGAATTCAAGGAATAGCCAATAAAGATCCCTTCATCAGCCTTGACTTGGAACTTCGTAAGGTTTTCTCGATCTTTTAGGACATAACATCTGCATCCAAAAACACACAAAAATTTGATGTTAGGTTTGCGATTATTGATTATTTCATATGCAGTTTTATTAAGACGTTTATTAATAATTGTCCTGTTTTGAGTAAAACATGTTGTGGAAATTGCTTCAGCCCATAAACTTGGAGGAAGACCCGAATAGGCAAGCATTGTCTGAGCTGCTTCAACAAGCGTCCGATTCTTTCTTTCAACCACTCCATTTTGTTGTGGAGTAATCGGTGCAGAAAAGTTGTGAGAAATGCCAACAGATTCAAGAAAAGATTGTAGCGTAGCGTTCTAGAATTCAGTTCCGTTGTCACTCCTTATCTTTTGAACTAGACGTTGTAGAAGAATCTGAATCTTTTTGATGAATTTGATGATCAGCTCAGGTGCTTCATATTTGAGTCGTAGAAAATCCATCCAAGTGTAGCGTGAGTACTCATCAACCATAACTAAGATATACTTCTTTCCTCCCATTGATTGAGTCTTCATCGGGCCACAAAGATCCATGTGGATTAATTCCAAGGCGTTGTTGCAGTTAGACAAAGTTTTGGACTTGTGTGAGACGTGTTTCATCTTTCCCATTTCACACGCCGGACCGATAGAAACTTTGTCAATCTTCAGTTCAGGAAGCCCGCAAACTAATCCATCAATTCTGAGCTTGTTGATACTTCGAAAGTTTTGATGCGAGAGTCTTCGATGCCACAACCAACATTCATCTTGAGAGGCTTTTGATACAAGACAAACTTGATTGGAAGCAACAAGAGTCGCAAAATCTGTGATATATAAATCTCCGCATCTTTTCGCTCTGAAGATTTCTGACCATTTTGCATCCACAACATAGCAGAACTCTTTATCAAATATCACCTTACAATTCTTGTCACAAAACTGACTTATACTAAAAAGGTTATGCCCTAAACCTTCTACATAAAAAATCTTTACAATTGCCATTGAGTTATTTTTCAGCGTTCCGTAGCCTCGAACGTGACCTTTTGAATTGTTGCCAAAACCCACCGATCCGCTAGGATGTACAGTAAAATCATGCAGTAGGTGCTTGTACCCCGTCATGTGTATTGAAGCTCCCGAATCAATGACCCACACATGACGGTCCTGTAAAAGAAAAATTACCTTATTTTAGGTACCCATATCTGTATGGGTCCTTTTTTGTTAGTACGGATCAGTTTATTTATCTCAGTTGATGAACCCTGAATTTTTCCTTTAAAAGTGAGTTCATTTTGTGAATTTGGTTTGTTTTCTTGATCTTTAGGAAGCCATTTTCAAACCATATTCACCTCAACTGATTTTGTTTCCTTCTTTTTATTCTTTTTGTTTGTTCTGAAACCGAACATTCTTGCAATTTTATTAGTTGCAGATTTTAAAGAAGAAGTTGAAGTATTAAGATTTTTGTTCTTAGGAGCATTGTTATTCATCTTGAAATAGTTATCCCAACAATGAGCACAATGTATTCTTCTTTTAGCTTGTGTCAACAATTTAGAATCTGAAATTGCGGAATTTTTATTGCCACAAGCATTGTAAACATTACAAGAATGTATACAATTTTTATTCAAAGAACAACGTTTCTCATCATCAGTACTTCTATTCTTGCTTTTTGTAACAGGCTCCTTCAAATTCACGAACTTTTCTTCATCCATTTCCGAAGAAGAAGAAGAAGAAGAAGAAAAACTATTAGAATTCTTAGAGTTAGAAGAATCATTCGAACAAGAATCAGATTTGGTTTCGGATGATTCTCCTTTCTCTTTTCTTTCCAAATCAGATATATTTGATGAAAACTCATTAATCTTAACTTCAAAAAAATTTATTTCCGTTGCAAATTCAGCTCTTTCCTTTTCGAGCTTCTCCTTTTCAAGAAATAAAACTTTCTCAAAGTTAGAAATTTGTTTTGAAAGTTTTATACATCTTAGTTCAAGTACTTTCTTTTCTTCAAAAAGTTTAGCTTTTCCCAAAAAATCTTTTGCATTTACATCAATCGGACTTGAAGATTTATCCTGATTTTTGAATTCAAATTGTTTTGAACATTTTTCACAAAACTTTGAAGCCTTAGAATTTGACATTTCGAATAATTGGGATTCAAGTCGTCCAATCTCACTCATAAGATCAAGATTTACTTTTTTTACTATGATCAAGATCTACCCCAATATTGTCATAATCATCCTCTAATTTTTCAAAGTTTAATTGTAATTTAGAAATTTGATTTTCTAAATCAACAATTTTAAGTAAAGCAGAATCCAAATCAGGAAATTCAGAAGAGGTTTCTTGAACAAACTCCTTTTTGTTAGAATCTGATTTGATGTTTGACTCCTTTTCGTCACGAGATTCAATCTTAACAGATTCAGGCTCATCAATTTTAGAATTGGAAGATTTATCCATAGATTCATTTGAAAACAATAAACTAAATTCAGTTAGTTCAACCTTTTTGGTTTTATAACTAGAATTTAATTCATCGTATTTAAAATTTGTCGTATTGAATCTAGGCTTTTCATCCGAACCTTTATCCGTCTTGACTTCCTCCCTTTTTGAAATAGGAGTTGAAGGATTTGAATTATTAGTTTTAACAAAAGATTGCTTCAAACTCTCATTATTTGATTTAACCAACGTATGTGATATTTGAGGTATTTCCTTTTTAAGAGTTTGCTTCAACCTTTCATTATTAGGTTTAACAAAAATTTGTGATATTGGAGGTATTTCCTTTTTAAGAGTTTGCTTCAAACCTTCACTTTTAGATTTAGGTTCTTCTGTTTTAAGAGTTTCTGTTAAGACCATAAATGTCCTACATATTAGAAAGATATATAAATAATTATATAAAGCGTAATTAGTTTAATTATAGTGGTTTATTATTGTAAAAACCTTAATTATTATTAATTGGGCTTAGATTAGATTGTTGGGCCATGGGCCATTGTGTTTAAGGCCTAGGTATTTAAGGTTGTGTTAACCTTTAGAATTAGGTTAAGCAATTGATTAGCCATCCAAGAGATTCATTAGAGAGAGAGAGAGATAGTTGTGTTCTTCATTCTAACCTGTGTAACTATCTTGATTTATGAATACGAGAGGGATGACAGATTGAAATAATCAATTGTTCGTGTTATTGTTTACTGATTTATTGTTACCTGATCAAACTGGGATTCACAATTGGTATCAGAGCAGAATCGGTGATTTGAAGATACGAAAGAAATCGAACGAAAGCGAGAAAAGACAAGAAAATTCGCAGAAAATTTTCTGGAAAATCGCAGCGAGCCGTTTCGCCTATTCCCGGAGTTTGAACCGTCGGATCGTCTTGAGTTTTGGATAGTAGTTTCACGACACACTGTTTTACATTCTGAACGGTTGGATTAATCGTTTGAGGTCCAGAAGTCATCCAGTTTATTTTCGAAATAGTGCAGTAAGTTTGTGGTTAAATCGTTCTTCAATCGGGTTTGCAAACTCTTTCGTTGATTTGTTAATTCGTTTGTTTGATCTCGATTGTTTACTCGTTTTCATCTGCTGTTTATCTGCGTTAACATCGATTCTCAAAGTTTTTTAATCTTTCAATTTTAAAAATCAATTCTTGAGTTTTTGGTGTTCTTCAAGTTTTTGTGGTGTTTATTGGAAAATATGATATATTTTGCTTAGAAATCGATTTGGGTGTGTTTGTTTTTGTGTTTTTGGTCAAAATCTAACTCTACAGGAGTGGAATCAAGCAACCCTATCGAACCCTGATCCGATTTTCACAATCAGCCGCAGTTTCCGGGTAAGTTTCTTAATTTCTCATCATTTTCCGGACAAAACAAAACTATCCGGATATTTTTTTTTCAACTTTCCGGTCAAAACCCGCTTTCCGGGTGAAATTCACCACCTTTCCGGACAAAGACAAATTCCCGGATGCAAAACCAATTTTCCCGGACACGTGGGACATCCGGATAAGTCCTTCCAAAGTGAGTCGGTGGTTGTTCAAAAGCAAACAAAAGAATTAATTACAGCACCACATCTTTGACCACATTTGTTTTAGTTTGACCGTGAGTTTTTTTTTTTGGCTGCAGTTACCAAATTTTTCATTCATTATATATATATATATATATATATCATGAATTTAAGTTAATTTTTGGTGTTTATCCGGTAAGCTTCTCATTCGGACAATCAATCTCACCCGGTAAGTTCCCATTTCACCCGGTAGGTCGAAAATATATGTAATCCGGTATACCAACCAATTTTGTCCGGTAAGTCACAATTTTTTGTTGTCCGGTAAGTATCTCCCGGACTCTCTCACGCCCGGTCACCTCACACTTTACCAGGTAAGTATTTGTTTCTCATTTATCCGGTAGGTTCTCACATCATCCGGTAACATCCAGTTATCCGGTAAGTTGTGTTTGGTAAGTTTTGATTGGTAATTTCTGATCGGTACCCGAGTTACCGCACATCTTGTGATTAAAAGTTTTAACGAAAGTTGCAATTTCTCTTAAACGATTGATTTGCAATTTTTTGTAACGCTTGAGATTATTTGCGACGTTTTGATCTTTTTCGCGACGCTTATCATTTTTCAGTGATTTTAGATTCACGTGTTCGATCTAACTTGGTTTGTTTATCTTGCAGATTTCACTCTCGAAAAGTGATTTCGTTCGTTCGAATCCTATAATAATCAGATTTTAAAATTTTAAAACGAATTTATTTTATAAATTAGTTTTTCTGATTTAATTTTTTATTTTTCTTCCGCAAGTTTTATTCTTCAAAATAACACCGATCAACGATCATATTTTTCAGGTAACAATGCCGTACTGCTACAATCGGGATTGTATCGAAAGTGAAAAACTTTATGCAAAGAATATCAAACAACAAGAGGAATTCTGTATCAAGTTAAACGAAAAACATAAACTGCAAATTTCTGAATGTTCTGAGAAGCTGGCTAAATCTGAAGAAAAGGCAGAGATCTTAGAATCTGAGAATACTGAGCTGAAAAGGAAGATTGCTGAATTGTCATCGCAAGACGACATGAAAGCACATGAAGAGAAAGAACAAGAAAGACGATATGAAAAGCACATCAAGCAAGCAGATGAATTGATCAGCAAGTACATCAAAGAACTAAAGGATCTAAAATCTCAAATCTGGATTAGTTCTGAGAAGCTGGCTGAAGAAGAAGAGAAAGGTAAACTCCTGAACTGTGAAAACCTTGAGCTTAAAAGTAAACTAAATACTCTTGAAAAGGTTTTTGGAAAGGAGAAAGAAAGCTTTGAAAAGGAAAGACAATTGCTTACTCAAAAGCAATATGGGCTTTCAACCAAATCTCTTGAAGAGAAGAAGAGACTTGAGCTTATGTGCTTAAAACTTTCAAAACAGGTCTCCGACTTTGAAAAGGTTTTGATTGCAGAAAGAGAGAAGTTTGAAATAGAACGCAAATCTTTTTCTCAAAAGAATGGAGAACTTTCCTTGAAAATAACTGATTTGGAAAACTAATTAGACTCTCTAATCAAAGAGTCTGAGAAAGGGAAAGTTGAAGGTTTTAGGGCTAAATGCTTGAAAGATGATTTTGAAAAAGAGAGGAAAGATCTTTCGGACCGAGATTTTTAAACTTACACAGAGATTATCTGGATTAGTGTAACAACCCGGTTTTCCCAAACATACTTCAAATAACATATTATACATAACGTCGTTACATTCATAACAAAATACTTAATAAATCACGTACGGTCCCAAAAGTCTCGAAACCACAGAATACATAAAAGCTTCCTAATCAAAGTCCGTCATTAAAAGCAATCTACTCCTTATCCTTTCCCTTGTCGCTAAAAGATCCTCAACCTGGAATACATATTTTTGAAAGCAAAATGAGGGTTAGACCAACGGTTTAGTGAGATAATCTCTGTCATTTCAAAAACCGTTATAAAACCAATTTATATAAAACCATATATCCAAATAGTTTATATAAAACCTTTGTATAACACACATATA
This sequence comes from Saussurea involucrata, assembly GCA_033807775.1. Taxonomy (NCBI): domain Eukaryota; kingdom Viridiplantae; phylum Streptophyta; class Magnoliopsida; order Asterales; family Asteraceae; genus Saussurea; species Saussurea involucrata. The sequence goes on along the minus strand of CM066317.1, from coordinate 73,178,729 downwards.
CCACACGTATATAAATACCAATCAAGACTCGTGCATCGTGTACATCCCTTCCAACTTATTCCTCCACAAATGGCCATATTAGTTGGTTGCAAGCCAACTAATAAATTATCAACGCCGTACTGAAATTACGACCAACAACGCCGTACTGAATTTACGACCAACAACACCACCGGTCCGCACACCGGAACCCGGCAACACACCGGTCCGCACACTGGAACCCGGCTAAAAGTGCACTCGTGAAGTGCAAAGCTTATATAAATAAAATATACATCTCAATATATTCTATTTCAATATAAACACATATTCACCTTATCTGTCACATTCCAATCATATCTCACTATATGATATGTTTCATTTATAAACACGTCATCACATTATAAATACAATATATATCTCAATATATCATATTGTCATTTATAAACACATAATCAAACCATATGTCATCCTTTCAATCCACACATATCCATCTCATATATATATAAACATATATATATGTATCCCAGTTTGAAAGCATTTTTAAAGTAAAACTCACCTTAATGATAGTTTGAAGCCACACACGCGCAAACGATACAATTGAGCAAAACCGACAAATAATGCCACAACCGAACGCCACCCAAGCCACATTAACGAGGGGCAACCGAGCCTGTAATATATACACATTGATGAAATACACATACTTATATGTATACAAGACTCACTATGACAATTGACAACCTTAACAACTCACCGGACACTCCTGAAACACGACCGAGCTAGAAACCGAACAACCGACATCAATCAAAAGACTTTGGGTTTGTAATTGGCACTTACAAATATGTTCAATGTGTTCAAATGCTATCTTACACTCAAAACGAGTACCCATACCCCTATATTACGCCTTAAAACGACTCCGGTACGCGAGAAACAAAATCGGAAAAATGCTGAAACAGTGCTTGGCGCCGATTGTGGCGCTAACCCATAGGCACCGAGATCGGCGCGGACCTCTGTTTGACAGCAAACAACCCCTTTTTCAGCTCTTAACACCCCAACTCGAACCCAAATCAATTCCAAGTCGTTTTGGCTCCTTTCTATGGATTTTTAGCATCATAAATTGAGGTTTTAACATCAAATAACATGGAGAAATCCATGTAACAACTCTAAACCCATTTGCACTCAACCCAATTTTAAACCCAAAAACCCAAAACTCCATTAACACCCAAAACCTTACTAACATCAACTTCCACCATGAATTGATGGATGAATCACACAGAATAGTTTGTAAACCAATAATAAACTCATTAATCAACATTAAAACTATCTTAGATTTCTCAATGGCACCAAACCCAACTCTCCCCAAAAACCAACAAGATGATATGAAAATGGAGTAGAATTCATACCTATAAGATAAACCTTCAAGTACATCTTCCTTTCTTCTTCTTCCTCTTCCATACGTATCTCTCTCCCTCTCTCTCTCTCTAATTCACCCACAAACACACACATAATACATATATATCTAAAATATCTAGATATTAAACACAATTACCAAACAAACCCCAAACTTCTACTAAATGGCAAAACACCCCCTTGAACTTCCAAATTAAAATTTAAAGTCTACCCTTAAACTTATAACTCCATAATACAAATCTCATATTTATCTTAAAACCAAAATTAAATAAACCATCAATATACCCGGTTATTACAATTAGCAACCGAGATTTTGAAGGAACAAATGGTTAAATCTGATTTACAAAAGAAATTTGATTTAATTCTCAAAGAACGAAATACTTTATCCGTTAAGGTCAAGAAACTTGAAGAAAGCAAGTTCAAAGGTGTTCAACCTTCTTATGCTTCAAGTTCTTCTTCTACAAATTGTTCTTCAAAGAATTTTGTCAAATCAAATGATTTCTCAAAAGATCAGATTCGACCTTCCAATCTTTTCTATAATTCTCGTGTTGATAATAAAGATAATCCATCTTTCAAGAGAGTAAAAATGGAGTGGAGAGTTAAAGGAACCACTCCTGCTCCAAAGTCATCCGTCTCTGTTAAAAGTGACAAGAACAACAAAGCTTTTCACGCTAAACCTTTTGTGAAATCTGATCGTGCTTACTCTGTTAATAAGCTGATCAGATTATCTACTCAGAAGCTGTGTTGTTCTTATTGTGGAACAAGTGAGTTTGTAAAGAAAGACCGTGCTAACTGTTGGTATGGCACTTATAGTTTCCCAGGTCCTCATAGGGCATTTAACCAACAAGGATCCATCAAAAGATGGATACCAAAATCTGTCTAATCGGTTTTGCAGGAATGTCATGTGCGGTTTTAATTTCTATTATTCACATCACATGACGAGCATTCAAAGGTTATGCCACATTCGAGGGGGAGTACTATGAAAGGTAAGTGAACTTCAACTGAATTCAAAGACTGTGGTAAATCATTCTGAATAACTTACTTGTGTTTGTTATTCTCCAATTCTAATCTTCATGATTGCCACGTCCAATATTTTCTTGACTTAGTTATTTCCATGTCTCACATATGTGTTGATTTTTCGATGGAAATACACTCGTTTGAATTCCCAGTTGTTTTCCAAGTTCGCTAATTCTTGCTAATGATTTCATTCTTATCTGATATAATAATTGTGACTTGTTCTTCACAATTAAACTTTCTAATCATTGTCTCGTTTCTTACAAAATGTTGTGCTTACTGAGTCATTCTGTCTTGCGCTTGATTTTGTCTCTTTGAAATTCTTTCATTTTCAACAATGACTTTTGATTACTTCAGATCAGGACTCGATCTTAAAAGTGTGACTTCTAAACATTTCAGTTTAGAACTCGTATTTCATTGTTTTCTTAAATGCTTTACTCGATGCATGAAAGGAGTGTTAGGTGTTACATTGTTTCTATGGTCAAACCAGAACCGGAAAGACCTACCCAAGAAACACATCCCTTATAGATAACAGTGAGGGGTCTAGATGATAGATGAGTTTGGAGAGAAAAGAATATGGTGAGGCTGTGACAGGACTTAAAAGAATTATTGGTCCTTACCAAACCGAGTCAGTTATCCGGGTAACCACACAATCTATTCATTCTCATTCTTTGGAGATGAATATTTAAATAGACATGGACCCAGTGTCAATAACTCGTGTCACCCCACCCAGCCACTCAAATATCTCACAACAGATTCTTGTTTCATATATTCACGGAGATTAAGCACATACTCTATCTATTCCTCAATCGGAGGTCTTAGATATTGAAAAAGGAAGACTACAGCTCCGGTCTCCGAACTTCATATTCTCATCACTGTGTCTATTGATTTTTTACTTGCGTCCCAAGTTAAATCAATTTTTGAGCCTAACTGATATCATTTAGTTTCTTTCACACATGCACGAGTCTTTCTGATTCCAGTTGCATATCTTTGTGATATTGCCGGAATAGTTTAGAAGTAATTTTTAATATTTTATTTCAGTGATAACTGGAAGTCCTATCAGAGATACCTCATTGCCAACTCTGAACATAGGCCACACAATTTTTTAATTGTTGTGATAACAGTTACTAACGTGTTTCTGTGATAGCTTTTTACCCTAATCTGGTTACTTAACGTTTGATCGGATTTTTTTGCTACTCGTCACTATTGTCTTTGAACGTGCATGATGCTCCGGATTCTCCTACTCATCATGAGGGGGAGAAAGGGTACAACTTCAAAGACAGAGATTATCAAGTTGAGGGGGAGTTAGCAAAAGCCAAGGGGGAGTAAAGAAGTCCCCATGCAAAAGCCAAAGGGGGAGTAACAGTTCTGTTCCGAGATCCAAAGAGTTTCAAAGTGCATTCAAGTGATCAAAGTGCTCACAAGTAATCAATTCTTCTCATTTGCTATCAAGTGGTGTTCGCTTCAAATTATTTCCTCCATCGAGCATAATTGTTTCTACAAGTTCTTAAAGTTGAAGATATGAAGTTCAAGAGCTTTATTCAAGGGGGAGCATTAAAAGACTTGAAGACAAGCAACACCAAAATCTTCCAATGATTCAAAAGAAGGAGTGAAGATCAAGATCTAAAGATTTCAAGACCGATTTTTATTTATATATCTTTAGGGGGGGGGGGATTGTTAGGACCATAAATGTCCTACATATTAGAAAGATATATAAATAATTATATAAAGCGTAATTAGTTTAATTATAGTGGTTTATTATTGCAAAAGCCTTAATTATTATTAATTGGGCTTAGATTAGATTGTTGGGCCATGGGCCATTGTGTTTAAGGCCTAGGTATTTAAGGTTATGTTAACCTTTAGAATTAGGTTAAGCAATTGATTAGCCATCCAAGAGATTCATTAGAGAGAGAGAGATAGTTGTGTTCTTCATTCTAACCTTTGTAACTATCTTGATTTATGAATACGAGAGGGATGACAGATTGAAATAATCAATTGTTCGTGTTATTGTTTACTGATTTATTGTTACCTGATCAAACTGGGATTCACAGTTTCCTTTAAACCTTCACCCAATTTTTCAATTGTGTAAAGATTTTCAGGTGCATTCTTTAGAACCTCAACATCAGATAATCCTAGACCCATTTTTGGATTATAAAATCGAGTATCTTTTGGGTTACTAGTTAACAATTTCAGAGTTTGCTCAGTCTGACCTCTTTTATAATTTAAATCTTCAAGCTCTTTGATCTTTGCAAAAGCTTCTTTTCTTTCTTCAGAAAGAATCTTGATTTTAAACTGCTAATCTATGTTTTCAACACTTATATCTTTCATTTTCTTCTTCATTTCAGAAATTTCAGATTCAAGCTTTTTAACTTTTGTTCTAATTACTTCTTTTTCTTTTTCTCTATCTTCAACTAAGCATTTATAAAGAAGTGCTTCATCTTGATATCTTAAAATTGAACTTTTCTCAGTATCAAGATTCTTTTGAACTGATTCAAGTCTCTTATTAAGTTCAGATATCATGAGTTCCATTTCTTTATATTTAGAATCTTCAGTTTCAGAATCATTATCAAAATTATCAGAATTGTCAGAAGAATAAAGAGATGATACCTCGGATTCCTGGTCATCTTCATTCATCTTTGCCGTTAAGATGTACTTTACTTTGGTAAAGTGAGCTTCTTCATCATCAGAGGAATCAAGGAGCCAGATTTCTTCTTCGGCGTTGACTGGCTTTCCACTTTCTTTTGCTTTAGCCAAGTGAGCTTTCCTCTGATAGTATTCAGAATCCTTAACTTTCCTCTGTTTACATTCTCTAGCAAAATGACCGGGCTTTCCACAATTAAAGCAGTTTCTATCATCTCTATCCTTCTTCTCTTCCTTTTCCTCTTTCTCCTCATTCTCCTCTTTCTTTTCCTCTTTGTTCTCAGATCGCTTGTATTTGTTAGCTTTGTTATATTCAGGTTTAGTCTTTGAATAGAACTTCTTTCTACCAAACCTATTTTGAAACTTATTGGTTAACAAAGCTAACTTTTCAGCAATTTCAGTCATTTCATCTCCAGAACTGTCACTTCCATCATCATCAGAACATTTCTTTTTCTTGCTGAAATCAGAAATCAACGCTTTTGTCTTCAAACCTCCACTTTCTTGTGTTCACTAAGCAGAGCTAATGATTCTTCCACTTTCTTGTTCTTTTCTTTGACCTCTTTCACCTTATCTTCGAGTTGCCCAAGAATGCTGAAGATATCGGTCAGCTTTTCATCGTCCATGTCCCTTGACATTTGAAGCTGAATCGAGTAAGAATCCCACTCAGGTAGAAGATTTTTTACAAATTTGTAATTGATTTCTGATTCTGACTTATCGACACCATTCCTTCGTAGATCATTTAGAATGATGTTGTATCTATTGTAAGTCTCCTTTAACGATTCTCCATCTCGTGCTTTGAACCCTTCATAAGCATTGACACTTTGATTTCTTTTAGTCTTCATTGACTTTGTTGACCCTTCAAACTGTCTTTCAAGCTCATCCCATATTTCTTTAGCTGAATTACGACTATCTACTCGGTTGTAGATATCGTTTGGAATGGCCATGGTCAAATATGTCAATGTTGATTCATCAATCGCTACTTTCTCTTTGTCACTCTCATTGTAATATATGTATTCCTTTTCAATTCTCCTTGGAGGAACGTATTGACTTGTACCTGTTTCAGCAATACCATCAACATCCAAATATGCTTTGTAAGGACCATTATAGATTGAAAGCTTGAGATCCTTGTTCTGATGATTTAGGAATTGAATCATTCTTTTCTTCCGTTGAGAGTATTCTTCAGCTATTAGAACTGGAGGCTTATTCTTTGAACCCATACTCAGTAATTCTCTCGACATCTTTGAAAAAGCAAGATGTTGATCTTTCAGAAAATTAAGCATAAGTGTTAAAAAAATTTACACTTGGAATTAAACTGTTCAAAAATTCAACACTGTTATCACAACTCGGATGTAAGAGGATCCGAAACCAACAAATTTCGGATGTATAAGGATCCGAAACCAACAGATCTCGGATTGAACTGATACGAAACCAAGAATTCAGATGCAACTTGATGCGAAACCAACAGATTCCGGATGTAACTTGATGCGAACCACAGATTTCGGAAGTAACTAGATGCGAAACCACAGATTTCGTATCCTTAAGGATCCGAAACCCAAACTTGTGAAAACTTGAACGATCCGAAACCCCTATGAATGATCCGAAACCCTCACTTAAACACCAAAAATCACTAAATCTGCCATATCTTTTTCAATTCTGGATCAATTGTTATAAAAATTGCACAAACTTGTTCGAAATTTGATCCCACACACTTTCTTAGATGATCACAAATCCTAATTCGATCAATTTAATCGAATTAAGATCCAAAACAGCAAAGAAATGTTTTTCGAACAAACAGGTAAAGAAATGTTTTTCGAACAAACAGGTACACATTCGTCTAAATGATGATTTATGTGTAGTATTTGGCAAAGATCCTTGAATTAAAGATGATCAGGGAGGAAATATGTGTTCAGTAAGGTCAAGAATCAATCCAAAAGATCAAAAATTATAGAAATCATGAGTTCTGGATGAATAATAGTCGATGAACAGTAGATGAAGATCAATCGGAAACCATGATGAACAGTGTAAAAAATCTCTAAAATGCTTCTAAATCTGCTTGAATTTCCTGTTTGAGCTCTGATACCAAACGTGAAATCCCAGATCTAGCAATGTAACAGAATCAAATGTAGAGAGAATCTAGAGAGCAAAGTAGTCATCCATATATTGAATATCAAAGTACAAAATGACATAGGCTTGAAAGTGTTTTGGAAATAACAAAGGGATATTCTTTATATAGTAGGGCCATGACATGTCCATGCCTCTACTTAGAAGATACAGTACAAAAGCTAACACTGTCTTGATAGCTACAATAGTGCTCTAACAGGAGGCGTGCAAGGAGAAAAGACAAAAGTTGCTTGTAGAGCAGGCTTCATGATCAATGTTCGCTGAATGATTCTTTATCAGCGAATGATAAAGTTCAGCGTTCGCTGAAGTATTCTACTTGAAACTTCACGTGAGATGGACAAGTCTTGGCTTCACTGATATCCGCATCAGGTCACTAGTAGACTTAGTCGTTGGTTCTTTGGCTTGATCTTCGACTTCAGCGTAGAACATAGTTGACGTGAATATTTTCTTCAGGGATCATAAGTAAACAACATAAATTATCAGCGATCATCAGTGAGACTAAACAGATTCAGGGCTCATTGATGTACAGTGTTCGCTGAAGTATAAATTTAAAGCGTATGTTTTCATCAGCGATACTAAACAGACTTAGTATATTTTCTTTGATGGCAAAACATAAATACATATTGTCTACTTACAATTTTCACTAAGTGTTTCTCAGAGTCATTATCAAATCACTGAGGGTTTGGATCAACAATCTCCCACTATTTGATGATGACATAGCAATAAAAGAAAATTGCTAAGTAAGAAAACATAAGGATAAAAAGAACTCATAAAATACGTGTCCCATTTAATGTTTTCAGGGATCTTTTCTAGTATTGATGGAGTAAAGTACATTCACAGAAATATTTCATTAACTTCGTAAAAATGACAAGGGGAAGTGGAAAAATTATAAGTACATCGAATAATAATTACAAGTACAAAAAGTTACAAACTGATAAAGATAGAAGAATTGCAAAAGGAGATCCTATCAGTTATCTAGGTTCTTTCTTGGCAAGAAGTTCGTCAAGAGTATCAGTTTGTGGAATCATCCAATCAGGGACTTTCACTCCCATATCTCTTCTTTTCTTTGCTTCTTTGAAGATCAGGGGCTTCAGAAAGATTGCTTGGAGGTCCTTTATGTAGTCACACCAATAAAGTAAATCTGAGCTGTTCGATGGGAGCTTTATGTAGCTCAGAGACTCGTTGAAAACATGGGCGTCCATTGCATTCATAGAAGAAGATGCTAAAAGGGTTGCTAAGAACCTTACCAGAGATGAATGTTTCAGCGGGAGGTAGTGAGACATCGAGTCCAGAGAGATCAGGACCAAGAACTGCTTCACGAGAAAAGTCGATCCCGGTTTCAAACCTTATCGGAGGTCCTGAAGTTGAGGATTTCTTCTTCTTTGCAGCAGGTCGCTTGGACTGAATTGGAGGAGGTTTTAGAATGTCAACAGCTAAAGCTACCATATCGATCAGCCTGTTAAGAGCTTTCTCGACATGGGTCATGTATGTTGAGCGCGATCGCTAAATAGCTACCCTCATCTCCAACCATTCAGGGAAGCCAAGCTTGTCAATGTTTGACAAGTAGCTAGTTGACTTGAGTCCATTTTCTCTGATGATTTTGACGTCGACTATTGGAACATTGCTTGCCATTCTCCCTTTCAGGAAGACATATTTAATCCTTGAACAGTGGCTTCTATAGTGACACTTCTGTTTGAACCAGGTTAGTGTAGAGTCACTGACCTTTGTTTTCTCTTGAATTCTTTTATGTGCGTCCTTGATCATCTTTCGTTGGACAGCTACAGGGAACCTTTTTAGATCTGGATCCTTAACTGAACGTTTAACGAGTTCTAAGGCGAATTCTTTGTCTTTTTGTTCAGCCTTCTTTCGTTCAGCCAGGAGTTTTTCAGCCTTGAAAGACCCAACGATTTCCCTATTTGATAAGAACTTTAGGTGAGGAGGGACAATGCACTGATCTTCCAGCTTCTGGATCATCGCTGCTCTCTTTGTGTTTTCATATTCACTTGGCTTTTTGAGAACCAAGGAAGGTCTGTTGGGATGGGAGAGCAGTTCTTCTTCTTCATCAAAAGTTTCATAGGTCTCAGTGAAGTTCAGGACCGGGATTATTTACTGATCTTCAGCTCTAGAGGCTGGGATTATTGGTGTAGTGTGGGGAGCTTCAGCTTGACCCTCAAGCAGAGGAAAGGACTAGCTGAAACAAAATGATCACAGAGGTTAGATCATTTGGGAGAAGAGATAGAGAAAGGATGAGTTAGGTGTTTAGAGGTTTGAGTGAGAGAAGGATTGAGATTCAGAAAGGATAGAGTAGGGATGCAGTGTAAGGGAATAAAGTGTAACATACCTGACAAACTGGCTTTTTGAGCAAAATAGACAGGTTGTCCGCAGTGAGGCCTTTTTGTTTTACTTGATTGGCCGCATTCGCTGGAGATTTGGGTTTGGTCCCCTCCCCTTGTTCTTTTACAACGACTCCCTTTTGAGCAGGGATCGTTGCATGCTTTTGCTGGAAGACGAAACCTTCATCCTCTTCATCATCATTATCATCATCATCATCTTTTGGGGATGAAGATGGTTCATCATCTTTTGAATCAGGTTCTTCGTCTTCTTCATCTTCAACATCCTCTTCCTCACTCTCTAAAGATAGATCCACAGTAGCAGCATGAGTGAGGTCTTCGAGTTACTCCCCCTCAGAGCGAGAGGGACTTTTCTTGGTTCCCTCAGTGTTCTTATCTCCCTGAGGTTCTTCATCCTTATTCTCCCCCTCAGAAAAATGGGGAAGGTCTTCAGTTTCCTTCTACCCCTCTTCACCATTTTGGTTGGGGGAGGTAGCAGCAACAGTTGTAGCAGCAAATACCTGTTTAGGACCCTTGTCTTCGTGGCCAGGGAGACCTGAACAGTTTTCAACCGCTACTAGTCTGTCTTCTATGCCAGACACAGCAGGGTTTATCTTCACGATGAAGTCCACGACCAACTCCATCTTCTCTCTGTCAGCTTGAGAGAAATGGGATAAGTGGACCGTGGGAGCTTCTAGGCGCTGCAGGATACGGTTGAGCAAGTCGTTGGAGGTGTCGACTTTCTGAGCGAGACCGCTCACCTGTAATACCCCGGGTAAGTCATTTAGATAAATTCCCTATCAGTTAAAATATTTAACCTTAAGATTTAATGTTTAGGGTAAGTTGGAGGTAAGTTATAAGTTTAAGGATGTTTGGGTTAAATTTGAGAAGTTCAAGGTCTATTTGGTAATATATGGTTTGATATTACCCCTTAAGTCTTCAGATGGTTTTCTTATACTGAAATTAGAAAGTGTGTGTGTGCGGGAGTTTTTGAGGCGAAGAAAGCGAAAGAAGGAAAGTTACGGTTTGAGCATCAATCGATTGGGTTAGAAACGATTTTGAGGTTAGTCCCTTTATATTTTGTGTTGGTAATTTGTAATAGAAGATATCTATCGGTTTAGAAGTTATGATTTCAGTAATTGGTATAGATTTCAATCAATTTCTGAGAAATGGAACCGACTGTGTTCTTGAGAGTCCCGGGGAAGTCCCGGTAGACTCCCGGTGCTGTCGACTCCTGGTGTGATAGACTCCCGGTGTAGTGAGTCCCGGTATAGAAGACTCCCGGTAGTATAACTCCCGGTATAGCAGACTTCCGGTAGTGAGAGTTCCGGTAATGGGAACTCCCGGTAGGGGAACTCCCGGTATAGGAACTCCCGGTACTAAGAGTCCCGGTACTGTATAAGTCCCGGTACCCTGTAGTCCCGGTAGTGAGTTAAGCACAGTGTGTAATGAGATAGTTGAGGATGGGAAATTGTTATGCTTTATGTGTTTGGTCAGTAAAGCGATGTGTGTATCTTAACTTGTTGCAGATTTTGTGGAGTCGTGGTAAGAGATAGAATCGTTTTGAAAGAAGCTTGCGAACGTGTGTAATAACCAAAACAGGTGAGTTTTACTTTGAAAACGTTTTTAACTGGAATACGTATATGCGTGAATTGGGATTGAAATAGTTGATGACTATGTGTTTATATGTGAATTATAATTTAGTGAGGTGTTATATTTACATGAGTATTATAATGTGTTATAATACGTTGGCCGGGTTTAGGACCGGTGTGTTTGGCTATAGACTCCGTATAGCGTTGTTTGGCTGTAAATGTTGTACAACGTTGTATATTATTAGTTGGCTTGCTACCACTAATATGGCCAGGAGGAATGAAAAGGGAAAGTATAAGATATGTGAGCTTATTTGGATGTATATGACTGTGTTGCGTGAATTATATGAATGAAGTTGATATAAATGGTTTTTAAACTAACATAGATTTCTCACTTAGACCATCAGGTCTAACCCTCATTTTGTTTTAAAAATATGTATTCCAGGTGGTGGATCAAGTAAGAGCAAGTAACTAGAGTAACTGATGGATGGCTTGTGTGAAGAATTATAAGATGAAGATTTTGGCTTGTTTAGCAGTTGTACCATAATATTTAATGTTATGTGTGTAAATAGTACAAAGATTGTAGTAGAATGGCTTTCTTTCGATTGTAAAAGACTACGGGACCGTACTTGTAATGTGAAGTTCGTTTGTTATATCTATGTTGTGTTACATTATGTGATATGTTGTGTATATGGGATTTGGGTTGTTACAAATGGTATCAGAGCCTTAGTTTAAGGGATTTAGGTATTTGTATCTGTACCTAGACTTAAACTGCATGTGAATAAGGATGTCCTTATCATTATAGAACCTTGGGATGATGAAGTATAAAAAGGTAGAAGGAACTTCATGTAAGGTAATTTCATATTACACCTGGCCAGTGTAATTGTGATCTTACAGGTACATGTTTGAACTGGAATACCTTGTTATATGGGGTATGTGCGTATGTGTATATTAATCTTGTTTAAATCTGCAGAATGGCAAGCGGTACGCGAAATTCGAATCGAGGAGGAGGAAGAAATCCAAATAGAACTAATCCGCCAATAGGAACAGGAGACAGGGGAGGAAGAACAGGGGGCAGAGTCGGGGGTAGAGCTGGAGGTCGAGCCGGGGGCAGAGTCCAGCCAAATAGTACGGAATTCGTTACCAGGGCTGATCTAATGGCGAAAATGGGAAGAATGAAGGCTAACATACAAACAATGTTTGATCGAAGTCGTAATAATGAAGCTGATAGACCAGATCCGGAACATGAAGTCGAACTACCAATCACCCCTACGGTCTTACCGGTAAAGAGAAAATGTGATTACAAGATGTTTCTTAGTTGCAGGCCTCCTACATTCTCAGGAGATCGGGATCCAGTGAAAGCAATGAGATGGATGAAGGAAATAGAAGCTATTTTCAAGACGAGTAAGTGCGCTGACGAAGATCGAGTATTGTATGGAGCGGCAATGTTAAAGGGGGATGCTTTGTATTGGTGGGAATCTTTTATTCATTCTAAAGGATCTGATGTTTATTCTACCCTCTCTTGGGAAGAATTTGTGATAGCCTACAAGAACGCATTTTGTCCCCAAGCAGCCGTCAAACAATTGGAAGGGGAATTTATGAACTTACAACAAGGAAACTTATCCGTTCGAGACTACACCGCTAGCTTCCTGGAAAAGTCTCGGTTCGCAGAATACTACGTTGCTACGGAGGCGATGAAGACGGAAAGGTTTATCTTCGGGCTGAACTCAGAGGTTAGAAGACTAGTGACTGCAAAAGGACCCAATACCTTCTCAGCTGCAGTTGATGTCGCGGAGAATGTTGAACGAGATATGAGAAGAGATGTTGGCGATAAAAGTATCGGGAAGAGAAAGTGGGAAGGACCACAATACGATCCGAAGAAGTCCCGATTTCAGAGGTATGATAACCGTCCGCCGTTTCGACCAGCGGAAAGACCATGTCAGAAGTGTAACCGTGTCCACCAAGGAAATTGCCGAGGTGATTTACGAGCATGTTATAAGTGTGGGAAGACCGGACATGTCATCAAAGATTGTAAGGTAACGCGGCTATGTTTCTTATGCAATTCACCAGATCACCTTCAGTCAGACTGTCCGAGGGGAAGGATACAGCAAGGCGGATCTTCAGGCAGGCCAGCGATTGTTAAACCAGTAATACCAAGACTGGAACCGCCAGTAACCAGGGGTCGCGCATTCCAAATGACTGAGAAAGAAGCGGAAGAAACTCCAGACGTGGTTACAGGTACATTTTTGATAAACTCTACACGTGCTAAGGTGTTATTTGATTCCGGTGCAAATCGATCGTTTGTGTCTCCTACATTTGCTGCTTGTCTGTGTTTGAAACCTAAAATGCTAGAACATGCTCTGTCAGTAGATACGGCAAATGATAATCAAGTGTCAGTTAAAGAAGTGTTTTGATAACTGTGTGATAAATATAGAGGAGTGTAAAGTTCCGATACAATTGTTTCCTATGACTTTGATAGAGTTTGACGTCGTAGTGGGAATGGACTGGTTAGCCGAGAATCAGGCTAACATAGTATGTGATAAGAAGTTAATAAATGTGGTATTACCTGAGAAGGGACCAATAGTGATATATGGTGATCGTAGGAATCATCAGTCTAGCCTAATATCTATGATAAAAGCCCGTAAATGTGTTAGCAAGGGTTGTCAGAGTTACTTAGCCTATGTGATAGATAGTAGGCCTGAAAGGAATAGGATGGAAGATATTCCTATTGTTAGTGAATTCCCTGAAGTTTTCCCTGAAGACTTGAATAGTCTTCCTCCGGTTAGACAAGTGGAATTTGGTATCGACTTAGTTCCTGGAGCCACTCCTACTGCTCGTGCACCTTATCGTCTGGCACCTCCAGAGATGAAAGAGATGATGGCACAATTACAAGACCTATCAGATAAAGGCTTCATCAGACCTAGTTCTTCGCCGTGGGGAGCCCCAGTGTTATTTGTGAAAAAGAAGGATGGTTCGATGAGAATGTGTATCGACTACCGAGAATTGAATAAGCGCACGATAAAGAACAAGTATCCGTTACCTCGAATTGATGACCTCTTCGATCAGTTAGTTGGAGCTTGCTATTTCTCCAAGATTGATCTAAGATCCGGTTATCACCAGTTGAAAGTTAAAGAAGAAGACGTTCTAAAGACTGCTTTTCGTACAAGGTATGGCCACTACGAATTCTTAGTAATGCCGTTTGGACTGACAAACGCTCCAGCTGCCTTTATGGATTTAATGAATCGGGTATGTAAGCCGTATCTTGATAAATTCGTCATTGTATTTATTGATGATATCCTTATCTATTCCCGATCCAAAGAGGATCACGCACAACATCTTCGTTTAGTTCTAGAGTTGCTGAAGAAAGAAAAGTTATACGCTAAGTTCTCTAGATGTGAATTCTGGTTGCGAGAAGTTCAGTTTCTGGGGCATGTCGTTTCTGAGAAGGGTATACAAGTTGATCCGATGAAAGTGGAAGCAGTTGAAAAGTGGGAACCGCCGAAGACAACAACCGAAGTACGTAGTTTTCTGGGTTTAGCCGGCTACTATCGGAAATTTATAAAAGACTTCTCTCGTATCGCAACGCCTTTGACTAAGCTGACCCGGAAGAACCTGAAGTTTGAGTGGAAAGCAGAACAAGACGAAGCATTCCGGATATTGAAAGAGAAACTGTGCAGCGCGCCGATTCTATCACTACCTGAAGGTACGGAAGACTTTGTTGTTTATAGTGATGCGTCTAAACTGGGATTGGGATGTGTGCTTATGCAGCGTGGGAAAGTTATGGCATATGCTTCTCGTCAATTAAAGGATCATGAAAGACAGTATCCTACGCATGACATGGAACTTGCAGCAGTCGTCTTCGCGTTAAAGATTTGGAGACATTATCTGTATGGTTCCAAATGTCAGATTTATACTGATCACAAGAGTCTCCAACACCTCTTTGATCAAAAGGAACTGAATATGAGACAAAGAAGATGGCTAGAATTGCTGAATGATTACGACTGTGAAATCCTTTATCATCCGGGAAAGGCAAATGTGGTAGCTGATGCATTGAGTCGTCAAGAAAGGAGTGGGACAATAAAGGTTATTTCGCTACGAACTGAACTCCTACCCATCATATTCGACGAATTGCAGAAGTGTCAAGTGGAGGCATATCAGGATGAACATCTGAAATCAGAACGGTTAGCGGGGAAGTCATCATTGTTAGTAAAAGATGATTGTGGGTTATTGTGTCTGGGAAACAGAGTGTGGGTACCTCGTTTGGGTGGGTTACGTGATCGTGTTCTACAAGAGCCCATCAATCCCGTTTCTCTATTCATCCAAGTACAAACAAGATGTATAAAGACTTAAAGCAATTCTATTGGTGGCCGGGGATAAAAAGAGGGATTGCACAGTATGTGGAAAGATGCGATACTTGTAAGAAAGTAAAGATCGAACACCAAAAGCCGTTTGGTCAACTACAACGGCTAGAAATACCTATGTGGAAGTGGGAGCAGATTACCACAGATTTCATCACCAAACTACCAAGGACTCCTAAGGGATTTGATTCTATTTGGGTGATCGTCGACAGATTGACAAAGTCTGCACACTTTCTACTGATAAAGGAAACCAATTCAATGGAGCGATTGGCTAAGTTATACATTGATGAAATAGTAACTCGACATGGAGTTCCAATCTCTATCATTTCTGATCGTGATAGTCGTTTTACTTCAAGATTTTGGAGAAGTTTTCAAAGGGAAATGGGCACACAGATAAAGTTGAGTACGGCGTATCATCCCCAAACAGATGGGCAGAGTGAACGAACAATTCAGACCCTAGAAGATATGCTCCGAGCTTGCATTGTTGATTTTGGGGGATCGTGGGATAACCATTTACCATTGATTGAATTCGCTTACAACAACAGTTATCATTCCAACATACAAGCGGCACCGTTCGAAGTACTGTATGGTAGGAAATGCCGAACGCCTCTGTGTTGGAACGAAGTGGGAGAAAAACAGTTAGCGGGGCCGGAAATAGTTCAGTTAACCGCCGATAAGGTTACTCAGATTCGTGAACGATTGAAAGTGGCTCAAGACAGACAGAAAAGCTACGCTGATCGACGCCGAAAGCCATTGGAATTTCAGGTTGGGGATTACGTAATGTTAAAGGTTTCGCCGTGGAAAGGAGTCATCAGATTTGGACGACAAGGTAAACTTAGCCCTAGGTATATTGGACCGTTTGTAATAATAGAAAGGATCGGTGAAGTCGCTTACCGATTAGATCTTCCTCCAGAATTGAGCAGAATCCATAATGCCTTTCATGTATCGAACTTCCGAAAGTGTTTGGTCACTCCAGACCAGGCAGTCTCTCTACCAGATATCCGAGTCGACGAAAAACTGAATTATGTGGAAGAGCCGGAAGCTATAGTTGATCGTAAAGTTAAAGTGCTGCGGAGTAAGGAGATCAGGCAAGTGAAAGTTCAGTGGAGACATCATAGAGGTCAAGATGCTACGTGGGAATCAGAGACGGAAATGAGAGCCAAATACCCTCATCTTTTTACTTAACGGAATTCCGGGACGGAATTCTTTTAAGGGGGAGATGATGTAATACCCCGGGTAAGTCAGTTAGATAAATTCCCTATCAATTAAAATATTTAACCTTAAGATTTAATGTTTAGGGTAAGTTGGAGGTAAGTTATAAGTTTAAGGATGTTTGGGTTAAATATGAGAAGTTCAAGGTCTATTTGGTAAGATATGGTTTGATATTACCCCTTAAGTCTTCAGATGGTTTTCTTATACTGAAATTAGAAAGTGTGTGTGTGTGCGGGAGTTTTGGAGGCGAAGAAAGCGAAAGAAGGAAAGTTACGGTTTGAGCATCAATCGATTGGGTTAGAAACGATTTTGAGGTTAGTCCCTTTATATTTTGTGTTGGTAATTTGTAATAGAAGATATCTATCGGTTTAGAAGTTTTGATTTCAGTAATTGGTATAGATTTCAATCGATTTCTGAGAAATGGAACCGACTGTGTTCTTGAGAGTCCCGGGGAAGTCCCGGTAGACTCCCGATGCTGTCGACTCCCGGTGTGATAGACTCCCGGTGTAGTGAGTCCCGGTATAGAAGACTCCCGGTAGTATAAATCCCGGTATAGCAGACTTCCGGTAGTGAGAGTTCCGGTAATGGGAACTCCCGGTATGGGAACTCCCGGTATAGGAACTCCCGGTACTAAGACGCCCGGTACTGTATAAGTCCCGGTACCCTGTAGTCCCGGTAGTGAGTTAAGCACAGTGTGTAATGAGATAGTTGAGGATGGGAAATTGTTAGGCTTTATGTGTTTGGTTAGTAAAGCGATGTGTGTATCTTAACTTGTTGCAGATTCTGTGGAGTCGTGGTAAGAGATAGAATCGTTTTGAAAGAAGCTTGCGAACGTGTGTAATAACCAAAACAGGT
Source organism: Saussurea involucrata (assembly GCA_033807775.1). Classification (NCBI taxonomy): domain Eukaryota; kingdom Viridiplantae; phylum Streptophyta; class Magnoliopsida; order Asterales; family Asteraceae; genus Saussurea; species Saussurea involucrata. The sequence continues at coordinate 73,161,227 of CM066317.1, read as the reverse complement.
GAGTTTTACTTTGAAAACGTTTTTAACTGGAATACGTATATGCGTGAATTGGGATTGAAATAGTTGATGACTATGTGTTTATATGTGAATTATAATTTAGTGAGGTATTATATTTACATGATTATTATAATGTGTTATAATACGTTGGCCGGGTTTAGGACCGGTGTGTTTGGCTATAGACTCCGTATAGCGTTGTTTGGCTGTAAATGTTGTACAGCGTTGTATATTATTAGTTGGCTTGCTACCACTAATATGGCCAAGAGGAATGAATAGGGAAAGTATAAGATATGTGAGCTTATTTGGATGTATATGACTGTGTTGCGTGAATTATATGAATGAAGTTGATATAAATGGTTTTTAAACTAACAGGGATTTCTCACTTAGACCATCAGGTCTAACCCTCATTTTGTTTTAAAAATATGTATTCCAGGTGGTGGATCAAGTAAGAGCAAGTAACTAGAGTAACTGATGGATGGCTTGTGTGAAGAATTATAAGATGAAGATTTTGGCTTGTTTAGCAGTTGTACCATAATATTAAATGTTATGTGTGTAAATAGTACAAAGATTGTAGTGGAATGGCTTTCTTTCGATTGTAAAAGACTACGGGACCGTACTTGTAATGTGAAGTTCGTTTGTTATATCTATGTTGTGTTACATTATGTGATATGTTGTGTATATGGGATTTGGGTTGTTACATCACCTCACCTTTCAGGGACGCCGTCTCCCCCTGAAGATTTGAGACCTCTGTCTTCAGCGTTGTGACTTCGCTGGACAGGTTTGAGAAGTTGGAGGAGAGGTCGATGTTTGTAGTGTTGAGAGCTGAGATGGTGGAAATGTTGTTGATGATGGCTTGTTTCACAGTGTACAGACCACCATCAGGCTTGTTGACGTCAGCGTTCTCAGCCTTGTCTTTGACAGAGTCAGCTATTTTCTTCAGCGTCTCCCCAGGGTTTGTAACCGCTGAGGAGTTATTGGTGATGGTGGTGGAGAGTTTTTCCACCTTTTCGGCGATCTCCTTGAGGGAGTTGCTGATCGTGCCCAAGTTAGGACCTGTAACAGAAATGAACTTATGAACAAAGGCAAGCTCAGAAGTTGGGGGTCCAGAGAGAGGAGCAGTGTATAGATACCTGTAGGTGGGTCGGAGAAGTTGTGTATATCGGGATGACCTGAATAGTAGGCCATGTCTTCCTCAAGCCTGGAAGCACTTGCAGGTCCTTGATTTTACTGAATCATCCGCTGGAGTTCAGCAGCAGCATTATCATCTAGATGGATGACGTTTGTAGTTGATGTAGTAGGGAAGATGAATTGTTAAGAGACCAAAGAATGAGAGGGAAGACCGATGGTTGTGAAGAGGGTGGTGGTAGCAATGTCAGTGTTGGATCCGCTGTAAATAGCCTCCGCAGTGCTTTGAGGCACTGAGGATTGGGGGTTCTCATCCAGGAAAGTTTCGGTGAACTGAGGCACTGAAGCTGAAATAGAATGGATAGGTTCAGCGGATGTGGTGGAGTGTACCACGAATCTTTCCATCATCGTCTGTAAAGGGACCGACGTGGAGTCTTCAGCCTGTAAACGCTTGGGGTGCTCCTTTAAGGTCTTCTTAGACTTATGGGTGCCAAGGGTGGATGCAGAATGTTTCCTCTTTTTGGAAGAGGTGGTGGTTGCGGCCTGGGTATCAGCGGTTGGGTCGATCGCTGCCGTGGAGGTAGCTGCAGAAGTAGAAGAAGGAAAGCGGAGAAGTGTAAGAAGAGTAGAGAGACTTACCTCATTGGGGCCAGGCTTGAAGTCCAGCACTTTCAGGCCAACATGAGAGAGTTTCAGGTCACCGACTTTGGGGTAAGCGTCCTTCATGCCATGGGCGGATATGGCGCTGAGAAAACGAGGGTAAGGAACCACCGTTGATCTTTCAGGCGCCTCCACTTTCTGCATCAGATCTTCAAAGATCACTTTGGCCCAATCGACATGAAGACCCTTCAGTAAGGCGTAGGCCATGACAGTCTGAGGTTTGGAGGCCTGATCATGTGAGCCTGTCTTGGCAGTCATGCAGCTGATGACATGAGTAAAAATGAAGTTCAGCTAAGACGGCATCTTGTTCTTCAGAACTGTAGTGATTTTCTTCTCAGGGACTCCGAAACGGTCAGGGTTCCACATGTATCCCATGCAGACGAGGAAATGGATGATTTCCTCCTTTCCTTGTGGAGTGTTGGGATCAAGGAAGGATACGAATGGGTGGGGTTTGGATCCAGGGAGATTTAACGTTGAGCGTATCTCTCCAGGAGTGAGCTTTGCCTCTCCTAGTTCAGTTTCAAAGGAAATAGCATCGTATTTGCGGTTAGGGTTCTTCGAGGATGTTTCAGTAGTACGATGCGCTGTGTACCAAAATTGTTGTAGGAGCCTCTTGTGAGCTGGAGGTTTAATGGTCATGGCAGTGGAAAGGGGGCAGGTCTTGATGGGTAACCATCTTTTTCTTGGGGAATTCCAAGAGAGCGTAAGGGTTGTTGGATTGGAATGTGACCTGGCTCATTGAGAGCTTCATGTTGGCAGGCCTTTTAAAGAGAGGGGTAGAGGGATCAATGGTTGCATCAACATCAGTGGAAGCCATTCTGTTAAGAAGATGAGACAAAAGATGAGACAAAAACATAAAATGGAAAAAGTTTCCAAAATAAGGTTTTAGGGTTTTCCAGTTTCCATTTAGGGAAGATGGTAAAAAGGGTTTCTAGTTTTGAAAAGGAATACAAAAACTAGTGAAATTTCTTGTTTTCCAGTTTCCTTTTAAGGAAGGATTCTGGAAAAACGTATGAAAAGCATAAGTTTAAGATTTTTGTTTTAAACTTACAAGAACAACCTGTAAACAAGTTGTGTTCATGAAATTTTGAAGAAGAAGATTTCATGTTTTCAGAAAGTGCATTTGTTTGATCTTTTAAAAACAAGAATAAGATCAAAAACAAGTTTTTAGAGTAGATTAAAGAAGGAAATGTGAACTTGTTTTGTTGAATTACGAGGTGATGAATCACAAGTTCGTAGAAATCCAAAGCTTAGAGTTGCAAGAAAATTCTTTTGCCTTTAGAGAGGTTGAGAGCATAAAAGGTAAAAATATAAACTCGAATGGTTTATATGGTGAGAGTAGAGAGAGAAACTGAGGAGCGGGAAAAGTTTCTCATGATGACACGACACGTCCCTTAAAGCTTATTGGACAAGGAATCGAAACGGGCGAACGTGTCAGACGAAAAGTCGTGCCAGGGTTTATCCGTTGTGATGACGTCACAAACGTCCTTACATATTTTAAGTTGTCTCTGAGGGTTTTAAGAAAAACTTTGGGATATTTTAAAACATTTGAGAAGCACTGATTGAAAATATCAGTGAGATTTTAGAGTTTCAAAAGAATCACTGAAAGGAAGAGATATTCAGCGATGTAAATTATTTTGAAATTTTGCATGCTGGAGAGAACTTCAGCGTATAAGAGATAAAACGTACCTTGATATCAGTGAATCAGTTTTGTTCAGAGATTAGATGATTAAATGGGGTATACAAGTTCATATTATCACTGATCTAATGCTAACCACTGAAGATTTTACTCTTCTAGGTTCAGCATTCCAAGCTCGCTGATGAGAAAGTTGAATCTTGTCTCATCAAGAGGTTTGGTAAAAAGATCAGCTAACTGAAAGTCAGTTGAAATAAAATGAAGTTCTATATCACCATTCATCACATGATCTCTTATAAAATGATACATGATTTCGATGTGTTTGGTCTTTGAGTGTAGCACTGGATTGTTTGCTATAGCGATGGCACTAGTGTTGTCGCAATAGATTGGAATTTTGGAAAGCTGAAGGTCATAGTCCAATAGTTGATTTCTCATCCATAAGACCTGAGAACAAAAACATCCAGCGGCTACGTACTCCGCTTCAGCGGTTAAGGTGGACACTGAGTTTTGCTTTTTGCTTGTCCAACTCACCAGCTTTCCACCCAGGAGCTGACAGCCTCCTGTGGTGCTTTTCCTATCCAATTTGCATCCTGCAAAATCACTATCTGAATAGGCGATTAGATCAAACCCTGAGTCTTTGGGATACCAAAGACTTAGGTTAGGAGTACCCTTAAGGTATCAAAAAATACGCTTTACCGCGATCAAAAGAGATTCCTTAGGTTCAGATTGATATCGTGCACATAAACAAGTAACATACATAATATCAGGACGACTCGTTGTAAGATACAGAAGAGAGCCGATCATCCCATGGTACGTTGTGACATTAACAGGCTTCCCTGAAGGATCTTTGTTAAGTGTCAGCGGCGGTGCCATTGGGGTTTTCATAGCTGAGCTTGAGTAAGATCAAACTTTTTCAGCATATCTTTAACATACTTACCTTGGTGAATGAAAGTGCCTTTTTCATTCTGGTTGATTTGAAGACCAAGGAAATATGTCAGTTCACCCATCATACTTATTTTATATTCAGCTTTCATTCTTTCAGCGAAACGAGTACATAATTCACGATTAGTAGAACCAAATATAATATTATCGACATATATTTGAACAAGAATGATACGACCTTTTACTTTCCTGAAAAATAGAGTTTTATCGATTTTACCACGCTTAAATTTTCAATATGGAGATAAGTTGAGAGAGCGTCATACCATGCACGAGGAGCTTGCTTTAAGCCATAAAGTGCCTTATCCAGCTTATATACATAACCTAGATGCTTAGGATCAGTGAATCCTGGAGTTTTTTTTTGGAAAGGAGAAACTCCTGGCAATATAGACTTCTTCATTCAGCCTTCCGTTTAGGAATGCCGATTTAACATCCATTTGATATACCTTGAAGTCTATGTGAACAACGTATGCTAAGAATAGACGAATTGCTTCGAGTCTTGCCACTGGGGTTAATGTTTCGTCATAATCTATGCCTTCCTCTTGTCTGTATCCCTGAGCAACAAGACGAGCCTTGTTGCGGGTTACAGTTCCATGTTCATCCAACTTGTTTCGATTGACCCATTTAGTGCCTATCACTGACTTGTCAGATGGTCTTGGAATGAGATTCCAAACTTTGTTTCTTTCAAATTCTGTCAGCTCTTCTTGCATAGCGTTGACCGAGTTTGGATCTCTGAGGGCATCATCTGTTTTCTTTGGTTCAATCAGAGAAATAAAATTAACAAATAAACAAATGTTACCTGAACCTCGTCGAGTCTGAACACCAGCGTTTGGATCACCAAGAATTTGATCAATTGGGTGATTAATAGTCCATCGCTGAGCCGGAGTATGATTTGCTGACACAATTTGAAGTTCTGTAGGAGCTGCAGAAGAGGCTTCAACAACTTCAGGTATTTCAGGCAAAAGAGGAAGAGGTTCAGATAGCATTTCATTCACTGATTGCTGAGAAGTAGATGTGATATCTGAGGTGGATGGTTCAGAAGCAGGCATAGTGTTAAGAGGAACAACTGGAACCCATGAGGATTCAGCTTCACTTGTCTGCATGCTTGGGATGATGGTAGGATCATCATCAACGGTAGGGATGTTGACCTGAGGATTGGGAATGCTTTCCGAGTCTCCAAGATGAGAAAACATCCATTGATTGAGTTCTTCGGTATCAGAAGAAGGTCTTGAATTTGCTAATCGGGATTCGTCAAAAGTGACGTGGATTGTTTCTTCTATAGTTTGTCTTCTGCGATGGAAGACTCTGAAGCCTTTGGAGATTGAAGAATATCCAAGAAACATTCTATCATCAGCCTTGGGATCAAACTTTCCAAGGGCATCCATGTTGTTCAGTATGAAACACTGACATCCAAAGATGTGAAGAAAGCTAATAGAAGGCTTTCTCCCATGGGAAAGTTCGTAGGCTGTTTTCTTGAATCTTTTGACAATCAACGACCTGTTTTGAGTAAAACAAGCAGTGTTGACAGCTTCTGCCCAGAATTGAGTAGGTAGATGAGAATCACTGAGCATTAAACGTGTAACTTCGATGATCGTTCGATTTCTTCTTTCTCGGACTCCATTTTGTTGTGGTGTTCTCACTGAAGGAAAGTTGTGAGAAATACCCTTACTTTCAAAGAAATTTTCAAGGGAACTGTTTTTGAATTCAATCCCATGATCACTCCTTATTGAGCGAATGGTCATGTTATTCAGGACTTCCATTTTCCTGACAAAAGCGATGAGTTCATCAGGGGTGTCACTCTTAGAACGGAGAAACATTACCCAGGTATAGAGAGAGAATTCATCAACAATGACCAGTGTATATTTCTTTCCAGCGATGGATTGTTTGTTAACAGGACCAAACAAATCCATGTGAAGAAGTTGAAGAGGACAAGACACTGAGGTAACTTGCTTTGACTTGAAGCTTGTTTTGGTTTGTTTCCCTTTCTCACACGCTAAACATAGAGATTCCTTAGCGTATGAATGTTGAGGAAGACCAGTGACTAACTCTTTTGAAGAAATAGTATTAAGTGCCTTGAAGTTTAGATGAGGGAGCCTTTTATGCCATAGCCAGTTGACATCAGATGAGGATTTGTAGAAGAAACATGAGTTCTCAGTGGTTGTCGAGTCCATGTTTATAACATAAACATTTTCCAAACGGTATCTGCTGAGAGTGACTTTCTCCTTTTTGTCAATGACAAAGCGGGATTCCTTAGTGAAACACACTTTGTAATCCTTGTCACATAGCTGACTGATGCTCAGAAGATTGTGCTTCAGCCCTTCGACGTATGCGACTCTTCTGAAGGTTGTCGTACCATTTGAGAGTACACCAAAATATTGGGTATAGCCTTTTCCATTTCCACCAAAGGTCACAGAGGGACCTTTCTCTTCCTTGTATTCAGCGAGCAGGTTCTTTTTGCCAGTCATATGTCTAGAGCATCCGCTATCTAGATACCAGATACCCTTCAGAACCTACAAACAAAGGAAGATTAGTTTGATTTGGGTACCCATTTTACTATGGGTCCACATTTGTCAGTGGTGGTAAAGGAAGTAGAAGGTTCAGCAATCTTCGCAGCATTTGAAGTTTCAGCTTCAGTGACATTCTTCACTTTGGTTAATTTCTTAACCTCAGTGGTTGTTTTCACCTTAACCTGATTTGCACCAGGACTGGTCTTCTTTGCCTTGGGGGCAGTGATCTTCACCTTTGCTAATTTCTCAGCTTTGGTAGTTGTGGGGCAGTTACTAGCAATATGATCGGTAAGTCCACAGTGATAACATTTACAATAGCTAAAAGTAGCTTTACGACCATTTGCATGCTTAGCAGAGATTTTTAAATGGGCAGGGCCAGCACAAGAATACCTTTGGCATTGGAAATTGGAGGAACTATCAGTTCTTCGGATTTCTTACCAATGACATCCACTCTTATTTTAGGAGTAGATCGCTGAACGAATCCAGGAATCTTGGTCCTAGAAGTAGAGGGATGACTTGTTGAAGGTTTTGAGACTTTCAGCTTAGGTACATTGGTACCCTTCTGAGGTTTTTGATTAAAAACGTTTTCTTTACCTTTAGAAATTAAGGTAGAACTTTCCTCAGGGATGGGAGTTTTAGAAGACGAGCACTGAGACGAAGAGGTGTCAGGGATAGATGACACGAACATTCCAAATTTAAGCGTGGAATGATCATTGGTTGGTTCTTCAGCGCCAACTTTATAACCAAGACCACGTTTGTCACTCAGGGGAATCTGAGCACCAATTATCTCAGTAATCGTTGTTGAGGATTTACACCATCCTTCAACAGTAGCCTTTTCAGTCTTTAATGCAGCGATAGCTTCTTCTCGCTCAATACTGATGATTTCATTTAAGTAGACCTGATCTTTCAAATTTTCTTATATATTAGAAAGCTTTTGAATTTGTAAGTGACAGTTTTTAAGCTGTTCAGCGAGATAAATATTTTGTTTTTCAGCTTTGGTCTTGCCGTTCATGGCATCATACAAATCAACAGTTAATAGATCGATGGGTCGACGTCTATCAAAGTCATTAACGGCTGAAGTAGAAGTATCAGTAGAAGGATTTGATACCTGAGAGGTGGAGGTAGAAGTAGAGGGAATTTCAGCATTTTCTTCCTCTTCTTCTATTTGGGCAATGAGGCAGAGATTTGCCTCATCATCAGAGTCAGAGTCATATGATTCTTCATCAAAAGCAGCCCAGTCATGATCTTCAGTGATCAGACCTTTTCCTTTCTTTTTGTATGCTTTCAGCTTAGCATACTTTTCTTTCAGCTTCTGGTATTTGTCATCTCTAGCCCTGGGGTTAGAGGATTTCTTGTAGGAAGAAGATGAAGTTTTGAAGATTTTCTTTGACCTGCATTCACTAGCAAAGTGTCCTACTTTGTCACAGTTAAAGCAGGTAGCAGTGGCCTTATCTATAAGAGTTGAAGATTTGGGCTTGTCAGTGAGTGAAAGAGGTTTGTTTCTTCTGAAGTTACTCTTTCTGGAAAATTTCCTGAAGGAATTAGTCAGGAGTGCCAGAGATTCATCAAGTTTTGAAGGATCAGCGTCTGATGAATCATCAGAGTTAGATTCCAACTCAGTGATAGTGACAGTAGAACGCTGAGTGGGCACCAACTCTGAAGAGAGTAAAGCAACATGTGTGCTTTTGGAATCTTTTATAAGATTCTTCTTAAGTTGACACGACTGCTCATGATTGAGCATAGTGCCAAATAAGGTAGAGAGGGTCATGAATTTAAGATCCTTAGAGAGCTTAAGACACATGGAATAATTGTCCCGGCTTTCAGGAAGACTTTCCAGAAACTTTGTCAGGATCTCAAAGTTAGAATATACCTTACCAATAGTTTTTAAATCAATGATTAAAAAGTTAAACCGTTGATGTATTTCAGAGAGGGTTTCATTCTTACCGCAGATGAAACTTTCGTACTGTCTTACCAGGTTGATATCCTGGACTTCAGTGGTACCTTCATATTGAACACATGTAGTGTCCCACATGGCTTTAGAACTCTTCAGGTTCATGATAGAGTGGTAGACTTCATCAGGAAGAGCCATTAAGATGATAGATCTGTCCTTAGTATCGATGGCCACCTTCTTCTTGTCTTCATCAGTCCACGTGTTAACTTCCCTATGAATGATTCGTTCAGGGATGGCAGCTCTAGTAGAAGTGGCTGGAATAGCAAGGTCTATAATGAAAGGTGTTGGTCCCGAAGGGCTATACAAGTTTGTATAAGGGGGGGTTGAATACAAACACACAGATTTTACTTTTCTAAATTGTTTATTGATAAATCATTAACAATTTACAGCTTGTTGCGGAACAAGATTAAGGATAAACCTAAATCTAAACAAGTTGGAACACTAAGTTTTCTTGCACTAAGAAAGAGAAGGAAATTACTAACAATAACCTATCTCAAGATAAGAAAGATTACTTGACCAGAGTTAGCAAGTGACTCGTCCAGAGTTTTCGAGTGCTTCAAAAATGAAGCTGGAGTCCTTCTTATATACATCATGCATTTAATGCATGGCAGTTTACACTTTACCCGTGGCAGCAGCTCATTGGTTGTATGTCATTGACCTTTGTAGACAACCTTAGTATCCGCATATTTGAACAGTGTAGTATCAGAGTGGTTGTACGATTTCAGACAATAAGGAGGTTCTTTTTTGACATATCGTACGGAGTCGTGCAAGGGTGGTTAAGACAAAAGTACTTTGTACGGAGGACTTCATGATCAACTTTCGTTGATTCAACGCTTTAACATTGTTTATCAGCGAATGATACAGTTCAACGATAACTGAAGTCTTGTACTTGATACTTCACGTTGAGTGGACAAATCTGAGTCTTCGTTGATCCGCATCAGTTCATTAGGAGACTTGTCGCTGGTTCTTGAGCTTGATCTTCGACTTCAGCGTAGAACCTCTGTTGACATGAAACTTGTCTTCAGGGATCATAAGTAAACAACTAACTTATCAGCGATCATCATCAGGACTGAACAGGCTAAGAGCATTATGATGAACAGTGTTCGCTAAATGTTTAATCTAAAGAGCGATAGTTCCTATCAGCGGTACTGTAAGGTCTTAGTACTTATCAGCGACAGTGAACTTAATATATTGTTTACTTACAATTTTCATTAAGTATTTAAGAGAGGGTCATTATCAAATCACTGAGGGTTTGGATCAACAATCTCCCCCTATTTGATTATGACATAGCAACAGAGAAAATTGCTATTTAATGAAAACATATGGATAAAAAGACCTCATAAAATATTTGTCCCTTTTACTGTTTTCTGAGATCTTTTCTGTACTGATGGAGTAAAGTACTTTCGCTGAAATCTTTCTTTAAACTTCGTATCAGATTACAAAGGGAAGTGGAAAGATTACAAGTACAAGCGAAATAAATTACAAGTACAAAAGAATAACTGATAAAATAGAAGAATAAGGCGATCCTATCAGTTTATAAAGGTTCTTCCTTAATGAGAAGTTCATAAAGGGTCTTTGATATGGGAATCATCCAGTCAGGGACTGTTACTCCTTGATTCCTTTTGTTCAGAGCTTCTTCAAAAATCAAGGGTTTTAGATGCCGTGCCTGAATGTCGCGTTTGAATTCACACCTGTAGATGAGATCTATCAGCTGTTCGATGGGAGTGATGGGTAGTTCAGAGATACGTTGAAAACGTTTTCGTCCACCATAGTCAATAAAGAATATCCCATAGGGTTTGCTTATGACTTTCCGAGGGATGAAAGTCTCATCAGGAAGAAGAGATGTGTCAAGTGCGGAAAGGTCAGGTTCTAGACCAAGAACTTCAGCACGAGAAAAACCAATACCTGTTTTGTTCCGTATAAGAGGACCTGAGTCTGAAGATTTAGACTTTTTCATTGCAGAGGCCCTTCTTTTTTGATTTGCGAGAGGAGGGGGAGGAGGAATATCCACACAAGAAGATACTAAGTCGATCTGTTTATTTATCAGCTTTTCGAAATGATCCTTGTACTTAGATTGAGAATTCTGGATGGCTAATCTGATCTCCAACCATTCAGAGAGACCGTACTTCGTGATGGCTTCAGCATAGAATTTTTCGTACTGTCCGTTTTCTCTGAATATCTCGATTTCAGCGATTGAAACTTTGAGGGTTGATTTTCCAGTGATATGTACCTTGTTGATTCTGGCAGGTCGATATCTGAAGTGTACCTTTTCTTTTCACCAGATTAAAGTAGATTGAGACACAGTTCTCTTTTCTTCAACGATCTTCTTGGCGTCTTCCCATAGCTGACGTTGGACTTGAATGGGAATTCGTTTAAGCTTGGGGTCTTCGACTGATTCTTGAGTAAGATGGATGGCGAGTTCTATATCTTTTTCTTCATCTTCCCTTCTTTCAGCGAGTAGACGTTCAGCTCTGAGGTGATCCCGGTATTCCTTTTGTGAAAGTCTGAACTTTGGAGGAATAGAAGGAAGTTGATCACGCTTCAGAATGATTCGCTGATCTTCGAATCTCTTGATCATTGCATCTCTCTTTTTCTGATCCTCTTCACTCAGCTTTTGAGGAGCCAAGGAAGGTCTGTTTTTGTGAGAGAGCAGCTGTTCTTCAGGTTCATCAGTCTCAGAGATCAAATCCAAGACCGGGATTATTTGTTCAGCGTTGGGAGCTGGGATTATTGTTGTTGAAGTCGCAGTTGTAGAAACTTCAGCGATATCCTCGAACAGGGGAGAGGACTAGCTGAAACACAGCGATCTTACGAATAAGAACTTAGGTAGAACATAGAAAAGAAATGGGTTTAAGTGTATAGGCTTTGTGGAGAGTAGAGCTGATAATGTGTATAGATAGAGGAGGGATGCAGTGTAAGGAAGTAAGATGTAGTGTACCTGACAAACTGGCTTTGGAAGCAAGATCGTCAGATTTTCATCGTCTCCAGCGACACTTTTTCCTTTGCCCTTGTCAGCTTCAGACGCTGAAGGCTTTGTCTGGGTCCGCTCCCCTGAAGGTTCGTTAATCAAGATCCCTTTAAGAGCTGTACTCTTCTGAACAGGCTTGACGATGAAGGAGTCATCATCATCATCATCGTCATCATCACCCTTATCACTGGATGATGGTTCATCGTCAGAGATGTCGACGGCTTCTTCATCTTCATCTTCAGATTCAGATTCTTCAGCAGCTTCTTCGAGTTGCTCCCCCTCAGATACAGAGGTAAGCTTCTCGGTTCCCTCAGGGTTTTCATCTCCCTGAGGTCCAGCAGTTGTTTCTTCAGTTGTCTTCTCACCCTCTTCAGTAAGGGTAAGGTTTTCAGTCTTCTCCCCCTCGATAGATTCATCATGGGGAAGGTCTTCAGAGTTCTTCTCCCCCCCCCCCCTTCCTCATGATGAGTGGGGGAGGAATGTGATGACTCAGCAGATGGTGTTGGTTCCCTGTCTTCTTGGCCAGGGACCCAAATATAGGTTTCAATCGCTGCTACTCTGTCTTCTAGGCCAGTAATAGCAGGAGTGATCTTGAAAAGTTTAGCATGATCCGCCGAGAATCACTTCTTCAGTCTGTAGAGAGACTGAAGGAGGTTGGGTCGATTCCAAGTTTATAACTTCAGCGTTTAGAGACGCTGAAGCCGGGATGGAATGGGTGGCTTGTTCAGCTATGGCAGAGCGTACCACCGAACTTTCCTTCAGCTCTTCAAGATGAGCTGAGGAGTCTTCAGCATGAGATTGCTGGGGTTGCTCCTTGGTTTCCTTAGTTCTATTGGAACCAAGTTGGGTAGATGAGTGTTTCCTTTTTCTAGAAGGAGTGGAGGTTGCAGCTTGGGTATCAGCGGTGGGTTTGTCCACTGAGTGAGCTGCAGAAGTAGAAGAAGGAGGATTAAGAAGAGTTAAAAGTGTAGAGAGACGTACCTCATTTTCCACTGGCTTGAAGTCGAGTAACTTAGGGCCAACCTGAGAGAGTTTCAGGTCTCCTACTTTTGGGTAGTTGTCCTTCAGGCCGGTTTGGAAGATAGCGATGAGGAATCTTGGGTATGGAACCCATGGTGGTCGGTCAGCGGCAGAGTCTACTCTGAGTATAAGATCATCGTAGATTATCGAAGCCCAGTCAATATGAAGACCTTTCAGCAATGCATAACCCATTGCTTGCTGAGGTTGAGCGGCTTGATCAGAGGAGCCGGTCTTTGCAGTCATGCAGCTTATCAAGTGTGCGAAGATGAAGTCCATCTCGCTTGGCATTTTTGACTTCTTGATGAGGGTCAGCTTCTTCTCAGGCTTCTTGTCCCTTCCAGTTTCCCATACATAACCCATTGCATCAAAGAATGCAGTGATGGCTTCCCTATCAACATGTTTCTTGTGGTCAGGGAGAGGAACAAAAGGTTTTTCTTTTGTGACGATGGGAAGGCTCAGTGCTTTTCGGATAATGGCAGGGGTGATTTTTATGGTGCCAAAATCAGTGTCACAGAGGATGCAATCTATTTTCTTTGAGGAGTCTTTGGTCGATGGTAGCTGAGTGTGTCTGGCAGAATACCAGAATTGAGATAGTAGTAGCTGATGTGCAGGGGGTGTTATGGTCAGGGCTGTAGAGAGGCAATAGGTTTTGAGGAATTTCACAGCATCATTTAGATGTGTGACTTGCTTTCGAGGAGGAAACTCGAAAAGTGCATAGAGGTTGTTTGTTTTTGTCCAATCGATTTCCTCAAGTGTGAACTTGACCTGAGGAGCCTTGATGATTTCCAGTTCCTCAACAGCAGTGATGTTTTCAGCAGTAGGAATATCAGAAGATGCCATTGCTGTATTATCAGTTCAACCAAAGATATAACAAATAAGAATAATCTTAATGTGGAAAGATTTTCCAATAAGATTGTTCGAATTTTGTCCATTTCATTCAGACAAAAATGTCTTAATGAAGATTTGGGTTTTCTTGGTTTTGAAAAAGAATTGAAAACCCAATAAAAAGTCTTGTTTTCCAGTTTCATTTGAGGATTAGGATTCTGGAAAAACGTATGAAGAACAAGTTTTAAGATAATTGCGATTAAACTTGAAGAACAACCATGAAAGGTTGTGTTCATAAAACCATGAAAGAAATGAAAGATTACTAAGGAACTACAGTGCTCCTTATGCCGATGCATCCATCTCTAACCTTAACACCTCTCCATGCCTTTGCTTGAAGCACCTCTAAAGCGCTTCCCTGAAAATGGTTTAGTTTTGAAAAGCGATGGTTAGACCATAAGGTCTAGTGAATTCCCTCAGAAAACGGTTTATACACCATGCATAAAACAATACTTTAAAACCATAAACTCAACATTAACTACATTCATACAAGGGCATTTTCACACTGTTCATAGATTGCACAAATCCAGCAACCACGGTCGGGGCCCAAGCAGACTCCCCCTTACCTAAATATGCAGGAAACATATTCCATACATCTCGAGACATAACGAACTCCCAAGGGATCATCGGATCCCAAGGTACACTAATCCCACTGTGCAACCCGACTCCACATAGCATAGAAGCAAAGCTAATAACAAACCAACATTGCATGCAATCCTTATAAAACGGTTCATATCAAGCGAAAAGCTCGCAATACATACCATATCCAGTAATAAACAGTAAGTTCAATGATTTATCACATTTAGAAAAATGGTGCAAGGGAACTCACCTGATCGTTGTGATTCTTTAGACACTCGTCTCACTTTCGAATAAATCAAGCCGAACCCGAACACCTTAAATGGATATCAACAATTTCAGTAAGAAAAGTTAACCAGACAAATACTGTCCGGACACAGGCTTTCCGGACCTCACTATCCGGACCTCATCCGGACTGCTTCTCTGAATCCACCCGGAGTCTTTTATCTGGACTCTCTTACCCGGACTCTCATATCCGAACTACACTATCCGGGCTGCTTCTCCGTATCCTACCTGGACTCTCTTATCCGCACTATACTATCCGGAAACCCCAAAACTAGGAAACCAGAAAAAATCGGAAAGCTACCTGGAGAAACTATCCGGTAAACTGTCCGGAAACTATACTCCGTAAACACTGTCCGGAGGGTGCGACGTCCGGAAACACGGACTGTCAAAACCCAAATTTCCCCAACATTGATTAATATGAGCGATTAAGTCCCAACTCTTGCTAGATACATGATTAGGTTCATATTTCCAACTTAGAACATCCATTTATTCAGCCCTTTGGTCTCTAATCGGTCCAAACTTATAAAACTTTATAAAACCCCTTATACGAAACATCACGGCGAAGTTATGGTGTTCATCCACATTTTGCAATCCTAAACATTGTAGGAAACTGAATACAAGAAGGGAATCAGAGAGGGAATCATGATTTATGTAATAACCGAGATCTTAATTTAAAAGATTAAGTTTCGTGGGAATTGGTGTAAAGTTGAAAGTCCAGGGGCTAGATTGTAAATTTTAGAGAAGGTGTAAGCCCCAAATTTAGGCTCAAAACCCTAGAAACAAATCAGGTGTGTGAGTTTGTGTGTGTGTGGCGGCTGTGGAGAGAAAGAGCAGAGAATGGGAGAGAGCTTTGTCTCAAGAACAAAATTGGAGAAGAAAGTTCATCAATCATCAAATTTGAAGAGAAAGTGGAAGTTAGGTCTAATTCCTCATTGATTGTCACAGGTAATCCTTAATTCCAACCCTTATTTTATAGTTTCTACTGGATTGTTTGGGTTGTTTGAGGGTTTCCTTATTTAAGAGTTTAAATAGTATGTTAAATGGATTAGATAATCTTAATAGAGTTAAGATAATCGGTTTGCAGTGAAAGAGATTTATTAATCAATTGTAATGGATTAATCATCAGTCCTTATCGCATCGCCTTAACTCAGTGGATCCGAAAAATCCGGAACTTGGGCTATTTAAGTCCGGTATTTTTTAAGTCCAAAGAATCCGGAACTTGGGCTATTTAATTTGAAACCCGGTGTTGTTGGGCCATGCATAAGAAATCTGGAACTCATAAGAGATCCGGTATGGGATTAGTCTTTATGCGGATCCGGAATCCAATAAACAAGATCCGGTATTGGACTTAAATTTAAGTGGATCCGGAATTAAATTCTTTTGGGCTGATATTGTTTAGTGGACCCGGTAATAAATAAAGTGATCTAGAATGATAACAATTGGACATAGAACCGGAATATGGGATGGGCCGGATTTAGGCAAGGTCCGGTGTGTGTGTGTGTGTGTGTGTGTGTGTGTGTGTGTGTGTGTGTGTGTGTGTGTGGATCTTTCGAAATTTGACTTAAATGCATAGAATCTGGAATTTTATATGTTGGGCCGTAGAAATGGAAATTTAATAAGGGAATCCAGAAATTAGAATTTGGACCCGGAATGTACTCCAAAATTGTGTTATGAAATTAATTACATGATTGGGCCTGGACCCGGTAATGTTTTAAAAAGGGAAATCTGGTATTTAATTATGGAACTTGGAATTTATTTCCTCCGGCCGATAATCTGGAATTTAAATAAGGAGATCCGGAAACTAAATATGGGGGGGGGGTCCGATATTTTATTAGTTTGGGCCATGGATTCGATAATCAATTAAGAGATCCGGAATTTATTTAATTTATTCCAGAGTTTGTTGAGAGCCGAGTTGGGTAGAAAATTGTTCAGACGGGACTAAGATTAAACCAAGACTCACTATTCTTAATCTTGTAAAATCATAGGTGCTCAGGGTAAAATCGGAAGTATTCGCGAAAAGAAATTGTTAAAGCGCCAGGTGAGTTTTTCTAACTAAAATACGTGTTTTGAACATGTTTTCAGAAGAAAGTAAATGAGTAGAATTTCCATGTTTAAATTGTATGATTTTACTTGTTTGAAAGTTTATATGAGATGTATGCATACATTGTGGTAGACGTAAATTGGCTAAGTCGGGGGGAGGTTCCGCCAGTGCTCATGCCGGGGGGAGGTTCCGTTTATGCCATGGGAGGGTGTACCCAGTAAGGCAGCGTGAGACTGACTCGTTGTCACTCTTGAGTGACTTCAGGGTGCCATTTACGGGAGCAGATTTATCCGTGAAAGTTTTATGTAAAGTTATGTGGAAGTTGTATGTAAAGTTATGTGAAAGTTTTATGCAAAGATATTTGAAAGTTATGTACTGTTTTTAAATGATTTTGAGAACTGTCAGGAGGGAGCTCACTAGACCTCATGGTCTAACCCTCACATTTTCCAAACAAAACCTTTTCAGGTAAGCAGATAGTAGGAGGCTCAGGTAAGTGAGCAAGAGCAGGATAGAGTACAGATGCAGATAGAGACAGTGCCATTGACACTTATAGAATCTAGTATGTTCTCAGTTGTGTATAGGTTGTTTCCGCCAACCTAAGTTTTGAGACATATGTAATGAAATTTTTGGGACCCAGTATTGTAATTCTTTAAATTTAAATGCTATGTATGCTTTATTTAGACTGGGTTGTTACAATTTACCTTCAATGGTGACCTCCTAGCCAAATCTTCTTGATTTCACTTCTTTCTCCTTCTTCTCATTTTTAGCCGCATCACAAGGGAATGAAATAAGTGTGGTAACCTAGGGATTTGTTCCCTTTTATATCTTTTAGAATTTGCACTTTGATCCCTCATCAACTTTTGCCTTTCTTACACTTTTGACCACAATTTCCTCATTTATTAACACTAGGGCACGGTTGTTACAACACTCCCCCCTTAAAAGAATTCCGTCCCCGGAATTCCTTGTTCGAATAGATGCGGGTACTTGATCCTCATCTCAGATTCCACTTCCCAAGTCGCTTCCTGGCCCTTGTGAACCGTTACGAGACTGATATCCTTGTTCCTCAACCTCTTGACCTCACGATCTACGAATGCTTCGGGTTCCTCCACTAGTTCAATTCCTCATTCACTTGCACTTCAATCGCAGGTATTGCCATACCCGCTTCCAACAAACGCTCCCATCATAGAGGCGTGAAACACAATAGGAATTTCAACGTATCCGTCAAGCACATCCAGATCTTACACCAACTCTCAAATCTCTTTCACTAACCACAACTGACCCACAAAAACGTGGCCCACTCTCTTTTCCCATCTGTAACATCCCATATCAACCGTACCATACATTGTCCGCTTTGTCCACACACTTAGACTCACGGTTTTAAAACGCGTCTAAACCATATTTTCGCCTACACCTTCACTTCCTTAAAGAATGGGTTTTACCGAATTCAACGTCACAACAACACGAATCCTTTACAAAATATATAACCACCCATTTCGCCAATCATAGCACAAAGTCAACCTCGAATATCCTAATAAACTCACAGTTATGAGTTTCTTCATTGGATAACAAGACATTTCCAACTCACCTCCCCCAACCCGACATATGTCTAACACAAAAAGTATCTGCTTTCCTTAAGCCATGCTGACTACAACTCACCTATGGTAACCACATCATACGCTCCCACCATGTCATCACCTCATGCGTACACATAGTTAACAACAGGAGACCTCCACAATCCCTCGTCCCGAGCATCCACCGGCTTAAAATGAGCCAACCATGAAGTCACATACTCGAGTTCTTACTGCATCCAATAAGCGTTCAACCCTATATGACATACTTCCATGTTTCAATCGCTCCTCAAGAAGGAGTGACCATGCTCCCACAACTCTTCTCAATAACATATCTATGAACACCATATTCACTTCAGAATATTCATACTGCTGATGCTCACTCAAAACCTGACGGTCGTACCCTTTGAGTGTCCCGTACGACCAATTTTACCATGCCTTCTCGAAGGCGTAGATCACCCACTCCAGGGGAAAATACTTACTAATCCACGCAAGCCTTACCACGATCTAACCATGGCACACACAATAATCCACGCCTTATACTCTCACGAGGAGTTCACATACCTGCAAATAACATTGCTTTAAACATTGCTCCACACATTTGGTGTCACTTACCAACCTACTTACTTTCAACTTTCCCACTTATTCGAACATGCTGTCTTCACCACTTTATGTTAGACTGGAACTATGCCCACCTACCAACACCTACTCCGCTTTCGATCACTTCAAACGCGTCAATGACATATTTGTGTTACTATGCTCAACCAAACGGTTGCACAACCATTCTCACACGCGACAAACAACCAAGTCTTCCTGCAATAACATTCAACGCTCGCAGGCGTCACACATTTCTTGTTCCCCAAACGGAGTTAGCTTTCCCACGAGAATAACTTTATACCCCAAGAGTACTTCAATATTCCCAATGATTTTTAGATTTACCACGCAACACCACGAACTAAATGAATGATGCAGTTAGGATCCATCCTTATACTTATCTCATAATATACCAAAAGTCCACTGCTTGCTACAACGGCAACCCATCATCACCACAATGACTTATACGTCCCCCCTTGGCATAAAAGCCACCAACTTTCCTACGCAACTAACACACCATAACATCACACTGAAAACAACTTCTTCACGATCCTCTTTACACAGAATGGGTACTATCTTCTTCGTACCGACCATAACATAACATCTGAAATGAAGTCATTTTGTGACTTAATCTTTACCAAATTCAATTGAACCACAGCATGACCATGCAAGTTACCCAAACAAGTACTCATCTTCCATCGACTCACCGCGAATTCAAAAACAAGCTCATGCAAATCAAGAATGTAAGATGCATCTCCTTTCGGACCAATTTTTTTACCAAATGCACACCTAACTTTGTTGTGCTAATTACTTCATCTCTAAACGGGTCACGGGACCTCTTACAAATGGTGTTCCTTCCTCGTACCGGGTACACACCCTTTTTCGGAATGACCTCAACACCGGTCATCCAAAAGGTCTTTGACTTCATCGTCAACCATCGACATGGCGATGCTTCGACCATCTCGCCGACAATAAAGTTTTTCATCAGGGTCTGCTTTTCCCAACGCATCGTAACTAACTTCGTGCTCCATAGTCCTTACATGTTAAGGGATAAGACTTATTTGATACGTAGTCTATTTACAATACCACTCATTACTCCGGCTCACTGCTGATAACATTTCATCAGGGTACAGTAACCACGTGTTAACATGCTACAATTAAGAGTATCTCAACAACTTCAGGCTTCACTATGGGTGTACTCGCTTCACAGTCAACCACATCACCCATTACCGAACATTATCAAATTCGTTGCCCGAGACTCCCACTATTCCCGTTCTTCTCTAACTTAATCACTAAGGTCATAACTCAACCATAATTGGATCAGCCGAACAATTTCCATTCATAGAACCCTTCCTTGTCCTTAATTGTAATATCTTCTATGACCTAGCGAGTTCATAGCCTTCATGCATGACACACAATGTTTAATTCATTTGCCTGCTTGAAAAACAATAGGTACGATAACACGGAACCAATTTGAGTATGGGTGACACAACACCACCCAAATTAAATAGTAAACACAACAACCCCAACGATCGCTCACATGCAACTCAACGATATTTCACCACCTTCCCTAACCGAATCAATGTCGGCACAAAATTCAATGACAAATTTCCAATACGACTAGAATGCTTTGGAACGAAATCACTTATACGGAGTGAGTCGGTCGACTCTCACACTCATTTGTGTGATAGCAATGTGTCAATACTCATTTCAGTTACAAAAACTTTGCAATAAAATGTTTTCTTGATTTTCACAACAAATATTCTATCAACAAGAAAAGGGTGAAATAATTCGCAAATCACTAAGTTCAAAATTTTATCGTGCACGTAACAAGCTTTCCTTTTTCTTTAAACACGTGTTTGCACGCATCGACTTGTCTCCAATAGAAGAAACAAGTCATGCTCGCATATACTTTTAACATGAAAGAGTTCATGTAACTCATTCAAAGGCACAATGCATGAAACCAAATTTGCAATCAAGTGTTTCTCTAATACACAAAAAGAACGGTATAATGTAATACATGCATGAGACTAGATTGTAATTGAAGGATATTTACTCTAACAAGGTCCACCATTGTACTCCCAATAACTTATCATTGACCCTCAACTTTTGACCAACGATCACTTTTTCACCCTACAACAACTTATGGTACAGTTGCTTCACACCCTATCGGTCGACCGTTCCAAATAGTCTTCGCATAGACCAACGATCCATAAACCATGTGATTTCAATCTTTGACCTTTAAGGTCGATTAACAACCAGTTACCTCACGTCCTATCCATACACATGCTTCGATAAAACTCTGATATCTTTCCTTCATCATCCTTGCTACTACACCGCTTGAATAAAAGCTAAGGGTTCATTTTCTTCACCTGATCTTGGTTCGAAACTCTCAAGATCCCAACACAGTTCTCCTTTTTAATCCCAACTGATCGACACATCAAACCAAGGAAAAGGGACTCATTGAAAACTAGGAGCTTACCCATATTTCGCCCTTCATCCCTTTCGAATCCAAGAAATTCTATCTTTACTCGTCTCATTAACGTCCCGAACAATGCTTCTGTTGTGATACATCCCGTTCAACTGGGATCTCTACCTTCCTTCTAGAAGACGTCATCATTTACACCGTGAGCGAATTCACGCATCACATCAAAACCATCGCTATCGTCACATGGGTAGAGTTTACTCCATACTACCACCCCTCCATCGAGTGTCTCAAGAATGATAATCTTCCAGGCATGACAAGAACTGAAATTACCACCTGTAACCAACACTCAATTGACAGCTCCACCTAATAAGGTAATTTGAGCACATACATGTGCTTGTAAATATGCAATTACACGGGCCAGATGTAACTCCAAATTTACCTTACATGACAGTTCTCACTACCTCATCCTTAAGTGCACTTAGAGTGATCGTTCTTAGAGGCAGTCCTATATCTCGCATGTGTCCCCCATCCTACAGTTTATGTTCAAGCCCGTCCAGTCACCTAAATCCCTTAAACTATGCCTCTGATACCAAATGTATCAACCCAAAAATTCAACCAAGCAATAATATAGAAATAACCCCAAAACGGGTCCCAATTACATAAAAGATTCATAAACTGATCATTACAAGTCTAAACAACTCAAAATTTTTGCAGCGGAAAATTTTCTATCCTCAGTCGAGATCTATCTATAAGCAAGATTACTAAGAAACTATAGTGCTCCTTATGCCGATGCCTCCATCTCTAACCTCAACACTTCTCCTTGCCTTTACTTGAAGCATTTCTAAAGCGCTTCCCTGAAAATGGTGTAGTTTTGAAAAACGAGGGTTAGACCATAAGGTCTAGTGAATTCCTTCAGAAAACGGTTTATACAGCATGAATAAAATAATACCTTAAAACCATAAACTCAACATTAACTCCATTCATACAAGGGCATTTGCACATTGTTCAAAGATCGCACAAATCCAGCAACCACGATCGGGGCCCAAGCAGACTACCCTCTTGTCTCATCTCGGGGCCCAAGCAGACTCCCCCTTACCCGAATATGCAGGAAACATATTCCATACATATCGAGACATAACAAACTCCCAAGGGATCATCGGATCCCAAGGTACACTAATCCCACTATGCAACCCGACTCCACATAGCATAGAAGCAAAGCTAACAACAAACTAGCATTGCATGCAATCCTTATAAAATGGTTCATATCAAGCGAAATAAGCATTACCAAAAACATACTTTCATGCGAAGAGTTTATAAACGTTTGTAAACAAATCCAGCTCGCAATACATACCATATCCAGCAATAAACAGTAAGTTCAATGATTTATGACATTTAGAAAAACGGTGCTAGGGAACTCACCTGATCATTGTGATTCTCTAGACACTTGTCTCACTTTCGAATAAACCAAGCCGAACCTGAACACCTTCAATGGATATCTACAATTTCAGTAAGAAAAGTTACCCAGACAAATACTGTCCGGACACAGGATTTCAAGACCTTACTATCCGGACCCCATCCGGACTGCTTCCCCAGATCCTACCCGGACTCTCTTATCCGGACTCTCTTACCCGGACTCTCTTAGCCGGACTATACTATCCAGACTACACTATCCGGACTGCTTCTCCGGATCTTACCCAGACTCTCTTATCCGGACAGTACTATTCGGAAACCCCAACACCCGGAAACCAGAAAAAATCGGAAAGCTACCCGGAGAAACTATCCGTTAAACGCCATTCGGACTCTACTGTCCGAAAACTATACTCCGGAATCACTGTCCGGAGGGTGCGACGTCCGGAAACACGGACTGTCAAAACCCAAACTTCCCCAAAAATGATTAATATGAGCGATTAAGTCCCAACCCTTGCTAGATACATGATTAGGTTCATATTTCCAACTTAGAACATCAATTTATTCGGCCCTTTGGTCTCTAATCGGTCCAAACTTATAAAGCTTTATAAAAACCCTTATACGAGACATCACAGCGAAGTTATGGTGTTCATCCACATTTTGCAATCCTAAACATTGTAGGAAACTGAATACAAGAAGGGAATCAGAGAGGGAATCATGATTTACCTTCGATGGAGACCTCTTAGCTGATAACGCCACTTTTTGGCGTTATTTTCAATCTACAAACCAATGAGATTGGCTTGTGTTGGAGCAAAGAGGCGGAATTTTATGGTTTATCGAGTGAAATGTACAGGTAATCTAAAAGACAGCAATCATCGAGAAAAGAAGCATAAAAGAGTCCAAAAGAGAGCCAAAATGAAGCCAACGGAAGCCCAAGATCCAAGCCTAAGACCCGTGCCAGAACCTGGACCCAGATCCACGAAACAAACTTGACCCGAACACTTTAGGAAAGTGCACTGTTTGTTGCGTGGTTTGTAAGCCACGGGACAAACAACGTAAGTCCCTGTTCGTTTTCTATACTAGGCGATTTTCTGGAATTAGGTCATCAAATCTCGATACACGCGACGGTAGGCAGCTAGGAGGCGATTTTCCGAGACATTTTACAGACTTTTGAGCCATGATAGAGGATCGATGGAGGAGACATTCATCACACGAAGCGGATTAGAGCCGAGAGAAGGGAGTTCATCATTACATTCATCACGTTCACGATCACTATGTTTGCACATGCTATTTCTCTTCCTTTTCTTATGTTTTTATCCACCACCAACATGAACTAATCTTTAGATGTTGGGGGTTGGTTTGAATTTGGTTTAAGCATATGAACAGATGATTTGAGACTTTTATCAGCTTTTCTTAGTTAATGAAGCATGTGATTTGGGTTTTAATGCTTTTGTGAGTTTTGCCAACTTTCAATTGTTTTGTTTGTTTTCAGTTAAGTTCGAGAGAATTAATTGTTAACTAGAACTAGAAATTGCATGCCTAAGGTGAGAAATTGGATAGAGATATACCAAGTAAGCCTTAGTCCCATTACAATCTTGAGTTTAATGTGTTTTGAATTCCATAGGTTGAGATGGAAAGATAAAACTTGTGCTTTCAAGATAAAACCCGTTGTTGCTTGAGAAAGACCAACGGTGATTTTAGAGATTGGGTATTCATTAAAGGGAATAACTAGTAATTGTTTTAAGTCGGGCATTTATATGTGACAACCTTAGGATTTCCAACCCTCAACTGTTTTCCCTATCCGAAGTCCTTAAGTTGTTTACTGTCTTATTCTTGATTTAATTGCAATTGATTAGTTTAATACCCACAACTCAAAATTGCGACCGTTCAGTTAATAGATCTTATAGTCATTGTGATACTTAGTTCCTAGTTCCCTGCGTTCGATACTCGTACTTTCAGTACTATTACTTGATTTCGACATCGTACACTTGCGGTTAGATTTAGGGGGGTGTAAACCTGCCTATCAAGTTTTTGGCGCCGTTGCCTGGGAACTAGTTGCAACTGATAGCTCTACCAGCTATAAGCGCTATTACATTGAACATTTTTGTTTTTGTTATTTTATTTCATCACTTTCAGTTTTTGGGTTGCTAATTTTGTTTACTTTCCGTTTCAGGTACTAATTGGTTTATCCCAAGGAAAACCCGAGCGGAAGGACTCGAACCACTCGATCCGGAAATCGAAAAGACCGCCCGTAAGTTACGAAAAGAATCTAAAGTTAAAAGACATCTGAAGATGGGCGACGGAAGCTCCTCCTGAAAGACGCCCTATGCGGTCGTTTGCCGATCCGAATGTGGCAGCCACACGCATAGGCATCCAACCGCCCACTATTGGGGCGAACTCTTTTGAGCTCAAACCGAGTACCATCGTGATGGTACAACAAAATTAGTATGAAGGAGCACCGACAGAAGATCCTCATGCACATCTCCGTGCATTCGAGAGGATTTGCAACACGTTCAAGATCAATGGGATGGAAGAGGATGAAATTAAGCTGAGGCTGTTCAGCTTTTCACTCAAAGGCAGAGCCGAAACTTGGACAGAAAGTATCCAACAGGACTCGATCACCTCTTGGGCGCAACTAAAAGCGGCCTTCCTTCAGTAATTCTTCCCACCAAGCAGAACCGCCCAACTTATGGCTGAAATCACCCATTTTGCTCAATGAGATCAAGAGACATTGTATGAAGCTTGGGAGAGATACAAATATATGTTCGAGAAATGCCCTCATCATGGGTTGCAAGGTTGGGTCATTATCCAAACGTTCTTCAGTGGACTTCATCCGCAGTTCAAAAATGACATCACAGCTGCATCGGGTGGAGCCCTAATGGATAAGTCTTATGAGGAAGCATGCGAGTTGATCGATAATCTGGCTGAACATAGTTTTTCTACTCCAAGATCAGCTGTTAGAAGAGTTGTGAGTGTGCAAGAGAATGATGAGTTGAGGGTGATGAAAGCTCAAATAGCCGCCATCACAAACCATTTGAAGGGAGGTAGTCCGGAAGTGTTCCCCGCTGCTCAAGAACCTGAACAGGTTTAGTTTTTACAAAACCAGAACAACCAGCCGAGGAACGACCCTTTCTCAAACACATATAACGAGGGGTGGAAGAAACACCCTAACTTTTCATGGAGTCAACCCGGTCAACAACAACAAGGTAATCATTCCAACTTTTGTAACTCTCCTAATTCTAACAATGTTTACCGTTCTCCAGGTTACAACCAACGGAGATTTGATGAAGGACCATCCAGGGAGAAGAAATCGGGGTTAGAGGATATGATGATGAAGTTCATGACCAAGATGAATAGCACAGCTGAAGGATTGGCAAGCACGGTGAGTACAGTAAAAGCAGCAACTGAGCAGAACACTGCGTCCATTAAACTCCTGGAAAGGCAAGTGGGGCAAATCTCCGAAGCTTTACAAAACCGAGCCCCCGGAACATTCCCTAGTCAGACTGAAAGGAAACCAAGAAAAGAATGCAATGCCATTTATCTGAGAAGTGGCAAGGAAATGATCAAGGAGGCGAATGTTGGGCTGAAAGATGGTATTGCTAGTGATATGGCTGGTCAGGAAGAGCCAAAGGAGAAAAAGGTGACGCCTCCATCAAAGCCGGTAGTCAACCCGTATGTGCCACCGCTACCATTTCCAAATCGGGTGAAGGCACGTAACGACGAGGAACAATTCAAGAAATTTCTCAACATCTTCAAGAAGCTGCACATCAACATTCCATTTGCAGAAGCACTTGCCCAAATGCCAACATATCTCAAGTTCATTAAGGACATCCTATCCAAGAAGAGGGCAATCGAACACCAGTCTACCATTGCACTTATTGAAGAGTGTAGTGCGATCATTCAGAACAAGCTTCCCCCAAAGCTTCAAGATCCAGGGAGTTTTTCTATACCTATACAAATTGGAGATCTTTATTTCGGTAAGGTGTTGTGTGATGTAAGAGCAAGTATTAATTTAATGCCTCTTTCTATTTTCAGGAAACTTGGATTGGGGGAAGTGAAGCCCACAAACATGACCGTCCAACTCGCCGATAGATCAATAACATATCCATATGGAGTGATAGAGGATGTTCTCATCAAAGTCGATAAGTTCTACTTTCCGGTAGACTTCATGGTGCTGGATATTGATGAAGATATAGAGGTCCCGCTAATAATGGGAAGACCCTTTCTGGCCACGAGTAAAGCACTGATAGACATGGAAGAAGGCGAGATGACTTTAAGGGTTGGCGGTGAAAAGGTAATGTTCAAGATGTTCGAGAGGGTAAGAGATAGAAGTGAAGAAGAGTCTGATGATCAAGGAGAACCAACTGTGAAAGAAACTGTGGAAGACCGTAAGTGTGGGCAAGTCAATTCCGCAAAGACCGAGCCACATTGAGAGCCACACAGTCGTGCCACGATTCTAACTGAGGCGCTGGGTGGGAGGCAACCCACCAAGGTTCGTTTTCGTTTAAGTTTGGTTTTTGAGTGATTTTATTTACAAAAAATTTAAATTATTGAACAGAGACATACGCGGTCTTGGCCGCGGTTTCAAGCCGCGCAGCTCTCTGTTGGTTTTTGAGAACCAGGCATTTGCGTGGGTTACCCCACGGGATCAGGCCGCGGCCCAAACCGCGTGACCCCCTTGACGCGTCTAGGGTATTTCTCGTGCAGTGTTTCCTTTTACTTGCTTTGTGTCATTTCGTTTCTTTGCTTTTTTTTGTCTTTTGTTGTCATTTCTTTTGTTTCTGCATTATCTCCCCATCTTCTCCGATGTCTCTCAACTGGTCGCTCCAACTTTTCAAGAGAATCTCCTCCGTCCGGTCAAACAGGTATGTTCTAACTCTGTATGTTAACTAGTGGTGTATGATGTTTTGTTTCCTTATTAGTTAAACGAGATGCAACAAACCTAAGTTTCACTTAGGTTTGTGGTGCCTCACCTTTCAACATCTACACACTCACTTTTAATCCTGTGCAAACCTCTGTTTTACCAAGGTTTGGGGTTGGCGTTATTTGACAAACCTAGGCCATGGCCTAGGTTTGGGGTGGCTATATTTTAAAAATTGTGGGCTAGCTCTTTGAAGTTTCGTGTTAATACTTTGTCTTTCATGTATGAGAACTGCAATAACTATACAATGATACATGTCACACCTGTGTATCGCCTGCACCGACACATACACATTGGGGACAATGTATGGGTAAGGTTTGGGGTTGCCCAATCGGGCCCACGTTTATGCACGTAGTTTTCCTGCACTTCTGAATGTTTAGATCATAGTAGCTAAATTTTTGTTTTGGATGATTGAAACCGACCATTGTGGGAAAAATCTTGTGATAGTAACGTGACCATTAGGGAAGGACCGGGAAAAGACATGACTAGGGACATTAGTGGAGACCACCCAATAGAGAGATTTGAGCCAAATGACGCCTTTCATTTCGAGGGATTCAAACACCTAATTCGTATACACTTTTTCGAACTCCTTGTCGTGATTATAGAATGATCTCGTTATAATATTGCATTGAGTAGCAAAGACGACCATCGGGATATTGGGTAAGGGTATAGTAGACCATATCGTGTGGACCTTAAGAGATGATTCCAGGCATTGTGTGCACTTTTAACCCATTTATTTATCTACCGTCCCTTTTCAACCCATTATGTGTGTACCCATAACCCATTTTGCAGCCAAACACTCACCAACTTGTTTATTTCAGACCCACCATTAAACTCTAACCAAAAGCCTTAGCCAACCCTTATCCGAAAGTGTGTCAATCAGAGGCGGTAATGAACAACAGAAGATAGAGCAGAAAAGAAATAGTACATGCCAGTCATGAGAATAAATTGGGTCATTATAACCCAAGAGCTAGAAAAGAGGGC
Organism: Saussurea involucrata; assembly: GCA_033807775.1. Taxonomy (NCBI): domain Eukaryota; kingdom Viridiplantae; phylum Streptophyta; class Magnoliopsida; order Asterales; family Asteraceae; genus Saussurea; species Saussurea involucrata. The sequence goes on along the minus strand of CM066317.1, from coordinate 73,132,738 downwards.
CAATGCAGCCCCAATCAAACAAAGAGGGCCAATGATGCCCCAAAACAAAAAAAACAAAAAAATACACTTAGTTAGATAGGAGTTACGACAGCTAAATAAGAGAGTCAAAACGACTCCGGTAGTGACAAAGAGGGCCAAGTGATAGAATGTGAAGCAATAAAGTTTAGAACTGCTAATGACTGACACACCAAGGATTTTTGATCCACTTACCCTTCGTTTCTTAGCCATGACCTTAACCCCGTTACAACCCTTGTAAAGACCTGGATGATCTTCTGGAAAACGTGATTAGAGTATACGACTACCTTTACCAATCTTCCCTGTCTTGCTACTTAATTCCTTTCTGAGATAGACTTTTTGGACATTTGTGCGTCTTTCATTAGAGTTGTCATGTAATTTTCGAGTATTCTTGTACATAACTTCCTTATGCATGACAACATGTGCGACAACCTAGGTTCGAGTGAAATGAGAGTATCCTGTGAGGTAGGGTCGAGGCGAAATGTTTTCCCTAGTATGTGTGGACCTAGTACGACCTTAATGTAATCGGAGCAGTCACGAGTTCAGCTCACAATGGAAGGCCATAGATCAAACAGAATAAGGATGAGGCGAGGGTGAGATAGGCATTCACGGGTATGGGAAATCACCAGTGCATTACGTGGTACCGATTGAGAGTTGTGCAATTATTGTTTCACTGATATATGCTTTTATTCTATTTTATCGCTAATTTGCTTGAGGACAAGCAACGCTCGGTTTGGGGTTGTTGATAACGCCACTTTTTGGCGTTATTTTCAATCTACAAACCAATGAGATTGGCTTGTGTTGGAGCAAAGAGGCGAAATTTTATGGTTTATCGAGTGAAATGTACGGGTAATCTAAAAGACAGCAATCATCGAGAAAAGAAGCATAAAAGAGTCCAAAAGAGAGCCAAAACGAAGCCAACGGAAGCCCAAAACCCGTGCCATAACCTGGACCCAGATCCACGAAACAAACCTGACCCGGACACTTCAGGAAAGTGCACGGTTTGTTGCGCGGTTTGTAAGCCACTGGAAAAACCACGTAAGTCACTGTTCGTTTTCTATACTAGGCGATTTTCCGGAAATAGGTCATCACATCTTGACACGCGCGACGGTAGGCAGCTAGGAGGCGATTTTCAGAGACATTTTGCAGACTTTTGAGCCACGGTAGAGGATTGATTGAGGAGACGTTCATCACACGAAGCGGATTAGAGCCGAGAGAAGGGAGTTCATCATTACATTCATCACGTTCACGATCACTATGTTTGCACATGCTATTTCTCTTCCTTTTCTTGTGTTTTTGTCCACCACCAACATGAACTAATCTTTAATGTTGGGGGTTGGTTTGAATTTGGTTTAAGCATATGAACAGATGATTTGAGACTTTTATCAGTTTTTCTTAGTTAATGAAGCATGTGATTTGGGTTTTAATGATTTTGTGAGTTTGGCCAACTTTCAATTGTTTTGTTTGTTTTCAGTTAAGTTTGAGAGAATTAATTGTTAACTAGAACTAGAAATTACATGCCTAAGGTGAGAAATTGGATAGAGATATACCAAGTAAGCCTTAGTCCCATTACAATCTTGAGTTTAATGTGTTTTGAATTCCATAGGTTGAGATCGAGAGATAAAACTTGTGCTTTCAAGATAAAACTCGTTGTTGCTTGAGAAAGAACAACGGTGATTTTAGAGCTGGATATTCATTAAAGGGAATAACTGGTAATTGTTTTAAGTCAGGCATTTATATGTGACAACCTTAGGATTTCCAACCCTCAACTGTTTTCCCTATCCGAAGACCTTAAGTTGTTTACTATCTTATTCTTGATTTAATTGCAATTGATTAGTTTAATACCCACAACTCAAAACTGCGACCGTTCAGTTAATAGATCTTATAGTCATTGTGATACTTAGTTCCTAGTTCCCTGTGTTCGATACTCGTACTTTCAGTACTATTACTTGATTTTGACACCGTACACTTGCGGGTAGATTTAGGGGGGAGTAAACCCGCCTATCACTAGCCAAACCTTCTAGATTTCACTTCTTTCTCCTTCTTCTCATTTTTCAGCCGCAAACACAAGGGAATGAAATCAGTGTGGTAACCTAGGGATTTGTTCCCTTTTATATCTTTTAGAATTTGCACTTTGGTCCCTCTTCAACTTTTGTCTTTCTTACACTTTGACCCTAATTTTCTCATTTATTAACACTAGGACACAGTTGTTACATCTCTCTACAAGATACTCGTCCACGTATGCTTTAGACTCTCTTACACTCCCTTACAACAAAGGTATTTATACCTTTCACTTTTACAACACTTTACATTGACTTTGACCCTCATACTAACTAACACAAGTCTTTGACTATTGTTTGACTATCACTAAATCTTGAATACATTTATATGCACTAACAAAGAAGAAACCCAAAGATCAATTTTGGTTTAAGGTTTTGTACATAATCGATTAAAACCCCCAAATAGGAGTCTAAAACCGTATGTGATTAGAAACCCAAAGATCGATCTTGGTTTAAGGTTTTCTCCAAAATCGATTAGAAAAAATCCAAATGGGCGTCTGAAACCGTCCCTGAGAACAAACACAAATATGTTGATTTGAACCTAAGAAGAAACCCAAATCTGAATCTGCACCTTCATAGAAGGATTTGAACCTGAAATGGATTTGCAAGCATAAAAAACCCCTGCATTGGAGGAGTCTAAATCGGCACCTTGATAGAAGGAAACAGACAAAAATCATAAAACTGATTGCATGTTTTACGTATGAGATGTTGGTGTCCATTAAAGGTGTTGTACTTAAAGAAAGCTCAAGTTGTACACTCTTAAATTTAAGTAAACATGCATTAAATAGTGGTACATGTAGCTTAAAATATTGTTTTTAAGAGTTTATGTGTCAAATGCTTTATAAAGTAGTATAGATTTTACATGTATAAGCAATCCCAAATTATTAGCTTGTTACGTTTTGGTAACACAATAAGCTAATCCAAAAACTTTTCATAAAACTCTCTTTTGTCACCACATAAGTTGTTAAGCACATTAAAAAAATATAAGTTATTTTAAAAAAGCAATCCCAGAAAACCCAAAATATATTTTTTATAAGAAGTTTGTTAACAAAAAAAATAATATAAGTAAATGTTACACAAACTTTCATGTTTTAATATTCATGTACATCAAAGTAGTGCAAAATATGATGTGTGCATTGGAAAGAAACTAGCAATGTGCCCGTGCAAATGCACCGGGCGAGCAAGGTAATGAAACTTTTATTGTAAGTGGAAAATGAAAAACCCTCCGACGTGCAACTCAATTGCTCAAAAACACAACAGGTTAAAGTACGAATTGCACAGGAGACAGGTTTGATCCCCTCTGCTAGCTTCAGCCGCTCAGTCAGCTCGGAAATGTCTCCTCGCCTGTGGTTCATGTGAGGTTGGTCGGAGTTGTCGGTAATCAACTTTTTACTCAAAAATGGAGGATGAAAATTTAATGTAATTCTTTCTAATAAGAAAAGTTATTTATGGAGTAAATGTATATTTATTGGCCATTAGTAGGGATAAATGTCTATTAATAGAAATAAGCACCTATAAATTAATAGAGATAAGAACATATTAGTAACGATCGCGAACCAAAGTTGCTCCTAGTTGCTGTTTCGTGGACTCTAAAACAGGGTCTAAGTTGTCCCCATCCATCGATGATAACAGGTAAGGCAAAGGTTGCACACAAACTCAAAACGACACTTATTTTCAAACAAAGTAAGGGGCCATTTATCTAATTACTTCTCCGGTAAGCGTTTACTCATAAGATTCAACACTATTCCTTACCTTACCCGGTAATATTTTAGTCCCTCAAAATGACATCGTATGCAATAATTAACCCGGTAAGCAGTAACCGTGTAAGAGTCATCACCCTTACTGGGTAAAACTCTCGGTCCTTGACATCGCACTTAAACTTGTGGTGTGAAGTCCAATCTGTGGATCTTAAGACGCTTTCTACCATTATTGCACATCATAATAATCATCTGCAAGGCAATGTTAACAATTAACCTAAGATGCAAAAGTTGACAAAAACAATAGGGCATAACTCTTGATTATATGTAGAGCAAAATAAGAGGTCACAAAATCAAACAGTCTTCTCTGTACATCATCATTCTCAAGAACTACCCAAGATCAATGATTGAAACTGAGAGCAACAATAATAGAATCTAGAAACATAAATAAAATTTAAAACTATGACATGACACTGTTTTCTATCAAAGATATCGCTCCATGCTTGAACTAATTCATGAATTCTTAAACTAATTAGAACTACAATAATACAATTTGAAACTAAGAACTCCATCATCAAGTTCGAAGATCCCACTACTTTGTCCATGATCTACAAAATTCTTTGGATGGAGCTTAAGTAATAAACCACTACAAAAAAAAAGTAAAACGTGAAGCAAATAAAAGAATGCAAACTTATTTTACTGGCATTCCACTAAGTTATGTTTCACTCTGTAATTGGACTAAAAAGAAATGTCAAAACCAAACATCACAAAAATCCAATTAATTTCTTATCTTCCAAAAGGGTGAACCTTCAGAACAAAAGGGTATCCTTGGTTTACCATAACAACTGCAACAACAAAAAAACAAAGTCAAAACCTGCACGTATCCATGCATATCATCGGTCTCATTCTTAGATCAACCTCCGTAAAACCGAACCCCAAACCGAATTAGATTCGGGTTAAAGTGGTTTCGGTAATTCGATTTTCGAGTTAAACGGTTCAATTAACCAAATATGGATATTTTATTTGATTCGGTTTTCGGTTATTTTTTTATTAACATTAGTACTTTAAGCATCAAAACCTCAAGCAAGGGAAAAAATACATCTATTATATATGATCTTGTTTTGTGACTCTTCAATTCAGTGATTTACAAACATTCCTAACAAATTGCCTCTATATCTTAAAGCTTAAGGAGGTAAAGAAGGAAGGAACATTATCGGGTAGCATTCTTGGTCATTAGAACGGATTGTCGGTAAGCATATTTTACCCGGTAAGCACCTACTAAATAAAAGTCTTCTCTATTACTTACCCAGTAAGATTCTCGATCCTTGTTATACTCACTTTGTAAGATTCTCGATCCTTGTTATACTCACCGGGTAATATTATCGATGTTGTTATACTCACCTGGTAAGTAATGAAAGAACATCTTGGAGTTTCAATGGTGGACATGAAATTCAACTAAATACCGATAGATTTGGTTTGAAAAAACATACAAACAGATCATACTTGTTGATCCAAGAACAAAGAACAAGAAAAGTCCATAGCTTGATCCATTAATAAATAAACATTATAATCAAAAAGTAAACTAAAAAATAGAAAAACAAAGTACATAGCCCTAGGTGATGTACCCATAACAATTATATAACAAGCAACAATGGAAAAGCTTGGATTTTGGTCTAGTCATCGTCATAAATAATAAATCAAACAAGATTAAAACCGGTGGAAAATTAATAATAATATTACCTCCCACTTGCTTCTTTCACATGGAAGTTTGCTCGTTCTTTCCAAGCATGTGAGACCATGAGTACCGCCTATCCACGAACCCACTGAACCCGAATGCCACCTCAGCGCCACATCAGCTTTTCTCTTTCCTACCCTCCTTACCCTAAAGTGGAGTACCGCTTACCCACCGAACCCGCTACCCACTACCCACTCCTTAAAACCCCCCTACCCGAGAGAGATATCATCGGCTTCGTGAACCCACTCGTACCCGCACCTCCTTACCCGATGTGAAGCCGCACCCACCGTACCGCCTACCCTCACTACCCGCATGAACCCTAAATGGAACCCGGTCGTGGTACCCGAGAGCGGTACGCACGACCTGCTAGTTCTTCCACATCTGAGGATGGCATACTAAATTATGTTATATGATTTTGTTAATTACTAATATGTCAAGTTTTGATATTTGGTATAGTCATGATCACAACCCGTCATTACTTGAAGAATATAATCACAACCGGCCATTACTTGAAGAATATGCATGATCACAACCTTAAAGAATCATAAAACACATGTTTAACTTAACCAGTGAAGTTTATTTAAGACGTTGGTTACTACATTCTTGATAACAAACAGTGATGAAAACCACTTCTAAGACATTGGAGACTGCATTCTTGGTAACAAACCACGATGAAAACCACTTCTAAGACATTGGTTACTGTATTTTTTGATAACAAACCATGATGAAAATCACTTCAAAGACATTGGTTGCTGATACACCTGGTTTATGTTTGATTCACAGCCCAACAAATTAGTATTTGAACCCTAACATAAACCATCCAAGACTTCTACACAAAAATAAACAAATTGCAACACAAATGTTCAGAACCCAATACAAATACTCATATTACATACATATACAAGCAGAACCCAATACAAATACTCATATTACATTCATATACAAGCAAAATCACCAAATGCTTATTTGAAGTTTGAAAGAATGTTAAAAGAGATTCAAGCTTTTATAAAACTATAAACAAAGCCAAAACCAGATCATTGGAAGGTTAGAAAGCGACCAAATAAGATGTAGAGAGAGAGAGAGAGAGAGAGAGAACGAACCTGCTGCTGAATCTGCAAACACGAGTGGAGAAGTAGGGCAGCAGAAATCAAAATAGCTGGAAGAAATCATAAATCAAGCATACCATTATAACAAAATATAAACCTCGTTCAAGAAACATACTTTGTTCAAGAATAGATTTAAATAAACCGTATTTTAGAGAGGTAGGAGTTGAAAATACTCTTTGGAATCTATATCCCGCTTCTGTTTGAATGAGTTTCTCAATCCATCCAAAACCCTATAAAAAGAAGAAGAAAAAAACACCCACAACCTTTCTTTGTCTTCCCTGACGCCCTCCATCTTCACCCTTTGCCTTTGCCACCCACTTCTGCCACTTGCCTCCACATACCACCACCACAAATAAGTAAATCAAACATAAGTAAGATGAACAACTATGAATAAACTCAGAATTTAGATCCAAAGAAAAACCATAAATTAGATTAATTAAGATGGACAAATGTAGATGAACTCAAATGAAACCTAAACAAATCTAAATGAAAACCTAAACAAACCTCAAGACAGAAGTAAATAAGTTGTTAAACAAATCCAAAAGAATCCCTAAGCAAATGAAAACCTATGTTACCGTTTCCATGATGAAAAATTCAAAACTAATACACCACTGAACTTGGTGTTCATCGAACCTTGCTCCATCTCCTTCGTCAATTTCGTAGAGAGTTAGGGTTCACCGAAATTGTTGTTCATCGAACCTTGCTCCATTTTCATTGCTGATGTAGCTGTAGATGCAGATAAAATCGCAGGCGAGGGGATCGACGGTGACAACCTATAAAACCCATTAGCTAAACCACAATCATGAAGGCAGGAGATAGATGAGTTCCTCATCCATCCAAAACCCTAGAAATCATATTGGCGTCTAAAAATTTAATATAATGGGATACGATGTTTGAAATGCTCTTTGAAATGGCAAATGGAAAGTCAACTTTTCAGGAAAAGAAAGGCAGAAACGTGAAATAAGGAAGAAAAGAGTGTGAGGAAGAAAGAAACTGGTTTATGGCGGTGTGAGGCGTGAAGTAAAGAAGAAAAGACTGAGGAAGAAAGCCAAGTCTGAACATTCCATTTAAAAACATTGCATAAAGAAGTTGTAAGTTGTGCTTATTGAGTTGTGATTAAGAGTTTTTCAAATTTCATGCATAAAGTGGTTGTATATCATGCTTGAACACTTTTAATTAAGACATTGATCAAATCCAATATTAAAGTAGTATAGATATAGATATAGATATAAATGATGTAAAATCAGGGTACATTTTTTTATTCAAAATATTATAATATGTTTTTATAAATATTAAACATAAAGCACGTTTGTTTAATTAAATAAAAGATAAAGTATTAATAAAGTATAATTCTTACTTTAATTCATAGGTGGAGTTTTAAAGGAGCACATATAATTTAAGATACAAGAACACAAAAATAGATATCAATTGTAAGATAAGATGATCTAACGAATGTGATTGAAAAGGTAGCTATATCGATCTTTAATTTTGTTTAAACAAAAAAGTTAAAGGCATCCTTAATTTTTTATCGAACCCATAAAATTAATTTGTTTGGAATGTTATTATAGATATATAATATGTCTAGTGAAAGTTTAGGCTCTAACGGATGGTCGGAAGGCCACCGCCTTGGCCAAAAAACTGTTGGTCAAATTAATATTGAGTTCTTTAAAATACAAATCGAAGATCTTTAATAGACCATTCTTGGTGATTCTTGTTTTCAAAGATGCAAAATATTGTACTGGTGTGTTATTTAAAAAAAAATCGTCGAAAATGGTTGAGTAACGACCCCAATCAGGTGAAAGAAGATGGTTGTTCGTTGACCTTATTGGCCTGGACTGTGGTGGGATGAGTTTGGGTATGGGCTGGTCTCAAATCTGGTCTGGGTCTAAGTCGGGTATGGATTCACAAGAGATGGGTTGAATTTGATGTATTGGGCAATAACTCTTGCTGGACTAGTTTGTTTAAAACAAAAAGTCCAATAGATTTAATTTATTTGGGTCTACTTATTTAGGCTTAATATAAATAAATGTAATCTATATTTCAGACTCACTATTTAATTGAGATTATTATTTAGTTAGGGATATTAATTTTTATTTCATTAATATACTAGTTTAAATCTTATTTAATTAATCAGTTAATTTAAATTAGAGATTTTCAATATTTTACTTTTAAGGAGTAATTTAATTCAACTTGATTAGTTTGATAATTAGACCTACGTTTCATAGTTAGTAATTATAGGGCCGCCTTTAATGTATTTTCAAATAATTGCTTATTAATCAAGCAATTTATATTGAGTGATTAATGATTGACAAAGGTGTTTAATAGATTATAAAAGAGGAGATAGATGTCGATTTATTAGGATTAACATTCAGTTGAGACTTGTGAAGTCCGATTGAGAGATTCTATAATTATAAAACGGTGTATTGACGTTTAAGATAGTTTTATAAATAAGATTACTCGTTGACCATGATGACCTCGGGGATGACCTTTAGAGAAAACCTAGTCAATAATTGGCTATTTGGTTTATCAATTGTAGGTTATCAGTCGGCGAAAATTACTAGGCAACTTACACAGTCACGTGAGTGTTCATGAGATTTCACTGAGATGTATACATAAATATGAAAACTATTTTTACATGTATGACTATGTGGTGATGTATATTATACATGACAAGATGTTTAATTACATGTTCTCGGTTTTATGATTACATGTATATGCAGATTTATGGGTATGCATACAAAATGTTTTTGTTTTATAACATTTCTCGGATGCTAGAGTTTTGTAGTTGTTTTAAATGGTACTATTATGATTGGCAGAGTGAGAAGTTAATCAGATGTGTCACACTTAAGGGGATGCACGACCCCGAAATGGGTGATTGGCTCTGTGTTAACCGTCCACACTAGGGAATGTCTGTGACATAGCAGCATGACCCTCAAATGGGTTGCTAGCTCTAAGGAGAGTCATATACGTCCAGGGAATGCTTGCGAACTATTAGTTATTTCTCAATAAGGCATTTTTATGAAATATTGTAAGAGAGGGTTTTCTTTGTTGGGGGCCATATAGTTTACATACTCCTCGGTAGTATTTTTATATGATACGTGTTATACACATATAATGTAACAACCCAACAAAAATTTAAGCATAGCATAGCATAAAGTATAAAAACATCCCATAAGGGTCCCAAACATTTCTCAAGTACATCTGTCTTAAAACTAGGTTGGCGGAAACAAACTATTCACAACTAAGAATAAAGTAAGAGTCTAAGTAGTAAAAGTGGGAACAGCTAACACTAGAAACATCCGCACTCTAATTCTTCTCTTTACCCTTGCCGGAGCTTCCTACTATCATCTTCCCTGAAAAGGTTTAGTTTGGAACATGCGAGGGTTAGACCACGAAGTCTAGTGAGCTCCCTCAAATAAAACAACAGTTTCAATAATAATTATTTAAAACATCTCATAACATTCATATATAACAACTTTAAACAAACCTTTATGTAACCACCACATATGTAAATGGCACACTGAAGTCACTCGGATGTGACAATGTGTCAGTCTCACACTACCTTACTGGGTCACACCTCCCATGGCATAAACGGGACACTCCCTCCGGTATGAGCACTGGCGGGCCACACCCCCGACTTAGCCACTTTACATCTAACCACATTGTATGCATACATCACAAGTAAACTTCCATACATGCATTTTCATGTAATAAAACGTATCATTTCAAGAACCTTTACTTACTTCAGAAAGCATACTTAAAATACGTATATAGTTAGAAAACTAACCTAACGCTCTTGTCCGAAATTCCTCAATTGAACTTCGGGTCTCTAGGTGGGGCACCTATATGATAATAAAGGGAACAAGATCTATAAGTCGATTGCTTCACACGACATCTCACTTAATAAGAGTAACCGCAAAACGTTTCGTATCCAGACACTCTCTCTCTCTCTCTCTCTTTCTCTTTCTCTCTCTCTCTCTCTCTCTCTCTTCCGGATACTTCCGGATTCCCTGTTCCGGATTACTACTTCCGGACACTTCCGGATTCTGGTTCCGGATTACCACTTCCGGATTACTCGCCAATCAGGGCGATTTCTGGACTGAGGGGTTTCATCGAATACTCTCTAAGCCGCGAAACCAACAAAATAAATGCAGGAAAGGTTGGGACTCCAATATCGCAAGATGAGCATTCAATACAAAACATAGCGGGATTTACATACAAGACTCATCCCTTACCCTTCTAATTCTTTGGTCAAATTGTTTATTCTCAAGAACATAATTCCCAGCATAACTTTCAAATTCCTCAAGAAAACCAATTATCACACAAGCCAACAAGAACTAAGGTTAAGGATTTACCTAAGATTGCTTGGTGAAGAAATTCCTTCTCCTCCTTTCCAAAATGCAGGTAGGTCGATTCTCCTTCTCTCTGCTTCCACACCCACACAACCGCTTCAAGAGGATTGGCAAAAATGTCTAGGGTTTTGTGCAATCAATAAGGGTCTTATACCCTTCTCCAAATTTACACCTTGGTCCCTCAACTAACAAAGTTCTATTTTACTACTGCACAACTTATGATTTTAATAAAATTGAAACTTGGCTATTACAATACCTCCCCCTCAAAAGAATTCTGTCCTCGGAATTCCATTGTTGCAAAGGTGCGGGAATTTGGACCTCATCTCCCCTTCTACTTCCCACGTTGCATCTTGACCCTTACGAAACTGCCACTATACCTTTACCAGCCTGATCTCCTTGTTCCTTAACTTTCGATTCTTGTTGTCCACAATCTCTATCGGTTCCTCTACGTATGTCAGTCTTTCGTCGACACTGATATCTTCCAATGGAATAGCCACATCTGTCTCGGCCATTTCTTCAGGTTTGAAATGTGAAACGTCGGGTGAATTCCCTTTAATTCTTATGGCAAATCTACTTTGCAGGCTACTGCCCCGACCCGTTCAGTAATGACGAAAGGCCCCACATACCTTGACCTCAACTTTCCTTTCTTCCCGAAGCGCACTACCCCCTTTATGCATCCGATTTCACTTACCACAAGGATTCTCTCCCGCTCTGGGTCCCACCCGCAGCTCGGGTCTAAGGCACTAGGTCTCTTAACATCACAATTCGGTCCTTCCCATTTTCGTTTATTTCCGACTCTCTCCGACATCTGCCTATTCTTCTCCTTTTCAGTGAGTTTCGCAGTACCTACTGCAGCTTGAAAAGTAACCGGATCTTTCACCTGTACCAACTCCCTCACACTGCTCTTCAGTCCACAGATGTATCTCTCTATGCGCCTCTCCTCAGTAGGCACATACAATTCAGCAAACCGAGATTTCTCAATGAACTTTGACGTATACTCTTGGACTAACATCGTCCCTTGCTCCAACCCTAGAAATTCCTCCTTGAGCTTCTTAACGGCCGCCACTGGGCAAAACTGAGCTTTGAATCTTTTAGTGAACAGTTCCCATATAGTTGTTTTTGCTATCTCTGAACCCTTACCTCCAGTCTCGACATCCCACCAGAAGATGGCATTTGCCTTCAGCATAGACATGGCAAACAATACCTTGTCTTCCTCGGCACACTTGCTCGTGTCAAAAGCTAACTCCATCTCACGTATCCATCTCAGAGCCAAAACTGGATTGCGCTCCCCGCTGAAAGATGGAGGCTTGCAAGATGCAAAAGTATTAAAAGTGCATCCTTTTGCTGTCTTCGATTCATTAGCCACAAACGGAGTTGACAAAGAATGATCTCCCACAAAAGTCGGAGGTAGGCTAGACGCCTCAGTCTTCGTCTCATTTCCACTTTTAGTGTGTCTCTCCGACATAGTCTTGATCTGATTTTCCAACAATGCTTGCAAGGTCTCTTGTAGTTTGCCCATTTCAGCCGTAAACGTTTCCTCAGTCACAAAAGCTTGATTCTGATTTCTCCTCGGGTTGTTCGACTGAATCCCTCCGCCTACCGAGACGGTACTTTCTTGATGCAAGGGCTCACGCACTTCAGGTGCTCCCACACTCTTAGCCCGACGGGTGGTTGGCATCTTTTTCCCTCCTCAGGTTGCCACGCCAGTCCCTACCGCCTGAGAGGTTGCTCGCTACAGCGGTCTTCCCCGTCCTCTTCCTCGGCCTCCGCCCCTTCTATGGGTGGCCGCCCGTATCGTAGGATTCATCGGTTCCTCCTCCAGAATTTCCTCCACGCGAATCTCTCCTGCGACCGGAATTGTACCAACCACCGGCATGGATCTACTCCTCAAAGTTCTTTCAGACATACTGGATTATTGAAAACCAAAATACATTACTTAAGACTACCGCTCCAGAATAATAAGGCAATTTAAGCACATACATGTACCTATAAATTCGCAGTTACACTGGCCAGGTGTAACCCCGAATCTACCTTACATGATTGTCCTCGCTACCCTGTTAGTCTTATCCGTATTATAGTGCCCTCCTAACGCAATACTGATTCTCAGTTGTGATTTCTACTCCCACAGTTTAAGTCTAGGCCCGTTCGATCACCTAAATCCCATAAACTATGGCTATGATACCAATTGTAACAACCCAACAGAAATTTAAGCATAGCATAGCATAAAGTATAAAAACATCCCATAAGGGTCCTAAAAATTTCTCAAGTACATCTGTCTCAAAACTAGGTTGGCGGAAACAACCTATTCACAACTGAGAATAATGTAAGAGTCTAAGTAGTAAAAGTGAAACAGCTAACACTAGAAGCATCCGCACTCTAATCCTTCTCTTTACCCTTGCCGGAGCTTCCTACTATCAGCTTCCCTAAAAAGGTTTAGTTTGGAACATGAGAGGGTTAGACCACGAGGTCTAGTGAGCTCCCTCAAATAAAACAATGGTTTCAATATTAATTATTTAAAACATCTCATAACATTCATATATAACAACTTTAAACAAACCTTTATGTAACCACCACATATGTAAATTGCACACTGAAGTCACTCGGAAGTGACAACGTGTCAGTCTCACACAACCTTACTGGGTCACACCTCCCATGGCATAAACGGGACACTCCCCTCGGTATGAGCATTGGCGGGCCACACCCCCCGACTTAGCCACTTTACGTCTAACCACATTGTATGCATACATCACAAGTAAACTTGCATACATGCATTTTCATGTAATAAAATGTATCATTTCAAGCACCTTTACTTACTTTAGAAAACATATTTAAAATACATATTTAGTTAGAAAACTCACCTGACGCTCTTGTCCGAAATTCCTCAATTGAACTTCGGGTCTCTAGGTAGGGAACCTATATGATAATAAAGAGAACACGATCTATAAGTCGATTGCTTCACACGGCATCTCACTTAATAAGAGTAACCACAAAATGTTTCGTATCCGGACACACACACACACACTCTCTCTCTCTCTCTCTATCTCTCTCTCTCTCTCTCTCTCTCTCTCTCTCTCTCTCATCCGGATACTTCCGGATTCCCAGTTCCAGATTACTACTTCTGGACACTTCTGGATTCCCGGTTCCGGATTACTACTTCCGGACACTTCTAGATTCCGGTTCCGGATTACCACTTCCGGATTACTCGCCAATCAGGGCGATTTCCGGACTGAGGGGTTTCATCGAATACTCTCTAAGTCGCGATACCAACAAAATAAATGCAGGAAAGGTTGGGACTCCAATATCGCAAGATGAGCATTCAATACAAAACATAGAGGGATTTACATACAAGACTCATCCCTTATGTTGGGTCATCAAAGATTTGAAGATGACCTCCTGATCTCTTTACATTCTTTGAAAAACATCTTTTATACTTAGAGAAATTTTATGTTCTTTGTAATAGTTTAGTCATACTGTCAAAGTTCGGTGAAGTCAAAGATCAACCGAAATCAAGAAGAAGGAAATCTACCAATGCGGATTGAAGATGGACTTCTCAACCCAAACTAAGTTGTCTCACCGATTGTCTCCATGAAAATCGGTGAGATCATTAAATAGGAGAATCCTCCCTTATCTCCTTGCTAATAAGACTTCATCATAAGAGGTAACTTTGGATATCCCACCGATTGTCTCCATGAAAATCGGTGGGATCCTCAAAATTAGAGGATCCTCCCATGAGTCCTTCCTAAGAAGACTCTCGCCTACTTTGTCCATGACAAATCAGTAGGATCCTCAAATAGGAGGATCATCCCTTGTGTCTTTGCTAAATGGTTTTCTCATCAAAGAAGGAATGTCTGGGTATGGAGGAAAAAAGTGCATTTGTCCTTTTTCCCATTCTTAGAGATTGTCTCCATCAAAACTTTCTAGCATCATAGGAAAAGACACATCAACTTTTGAGAGTCAAACCTATCCTTCAAATGACAAAGGGACAAGTGTCCCATGCATCACATGTTCATGGCACTATATAAAGATGAAGACTTCTCCATGCAAACCACTCAACAACTCTTGAAGATTACTCTGTGCTCAAGACACTCTACTCCTTTCTCTCCTTGAACTTTATAGCTTTCAATCTTTGTGTTTTAGAAGTTGTTTAGTTTTCAGTATTACTTTGTGAAGATTGTTAGAATAGATTGTATATGTACTTTCTGCAACAATCTAATTGTTCTATGTGTTCTATGTGTGATTCTTGATTTGAATATTTTCAATAAAAGAATTAAGTAAAGTGAAAAAATTGTGTATTGTATTCAACCCCCCTTCTACAATACCCGTTCTTGTTCTAATTAGCCATCTGGGACTAACAAGTGGTATCAGAGCAGAAAGTTTAATTTCAATAAACTTGATCTGCAATGGTTGTTTCTTCTTCTAACAATGAAGCTTTCTATCAAAACAATTTTTCTGAAAATGGCTCTATAGCCAAACCTCCCAAGTTTAGCCCCAACAACTTTTCTCTGTGGAAAAGTCGGATGATGCTTTTCATGGAAGGAGTGGATAGTAGATATCCAACCATTCTCAGTGAGGGACCCACAGTCCCTAGAGTCTGGTCTCGCTATGAAACCAAGAAATCCGGTAAGGAAGTTGTTGGCAAAGATGATTCTGATGATTCATCTGATGAAGAAAAATCTGCTGCTACTGGTCGTTACATTCTTAATAATCCTAAAAAAAATATACTGATGAAGAAAAACGTCTTGTGTCTCTTGATTCTAAAGTCAGAATTATTATTGCTCTCTCTCTTCCTGATGAAGTGTAGCACTCTCTGGTGAATTTCTCTACTGCCAACCAGATGTGGTCCACTCTGTGTGTTTTGTATGAAGGTACAAATGAAGTTAAAAAGAGCAGAAAGATTGCTCTTGTTAGAAAATATGAACACTTTTCTTATGAGAAAGGAGAATCTCTCTCCAACTACTATAACCGCTTTAACAGGCTTCTTAATGATTTAAAGCTGTTAGGTAGAGTGTATGACAATGAGGAAGTCTTGTGCAAGTTTATGGACTGTCTTCCTGATTTTTGGGAAAATATTTGTACTTGTATAAAGACAACCAATGATCTTGATCATATGCCTCTCACTGTTCTATATGGAACTCTATTCAACTATGAGCAGACTAAGCTGCAAAGGAAGTCTGTCATCACAGATATAAAGATCTATTCTCTAGCTCTCCTAAGTGACTCTTTCAAAAGAACTAAGTGTATTCCAAAAATCACCTACCCATCTGACTCTGACCATGATAGTCAAGAAGACCCTAATGAGCATTCATAAGCATATCTTAGTGATGTTGAGGATGAATGTGAGGAAACTTCAGTTGACAAATTATCTGATGAAATGGTCATGTTGGATGGGTATTCTAAATCCAAATCTCACCTCTCTTCTAGAAAATCTAAGTTTAGTAGAAAATCCTCCTCTTCTCTCTCCAAACACTCCTCTTTGAACAAAACTAATGAGGAATGTTTTAACTGTGGTAAAAGGGGTCATTTTGCCTCTGAGTGCAGAAGTGAACACCTTGAAAGACCCATAACTTCTTCCTCAAACCGATTTTCCTAAAAATCTGGAAGATCTTCCCAAAAAAATTCGGCAAACCTCTCTCTTCTGCAAATTCTGACCGGGCTGAAAGATACAAAGAAAAATACAAGAGAGAAAAGGAAAGAAATGAAAGACTTGTCAGAAAAGGAAAGGGTCTACCTGCTAAAACTCATGACTTGGCAGATGAACCCACATCTGAAAGTGAGAATGACATGTCAAATGTGTGTTTCATGGCCAAGATAAATGACTTGGATGATCCAGAAGATCACACTCCTTCAACTGCTCTTGTATCAGCTAAGTGCCTCTCCTCCTCGTCACAGGTACATCCATTTCTATCTCTATCTGATGGTGAAAAGATTGAAGCATTTGATTCTTTAACCATTGATCTTTATGATGCTAAAACTGCTAAGAAAAAGGCAAATGCTCAGATAAAATCTCTTTCCTCTCAACTTCAAACATGTCTCTCCCAACTTGATCAGTTTGACAAAGTTAAGGCTGAGCTTGAAGATCTAAACCCATCAACTTTATTCTTGCCAAGGAGAAAAACAAAATATTAAAACGTTTTCAAAAGGAGCAAGAAAATGTGAGAAAATGGATCAGCTCTTCCAAAAATCTAGAAAAGATTTTTCAAGATCAGATTTCTTGTGATGACAAAACTGGTTTAGGCTTTGGAAAAATGGAAACTGATCAATCTTCAAAAACTCTTGCTTCCACATCTTGTGTTTCACCACCTTTTTATGAAACCTCCGACTCAAGTTCAATTGGCTCTGTGTCCATGAATTCTGGTGATTTGTCTGAAGCTTTAAAATTTGGCATGTTTATAAAAGCAAAAGATCCCATCTCCTTTCCAAATGAAGAAGCTCAAGGTTCCAATGACTCTTCCAAACGTATACATGATTTTCTGAAAATCTCGACTCTAGATGAAGCATCCTCCTCTGAACCCATGCCTTCTAAAACTCTCAAAGGAAAATTTTCCAACTCTAACAAAATATTTTCTAGTTCTGAAAAAGGCAAGTCTTTGGCTACCAATTCTTTCTTAAAAATAAAATCCTCAAATCTTTTCAAAAATAATTTTGTTGCTTCTTCCACCGACTTTGTTCCCCGATCTGTGAACCTAAAAATGTCAAATTCAAAAGAAAAGATTTATGTCCTCCCATATTCTGAAAAAGGAATTTTAGGTCCTGCACCCCAACTCTTTGTCACCTCATCAAAGTCTTTGAAGATAACCAAAAAGAGCAAAAGTAATGAAAAATGTCAAGGTACCAAAAAGGCTTTTACTCTTAGAAAATGTTATATCTGTGGTGATACTTCTCATTTTGCCAAAGACTGTCCGAAAGAAAGAATTGACCTGAGTGATACCAATTCTTTTTCTTCAACATCCAACCTAAAAGGACCCACTACCAAATGGGTACCTAGGAAATAAATTCTTTGTGATTGCAGTTTCTGAACTAAACAGATGAATCTATGTGGACCAGCATCACAATTGAAGAAATCATCATGTTCATCAAGAAATCTGAAGTGTCAAATGGTGAACTTTTGGATCTCCTCTTGTATTGAAAAAATTCTTCTCATTGGCACACTCACTTGTGCCAACTTCTTCTCTGCTGACATCATTACATCTCCCATCATCCTTCTTCATTACCTACACTCTATTTCCCACCATACCTCTCACCCTACCTTTTCTCATCCATCCCACTACATACATTACCCCAACCTCATTTCTTTATCATCTCATCTTCCAACTCTCTCTCCTATCTGACAGCCTCTACCAACCCAACTTCCTCAGTTCCCTTATGCCTCTCTACCCTTATATCTTCTCCAAATCAAGAAGATGATTTTCACCATCCTTTTCCATCTAAATAAACACAACCTACTTTCTCTCCTACACCAATCTTTTCCCTTCACATATTTCGGCCACATATTCTTCCCAACATCACACCTCAAAAATATTTTCCTTCATTGACAATCCTCCACCGATCCAACTCTCTCTCTAAAAAAAATATTAGTGACCATCGGTGAGACTCCCACCGATCCAATCGGTGATGTCTCCCACCGAAGCCCTACCGACGCCCTCAAAATCGGTGGCTCGTTCAAAAATAAATGCTTTTCTTCTTGTAACGTCCCAAAAATTACAAGGAAATTTAAATTTTCTAAAACATATATTCCATTATAAAACAACCACAATTTAATAAACCGTAACTCAATTAAAGTTAATGTCGTCAACTCAAACAGTCAAAAGAAGTTATGCAGCGGAAATATTATAAATAAATCTAAAAGTTTAAAAGTGTAAATTCCAACAATTCTCGGCGCCCGCGCTTTGTGTGTGTACCGTCAAGCCCGACTGCCGCTCGCACCTGAAATCACAACATATTGGGAAAGGGTAAGCTAAACGCTTAGTGAGTCCTACCACACACGCAGGTAGCAACCCCACGTATATCGCTCCTACTCGCAAGTAGGTAACACCACTATCACCACGAATATAAACCACATAATAATTAACGTATAAATACAAGCTCAGTCCCACCGAGCCCTCGGTCCCACCGAGCCCTCGGTCCCACCGAGTACACAAAAATATGTTGATACAAGCTCAGTCCCACCGAACCCTCGGTCCCACCGAGTACACAAAAATATGTTGATACAAGCCCAGTCCCACCGAGTACACAAAAATATGTTGATACAAGCTCAGTCCCACCGAGCCCTCGGTCCCACCGAGTAAGATAATATAGTTGTACTAGCTCAGTCCCACCGAGCCCTCAGTCCCACCGAGCCCCTCAGTCCCACCGAGGTGTACACAAATTACATACCATTCACATAATAATTCAACAATCACAACTATTTATCACATCCCAACTAGTCCACGTAAACACGTAATAACACATAATAGCACGTAACACAAAATAACGTTACACATGAAATTCCTAACTACGCGGTGAGAGAACTCACCTCGAATGCGCGCCTAGCTCACAAACAATAGTCCAAGCTCCACAATCCAAAATCACTTCCCAACACCTAAACGAACGTTAAAATGTATTAACGCGAGACCCGGACCCTAAAACACGACGCACGCTTAAACTGTCACTAAAATGACTTTTCTGTCTAGCCAAACAGGTCTGTTCGGGACCTGTTCCGACCTCCCCAAACACAGAAAATCCTAAATTACATTACATCACCAGAAAGTGCTCTGAGTTAGGGTTCAAAGGACATATTATACTCCTCCTAACGATTTTTCTACAGTTAATACGGATTTTACAAAAACGGTTCGCAGAACAGCGAAAACAGAACCTTTCAGTACAAAACGACGATTTGACCTAAGCTACGTTCCGAACTGGTTTTTGCACAAAACATAGAAAAGTTACTAGACTCAAAATGGGAACTTTTGGCACCGATTTCGCCCCAATCCGAGTTACGAGTAAAAAGTTAAGGTTTAAGCAAAACAGTGGCAGATTACTAAATTTTCACATGAAATGACACTATTGATTATTAACCCGTTAAGTCGTGGCTTAATCCCAACAGACCCGAAAAGCATATGAACTACTGAATATGGGTTACCCTAGGCTGGACAACAGCCGTGCACCACCCGTGGTGGTTGGCGGCGTTTCTTTGACATACGATAACAACAAACGAGAAATAGACGAACTTACCTCGACGAACCCTTCTTCCTCCTCTTTTCCGACCAAACTTGCCGGCGATCGCCTCCTTCCTCCTCTCTCCTCGTCGCCGGCAGCAACCTCTATCACCCTCTCGGTTTCTCTCTCACTCTCTCTGCTTCTTTCTTGGCCGAACACACAACAAAGGGGGATGGGGAAAAGGGTTTTTGGGAGTTGTTTAAGTGAAAATGAAAGGGGAAGGGGGAGGGGATGACTAAAGGTTGTGGTGGTTACTAGCATGAAACCGAAGGGAAGGGGAAGGGGGAAGGGGGCGTCTCTTGGCTTATCCCTTGCCATACTTTGGTGAAATGCCCCCAATTAGCCCCTCAACTTTCCTTTCCTTGCAAAAACCCAAAAAGGTTGACTCATTTAACTTTTTGTCCGATTCGACTAACCCCGCTAATGGATCCCACGTTAAAATAAAAGCTTTAAAAAAAATAAGAAGAAGATACACACCGGGATACGGGCTTTACAACTCTCCCCCACTTGGATCAGACTTCGTCCTCGAAGTCTCGACTGACGAATAAATCGGGATAGTTCTCGCGCATCTCCGCTTCGGGCTCCCACGTCCACTCTGAACCCTTCCGGTGCTGCCACTGGACTTTTACCAGTCCAATAACTTTGTTCCGCGAGGTTCTCGTTCTCCTGTCGAGAATGGCAACCGGTTTTTCCACGTAGTTAAGCCGCTCATCGATCTGAACGTCCTCCAGAGGAATCACGGTAGACTCGTCAAATACACACTTCCGTAATTGAGAAACGTGAAAGGTGTTGTGAATCAAGCTCAGTTCTTCAGGTAACTCTAACCGGTAAGCCACTTTCCCCACACGGGCGATGATCCGGTAAGGCCCAATATAACGAGGCCCTAGTTTCCCCCGCTTACGAAACCCGATCACCCCTTTCCAGGGTGAAACCTTCAACAACACATAATCACCCACCTGAAATTCTAGGTCGGATCGCCTCTTGTCGACGTAGCTCTTATGCCGACTCTGTGCAGTAACCAAACGGTCCCGCACCATCTGAATCATCTCGGTCGTATTCAACCCAAAGTCAGTACTCCCTAACACCCGATGACCAACCTCGCCCCAACAAACGGGCCTCCTGCACTTCCTACCGTACAACAACTCGTACGGCGGCATGCCAATACCAGAGTGAAAGCTGTTGTTGTAGGAAAATTCTGCTAGAGGAAGGTGCTGATCCCAGCTACCTCCAAAATCGATAACACAAGCTCGAAGCATATCTTCGAGGGTCTGAATGGTTCGCTCGCTATGTCCGTCCGTCTGCGGATGAAAAGCCGTGCTAAAGTGTAACCGTGTACCCATCTCTGACTGGAACTTCTCCCAAAACCGGGAGGTAAAACGAGTGTCCCTGTCAGAGACAATCGAAACTGGCACCCTGTGCCTGGCCACGATCTCACGTACAAACACCTCCGCAAGATTTTCCGCCGAGGAGCTTTCCCTGATGGCCAAGAAGTGAGCACTCTTGGTCAGACGGTCAACGATCACCCAAATGGCATCGTTCCCACGGGGAGTCCTTGGGAGTTTCGTTATGAAGTCTATAGTAATCTTTTCCCATTTCCAAACCGGGACCTCCAACGGCTGCAATTTCCCATGTGGTCGTTGATGTTCCGCTTTGACCTTCCGACAGGTCATACATACCTCAACACATCTAGCAACATCCCGTTTCATGCCGGGCCACCAATAACCTTCACGCAAGTCTCTGTACATCTTTGTAGCTCCCGGGTGAATCGAGAACTTGGACTTATGTGCCTCATCCATTAGTACCTGCCGGTTCCCACCGATGAATGGAACCCAAACCCTACCATGTCGAGTTAACAACCCCCGACTGTCACGAACAAAATTCGGGATTTCCCCCGACACTCTTTCCCGCTTTGCATTTTCCTCCAAAACAGCCACCTCCTGAGCGCTTCCTATCGACTCCAGAATCGGTGTAACCACTGTCAATCGCTGACATAAACCCCTCAGTGGCTCACCGACCGGATGTCATCTGAGTGCGTCCGCAACCACGTTCGCTTTACCCAGGTGGTAAAGTATCTCGCAGTCATAATCCTTGACCACATCGAGCCACCTTCGCTGACGCATATTAAGGTTCTGCTGATCCATCAAGTACTTGAGGCTCTTATGGTCAGTGTAGATCGTACACTTGACACCATAGAGATAGTGCCTCCAAATTTTAAGGGCAAACACTACCGCTCCCAACTCCAGGTCATGAGTCGGGTAATTTGCTTCGTGAGGCTTCAACTGCCTAGAAGCGTAGGCTATGACCTTGCCGCGCTGCATAAGCACGGCACCCAAACCCTGATGTGAGGCATCACAATATACTACCAAATCTTCCATGCCTTCGGGCAAGATTAACACAGGAGCCTCGCACAAGCGCCTGCGTAGCTCCTCGAACGCCTTCTGTTGTTCCTCACCCCAACTGAACGCCGCAGATTTCTTCGTCAATCGCATCATAGGCATCTCGATCTAGGAGAAATCCTGAATAAACCTTCGGTAATACCCTGCCAATCCTAGAAAGCTTCGCACCTCAGAAGGAGTCTTCGACACCTCCCACCACATCACTGCTGAAATCTTAGCTGGTTCGACCATAATACCATCCTGATTCACGACATGTCCTAGGAACTGGACCTCTCGCAACCAGAACTCACACTTGGAAAACTTAGCGTATAACTTCTCTCGCCTCAATACTTCCAACACTTCTCGAAGATGCACCTCGTGCTCCTCCTTGGACTTTGAATACACTAGAATATCGTTGATGAACACAATCACCGATCGGTCCAACATCGGACTACACACTCGGTTCATGAGGTCCATGAATACTGCCGGTGCATTGGTGAGCCCAAAAGGCATCACCACGAACTCGTAATGACCGTACCGCGTAAGGAAAGCCGTCTTCTCCGTGTCCTCACTCCTGACCCGCATCTGGTGGTACCCCGACCGTAAATCAATCTTGGAGAACCACGAGGCCCCCTGAAGCTGGTCGAACAAATCGTCAATCCTTGGCAAAGGATAACGATTCTTTACCGTAAGCTTATTCAGCTCCCGGTAGTCTATGCACATCCGCTGCGACCCGTCCTTCTTCTTCACGAATAAGATAGGTGCTCCCCACGGCGAACAACTCGGTCTAATGAACTCCTTCTCGAGAAGCTCCTGCAACTGGGCGTACAACTCTTTCATTTCTGGTGGAGCCAGGCGATAGGGTGCCTTGGCCACCGGAGTAGCACCCGGAATCAGATCGATCCGAAACTCTACCTGTCGTTCGGGAGGTATCCCCGGCAAATCCTCGGGAAATACGTCGGTGAACTCCCGTACAACTGGCACGTCTTCCGCAGACTCCTTCGCTTCCCCAACACTCGTGTCTATCAGGTATGCCAAATACCCCTGACCACTATGCTGAAGGTACCTCCGAGCTCTCGCAGCCGAACATATGGCCGTAGTCCGTCTAGACGAATCTCCCTGTACTAACAGTTCTCCCCCGCTTGGGGTTCGAACTCACACTTGTTTGTGACGACAAACAATCTCCGCGTCGAACTTATCCATCCAATCCATGCCCACAATCACATAAAGCTCCCGCATAGCGATCGGGATCAGATCGATGGGAGACCGCACTCCTGAGATCTCTAAAGTGCACCCGCGAAACACGTCTGTGACCGTCAAGGTCCTATCATCAGCCACCTCAACAACAAGAGGATGACTCAAACGTCCTACCACTCGGCCCAAACCCTCGCTAAAAGTGCGAGACACAAAAGAGTGAGTAGCCCCGCTATCAAACATCACAACCGCAGGCACCGAGTTAACTAGGAATGAACTCCCGTATCTGCTCACTAGTGAGTACAATACTCGCATTCGGTTCAACATCGTTGTTCCTCCTTGTGATGGTCATCCTAGGTAGTTAATACCACGAGCTATTAGTACATAATAACTCCTACTAACAACGCTCACACTCAACTCCTCGGATTCCTCATGACTTTCCCCGACTCGAACATTGATCCCGTGCTTCCGGTAGTAGGAGCTCTACTACTACCATCTACACCTATCACTGTCCGCTCCGAGTCCCATCCCGAGTACCCAAGTAGTTGCTCGCCCAAACAAAACCATACACGTATGTCAATACTGACGCATATACACACTCTTCCTAGCTCCCTAGGAATAAACATAATACCCCACTACCCTTGCTAGGGCGGAACCCCCACTAACCCTGACGAGTCGCCTCGTAAACGCACAGTTGTATACAGTGGAAACTAGATAGACATTCGAATATAAGATTCTATCCTACAACGGTTGGACTCAAACAAGAGCTGCGCAATAGAACTAAATCTAACATTCTAAGGCTATTCGGTTCCTACAGCATACAACCTATAGTGCATTCGCTTAACAACCTATCAAAGTTAGCATAAGTTCCTAATAGCAAGTAACAACCATACAATACAGTGTATTAAGCACCAAGCAATCTAGCGTACATACTCCTATGTTCTAGAAAGCAAGTTAGCAGACGTACTCATATGTAAACGCTATTCCCAGCTCACTAGGAATTTCATCTCATCCCACTACCCTTGCTACAACGGAATCCCTGCTAGCCATAACGAGTTGCCTCGTGAATACCCAGTCGCATGCAGCGTGAATCAAATAGCCATTCGAATACAAGATTCTATCCTAGAACGGTTGGACTCAAACAAGAGCTGCGCAATAGAACTAAATAAAATATTATGAGGCTATATGATTCTGACTGCATACAACCTATAGGGCCTTCACTTAACAACCTACTATAACTAGCATTGATTCCTACTAGCAAGCAGTCATCATACAGTACAGTGTAAACAACATAGGCAATCTAGCATGCATACCCTATGCCTAGAAAGCAATAAATACACTAAGCACTGTACCTTCCCACATAGCGTCGACTGACTGTACACATTGCGCCCCCGATCACCGTTTCCCAAACGGGTTTTCCTTTTTCCTTTATTCTCAAAGATTTTAGTAAAAGAGTTTAAAACTTCATAGCCGCAACTTGAGACCAAACACACCGAGATGTGTTTGATTCACTCAAGTTGTGCTCTGATACCAAGTTGTAACGTCCCAAAAATTACAAGGAAATTTAAATTTTCTAAAACATATATTCCATTATAAAACAACCACAATTTAATAAACCGTAACTCAATTAAAGTTAATGCCATCAACTCAAACAGTCAAAAGAAGTTATGCAGCGGAAATATTATAAATAAATCTAAAAGTTTAAAAGTGTAAATTCCAACAATTCTCGGCGCCCGCGCTTTGTGTGTGTACCGTCAAGCCCGACTGCCGCTCGCACCATAAATCACAACATATTGGGAAAGGGTAAGCTAAACGCTTAGTGAGTCCTACCACACACGCAGGTAGCAACCCCACGTATATCGCTCCTACTCGCAAGTAGGTAACACCACTATCATCACGAATATAAACCACATAATAATTAACGTATAAATACAAGCTCAGTCCCACCGAGCCCTCGGTCCCACCAAGTACACAAAAATATGTTGATACAAGCTCAGTCCCACCGAGCCCTCGGTCCCACCGAGTACACAAAAATATGTTGATACAAGCTCAGTTCCACCGAGCCCTCGGTCCCACCGAGTACACAAAAATATGTTGATACAAGCTCGGTCCCACCGAGTAAGATAATATAGTTGTACTAGCTCAGTCCCACCGAGCCCTCAGTCCCACCGAGCCCCTCAGTCCCACCGAGGTGTACACAAATTACATACCATTCACATAATAATTCAACAATCACAACTATTTATCACATCCCAACTAGTCCACGTAAACACGTAATAACACGTAATAGCACGTAACACAAAATAACGTTACACATGAAATTCCTAACTACGCGGTGAGAGAACTCACCTCGAATGCGCGCCTAGCTCACAAACAATATTCCAAGCTCCACAATCCAAAATCACTTCCCAACACCTAAACGAACGTTAAAATGTATTAACGCGAGACCCGGACCCTAAAACACGACGCACGCTTAAACTGTCACTAAAATGACTTTTCTGTCTAGCCAAACAGGTCTGTTCGGGACCTGTTCCGACCTCCCCAAACACAGAAAATCCTCAATTACATTACATCACCAGAAAGTGCTCTGAGTTAGGGTTCCAAGGACATATTGTACTCCTCCTAACGATTTTTCTACAGTTTAATACGGATTTTACAAAAACGGTTCGCAGAACAGCGAAAACAGAACCTTTCAGTACAAAACGACGATTTGCCCTAAGTTACGTTCCGAACTGGTTTTTGCACAAAACATAGAAAAGTTACTAGACTCAAATGGGAACTTTTGGCACCGATTTCGCCCCAATCCGAGTTACGAAGAAAAAGTTACGGTTTAAGCAAAACAGTGGCAGATTACTAAATTTTCACATGAAATGACACTATTGATTATTAACCCGTTAAGTCGTGGCTTAATCCCAACAGACCCGAAAAGCATATGAACTACTGAATATGGGTTACCCTAGGCTGGACAACAGCCATGCACCACCTGTGGTGGTTGGCGGCGTTTCTTTGACATACGATAACAACAAACGAGAAATAGACGAACTTACCTCGACGAACCCTTCTTCCTCCTCTTTTCCGACCAAACTTGTCGGCGATCGCCTCCTTCCTCCTCTCTCCTCGTCGCCGGCAGCAACCTCTACCACCCTCTCGGTTTCTCTCTCACTCTCTCGGCTTCTTTCTTGGCCGAACACACAACAAAGGGGGATGGGGAAAAGGGTTTTTGGGAGTTGTTTAAGTGAAAATGAAAGGGGAAGGGGGAGGGGATGACTAAAGGTTGTGGTGGTTACTAGCATGAAACCGAAGGGAAGGGGAAGGGGGAAGGGGGTGTCTCTTGGCTTATCCCTTGCCATACTTTGGTGAAATGCCCCAATTAGCCCCTCAACTTTCCTTTCCTTGCAAAAACCCAAAAAGGTTGACTCATTTAACTTTTTGTCCGATTCGACTAACCCCGCTAATGGATCCCACGTTAAAATAAAAGCTTTAAAAAAAATAAGAAGAAGATACACACCGGGATACGGGCTTTACACTTCTTGTGTTGATGATTTAAGTTGGTGAAGGATCACAACTTACTTCATTAGACCGAACTCCCTATGTGACATTTTCTCAAGATTTTCTCTCTCATAATGGTGATCCTACTATTTCACCAAATTCCACTCTTGGCCAGCAACCCAACTTTCCTTTTCCACAAAACTATCCTACTACAAACTCTTCTAAAGATGTCATCCCAAATCCTTCTCCTCAAAATATTCCTCCTCAAAACCTCCCCTCTTAAAATCTTCCAAACTTAATCTTTCTTGGGTCATCCAAAATTGGATGATGCAACTTCAATCTTCTCTTCACCTTGAAATTCTTCTTTTCGGTGGCTTTCATAAAAACAATTCCTATTTTTTCTACTCGGGGGGTTTTCAAACAAATTTTTTTTATATATATACATATGCATCGGTGGGTTTTAAAAAAAAACAAAAAAACATATATATATATATATATATATATATATATATATATTGCCGAAGTTTCCTATCTTCATGGTGTTTCTTCTCCGTCGGACGCTGAAGGGGAGAGACCATCTGAGGGGGAACACCATCTGAGGGGGAACAATATCAGCGTCCAACTCGATCAACACCAACCCTCATCACTCATATTCAACATCCAATTCAAATTTTGGTCAAATATATGGGAACCGGTGAACCAACCAAGGGGGAGCAAATTTGTCTAATCAATGTAACTAAGGGGGAGGCAAACCAAGACAAAGGAAGAAGGGTGATGACTGCCGAATAGAAAGAAAGAAGATGCTGTGAGAAAGAAAGAAGATGCAAGATATGGGCAGAGGCATCTTAAGGCTAATTCACTCAAACTCAAACCTCCCTCAAAGATTGTCACCAATTTGGGTCTGGGCAGATCTGTCTCTTCTATGATGGAAGTACATTCTATTTCATTCATATTGGTCATTCTTTATTCTTTCATTCATCTGTAAATATCATATACACACACACAAAAAATGGACTGTGTGAAAAAGAACCCAAAAGAGTAAAATAGGGTCAAGTTGTATTATTCATTGTCTTACCCATGTTTTTCTAAGTATGGATGTCATCATCAAATAGGGGGAGATTGTTGGGTCATCAAAGATTTGAAGATGACCTGATCTCCTAACATACATTGAAAAACATCTTTTATACTTAGAGAAATTTTAGATGGTTCTTTGTAATAGCTTAGTCATACTGTCAAAGTTCGGTGAAGTCAAAGATCAACCGAAATCAAGAAGAAGTAAATCTACCAATGCGGATTGAAGATGGACTTTTCAACCCAAACTAAGTTGTCTCACCGATTATCTCCATGAAAATCGGTGAGATCCTCAAACAGGAGATTTTCTCTCTTATCTCCTTGCCAAGAAGATCTTCATCATAAGAGGTAACTTTGGCTATCCCACCGATTGTCCCCATGAAAATCGGTGGGATCCTTAAAATTGGAGGATCCTCACATAGTGTCGGAGTCGGTTTTGCCTTGTCCACTGATATGATGGGTGTCGGTGTTGGTGTCGACGATGAGGCTTTTGTCGCTTTGGCCATCGATGGAGCTTCCACCGATGGGATTTCTGCCGATGGGTGATAGGCGGGTTTACACCCCCCCTAAATCTAACCGCAAGTGTACGGTGTCGAAATCAAGTAATAGTACAGAAGTACGAGTATCGAATACAGGGAACTAGGAACTAAGTATCACAATGACTATAAGATCTATTAACTGAACGGTCGCAATTTTGAGTTGTTGGTATTAAACTAATTAATTGCAAATAATTAAATCAAGAACAAGACAGTAAACAACTTAGGGAAACTTTGGATGGAGAAAACAGTTGAGGGTTGGAAATCCTAAGGTTTTCACATATAAACACCTAACTCAAAATAATTACTAGCTATTCCCTTAACGAATACCCAATCTCTAAGTAACTGTTATTCTATCTCGAGCAAAAACAGAGTTATTTCTAGAAAACGTAGGTTTCATCTCTCGATCTCAACCTAGGAGTTAAGAAACTCATTAAGAACAAGATTGTAAAAATAAGTACTAGGGTTTACTTGGTATATCTCTATCCAATTTCTCACCATAGGCATGCAATTCTAGTTCTAGTTAGCAATTAACTCTCTCGAACTTAATTGATAACAAACAAATCAGATCAAAGTTGGCCAGACTCACAAAAGCATTTAGACCCAAATCGCATACTTCATTAGATAGGAAAAACTGATAAAAATCTCAAATCACATGTTCATAAGCTTAAACCAAATTCAAACCAACCCCCAACATCTAGAGATTAGTTCATGTTGGTGGTGGACAAAAACATAAGAAAAGGGAAGGACATAGTGTGTATAAACATCGTGATCATAAACGTGAAGAATGTACTGATGAACTCCCTTCTCTCGGCTCTAATCCGCTTCGCGTGGTGAACTCCTCTTCATTCGGTCCTCTATCGTGGCTGAAAAGTACTCGAAATACATCTGAAAATCGCCCCCTCGTAGCCTACCATCGCACGTCGAGAGGTTCTGACCTAAATTCCGGAAAACGCAAAATATAGCAATGAAACACAGGGTTGCATGACCTGGCACGCGGCCTCAGGCCGCAGCGCAAGCCGCACGGTTTTCTGAGGTCAGCGGGTCAGGTTTGGTTCGCGGATCTTGGGCTTGGATCTTGGGCTTCCGTTGGGCTTCGGTTTAGACTTCGTTTTAGGCTTCTTTGGGACTCTTTTCTGCTTCTTTTCTCGATGATTGCCGTCTTTTAGATTACCTGTACATTTCACTCGATAAACCATAAAATTCCGCCTTTTTGCTTCAACACAAGCCAATCTCATTGGTTTGTGGACTGAATATAACGCCAAAAGTGGCGTTATCAAAAACCCTAAACCGAGCGTTGCTTGTCCTCAAGCAAATTAGCGATAAAAGAGAATAAAAGCATACATCAGTGAAATAATAACTACACAACTCCCAATCGGTACCACGTAGTGCACTAATGATTTCCCATACCCGTGAATGCCTATCTCACCATCGCCTCATCCTTATGATGTTTGATCTATGTCCTTTCATTATGAGTTGTACTCGTGACTGCTCCGATTACATTAAGGTCGTACTAGGTCCAAACATACTAGGGAAAACATTTCGCCTCGACCCTACATCACGGGATGCTCTCATTTCACTCGAACCTAGATTTTCGCACATGTTGTCATGTATAAGGAAGTTATGTACAATGATACTCGATAATTACATGACAACTCTAATGAAAGACGAACACATGTCTAAAAAGTTGATCTCAGAAAGGAATCAAGTAGCAAGACAGGGACAATTGGTAAAGGTGGTTGTATACCCTAATCACATTTTCCAAAAGATCATCCAGGTCTTTTACAAGGGTTGTAATGGGGCCATGGTTATGGCTAAGAAACGAAGGGTAAGTTGATCAAAAATCCTCGGTGTGTCAATCTTTAGCAGTTCTGAACTTTTTTGGCTTCTTTTTCTATCATTTGGCCCTCTCTTTGTCACTGCTGGAGTCGCTTTGACTCTCTTATTAATCTGTTGTAGATACTATCTAAACTACTATTATATATATATATACATATTTTTTTTGGGGCATCATCGGCCCTCTTTTCTATCTCTTATTTATTTTCATGACTGGCCTGTACTTTTTCTTTTCTGCTCTATCTTCTGATATTCATTACCGCTTCTGATTGATACACTTTCGGATAGGGTTGGTTAAGGCTTTTGGTTAGGGTTTAATGGTGGGTCTGAAATGAACAAGTGGTGAGTGTTTGGCTGCAAATGGGTTTTGGGTACACACATAATGGGTCAAAAGGGCGATAGATAAAAACGGGTTAAAACAATGCACACAATGCCTGGAATCATCTCTTAAGGTCCACACGATATGGTTTACTATACCCTTACCCAATATCCCGATGGTCTTCTTTGCTACTCAATGCAACATTATAGCGAGATCACTCTATAATCACGACAAGGAATTCGAAAAAGTGTATATGAATTAAGTGTTTAAATCCCTCGAAATGAAATACGTCATTTAGGCTCAAATCTCGCTAATGGGGTGGTCTCCACTAATGTCCCTAGTCATGCCTTTTCCCGGTCCTTCCCTAATGGTCACGTTACTATCACGAGATTCTTCCCACAATGGTCGGTCTCAAGCATCCAAAACAAAAATTTAGTTAATATGATCTAGACATTCAGATGTGCAGGAAATCTACGTGCATACACGTGAGCCCGATTGGGCAACCCCAAACCTTACCCACACATTGTCCCCAATGTGTAAGTGTCGGTGTAGGCGATACACATATGTGACACATATCATTGTGCAGTTATTACAGTTATCAGACAGGAAAGACAAAGTATTAACACGATACATCAAAGAGTTAGCCCAAAGTTATTCAAATACGGCCAACCCAAACCGGCCTAGGTTTGTCAAATAAAGCCAACCCCAAACCTCGGTAAAACCGAGGTTTGCAAAGGGGTAAATGTGAGTGTGTAGATGTTGAAAAGTAAGGCACCCCAAACCTAAGTGAAACTTAGGTTTGTTGCACCTCCTTTCCTTTACGTGTACGTGAAAACATAACCCACAATTCTCATGCATGCAGAATGCCCATAAAATATAACTTTTTAGTCCATGCATCTTGACCGACAGTCACGTAGCCACATAATCTCCTAGTGCATACATCTAAAAAATTTCAATGGTTTGCACCATTGAACAATAACTCGACGAACCCAAACCTAAGTGAAACTTAGGTTTGGCTATGCCTGCACTAAAAGATAAATCCCAACATCTTTCCCCATTTTTACTTCCCAAAAATTTCCCATCACAGATTTTAAGCACACATTGGGGAATTAATCATGAAACTTATGGGGAAGCATAGAAAATGGGGGGAATGGAAGCATGCTTACACCACATAGTAGTAACGAAGACCAAACTAAACAAGAGTGAGAGTACATACCTTTGGTCTTGAAGATAGGAGGCGAGTCTCTTGAAAAATTTGAGAGACCGGTTGAGAGAAATCGGAAAAGATGGAGAACGAGCGCAGAAATTGAAAGCAAAAGGAGGAAGAAAGCAAAGAAAACTAAATGACATAAAGCAAGAATGGGACAGACACTGCACGAGAATACTCTAAAAGGTCATAAGGAGCCGCGCGGCTTGGGCCGCGTTATGAGCCCGCGGGCTACCCCGCGTAAGTGTCTGTTTCACAAAACCATCCAGAGACACCCGCGGCTTGGCACGCGACTTGAGGCCGCGGCTTAGCCCGCGTAAGTATCTGTTCCATCACTCTCTTTTTTGTAAATAATAACACACTCGAAAACGTAAATTAAAGATGAAAAAGATCAAACCTCGGTGGGTTGCCTCCCACCCAGCGCCGCAGTTAAAGTCGTGGCACGACTATGTGGCCCTCAGTTTGGCTCGGTATCTGCGGAATCGAATCGCCCACACTTATGGTTTTCCGCAGTTTCTTCCCCATCTGGTTTTCCGCAGTTTCTTCCCCATCTGGTTTTCCGTGATTATCGGGTTCCTCTTCACTTCGACCTCTTACACTCTCGAACATCTTGAACGTTACTTTTTTGCCGCCAACCCTTAAGGTCATCTCGCCTTCTTCCATGTCGATAAGTTCTTTGCTCGTGGCCAGAAATGGTCTTCCCAATATTAACGGGACCTCTTTATCTTCATCTATATCGAGCACCACAAAGTCTACCGGAAAGTAGATGTGATCCCATAATCAATCGATAATTCAAGTATATTGAGAGAGATCGAGATATTGAAGTCATCCTCATATTAGATTTTAGCTTTAGAGTACAAGATGATGACACTCTCTCTCTCTCTCTCTCTCTCACAAGTAAGCTCTCTACATTGTGCCACACTAACAAATGAGCTCCTCACCTCTATTTATAAAGACACACAAGTCATAACAAGGCATAGCAAGCTTTACAAAACTTTCAATATTTTAAGCACTAACAGTAGAACTTATCAACTTTAATCAGAACATCTTCTATCACTCCATATGGATACTTTATTGATCTATCGGCGAGTTGGAGGGTGACACTTGTTGGTTGCACTTCTCCGAGACTGAGTTTCCTAAAAATAGACAAAGGCATTAAATTAATACTTGCTCCAAGATCACATAACACCTTATCAAAACACAGATTTCCAATATGAACAGGGATAGTAAAACTCCCTTGATCCTTAAGCTTCGGGGAAAGCTTATGTTGGATGACCGCGCTGCACTCTTCAGTAAGTGCAACTGTTGCATGCTCCTCAATCTTTTTCTTGTTGGAGAGGATGTCTTTCAAGAACTTAACGTATGAGGGCATTTGTGCCAACGCATCTGCAAAAGGGATGTTAATATGCAGTTTCTTGAAAATCTCAAGAAATTTAGAAAAGTTAAGATCCTCCCTGTGAGCTTTGAGTCTATTCGAATATGGCACTTTTGGAGCTACCAGCTTGACCGGTGGTTGCTTTGGGATATTTGGTTGCTCCTTCTTTTTCTCTTCACCCTCCAGGTTTTCCTTCATCACAACCTCTTCATCGGCTTCCATCTCATCCACTTCTATGATCTCAATGTCTTTCCCCTTGGGATCGGCTTCCTTTGATGAGGGTTCTCGTGTAGGTTCCTTGATGAGCTCCTTGCCACTTCTCAGATGAATGGCTTTGCACTCTTCCCGGGTTTTCCTTTCGGGTTGACTCGGAAATAATCCAAGGGCTCGGTTTTGTAAGGCTTCAGAAATTTTCCCCACTTGCCTTTCAAGGAGTTTGATGGAGGTCGTGTTCTGTTCAGTTGCTGCTTTTACTGTACTCACCGTGCTTGCTAATCCTTCAACTGTGCTATCCATCTTGGACATGAACTTCATCATCATGTCCTCTAGCCCCGGTTTCTTCTCCCCGGACTGTCCTTCATCAAATTTCCGTTGGTTGTAACCTAGAGGACGGTAAACATTGTTAGAATTGGGAGAGTTGGAAGAATTGGAATGATTACCTTGTTGTTGTTGGCCGGGTTGCCCTTGCAGTTGACTCCATGAAAAATTAGGGTGTTTCTTCCAACCCTCATTATAGGTGTTCGAGAAAGGGTCGTTCCTTGGCTGGTTGTTCCGGTTTTGTAAAAATTGAACTTGTTCAGGTTCTTGAGAAGCGGGGAACACGTATGGACTACCTCCCTTCAAATGGTTTGTGATAGCGGCTAATTGAGCTTTTATCACCTTCAATTCCTCTGATTCTTGAACATTAGCTACCCGTCTGATAGAAGATCGTGGAGTGGCATAGCTATGCTCGGCTAAGTTTTCGATCAAATCAACTGCTTCTTCATACATTTTATTCATGAGAGCACCACCCGCCGCAGCTGTGATGTCATTCTTAAATTGCGGGTGTAGTCCACTGAAAAACGTCTGGATGATGACCCAACCGTGTAACCCATGATGAGGACACTTTTTCAACATGTCTTTATATCGTTCCCACGCCTCGTAAAGTGTCTCTTGGTCCCATTGAGCAAAGTGGGTGATATCGGCCATCAGTTGCGCAGTTCTTCCCGGTGGGAATAATTTCTGGAGGAAGGCAGCTTTCAGGTCTGCCCATGTAGTGATCTGATCTGATGGTAGGCTCTCTATCCATATTTCAGCTCTACCCTTGAGGGAAAAGCTGAACAGCCTCAGCTTGATTGCATTCTCGTCCACCCCATTAATTTTGAACGTGTTGCATATCCTCTCAAATGCACGGAGATGTGCATGAGGATCTTCTGTTGGGGCTCCTCCATACTGATTCTGCTGTACCATCACGATGGTACTCGGTTTAATCTCAAAGTAGTTCGCCCCAGTAGTGGGCGGTTAGATGCCTATGCGTGCGGCTGCCACATTTGGATTGGCAAACGACCACATAGGACGTCTCTCAGGAGGAGCTTCGTCACCCATCTTCAATTGCCTTTGAGCTTTGGATGTTTTTCGTAATTGACGGGCGGTTCTTTCGATTTCCGGATCGATCGGTTCGATTTCCTTCCCTCGGGTCTTCCTTGGCATAAACCAGTTAGTACCTGAAATGGGAAGTAGGCAAAATTAGCAATCCAAAAACTGAAGGTAATAAAACAAAATAACAAAAGTAAAAAAAAATCAATGTAATAGCGCTTATAGCTGGTAGTGCTATCAGTTGCAACTAGTTCCCCGGCAACGGCGCCAAAAACTTGATAGGCGGGTTTACACCCCCATTAATCTAACCGCAAGTGTACGGTGTCAAAATCAAGTAATAGTACAGAAGTACGAGTATCGAACACAGGGAACTAGGAACTAAGTATCACAATAACTATAAGATCTATTAAACTGAACAGTCGCAAATTTGAGTTGTTGGTATTAAACTAATTAATTGCAAATAATTAAATCAAGAACGAGACAGTAAACAACTTAGGGAAACTTTGGATGGAGAAAACAGTTGAGGGTTGGAAATCCTAAGGTTTTCACATATAAACACCTGACCCAAAATAATTATCAGCTATTCCCTTAATGAATACCCAATCTCTAAGTAACTGTTATTCTCTCTCGAGCAACAACAGAGTTATTTCTAGAAAACGTAGGTTTCATCTCTCGATCTCAACCTAGGAGTTAAGAAATTCATTAAGAACAAGATTGTAAAAACAAGTACTAGGGTTTACTTGGTATATCTCTATCCAATTTCACACCCTAGGCATGCAATTCTAGTTCTAGTTAGCAATTAACTCTCTCGAACTTAATTGATAACAAACAAATCAGATGAAAGTTGTCCAGACTCACAAAACCATTTAGACCCAAATCGCATACCTCTGATGAACTCCCTTCTCTCGGCTCTAATCCGCTTCGCGTGGTGAACTCCTCTTCAATAAGTCATCTATCGTGGCTCAAAAGTACTCGGAATACCTCTGAAATCGCCCCCTCGTAGCCTATCGTCGCACGTCGAGAGGTTCTGACCTAAATTCCGGAAAACACAAAATATAGCAATGGAACAGGGGGTTGCGCGACCTGGCACGCGGCCTCAGTCCACGGCGCAAGCCGCGAGGTTTCCTGAGGTCAGCGGGTCAGGTTTGGTTCGCGGATCTTGGCCTTCCGTTGGGCTTTGGTTTAGACTTCGTTTTAGGCTTCTTTTGGACTCTTTTCTGCTTCTTTTCTCAATGATTGCCGTCTTTTAGATTACCTGTACATTTCACTCAATAAACCATAAAATTCCGCTTTTTTGCTTCAACACAAGCCAATCTCATTGGTTTATGGATTGAATATAATGCCAAAAAGTGGCGTTATCAATGGGATAATGGGAGAGACTTCCAGCGATGGAGCAGCTGCCGATTGGGTTTCGTGGCCACCGATGGGATCGGTGTTGGAGTGGTTGGTGTGGAAGTTTGCGTCGGGGTTGGTGTGAGTGCAGTCACCGATGGTGGTTTGGTGGTGTGTTCAACTTGTGTGAAGGTTTTGGGTTTGAAGAAACGAATGGTTGATCTGTCGGTAGGGTCTGATGGAGGCATGTTGCTTCCAGCGTGCCTAACAGAGGGCCTTTTCGGGGACCCTGTGAGACTTTTCTCCCCTCAGCAACAGCTGGAATACCCAAGAAGATCTTCATCATAAGAGGTAACTTTGACTATCCCACCGATTGTCCCCATGAAAATCGGTGGGATCCTCAAAATCTGGAAAATCTTCCCAAAAATTCGGCCAACCTCTCTCTTCTGCAAATTTTGACCGAGCTAAAAGATACAAAGAAAAATACAAGACAGGAAAAGAAAGAAATGAAAGACTTGTCAAAAAAGCTAAGGGTCTGTCTGCTAAAACTCATGATTTGGCAGATGAACCCACAACTGAAAGCGAGAATGACACTTCAAATGTGTGCCTCATGGCCAAGTTAGATGACATGGATGATTCAGATGATCATACCCCCCTCAACTGCTATTGTATCAGCTAAGTGTTTCTTCTCCTTATCACAGGTACATCCTTTTCACTCTCTTTCTGATGCTGAAAAGATTGAAGCATTTGATTCTTTAACCATTGATCTTTATGATGCTAAAAATGCTAAGAAAAAGGAAAATGCTGAAGTAAAATCTCTCTCTTCTCAACTTCAAATATGTCTTTCCCAACTTGATCAGTTTGACAAAGTTAAGGCTGAGCTTGAAGATCTAAAATCCATAAATTTCATTCTTGCTAAGGAGAAAAACAAAATTTTTAAAAGTTTTGAAAAGAAGCAAGAAATTGTGAGAAAATGGGCCAGCTCTTCCAAAAATCTAGAAAAGATTTTTAAAGATCAGATTTCTTGTGATGACAAAACTGGTTTAGGCTTTGGAAAAATGGAAACTGATCAATCTTCAAAAACTCTTGCTTCCACCTCATGTGTTTCACCACCTTTTTATGAAACCTCCGACTCAAGTTCAATTGGCTCTGTGTCCATGAATTCTGGTGATTTGTCTGAAGCTTTAAAATTTGGCATGTTTATAAAAGCAAAAGATCCCATCTCCTTTCCAAATGAAAAAGCTCAAGGTTCTAATGACTCTTCCAAATCTATCCATGGCTTTCTAAAAATCTTGACTTTAGATGAAGCATCCTCCTCTGAACCAATGCCTTCTAAAACTCTCAAAGAAAATTTTTCAAACTCAAACAAAAAATTTCTTCCTCTGAAAAAGGCAAGTCTTTAGGTGAACATCAAACAAAAATAAATTCCTCAAATCTTTCCAAAAATAATTTTGTGGCCTCTTCCACCGATTTTATTCCCCGATCAGTGAACCTCAAAATGTCCATTTCAAAAGAGAAGATTCATTTCTTCCCAAATTCTGAAAAAGGAATCTTAGGTCATGCACCCCAACTCTTTATCACCTCATCAAAGTCTTTAAAGTTAACCAAAAAGAGCAAAAGTAATAAAAAATGTCAAGTTTCCAAAAAGACTTTTACTCCTAGAAAATGTTATATCTGTGGTGATACTTCTCATTTTGCCAAAGATTGTCCGAAAGAAAGAATTGATCTGAGTGACAAGAATTCTTTTCCTTCAACATCTAACCCAAAAGGACCCACTACCAAATGAGTACCTAGGAAATAAATTCGTTGTGATTGCAGGTTTTGACTAGACAGATGGATCTGCGTGGACCAGCATAAAAGTGACACAATTGAAAAAATCATCAAGTTCATCAAGAAATCTGAAGTGTCAAATGGTGAACTTATGGATCTCCTCTTATATTGAAAATTATTCCCATTGGCACAATCACTAGTGTCAACCTCTTCTCTGCCGACATCATTACATCTCTCATCACTCTCCATTATCACCTACACTCTATTTCCCTCCATACCTCTCACCTTACCTTTTCTCATCCATCCCACTAAATACATTACCCCAACCTCATTTCTTTATCATCTCATCATCCAACTCTCTCTCCTCTCTTACAACCTCTACCAACCAACTTCCTCAGTTCCCTTCACTCATGTTCTTTCATCACAAAACTGATAGTCTACCTATTTCTCCAAATCTCACTTCTGATCAGCATGATTCTCCATCTACTGATCTACCTTAAAAAAAAATTACCATCAGTGAGACTCCCACCGATCCATTGGCACACTCACTACTGCTTCATCTCACCGAAAACCTTCCTCTCACCAGAAACAACTCACTATGTGTCATTATCTCAAGTTTTTCTCTCTCATAATGGTGATCCTCCTATTTCACCAAATTCCACTCTTGGTCAACAACCCAACTTTCCTTTTCCACAAAACTATCCTACTACAAACTCTTCTAAAGATGCCATCCAAAATCCTTCTCCTCAAAATATTTCTCCTACTTCTCCTCAAAATAGTCTTCCTCAAAACCTCCTCTCTTAAAATCCTCCGAACTTAATCTTTCTTGGGTCCTCAAAAATTGGATGATGCAACTCCAATCTTCTTTTGTCCTTGAAATTCTTCCTTTTTCGGTGGCTTTAAAAAAATGGTGTATATGCATCGGTGAGATTCAAACAAAAAAATATGTTTGTATGCATGCACCGGTGAGATTCCAAAAAAAAGGGATTGATAGGCATCGGTTTGCTAAAAAAATATTAAATAATTTTTTTTTGCATCGGTGAGTCACCAAAAAAAAATTAAATAAATTAAATTTTTTTTGCATCGGTGAGTACCAAAAAAAAAGAAAAAAAGAAAAAAACATTGATAAGCATCGGTGAGTTCCAAAAAAAACAAATACTATTATATATATATATATATATATATATATATATATATATTGCCGACGTTTATGGTGTTTCTTCTCCGTCGGACGCTGAGGAGGAGAAACCATATGAGGGGAAGAAACCATTTGAGGGGGAACACCATCTGAGGGGGAGCAATATCAGCGTCTAACTCAAACAACACCAACTCTCAATACTCATCCAACTCAAATTTTGGTCAAAGATAAGGAACCGGCAAACCAATCAAGGAGGAGCAGATCAGTCTAGCCAATGTAACTAAAGGGGGAGGAAAACCAAGACAAAGGAGGAAAGGTGATGACTGCCGAATAGGAAGCTGAAGATGCTATGAGAAAGAAAGAAGATGCTATGAGAAAGAAAGAAGATGCAAGATATGGGCAGAGGCATCCTGAGGCAAATTCACTCAAACTCAAACCTCCCTCAAATATTGTCACCAACTTGGATCGGGCAGATCAGTCTCTTCTATGATGGAAGTACATTTTATTTCATTCATATTGTCTATTATTTATTCTTTCATTCATTTCATTCATTTGTAAATATCAGATATATACACACACACATACAGGGTCAACATGTATTATTCATTGTATTACTCATGTTTTTCTAAGTAGGGATGTCATCATCAAATAAGGGGAGATTGTTGGGTCATCAAAGATTTGAAGATGACATCCTGATCTCTTTACATTATTTGAAAACATCTTTTATACTTAGAGAAATTTTAGGTTCTTTGTAATAGCTTAGTCATACTGTCAAAGTTCGGTGAAGTCAAAGATCAGCCAAAATCAAGAAGAATGAAATCTACCAATACGGATTGAAGATGGACTTCTCAACCCAAACTAAGTTGTCTCACCGATTGTCTCCATGAAAATCGGTGAGATCATCAAACAGGAGAATCCCCCCTTATCTCCTTGCTAAGAAGACCTTCCTCATAAGAGGTAACTTTGGATATCCCACCGATTGTCTCCATGAAAATCGGTGGGATCCTCAAAATTGGAGGATCCTCCCATGAGTCCTTCCTAAGAAGACTCTCACCTACTTTGTCCATGACAAATCGGTGGGATGCTCAAATAGGAGGATCCTCCCTTGTGTCTTAGCTAAAAGGTTTTCTCATCAAAGAAAGAATGTCTGGGTATGGAGGAAAAAGGTGCATTTGTCCTTTTTCCCATTCTTAGATATTGTCTTCATCAAACCTTTCTAGCATCATAGGAAAAGACACATCAACTTTTGAGAGTCAAACCTATCCTTCAAATGACAAAGTGACAACTGTCCCACGCATCACATGTTCATGGCACTATATAAAGATGAAGACTTCTCCATGCAAACCACTCAACAACTCTTGAAGATTACTATGTGCTCAAGACACTCTACTCCTTTCTCTCCTTGAACTTTATAGCTTTTAATCTTTATGTTTTAGAAGTTGTTTAGTTTTCAATATTACTTTGTGAAGATTGTTAGAATAGATTTTATCTGTTTTTTCCGCATCAATCTAATTGTTCTATGTGTTCTATGTGTAATTCTTGATTTGAATATTTTCAATCAAAGAATCAATTAAAGTGAAAATATATGTATTGTATTCAACCCCCTTCTACAATACCCGTTCTTGTTCTTATTAGTCATCTGGGACTAACACTGTAACACCTCGAAATTTCGTTATATTATGTTTTAATATAAATGAAGTTGTTTTGTAATAGGATTTTAGGTTTGTACTATTTTGCAATTATATTAATCAATGGTGTTAAAAGTTAAGTAACCAAAATTTGATGTTAAATTGGAAAGTTGAAACTTGAGGGGGTGTTGGGTTATTTTGGAAAGTTGAGGATACTTTAGGGATGGGTTAGACTGAATTGAGATAATATCTCAATTCAGATTGTTGGAGTCGGCAAAGGCAGAGAGAAAGATAGAGAGAAAGAAAAGAGAAAGAAGAGAAGGAAAATCAAGTTTTGGGGTCTTCAAATTGGTAAGAATTTACCATAGGTTTCAGACAAAATTGATTATAGAAGTATGGTTGTGAAAAAATCTGTTTGTTGAATAGGTTTCCAGAATCATTATCAGCAGATTGGATCTTTGATTGTGTAGTAAAATGGGTTTTTCATCCTTCAAGGTGAGTTCATTCATTTTTGTGCTTAAATCCATGTTTTATGTCAAATTAAATGTTAGGACGCTTGTATAAACTGTTTTGGGACTGTATGGTTATGTTTAAAATAAGCTGAATGGAACAGACATGGTTTTGGATTGAATTCCTAAGCTGCAGGCCGAAGTTTCCGAGTAAAAAGATAGTATCCGGAAACTTCTGTATGAAGGTTTCCGGACAAGGCAAAGTTACCCGGTAAGTTGTTATTTTGTAGTTTCCGGATGAAATTAGATACCGGATGGTATTTGGATTACCTTGGTTTCCGGATGTCATCCGGATTGAGTATGTTTCCGGAAAGTGTCCGGATAGTAATAGTATCCGGTAAGTAATGATGTCTGGAAAGATTCGTGTATCCGGTAAGTTATGGGTATCCGAAAAGTTATATTATCTGGATAGTTTGAGGTGTCCGGAAACTCTTGTTGTCCGGTCACTTTTGAGTACACAGTAACCTTATGTTTTGCTAACTTCTGGAAGGGTACGATTTAGGAACTGAAATACAATCCCAGTACCTTGAACATACTTACAGTTGAATGGTAGTGTGTTAGGCTTAAAGATTTTTTTGGTTTGATACTATGCAGGTGTGTAGTAAGTGTAATGGATCCATAGGCACTAGTTGTTATGAACACATGGAATAGGCGTGTGGACTAATCGTTATTCCAGTGTGTGTGAGAAATCGTGGAATAGGCGTGCGGATTAATCGTTATTCCCGATTTCTTAGGAAGAGGAGAGATTGGCATGTGTAATTGTAATCTCTACTTCCTTTCCAAGAAATGGGCATGTGTAATTACGATTTCTTGGATGTGAGCATTAATCTAGAATCCGTGGAGATTCGTAGTGTGGGCTCGGGAATATGATACAATGACTGACAAGGTGTCAGTTATAATCATGGAATCGGGTATAACCCTGTCATTGAAAGATGGTTATGCGTGTGGTAAGAAAAAGGGTAAACCAGGTTTGTTATGCCTTGTTTATATTGATTATAAAAGTACTACTTGAAACAGAATGTTCTCACTAGGCGTTAGCCTAATCATTTCAAATTCTATTTTCTTACCAGGTACTAGCTCGGGAAAGTAGAGGGATGTGGGACGAGCGTTTTGAGATAGCGGAGAAGTCAATTAACGAAAGGAGATTTTGATGGACTGCTTAGATAACTTAGTTAATCTGATTATAGTGATATGATTAGATTAATAGGTTATTTGAAGAACTCAGTATTTATAAATATGACTCCTTATGGTTAATTTCCTTCTTATACAAAAGTTGAATGTTATTTTATCGTAACTTGTTATAATTTGAGGTTTAAATTAGCCCTGAATTTTAGGGTGTTACAATATGGTATCAGAGCATTAGTTTAAGTGAACTAAGTATGTTAATGAGATACTTAGACTTAAGCTGAGATGAATTAAGTTATGATATGTGAGAAATGGGTAGAAGTACTAAGACGGGATAGTCTTAGAGTCGACGAAAATACGTGAAATTAGTACTGTAACGACGGTAACAAGGATTCTCATGTATAGTATGTTCGCAATTTCAATTAGCTACTGTCATTATGGATACATTGTTACATAAGCATACTTGTTTCTAAATTGTTACAGTGACTAATGATCGGTAGAGTACGTTTCGTATGTCTTGATATGTGTAACCATTTCTTGTGGTTATTCCTTTGTGTTATATCAGAAAGATGGTGAATACACCACCGAGGTCCTCTTATTCTTCGGAGGACAGAGCAGTAAATGATTGGGGGTTGGAGGGACAACCTGGAACGGGCGGAACTCATGAGAGCCCGCCGATGTTACATTTTACGGGAGGAGCGGATAGTCAGGTACACAAAACGAGTACCAGTACCGCTAACCAGGAAACGCCTGAATCTACGGTGGAGTCTCGTATGATGGAGAGTATGACAAGAATGATGAATACAACAATGGAAAAACAAGCCGAAATGTTTATGAAAGCACTGAACGATCGAAGTACGGAGCTGCGTCGAACGGAAACTGATACCGGTGTGATAAATCCAATTCGTAACCCAGGGATAGAGACAGAAAGGAGGGTGGAACGAGTCTGCTCATATAAAACATTTCTAAGCTGTAAACCGTCGGAGTTTACCGGAGCCGACAATCCAGTAGCCTGCATGAACTGGCTCAGGGAAATGGAACAAGCTTTCCGAGCTTGTGAATGCGATGAGAAGTCAAAGTTTAGATTCGCATCTCAAATGCTAAGAGGTAATGCGCTGACTTGGTGGAATGTAGTGACAACTTCTATATCAGCTCCAGTCTTAACTGCTATGACGTGAGAGTCGTTCAAGAAGAAGATCTTGGAAGAGTATTGAAACGAGAATGAAATGGATAGGATCGAAGAAGAGTTTCAGACTCTTAAGAAAGGCACTTCAACTGTTCGGAAGTACACCGAATCCTTCATGGAGAAACTGAACTTAGTGGGGCATGTGGCTCCGACTGAGAAAGATAAAATTAAAGGTTATTTGAAGGGTTTGCCAG
Organism: Saussurea involucrata; assembly: GCA_033807775.1. Taxonomy (NCBI): domain Eukaryota; kingdom Viridiplantae; phylum Streptophyta; class Magnoliopsida; order Asterales; family Asteraceae; genus Saussurea; species Saussurea involucrata. The sequence goes on along the minus strand of CM066317.1, from coordinate 73,088,719 downwards.
CGGACATGATGTCCTGTGTACGAAATGCTAAAGCTTCAACGCTAAGGGAGACAGTTGAGGAAGCTAAGGTTATGGAGCTAGTTTATGCGAAAGACAAAGAAGAAAAGACGCAAGTAGGATAGAAAAGGATATAGGAGGTCCGGTCAGAGTCTTCTCAGAAACCACAAGCGTCTGGTAAAAGTGTTCGTTATGAATCGCGTCATGAACCGAATTGGTGTCCAAAGTGTAGGAGTAAGCACTATGGACCGTGTTGGGTGACAGCGGTAGAATGTTTCAAGTGTGGTAAAAGTGGGCATATGATGAACAACTGTCCTGTACAAGGATCAACATGCTACGAGTGTAGACAACCAGGTCACTTTCGTCAGGATTGCCCAAAGCTGAAAAAGAGTGGAGACCAAAGTAAGAAACCTAATATTCCAAAACCAACGGGTCGGGCATTCCAAATGACAGCTGATGAGGCTAAAGAATCGAAAGACGTCGTCTCGGGTACATTCCTTGTTAATTCCCTTCCTGCGCGCATTTTATTTGACTGTGGTGCAAATTTGTCATTTGTGTCCAAGTCGTTCTTTCTCAAATTAGCTATGCCTGTCACTACTTTGGAAGATGCCTTAGTAGTTGAGGTAGCTAACGTGGGTCAAGTCTTGGTTCGCGAAAGACTTGAGGGTTGTTTTATTTCATTAGGAGAAACGAAATTTCCGATCGACTTGTTGTTGATGGAAATTGGAGGATTCGATGTGATTGTGGGTATGGACTGGCTGACAGTCAACCAAGCAGAGATACTTTGTGGAAACAAATTAATCCGGATTCCGATGGCTGATAAGGATGATGTACTCATCTTTGGGGAAAAGCAAAAAGGGGAAATTCCGTTAATTTCTGTTGCAAAAGGGTGTAAATGTTTAATGAAAGGATGTTCATCCTATCTAGCATATGTTTTAGATGTAAAGTCAGAAAAAAAACAAGTGGAAGATATTAAGGTGGTACGTGAATTTCCGGACGTATTTCCTGATGATCTTCCAGGCCTACCGACTGAACGGCAGGTAGAGTTTCGTATTGACCTTATCCCTGGATCGGCAACAATAGCGCGTGCACCGTATCGTCTAGCGCCGCCCGAAATGAAAGAGATGATGACTCAACTTCAGGAGTTGTTGGATAAAGGTTTTGTTAGACCGAGTTCTTCACCTTGGGGAGCTCTGGTTTTGTTTGTTAAGAAGAAAGATGGCACCATGAGGATGTGCATTGATTACCGCGAGCTGAATAAGGTGACAATTAAGAACAAGTATCCGCTTCCTAGGATTGATCATCTGTTTGATCAACTCCAAGGTGCAGGATGCTTTTCCAAGATTGATTTGAGGTCGGGGTACCATCAAGTTCGAGTAAGAGATGAAGATATTCCGAAGACAGCGTTCAGAACGAGGTACGGGCATTATGAATTCCTTGTAATGCCATTTGGGTTGACAAATGCTCCAACTGTGTTCATGGATCTGATGAATAGAGTATGTCGATCATTCTTAGATAAGTCTGTCATTGTATTCATCGATGATATACTTATTTATTCGAAGAATGAAGACGATCATGAACGCCATCTTCGTGAAGTCTTAGAGGTGTTGAGAAAAGAGAAATTGTACGCGAAGTTCTCGAAATGTGAATTCTGGTTAAAAGAGGTACAATTTCTAGGGCATGTAATTACTTCGGAGGGAGTCAAAGTAGACCCAGCAAAGATCGAAGCAATGACGAACTGGGAAACACCAAAAAGTGCGTCTGAAATAAGAAGTTTCTTAGGCCTAGCCGGTTACCACCGAAGGTTTATTAAAGACTTCTCAAGGATTGCTTCTGCTTTGACTTTATTGACTCGAAAGAACGTGAAGTTTGTTTGGACTGAAAATCAAGAATCGGCTTTCAAAACTTTACGTCAAAAGTTATGTGAAGCTCCTATTCTTGCCTTACCAGAAGGAATAGAAGATTTGGTTGTATATAGCGACGCATCAAAGATGGGTCTGGGATGTGTATTGATGCAACGAGGCAAGGTGATTGCTTATGCAACAAGATAACTTAAGGAGCACGACAAGAATTATCCTACTCATGATTTGGAATTAGCAGCGGTCGTATTTGCATTGAAGTTGTGGCGTCATTATTTGTATGGAACCAAGTGTACTCTCTTCACTGATCATAAGAGCTTACATCATGTCTTTGATCAGAAGGAATTGAAAATGAGGCAAAGGCGTTGGTTAGAAGTACTTAAAGACTATGATTGTGAATTGCATTACCATCCCGGTAAGGCAAATGTTGTAGCCGATGCTTTAAGTAGAAAAGAATACAGTGGGTACTTGAAAACGACTAACGCTAGAATTGACGTGACGTCAAGTTTGGTTGGAAGAATAAAATAGGCACAAGCGGAGGCCTTACGGGAGGAGAATCTTAAAGATGAAGTTATGAGCAAGCAGCATCTTCAACTGACTGAAGATAGTCGTGGAATTAAATTATTCCAGGGTCGTGTTTGGGTGCCCAAGATTGGAGTAAATCGAGAGTTAATTCTCGAAGACGCTCACAAATCTAAGTATTCTATACATCCTGGGAGTACTAAGATGTATAGGGATTTGAAGTTACACTATTGGTGGCCAACGATGAAATTAGATGTGGCACAAATAGTAGAAAAGTGTAGGACATGTTCGTTAGTGAAAGCGGAACATACAAAGCCTAACGGAAGTTTCCAATCTTTGGAGATTCTGGAATGGAAGTGGGAAAAGATTACCATGGATTTTGTGACGAAGTTACAAAGAACGCAAAAGGGTAATGACACTATATGGGTAATCGTGGATCGTTTGACTAAGAGTGCTCATTTTCTGGCTATGAAAGAAGCGTCGCCAATAGATAAATTGGCGAAGATGTATATTGATGAAGTGGTGTCAAGGCATGGTATACCGGTGTCTATAGATTCTGATTGTGATAGTCGGTTTACCTCAAGGTTTTGGCAGTCATTACAAGAAGAGTTGGGAACGAGGGTCAATTTGAGCACTGCTTATCATCCACAAACTGATGGGCAAAGTGAAAGAACCATTCAAACTTTGGAAGATATGCTCAGGTCGTGTATGTTAGACTTTGGAGGTAATTGGGATACGCATCTACCGTTACTAGAATTTGCGTATAATAATAGTTACCATTCCAGTATTGGAAGAGCACCTTTTGAAGTTTTGTATGGCCGGAAATGTTGAACGTCGGTGTGTTGGTTAGAAGCCGGAGAGAAACATTTTGCTGGTTCGGAACTGGTGCAACAAACAGCAGAAAAAGTAAAAGAAATTCGGCAGCATATGAAAGCAGCTCAAGATCGACAAAAGAGTTATGCTGATCCGAAAAGAAGACCAAAAGAATTTCAAGTTGGGGAGCGTGTGATGCTTAAAGTATCCCCGTGGAAAGGTGTGATAAGGTTTGGTAAACGTGGGAAGTTGAGTCCTCGTTTCCTAGGACCTTTCATCATCACTAAGAGAATTGGATTGCAAGCATATCAGTTGGATCTTCCACCTGAATTGGAAGGAATCCACAATACTTTTCATGTTTGCTACCTTCGGAAATGTTTAGCCGGGGAGGAAGATGTGATTCCACTTACTGATATAAGAGTGGATGAAAAGAGCCGTTGTGTGGAAGAACCAGAGGCAATTTTGGAAAGATCAGTTAGAAAGTTACGTAATAATAAGGAAGTGGTCATGTTAAAGGTACAATGGAAACATCATCGAGGTGCTAACGTGACGTTAGAGTCGGAGGAGGATATGAAGACTAGATATCCTCACTTGTTTACCTAAGCGTTGATTTCGGGGACGAAATCATTTTCATGTTGGGGAGTATTGTAACACCTCGAAATTTCGTTATATTATGTTTTAATATAAATGAAGTTGTTTTGTAATTGGATTTTAGGTTTGTACTATATTGCAATTATATTAATCAATGGGGTTAAAAGTTAAGTAACCAAAGTTTGATGTTAAATTGGAAAGTTGAAACTTGAGGGGGTGTTGGGTAATTTTGGAAAGTTGAGGATACTTTAGGGATGGGTTAGACTTAATTGAGATAATATCTCAATTCAGATTGTTGGAGTCGGCAAAGGCAAAAAGAAAGATAGAGAGAAAGAAGAGAAGGAAAATCAAGCTTTGGGGTCTTCAAATTAGTAAGAATTTACCATAGGTTTCAAACAAAATTGATTATAGAAGTATGGTTGTGAACAAATCTGTTTGTTGAATAGGTTTCCAGAATCATTATCAGCAGATTGGATCTTTGATTGTGCAGTAAAGCGGGTTTTTCATCCTTCAAGGTGAGTTCATTCACTTTTTGCTTAAATCCATGTTTTATGTCAAATTAAATGTTAAGACGCTTGTATAAACTGTTTTGGGACTGTATGGTTATGTTTAAAATAAGCTGAATGGAACATACATGGTTTTGGATTGAATTTCTAAGCTGCAGGCCAAAGTTTCTAGGTAAAAAGATAGTATCCGGAAACCTCTGTATGAAGGTTTCCGGACAAGGCAAAGTTACCCGGTAAGTTGTTATTTTATAGTTTTCGGATGAAATTAGATACCGGATGGTATTCGGATTACCTTGGTTTCCGGATGTCATCTAGATTGAGTATGTTTCCGGAAAGTGTCCGGATAGTAATAGTATCCGGTAAGTAATGATGTCCGGAAAGATTCGTGTATCCGGTAAGTTATGGGTATCCGGAAAGTTATATTATCCGGATAGTTTGAGGTGTCCGGAAACTCTTGTTGTCCGGTCACTTTTGAGTACACAGTAACTTTAGGTTTTGCTAACTTTTGGAAGGGTACGATTTAGGAATTGAAATACAATCCTAGTATCTTGAACATACTTACAGTTGAATGGTAGTGTGTTAGGCTTAAAGATTTTTTTGGTTTGATACTATGCAGGTGTGTAGTAAGTGTAATGGATCCATAGGCACTAGTTATTATGAACACATGGAATAGGCATGTGGACTAATCGTTATTCCAGTGTGTGTGAGAAATCGTGGAATAGGCGTGTGGATTAATCGTTATTCCCGATTTCTAAGGAAGAGGAGAGATTGGCATGTGTAATTGTAATCTCTACTTCCTTTCCAAGAAATGGGCATGTGTAATTGCGATTTCTTGGATGTGAGCATTAATCTAGAATCCGTGGAGATTCGTAGTGTGGGCTCAGAAATATGATACAATGACTGACAAGGTGTCAGTTATAATCATGGAATTGGGTATAACCCTGTCATTGAAAGATGGTTACGCGTGTGGTAAGAAAAAGGGTAAACCAGGTTTGTTATGCCTTGTTTATAGTGATTATAAAAGTACTATTTGAAACAGAATGTTCTCACTAGGCGTTAGCCTAATCGTTTCAAATTCTATTTTCTTACCAGGTACTAGCTCGGGAAAGTAGAGGGATGTGGGACGAGCGTTTTGAGATAGCGGAGAAGTCAATTAATGAAAGAAGATTTTGATGGATTGCTTAGATAACTTAGTTAATCTGATTATAGTGATATGATTAGATTAATAGGTTATTTGAAGAATTCAGTATATGTAAATATGACTCCTTATGGTTAAATTCCTTCTTATACAAAAGTTGAATGTTATTTTATCATAACTTGTTATAATTTGAGGTTTAAATTAGCCCTGAATTTTAAGGTGTTACAAACACCTTACCCTTCTAATTCTTTCGTCAGATTGCTTATTCTCAAGAACAGAATTCCCAACATAACTTTCAAATTTCCAAAGAAAACCAATTATCATACAAGCCAACAAGAACTAAGGTTAAGGATTTACCTAAGATTGTTTGGTGAAGAAATTCCCTCTCCTCCTTTCCAAAATGCAAGTAGGTCGATTCTCATTCTCTCTGCTTCCACACCCACACAACCGCTTCAAAAGGATTGGCAAAAATGTCTAGGGTTTTGTGCAATCAATAAGGGTCTTATACCCTTTGCCAAATTTACACCTTGGTCCTTCAACTAACAAAGTTCTATTTTACTACCGCACAACTTATGATTTTAATAAAATTGAAACTTGGCTATTACATATAATAACTTAAAAGTTTAGATAGGACAATTTATTGTTTGCTCCTATAAACCTAATCTCTATAAAACCTGTAAAACAATCTATTAGGCCATCCGTACTCGAGCGGGCTCGGGCTCGGGTTCACGCATGCGGGTTCCCTGGGTACCGCGGCAACCGGGTACGTCCATGGCAGGTTCAGCGGGTTAGGGGTGGCGGGCTCGGCGATCGGGTTCCCCACCCCGCTCATACCCGAAGGAGTTTCTCATTTTTTTTATTCCAAACGGATCTTTTCCAAACGGCTCTTTTCCAATTATTTTTTTTTAATTTTTTTTTTCAATTTAAACACTATAAATCAACCTCAAATCTCATCCATTTTTCACACCAATTCTCTCAATCCTCTAAATTCTCTCAATTCATTTTTCACTCTCAATTCTCTCAATCCTCTAAATTCTCTCATCATGAATTCAAACACCCCACCCACACCCCGTGGTAACCGATCGACGAGGTCGGATTCACCGCAAGAAACCCCGAACGTTGGTTTCCAACAATTTCAACAAAATCCTTATTTTCCGCAATTTGCCCCGAACGTTGGTTTCTCACAATCTATTCATCCATTTTCTCGTGAAGGCTTGATCCTACAAGGTTTTGCGCCACCAAATTTCCAACTTCCTCCACCCGCTTTCAACACCGGAATCGATCTTGAAGAGATTGTTCCGGAAACACCACAAACGATCTCCACACAACAATCATCCCCGGATCGACAACCAAGCCCAACACCAAACCAGTCACCAACGCAAAACCAAAAAAAAGAAAAAATTTCAAAAAAGAGCCGCCCGACAACCGTGGACTAGAGCGGAGGAAGTGGCTTTAGCGTCGGCGTGGATCGACGTTTCGGAGGACCCCCTTGTCGGTAACGCACAAAACGGAGGTACTATTATTATTATTATTATTATTATCATAATTATTATTATTGTTATATAAATATAGATAGCTTCTGGGGTCGCATCGAGAAGGTGTTTTATACGTTGATGTGTCGTGAAAAATATAGAACACATCATCAACTAAGCACCAAATATAAAGATTTAAACAAAAAGGTACAACAATTCGCCGGCATCTACAACAACTTGTATAATAGTAGATCAAGCGGATCGAGTGAAGCCGATATTTTAAAAGCGGCACACGTCCGGTACGAAAATGAATATCAAACTGCCTTCACCCATGAACAAGCTTGGGATATCCTCATATTATCTCCAAAATGGAATACGGTTCCAACTATGACAAATACATCCCGGGGTTCAAAACGTACCCACACTTCCGATGAAGACGCTGAAAATGTTCAACGACCCATCGGGAGAAACACGGCAAAAAAGGCAGCAACGAGTAGTACGGACGACAACCGCCTTTACTCCGAAATGAGTGACTTGAGAAGTAAAATTGATGATTCGGTTGATTACAAAATGAAAAAACTTGAAGTCGAACAACAAAAGTGCCAAGTCGAACAACAAAAGTGGCAAGTCGAACAACAAAAGTGTGAAATCGAGTTGGAAAGGCTATATGAAAAAGACTTCGAGTTTTTCATTGCCCCGCACGATCACCTTACGGGAGCTGTTTTGAATGCTACTTTGGCGAGAAAAAAGAGAATTCGACAAAAACATAATTGGAATTTTTAATTTTATTTTGTAATTTTTAATTTTATTTTGTAATTTTTAATTTTATTTTGTAATTTTATTTTTATTTTTATGAATGTTATGATTTTTTATTAAAAAATTAGATGAGGTGGCATGTGGGTTCAAGAGGTTCAAAAGGTTGGGGTACGGGATTTGTGGGTTCAAAAAGGTTCAAGAGGGTTCAAAGTGGAAAGCTGATGTGGCGCTGATGTGACGCTGAGGGTTCAAAAGGTTTGAACATGGGGTACGGATGGCCTTAGAAGATTTGAAATTAAGTACAAACCCAAAATCATTATAGTGCCTTACTTGGTAGGTATCCTCACCTTTTGTAAAAATGAGCTATAATCTTTATTTTGTATATATACTCTAGCTATCTAAAAAGTCTATTCTTTATTCTATTCAAAACATTTTGCATTTTCAAAAGGAAATTGAATCAAATGTACCGTATCGTATTTGGTTTCGGCTCCAATTTTTAGAAACCTTATTTTTAATCCCTACGACAAAATATATATGAAAAATAGTTTGGAAAGTTTTATACGCTGTGTTTTTATTTAATTGATTAAACAAATAATTTGTTATGTTGAAGGCTTTGAAAGGAGGTATCAATTTAAAACGTAATATTTATTTAACAAAATAGTAAATCAATTTTTTTTAACATATACCAATTTTAATTAAGAGATGAGAATAAAGTCGGTTAGTCGTGATTTTTATATAATTTTAGTTATTGAAAACATTCATTTCTTTAGTAATATCATATGAGAATTAGGTAAGTAAATATTTTAGTCAATATTAAAATTGAATGACATTTCATATTTTTTTATCAAATCAAATACTGTTAACTAATAATTTTAGTTTTAAGATAGTTATCCTTATAATAAAATAAATAGCTACTTACACAAACCATCGTTGTAGTTTCATTAAGTAAACATCACTTGATTTTCGGCATTAAAAAGAGTATTCAATAAATTGCATTATATTACGTACATATTTCGTCTTCAATCGTAGCGGTCGTTTAGTTATATCGTTTCAGTGTTCGTGTTTTGTACACGAAGGCAATTTGGAATGAAAATAGTGGGGGAATAATAAAAATAGAAAAAAGTGTTCAAATTGCCTTCATATGCAAGGCATGTAGGGCACTTAAACAGAATAACTTAACGATCGTTAGGGTACGTTAAGGATAAATCTGTAACGAAATTTAAAAAGAGTGTCTTGTACAATTTTGAAAGTTGAATGTGAAAACCAGAGTTTCCTTAAACTACATAAATGATTCTTGTCATGTACTCTTGAAATAAAATATTTTCTTGAAACGCTGTCAAGTCCAACTATCATTTTCACCTCAAAATTGTATAGTTTTGTGTAAACTATTATTCATATTCAATAATGAACATTATTTTATAACTAGACCAAGTATTCTAAGTGTATTTTTTATATAAAAAGTTCGTTAACAAGAAAATAACGTAAGTAAACAACATTACACAAACCTTTAGGTTTTAGGCTATGTTTAGCTGATAAGCTAGCTTATGACTTATAAGCTAGCTGGTATCTGATAAAAAAATCACGTTTGACAAAAAGTAGCTTATAAGCATTTAAATGACCAAAAAAGACATATTAAAAAAATAGTTAATAAATAATAATTAATATTAATGAGGGTATAATTGGAATATTTACAAAATAATACTCATAAGCTACTCCAAGTAGCTTTTTAAAAAGCTAGCTTATGGTTATCCAAACATGTACCTAAAAATAAGCTAGTTTTTTTTTTTCCAAACAATGCCTTAATATTCATGTACACCATATGTCAAAAAAATATTCATGTACACCAAAGTAGTGCAAAATATGATGTGTGCATTGGAAAAAAAAACTAGCTGAGTACACGCGCAATGCGATGGGATGTAATATTCAAATAAATATAAGAAATAATATAAAAATGCAAATATGTTTTTGCCATATAAACCAAATTGATTCGTGGATTTGATCGAGTGGTATTACCTAATGTACTCAGTCGATGATATACAACTTTTACCAATAGTGGTATAGATATACATGATATAGAGATTTATCGTCATAAATAACACTTTAAAAAACGTTGTGGCTTATCTTGAAGCCTACGGCTTGAAGCTCGCATCATTTATAACTTTACTAATCAATTGTTTATTACATGGCATTCAAACACATTTAAAAATATGTATTGAAATCTATGGAATTATATATGACTAATGTCAATTTTTTGTTTTTAACACTTCTACTTAAATATTTTATAATATAAAATAGATTATCAAAATAACTTATCACCTGCAAATAGATGAGTCACAATTATCCCACAAGACAAAATAACATACATGAAATCCTTTTTCTTATTCAGATATCCACAATGTCATCCATTACCAACATCTACAAAAGGTAACGTAAGACACGATTAAAACTTTCTCGTTTACCTTACATACATATCTCCTCTATATCACACACTAAGGCCAAAATACATAAGAAAAATAATATATGAACGAAAAGAAAAGAACATCGACAACATTAATTGTATCTTGTTGTTTCGGTATGATTTAAGCATCAGCTACCTTGCTAGAAGTGGAAGAAGCAGTTACAACCGAATTACTATGTTTGGTCTCGTATTCTTTCGTTGCTGTCTTGATGCTGCAGTGATGGAGAAACATGTGTTTTGCAATTTCTCTGCAATATTATCAACTATCAAAACCATGTACTGCAACCACCAGTCCACATACATACAAAGAAACTTTCCTTTCAATAGCTAAGTAACATACAAATCAAAAGCCCCTAACGAAGAACTTACATGCTCAATAGTTTTATTTAGTTTCCTTTAATAATTGGCTTATTTTGGGGGCTTAATAGTTTTAATTGCCAAAATATTGTTTCTAATTTCTAGCCAAAATATTGTTTTTAATAGCCAGAATTCGTAATAGCCAAAATATATAGGAGGAAGAAGGGATTGAATATTCAGTTTCCTTTAATAATGTGATTATTCTTGGGGCTTAATAGTTACTGTTAGTCCCAGATGGCTATAACATGTATTGTAGAAAGGGGGGGGGGGGGGGGTTGAATACAATACTCAAAATTTTCACAATTTTAATTCTATTATTGAAAATCTTTCAACAAGAATTACACATAGAAAACTTAAGACTGTTGCGGAAAAGAACAGATAAACTATTCTAACAATCTTACACAAAGTATACTAACAAAACAACTAAGAACACTTAGAGCAAAGCTATCAAGTTTTGAGCAATATGGAGATTTCTTGCACTGAGAGATTTCCAGAAAGCGTGGTTTGCATGGAGTCTTCTACTTCCTTTTATAGTGAGGATAAGAGTACCAAGCATTAACTGCTTGGTATACATGTCTTCAGGAGACTTGCTTCGTACCAGTGGACTTCTGAAAAGTTGATATGTCAACATCACCTTTTCCTTGGTACAAGGAATAAAACCCATGCTGAAAGGGACTTTAGCTGAAAGTGGATAAAACGACAAATAGTCACTTTTACCTGGCAAAGGATATTGTCCCATAATAAATGATCTTCTTAATGTGTATTCCAATGCAATCATACCGAAGGTATTCCACCGATATGATTGACATTGGTCTTTGAAAAACATCTGCAACAAAGTCCATTTACACAACGATCCCACCGAGATAAACATCCTTATCGGTGGGATGGATTTGGCCGATGTGTCAAGACACCATCGGTGGTGAGCATGTCCACCGACGTGTGAAGACACCATCGGTGGTGAGCATGTCCACCGATGTGTGAAGACACATCGGTGGTGAGGATGTCCACCGATGTGTGAAGACAAAATTCGGTGGACATTGACTTGTATGAATCTTGAGAAGGGTCTTCTTAATTCCGCAATGAGAATCTCTTCAAGCTTGGTTTCGGTTGATCTTCGACTTCACTGAACAGTTGCTATCTTGTACAAGTCATTCAAAGAACAATGCTAAAATATTTTAAGTAGGATTTTAGGGAAAACATCGGTGAGTCAATTTCAAATCTTTGGTGACCCAACAATCTCCCCCTATTTGAATTTGAGCTCCTTCCTTAGAATATTTAAGAGTATTGAAAAGTAAAATGCATTTTGACCCTTTTTACTCTTTTTGGGTTCTTTTCACATAGACCATTCATTTTGTTCTTTTTGATCTATTTTTCTTTTGTATGAGTATGTATACTGTTAGTCCCAGATGGCTTAACAAGTATTGTAGAAGGGGGGGGGGGGGGGGGTTGAATACAATACACAAAAATTTCATAATTTTAATTCTTATATTTGAAAAACATTCAAAAGAATTACACACAGTAAACTTAAGATTGTTGCGGAAAAGAACAGATAAACTATTCTAACAATCTTACACAAAGTATACAACAAAACAACTAAGAACACTAAGAGCAAAGCTATTGAGTTTTAAGGCTTAAAAGAAGGTTTCTTGCACTGAGAGAATTTCTTGAAAGCGTGAGAATTGCATGAAGAGCACTTCTCCTTTTATAGTGCCAAGGAGTGCCCAAGCATTAAATGCTTGGGACACTTGTCATCTTCACATATGCTGATAATGTTGACTTCAGGAGAACTGTGAAGTCCTTGTCACTTTTCACTAGGTGCAGCCAGAGTAGCTTGAGCAGATAATAGGGACCTTAACTGAAAGTGGATAAAGAGACAAACTGTCACTTTTCTCTGCTGGAGGATATTGTCCCATAATAAATGATCTTCTGTCTTGAGCCTTTAGCACCGAAGTGGTTTCCACCGAGATTGAGAAATCTTCGGTGGAAAGAAGACTAGTCCACCGAAATTGCAAGCATGTTTCGGTGGTAACTAGTCCACCGAAATTGCGAGCATGTTTCGGTGGTGAGAGGACCACCGAAATTACAAGTATATTTCGGTGGTGAGAGGACCACCGAAATTACAAGTATATTTCGGTGGTGAGAGGAGCACCGAAAGGGTCATCGGTGGTGGATGGGGCCACCGAAACTGTCCATGCACTTCGGTGGGAGAAGGCCACCGAAAATGTCCTATAAATTTGGTGGAGAGAAGGCCACCGAAATGTCAAGGAATTTCGGTGGTGATGACTTGTTTGAATGTTGCCGAGAGTCTTCTATTTTCCACAAGTAGAGAGTCTTCAAGCTTGGTTTCGGTTGATCTTCGACTTCACCGAACATTTGATATCTTGTACAAGTCATTCAAAGAACTGAACTAAAATATTCTAAGTAGGAGTTTTAGGGAAAACATCGGTGAGTCAATTTCAAATCCTTGGTGACCCAACAATCTCCCCCTATTTGAATTTGAGCTCCTTATCTTAGAATATTCAAGAGTAAATAAAAGTAAGTGCGTTTTTGACCCTTTTTACTCTTTTGGGTTCTTTTCACATAGACCATTCTTTTTGTTCTTTTTGATCTTTTTCTTTTGTATGCGTATGTATACTATGTACATTATTTACAGGTAACGAAAGATAAAGTATGTACGGAAATAAAATTCAAATAGAGATACTTGTATTAAGATAAGTTCTCGTACAATTTTACAAAATGAGAAACTAACTTTTACAAGTACCAAATGGAGAGAACTTACTTCTTTGAGGTTTTGCGGCGCTTGATTTCATCCAGTAAGTTTCTATAGAACGGTTGAGCTTCGGGGATGTTCGGAAAGAGGTTGTGAATGCCTTCCAGAAATATAGTATCGGCGATGGACATCTGGGCAAATCTGAAGAATGCCCGACGACCGAGACCGTCGTTAAAGAACAATCCTGGTATTGGTGAGAGGCTTAAGGTTGTGGTAGGATAGGGAACAGAAGTGGGAATGGTAAGGTTAAGATTGTTTACATTCGGGATTTTACCTTCTCTTGCCATTTCCTTGAAGACTGAGTCAGGAGGATTTTTGACTTTGGGGAGGATGATCTTCTCTTTCAGAGACAGCAGTTTGGCTCTTTCTTCGGTGGAGAGGATGATGTTATGTTTTCTTTTGATCTCCTTCATTTTATTCATTAGACCATCAATGTATTTGACAAAGATGTCTTTCCTTGGATTTGGACTCCTGACAAGGTGTTGAGTGATTTCATACCATTCCGAGAGACCGAAGAGTTGGAGATGGCTTTCTTTCACACTTTTCATAGAACCATCTTCCCAGTTAATAATCAATCTGATGTCTTGAGGGTTTGCCTTGGAGGTGGCAATCTTTACTGAAGAAATTTGTGACCTATAGCTTCGGTGGTGCATGGTCTTTTTGTACCAATTAATTTCTTCATTCTTTTGTTGTTCCAAGGCACTGAGCACCGATTTCTGTGTTTGGATGGCATCGGTGGACTTGACTTTTGAAGCTTCTTCTGCGGCAGCTTTGAGAGACAGATCTCTGGATTTGTCTAAGTCGATTTGAGCTATTCTTGCTTCCTCAATTTCTTGAGCAGAGAGGCCATGTTCGGTGGTGATAGGTTGAGAAGCAGGCTTGAGTTTGAGAGTTTCAGCGTCCTTCGGTCGAGCCCCATATCTTGCCAGATCCTTTTTCTTCTTTGCTTCTCTGGCCAATTCTTCGGCCAAAGAGTTCTTTTTCCTTTGTCTTCGGGAGCATTGCTGGACTGCTCCCCCTCAACTGATGCATTAAGGTCAAGAGCTTCGGTGGAGCCAGTATGGGTCGGTGAGAGTGAGACATGTTTCGGTGGAGAAGAGGGTTTCGGTGGAGAGGTAGAGAGTTTCGGTGGTGAGGATTTCGGTGGAGAGGTAGATTTCGGTGGAGATGGTTTCGGTGGAGGAGAGGAGGATTTCGGTGAAGAGGGTTTCGGTGGAGGCTGGTTACTGGAAAGTTTCTTGATGGATGGAAGTTTCGGTGGAGCCGTGGTTTTCTCCCCCTCAGGAACAGCCGGTAACTTGAAACCCAACTCATAGAAGGCCTTATCAAACTTGGAGTGTAGGAAGGCCAGACTCGTTTCGGTGGTATAGGGAACCAAGGCAAAGTCACCGAGATCCATTTCCCACTGGGAACGTTCAGGACTGGGTGAGTCGGTGGAAGGTTTGGAGAGGGACTCCACTGTGGTAGAAAGGGTAGATAATTTTTCTTGAATGGGGCGTAGGGCTTCGGTGATGGCATCAAGAAGAAGATGCGGTAGCTGAGACTCGAGGGTAGAGATGCGGGAATTGGCTTGGGAGATTAAGGTGATGGTAGATTTAAGAAAGGTAGAGGTGCGGTCGATGTGCGGGGAAGTTTGGCCACCGATTTCGGGAAACTGGAAGAGGAGTCGGTGGGGGTCAGGTTCGGGAATGGGAATATGGAGGTAAGGCATCAAGTCGTCGGTGTGTAACATTCGGGGGGGAGTAGGTGATCGGGGGGGAGTAGGTGATCGGGGGGGTGATTGGTGTGAAGACGAGGGAGACTCGGTGTGATGTTCTTCGGTGGACGGGATGGTTTAGGGAGAACCAGTGTCCGCTAAAAGAAAATCGAAAAAATCAAAGGGTGGAATTGGGGGGGAACCCTTAGAGGGTTGTGCAATGTCTTCGATCGAAAATTGATCGGGTGTAAAGCTGTGTAGTGTGAAGTCAGAACCCTCGAGCGGAGAGATCTCGAGGTCATCTCCACCACCCAAAGAGTCGAGTGGGGAGGTATGTGGGGGGTCCTCCTGAAATGTAACTGAGGCCTTTTGAGAGGCAACAGAGGAGACGGTGGGGTGTGTAGCAGGTACCCTTGGCCCGGAGGGATGAAGTTCAACAACCGGCGATTTTGGAGAATCGACGGTTGGATGAGTCGGTTGGGCCGATGGTTTCCGAGACCTCTTTGGAAGAGATCCCGAAGGGGAAGGTGAGTGCCTCCGCTTGTGAGAAGGGGTGTGAACCGGGGAAGTCTCCGAGGGATCTCTCGGTGACGTGGTTCGAGAAGCGGGAGCGGAGGTGTCGGTGGCCTTTTGTCGATTCTTTTGAGTGCCACCCGACGTCACTCGGGAACGGGGAGAAGGGACCACAACATTTGGAGTGACCTCGGGAATTTCCAGGTGGCGAAACCCGGGAATTTCCGCATCACCCCAACGAAGTTCGGGAGATAGAGCGAAGGAAATCATACCTGGGCGTAATGGGCGATCGGTGGCGAGCGGCTTGACGTTGAGGGTTTTGGTGCCCACAACGGGAGATGACCGTTCATAAGAGAACCGGGGCGAGGAAGAGCGGCGATCGGTTTCCAAAGCTTTGGAAAGCTTGTGTTGTAAGATCATGGAGATGAAGCGGGGAAAAGCAACGTAACACTTCTTGGGAGTTTTGATGACCTCGACAAGCTCTGAGAAGAAATATTGGGCGAAGTCAACTTTCCTTTGGAAGATGAGGGCATGAGCGAGTTTGTTGACGTGTGAAGGCGATTGATCATGCCCACTTGTTTTGCGTGAGAGGCAATGTATAACGTGGGCGAAGAAGAAATTCCAAATGCCTCCCATTTTGCTGCGAAGAAGAGTACCAGGGCCTTTGGAGCTTTTGGAGGAGTCGTCGAGCACATAACCGGTGGTAACAACAATGTCTTCATGTATGGTGTCCAAATACATGTCTTCATAGTCGGAAAAGGCGTCGATCTTGAGAGCGAGACGAACATCATCGACCCCAAATGTGAGGTCGTGATCACCTTCGGCATTGATGAAGATGGAGGCGTGAATGGCCTCATTGGAGGGATCGTACACGGAGGTGAGCCAGAACTGTCCAATGAGCATTTTGCTTATCTTGGGGTTGCATGTGAAGGCATGAAGAAGAGGAGAGCGAGACAGAAATTTAGCAATAGTAGAGAACTCGGGATGAGCGGGATCGGATTCGAGGCGGGCAACGTGATTGCACTGGTTGAAGCGGAGGTCTTCAAAACGTGTAGGAATTGGATATCGTGAGGATGCCATGAGAGAGATATGTTTGAAAGAGAAGAGAGAGTTGCAGGTTTGAATTGTGAGAAAGGAGTGGGGAGGAAGTGAAGGGAGGTATGTATATATAGGGAAAGGATAAGGCACTGTGATGATGATTTTGTATGGGGAGAGGGGACATGCGGCTCATGAGGTGAAAGGGTTATTGGGAATCGGGACACGGAGCGGCGGATAGGCGAAGGGTCTGACACAACTGCAATTGAGTGGTCACAAGTGGGCTTTGGGAACCGTGTGGATCGGTGTAGGCTCGGTGATGCTTCGGTGGAGGATTCGGTGTTCGTTCGGTAGACGATCGGTGGAAGTTCGGTGGTGGATTCGGTGTTCATGGGACTTCGGTGGTAGAATGGTTTCACCGATTTGGATGAGGTCCACCGAAATGGGACTTCGGTGGTAGAATGGATTCACCGATTTGGATAGTACCACCGAAATGGGACTTCGGTGGTGGAAAGTTTTCACCGATTTGAGATGATCACCGATTTGAGACTTCGGTGGTGGACAAGTTTCACCGATTTGAGATGACCACCGAAATGAGACTTCGGTGGTGGACAGGTTTCACCGATTTTGAAAATTTTCACCGAAATGGGCTTCGGTGGTAGACACGCTTCACCGATACTTGAGATTATCACCGAAATTGGACTTCGGTGTTGGAAAAGAGATAGAAATGATTTAACACATAGATTTGTCCACCGATGAGAGATCGGTGGAGAGAGAGAGAAGTAGATAAGAAGGTGTCCACCGATGTGAGATCGGTGGAGCATGAACACATGTTTATTCTTGGAAATTGCACATCCCAAGTTCACTGATGAGAAAGTTGAACCTGGTTTCATCAAGAGGTTTGGTGAAAATATCAGCAAGCTGCAAATCGGTGGGAATGAAGTGCAGTTCAATGTCACCTTTGGAAAAGTGATCCCTGATGAAATGATACCTGATATCGATGTGTTTAGATCTAGAGTGAAGAACAGGATTATTTGCTATAGCTATAGCACTGGAATTATCACACAGAATTGGAACTTTAGAAAAGAATTGATTATAGTCCCTTAGTTGGTTTCTCATCCAAAGAATCTGAGCATAGCAGCTCCCAGCAGCTACATATTCAGCCTCAGCAGTAGAGGTTGATACAGAGTTTTGTTTCTTGCTGAACCAACTTACCAATTTTCCCCCAAGGAGCTGACAGCTTCCTGTAGTACTCTTTCTATCAATCTGGGAACCTGCATAGTCTGAATCTGAATAACCAATTAGTTCAAAACCCGAGTCTTTGGGATACCAAAGACCCAAGTGCAGTGTGCCCTTAAGATACCGAAAAATTCGTTTTACAGCCTTTAAATGTGATACTTTAGGATTGGCCTGATAACGAGCACATAGACAGGTAGCAAACATAATATCCGGTCTGCTAGCAGTTAGGTAAAGAAGAGAGCCTATCATACCTCGGTAAAGAGTAACATCCACAGATTCACCTTTTAGATCGGCACACAGTTTCAAGGAAGGTGCCATGGGAGTTTTCATAGGAGAGCTATCTAGAAAGTTGAATTTCTTCAGAAGGTCACGAATATATTTGCTTTGATTTATAAAAATCCCTTCTGAAGATTGTTTGACTTGAAGGCCCAAGAAGAATGTAAGCTCTCCCATCATGCTCATCTCATATTCACTCATCATGAGAGAAGCAAACTCATCACATAGGCATTCATCAGTGGCACCAAAGATGATGTCATCAACATAGATTTGAACAAGAATGATATTACCTGAGGTTTCTTTGATGAAGAGAGTATTGTCAATTTTACCTCTGGAATATCCATGCTTGAGAAGAAAGTTGGCAAGAGTGTCATACCAAGCACGTGGAGCTTGCTTGAGACCATACAATGCTTTGTCAAGCCTGTACACATAGTCTGGATGAGCTGGGTCTTCAAAGCCAGGAGGTTGTTTCACATAGACTTCCTCTGCAAGTTCCCCATTAAGAAAGGCACTTTTAACATCCATTTGAAAGACCCTAAAATTTCGGTAGGTAGCATTAGCCAGAAAGATCCTTATAGCTTCAAGTCTTGCAACAGGGGCAAATGTTTCATCATAGTCAATGCCTTCTTCCTGTCTGTATCCTTGAGCTACTAATCGGGCCTTGTTTCTGATAACAGTACCATCTTCATCCATTTTGTTCCTGAATACCCACTTGGTTCCAATGATTGTCTTGTTTCTGGGTTTGGGAACCAATCTCCAAACTTTATTCCTCTGGAACTGAGAAAGTTCTTCTTGCATGGCAGTGATCCAACAAGGATCTGATGGAGCTTCATCCACTTTCTTAGGTTCAGATAGAGAGAGGAAATTCACATAGAGACAAATATTTCCAACTCCTCTGCGGGTTTGGACAC
Source organism: Saussurea involucrata (assembly GCA_033807775.1). Taxonomy (NCBI): domain Eukaryota; kingdom Viridiplantae; phylum Streptophyta; class Magnoliopsida; order Asterales; family Asteraceae; genus Saussurea; species Saussurea involucrata. The sequence goes on along the minus strand of CM066317.1, from coordinate 73,069,810 downwards.
CTGCTTGTTGATCACCAATAATTTGATCTATGGGGTGATCTTTGGTCCATTTTAGAGCAGGGGGTAAAGGTGATGGGGTATGAGAAGTAGAGTGAACTGGAGTAGTGGGATCAGAAGTTTGGTGTAAGATGGGATTTTCGGTAGTGGAAGCCATGTGATTTTCGGTGGGAGTTATGATGGAAGAAGGGCTTCGGTGTGGAGTTTCGGTGGGAATAGGAAAATCGGTGTGAGAGATGGGTTGATCAATTTCGGTGGGAGAGAGTGATCTAGCTGGGTTTTTTGAGGTGGATGGATTTGAGGGAATAGAGGAGATATCGGTGGAAGTGACTAAGGGGGTATCACCAATACATGATGAGATCCATCTGTGTAAATCATCCTCATCACTTGAAAGTGATGAACATCTGAGATCATCAAACTTGACATGAATGAACTCATCAATGTATTTTCTTCTGAGATTGTACACCCTATAAGCTTTGGAGGATAAGGAGTACCCAACAAATATTCCCTCATCTGCCTTGGGATCAAACTTCCCAAGATTTTCACGATCATTAAGAATAAAGCAGATACACCCAAAGACATGAAGAAAGCCAATATTTGGTTTTCTGCCATGAAAAACTTCATACGGGGTTTTATCATGTCTTTTGGATATTACTGACCTGTTTTGAGTGAAGCAGGCAGTATTCACAGCTTCGGCCCAAAAATAGGTGGGGAGATTTGATTCACTCAGCATGGATCTAGCGGCCTCACACAGTGTTCTGTTTTTCCTTTCCACCACTCCATTTTGCTGAGGAGTACGAACAGCAGAGAAGTTCTGAGAGATCCCTTTCTCGGTGAAGAAGTCTTCAAGAGCACTATTTCTGAATTCAGTGCCATTGTCACTCCTTACCGAGCGGACAAGCTGGCCATTGAGAACTTCATTTTTCTTGACAAAGTTGATGATTTCTTCAGTAGCATCACTTTTGTACCTGAGAAAGAACACCCAAGTATATCTGGTAAATTCATCAACAATAATAAGAATATACCTTTTGCCTCCAAGACTTGGAGTGCTGACTGGTCCACATAGATCCATGTGCAGCAATTGAAGAGGAAGAGTGATGGAAGAGCATTGCTTCGTCTTGAAGGATGTTTTGGTGAGCTTTCCCTTTTCACATGCATCACACAGCTTCTCTTTGACAAAGTTCAACTTTGGCATGCCCGTCACCAGCTCTTTGTTGGAGATTTTATGCAAGGTCTTGAAGTTTAGATGAGAGAGACGTTTGTGCCACAACCAGTTTCTTTTGGATGCATCATTTGACACAAAGCAGACATTTGAAGAAGAATTGGATTGTCCCATATCTATGACGTAGACATTTTCCATCCGTCTTCCCGATAACACCACATTGAATTGTTTGTCTACCACGGAGCAGACACAAAGTTCAAAGATAACTTTGTATCCAAGATCACACAGTTGGCTAATGCTGAGGAGGTTATGCATGAGGCCGTCCACAAAAGCCACTTTATTGAAGGTTACAGATCCATTAGAGAGAGTTCCGTATCCTTTGGTGTAACCCTTAGAATTATCACCAAAAGTTACAGATGGACCTTTTCCCGGCACATAGTTGATGAGAAGAGACTTGTTTCCCGTCATGTGGCGTGAGCACCCGTTGTCTAAATACCAAATTTGATGGTGCTCAAAAGCCTGCATGCAAACACATATTAGTTCTTTGGTACCCATTTTGTAATGGGTCCTTTGGGGTTAGAAGAGCATGATTCCTTAAGCTTGGATCTATCAATCCTATCCTTGGGACAGTCCTTAGCCATATGAAAAGTGTCACCACAGTTATAGCATTTTCTATAGATAAACACCTTTTTAGCATTTTTCATGTTTTGGCTTTTATCATTTGTTCTTATAACCTTGTTAGAGGAGAACAGAGCAGGAGGCTTGGACCCAAGGATTCCTTTGGATAAATCTTTGGAGGTTGATTTTCTTAAAAGCACAGATCTAGGAACATAAGTGTTGTTAGAGGGAATGTTTGGGGTAAAAATTTTAGGATGGGAGCTTGCCATGCAGTTGACCACCGATTTTCCTTTGTCGGCACAGGAGATCCTTTTTGAGTGAACAGGAGTTTCTCTTTTGGGGATCTTTGAGGGCTTGGGTTCGGTGTAGGTATCTATGTGAATAGATTTTAACACTTCATGAAGAGGAATTGGAGGGTCATATTTTGAGGGATTGGTGGGCACAAAGGGGATAAGATCGGTGGGTTTAGATCTTTTGGAAGGATTAGCTTTTGAAGAGTTTGAGGAGGAGGCTTCATCCATGGCCGAAAATTTGAGCTGATCATGGATGGGTTTAGAAACGTCATTTGAATCTTGCTTCTCAATGACTTGCAATGAGGAGTCTTTGGCCTTTAAGGATATGCCATACTTTAAGGCTTCACACAGATCTAACGAGTTCAAAGAGATGGAATCACAAGAGCTAGAATCAGAGAGATCATCACATGCATTGGTGGGGGGAACAAGAGCAAGAGTGGACTCACAAACATCAGTTTTTCCAAATCCTAGACCGAACTTGTTTGAACTACAGATTTGACTTTGAAAGATTTGTTCAAGATTTTTGGAAGAGCTTGACCATTTTTTGATGACTTCTTGTTCCCTTTTTAGTTTCTTAAACAGAGAGTTCTTTTCTTTTGAGATCACATGATTTATTGTTTTCAAGTCCTCAAGCTCATTTTTGATTTCCTCAAACCTTTTAAGCTTAGACATGCAAATTTCAAGTTCAGCTTTGAGCTCTTTCACTTGAGCAGATTTTCTATTCTTACTGTCTTTAACAGAATAAAAATCTTGAGTTAAAGATTCATAGGCATTGATTTTTTTCAATATCAGACATATTATTGAAGGGATGTACCTGAGCGTAGGCTGTGGAGCACCCAGTTGCCACTAGAGCCATAGGTGAGGTGGCCTTTTCGGAAACTTCCATTTCTTCTGAGATGGCCACGAAGCATCTATTCTGAGAATCACTGTCGGAGGTGTCTTCGTCGTCCCAATCGTGGGTTTCTGCCATGAGACCCTTCCCTTTTCTCTCTAGACCCTCACTCCTTTCCTTCTCTTTTTTGTACTTGGCCTTGTATTTCTCAGCACGCTCCTGATGATTTAAGAAGGATGGTGGTGACTCCTTTTTGGGAAAGGTTGATTTGAAAGGCATGTGTTTGGATTTTTCCCTTTTTGAAGAGGGATTGTCAGAAGAAGTAAATCTGGACTTGGAGATACGCTTGCTTCTACACTCAGATGCAAAATGTCCTTTCTTGCCACAGTTGTAGCATTCCTCATTAGACTTGTCAGAAGAAGTTTTGAAAGATGAAGTTTTTCTAAGACTTCGAGATTTGTTGAAGGGACGAAACTTGTGTTTAGAACCGGCCATCATTGCCATCTCATCCGACAACTGTTCAACCATGATATCCTCACCTTCATCATCAGCATCACTAAGATATGCTTCCGTTTGGTGGGTTACATTTGTTTGGCTGTCATTGTCAGAGTCAGATGAAGGATAGGTGATTCTAGGAAGATTTTGAGAATTCTTGGAACTTTCACTAACAAGATCTATAGAGGAGCTCTTTATTTCCTTGATGAAAGATTTCCGTTGAAGCTTGGTTTGCTCAAAGTTGAAAAGAGTACCATATAAAACAGTTAAGGGCATGAACTCAAGGTCCTTGGTAGTTTTGATGCAAGTACATATATTTTCCCAAAAATCTGGGAGACAATCCATGAACTTGCACAAGACTTCCTCATTATCATAGACTCTGCCCAACAACTTAAGATCATTTAAAAGAGAGTTGAAGCGGTTATAGAAGCTAGGAAGAGATTCTCCTTTTTCAAAAGAAAATAGTTCATACTTTCTGATAAGACCAATCTTTTTACATTTCTTGACTTCCTCTGTACCTTCGTACAGAACACATAGAGTGGTCCACATTTCTTTGGCAGTTTCAAAGTTCACCAAAGAGTGGTAGACCTCATCAGGAAGAGAGAGAGCAATAATAGCTCTTACCTTGGAGTCAAGAGTAACTAAACGTTTCTCCTCATCAGTATACTTTTTAGGATTTTTTAGAATATACCGACCAGTAGCACTGGATTTTTCCTCATCAGAATCACTTGAGATTTCCTTTTCAAAGGTCTCTTTACCTGGCCTCTGCGTATCATAGCGAGCCCAAACTCTGGGGATAATGGGTCCCTCGTTGAGAATGGTTGGATATCTAGTATCCACTCCTTCCATGAATAGCATCATGCGGCTTTTCCACAAGGAGAAGTTGTTAGCATTAAACTTAGGTGGTTTGGAGATAGACCCATTTTCAGAAAAGTTATTTTGAAAAGAGTTTTCAACAGTAGAGGAAGAGGAGGCAGCCATCGCAGATCAAGTTTATGGAATTAAACTTTCTGCTCTGATACCACTTGTTAGTCCCAGATGGCTTAACAAGTATTGTAGAAGGGGGGGGGGGGGGGGGGGTTGAATACAATACACAAAAATTTCACAATTTTAATTCTTATATTTGAAAAACTTTCAAAAGAATTACACACAGTAAACTTAAGATTGTTGCGGAAAAGAACAGATAAACTATTCTAACAATCTTACACAAAGTATACAACAAAACAACTAAGAACACTAAGAGCAAAGCTATTGAGTTTTAAGGCTTAAAAGAAGGTTTCTTGCACTGAGAGAATTTCTTGAAAGCGTGAGAATTGCATGAAGAGCACTTCTCCTTTTATAGTGCCAAGGAGTGCCCAAGCATTAAATGCTTGGGACACTTGTCATCTTCACATATGCTGATAATGTTGATTTCAGGAGAACTGTGAAGTCCTTGTCACTTTTCACTAGGTGCAGCCAGAGTAGCTTGAGCAGATAATAGGGACCTTAACTGAAAGTGGATAAAGAGACAAACTGTCACTTTTCTCTGCTGGAGGATATTGTCCCATAATAAATGATCTTCTGTCTTGAGCCTTTAGCACCGAAGTGGTTTCCACCGAGATTGAGAAATCTTCGGTGGAAAGAAGACTAGTCCACCGAAATTGCAAGCATGTTTCGGTGGTAACTAGTCCACCGAAATTGCGAGCATGTTTCGGTGGTGAGAGGACCACCGAAATTACAAGTATATTTCGGTGGTGAGAGGACCACCGAAATTACAAGTATATTTCGGTGGTGAGAGGAGCACCGAAAGGGTCATCGGTGGTGGATGGGGCCACCGAAACTGTCCATGCACTTCGGTGGGAGAAGGCCACCGAAAATGTCCTATAAATTTGGTGGAGAGAAGGCCACCGAAATGTCAAGGAATTTCGGTGGTGATGACTTGTTTGAATGTTGCCGAGAGTCTTCTATTTTCCACAAGTAGAGAGTCTTCAAGCTTGGTTTCGGTTGATCTTCGACTTCACCGAACATTTGATATCTTGTACAAGTCATTCAAAGAACTGAACTAAAATATTCTAAGTAGGAGTTTTAGGGAAAACATCGGTGAGTCAATTTCAAATCCTTGGTGACCCAACATATACTATTTACAATATTTACAAGTAAATAAAAGTAAGGTTATGTGCAGAAAGAAAATTTAAATAGAAAAGTACTTGTATTTGGATAAGTTTTTCTCGTACATTTGACAAAAAGAGAAACAAACTTTTACAAGTACCACAGAGAAAGATGAAAATCTATTTCTTGGAATTTGACACAACCTACTTTTTTCCATTAATTAAGTCGTGTAATTAACGTTCCTATAGTTGAATATATTGTTCCTATGTTCAATCCAATGTTCCTAATTGTTCAATTATATGTTCATATTGGTTCAATTATATGTTCTATTTGTTTAAATATATGTTCATATTTGTTCAATTATATGCAAACAACAGATTGTTCATATATGAGCAACTATATGTTCATTCATGTTCGATTACTCCGAAATTACATGTTGTTACTTACTAGTTAATTACTATTCCATTTAGAGCATGTAATATTGATGTCACGTCATGTATGATGTGCAAATATTAAGGCTATGCATGAACAAAGATGAAATATATAAGCCTAAGTGAACCTATATGAACAATATATATTTGTTATATTTGTTCATGTTCAAATGAACATCTACGTCTACTCTCTCTTCAACGTCGTTGAAAACACCTTGATCACTCATGTTCATGATGCAACAATAGGAATTCAAGCACTAATTTGATAGAAAAGACTACAAAATATTTGAGAAATAAAAATATAGCTAGAATATAGGAGATTTAGATTTTTGTAACTCCCTTAATAAATCAATTTAATAAAACAAAAACATGAAATTCCATCCATGCCCCTATTTAATGGTTATATATAAATTTGAAACCACCAACTAAAATGGATTCCTATTGGTTGAATGAAGTTAATAAAGTTAACACAAAATAGGAGGTTAACAAATGAACTCAAACCTATATATATATATATATATATATAGAGGGGGGTTCAGGGGAAAACCTAAAAAAAATGAAAAACTGAAGAACACCCTAATAGCCCTACATCTACACGGTATGCACTTGTGCATACAAGTAAGTTAAGTTGTTTTTTTGGTTTTATGTACAAGTGCATCATGCATTTGTGCACGTGTGCATGTTACAAATTACCTGTATGCACAAGTGCATACCGTCTAGATGGATGGATGGCTACCAGAGCCTTCCTTAGTTTTCTGTTTTTTTTGAGGTTTTCCCTTGAACTTGACCCTATATATATATAAATATATATATATATATATATATATATATATATTGTGGAAGATCAACGTGTCTACTCAAGTAATTAATTTGACTTATTAGGTCTGTGTGAAGTGTCTTCAAACATCGTGTGCACCTTTTGGCCATGAGAAATCACTCCATACCTTTTTGACTAACACATTCACAAACAATCATAAACAATCATCCAAAATCTATTCATACATCATTATCATTTTGGCTCCCTCTTTCCCCTCACCATCTCAACCATATTTAACTGTTACTTTACTCTTTTCATATTCTGCTGACCACCTTTTAATCGGTTATTTACGTGTTACACGTCATCCAATCCTTTAAATTTAACGTTTTGGTTGGGATTGCTCCGGTAAGCAATCGTTAAGGCCATACGTGTTATTAGACATCAAGGTTTACGTCCAATTTCATTCGGATAGCATCAATTGAACTCTTTCCACAGTTTAATTTACTTGGTGTTCGAAGACCTAGAATTTACTTGCATGCATAATGTGAAAGAACACTTTACACGAATCATGTATGTCAATGAGACAAAGGTCACAATACAATAAAAGCGGTTAAGGATATATAAATTTTGATTAGTATAAACTAATTTATTACGCCACTTCTGTTTTTCCAATTAACTATTTAACATGCTATTTTAGGTCATTTGACATTGTAATCTAGCTTATCAACTAATAATTATCTTTTAGCCTACAAGTACTTTTTCAATTAATTTGTTAAACATAACCATAAATAAAGATTTCTCTTAGGAGGAGGCACGCCTACTCAGGACTAGACAGGGCCGTGTGCATCCGCTCACTTGATTAGCATAGGGGGAAAATTAGGTGTCATGATGATGCACTCACTTGATTATGAGTGTGCCCTAATATATTCTAAGACCTAGTTTAAATTTAAGTCGGGCGGGATGGCTTAGTGGTCCCAACTAAAGCTTCTCCTTGTTAGAGGTCTTGGGTTCAATCCTCACTTGTAGCAAATTTATAATTTTAAAATTGTAGAGCCAATCAATAGTTTATACCCCTAAATCACGAACACTATTAATTTCATCTTCATTTCTAAATTTGTTTCAAGTTTTTATTAATTTAACTATATATATCCTCACGTCTTCTTGTAAATTGTCATGTTATTGATTATTAATTTCTCCCGAAATATATGAGTTTTTCTTCTTGATTTGTTTATATTTTGTAATTTGTTTTAGTTATTAAATTGATTATTGTTGTAATATATCTTATACTAGAAGTTATAGATGCATAACTATTAACGAAACCAAACTGAAAACCCTAGTAAAATCACAAAGGACAATCAATATAAAATATTAAGAATTGGAATTCTTTTTTATGAAATTAACTAAAAAAGTTCCCCATAACGTCGGAATTTAATTAAAAACACGTCGCGCGTAAAACATAGTGTTGTGTTTCACTCAAAATGTCCAGATCGATTCAATTTAAAAAAAAATGTATTATTACAAGATCGACATGTAATTGACTTTCTCTCGGATCAAACCGTGTCGACTTTTCCCTCCTATTAAACTCACAACTTTACAGGCTTTTGATTCACTTTAAAAAAATATGCCACTTAATTCTTTTTTTAATCTACACTTTCTGCTTATTTTTCTTTTAGAATCTACCATTGTCTGTTAGTGTTCAATGTGTTCATCATTATACCATTTTGGATCCCTAAAATGGCTTTTAAATCATTGCCACCCTAAAAGTGCCCATTCTTCTCTTAGTGCATTGCTTTTTCTCATTCTTCCACGTCGTTATACCACTCTCAGCAAAGACTAAAAGTCAACTTTGGATTTCCCTTTACGCATGCTCATAAGACCATGAGTACCGCCTACCCAATAAACTCACTGAACCCAATTGCCATCTCAATGCCACACCAACTTTTCTCTTTCCTACCCTCCTTACCCTAAAATGGAGTACCGCCTACCTACCAAACCCACTCTTACCCGCTGAACCCAACCCTATGAAAATAAAACCAAAAACATCGGGTATGTGCGGGTTCATGAACCCGATGGCCTTACCCGCTCCCTACCCCCCCCCCCCCCCCCTCTACCCCCTTACCCGCTCTTACCCGCTAACCCTGATTGCCACCTCGGCCTTACCCGATTCCGTACCCGAGGGCGGTACGGGTGGGCTAAAAGTTGGAAGGTTTAGGGATATACAACCCATGGAACTTTTGATTTCTTGTAAACGTGTTTGCAATGGAAAAACTTGGGACGCGTTGGTGTTAATCTAGCTATACGGCCAAATAAGTTTGATTGGTCGTCGATTCTTATTATCAAATTGGTAATCGTACGTATATCTAATCTGTATTTAAGTGTAATTGGTCTTGGTTGTTTGTTTTCATTCTAGATTTTCTTGTTTTGAATCTCGTTTTCTTTTTGAAAGGTATTTTCATTGGAATTGATTTTTATCCGAAAATGCTTGCACCACGATTTCTTGTTTCATGGAACTTTTGATTTCTTAAAATCATTACGAGACTAGACACACTCACACGTGTAAAGAATCTTGAGTTGGGGTGCTACTCGAGATCAAAATTTCAAACGACATGATCTGATGTGTCGATCTTGTGATCCTGGGTCTAGCACAATGGTCACAACTGGTGGTTTGTAACAGTTTAGACGTACCTTAACCATAATACTATGTAAAAGTATGTAGAATACGCATATTATTTCCTAAAAGAGCCCTTAGAGCATCTATACGCATATTGGGTTTATAGGATGCCATCAATTTCTAATTAAGCAGTCTATTAAATAGACAGATTTATATGACTAAATTTATATGACCCAAAAATAAAACGTTATATCTAAAGGCGTTGTAATAAGTTTATAAGACATTTTTGTGCTTCTTGACAATTTTTAGTGCACTTGTCGCATTAGCTATTTTATAGGACACTTTTAAGAAAGTGTCCTATAAACTCATCTTGGTCGGGGAATATCCAGAAAATTAAAATTAAATATAATTCTTGACAACAACCAAAAAAACAAATCAAACCGAATTGTTGAGTCACAGACGAGGTCGCTTTCTTTAAGGAGAATTTCGGCGCTATGCTAATTGTGCTACAGTTTTAAAAGCGACGTCTCCCCCGGGATAAAACGGCTTAATCTCGTTGCACAGCTCTGTAATGACCCACACTAAACAAACATGCCAAAAACCATTACTTTAAATATAAACGCTAAAACGGCTGAACCTAAGTCACACATTCGAGATTACAAAACTAAGGTTAGCGGAAATAACCCTAATTACAGCTGAGAATCTGAAACCTTTGTTTACTAGGAGAGTCTAACACGATCTACCAGACGTCTCCTCTAGACGCAAAGTCTCAAGCTCACTTCTTGCCCTTGCCCTTACTCGATGCCCACAACTACCTGCTTACCTGAAAAGGTTTTAGTTTAGAAAAGCGAGGGTTAGACCACGAGGTCTAGTGTGATCCCTCTAACCACCAACATCGCACCACAATTTCAATGGAAAAAGAGTTTATAAGCATTTATAGACATTCACACTTTAAGAATGATAAGAACACACACGACACATGCCGATGGCCCACGTTATGGTCACGCACACACTTGTGACAACGTGTTAGGTCACACACCCACCATTAGTAATTATTGGAAACAAATTCATATATCCTGCATTGGACACACTCTCCATATAACCGAAATAAGCCATCACATGTCCCTCCCCACGTATACCTACCGTTTAAATACCACACATTTCATGCATATCCAATGCAACGTCAAAATATGCGATTCAATACATCATCACGTATATTTAAAATTAATACGTCAACACAACCAGTTTAGAAAGACTCACCTGGTGTACACGCTAAATCGTTTCTCACTCGCAACCGTTAGTCTCAAACCGCACACCTACATAATCACCCAACACGCAAGAGTGATAAGTCACTTAACATCCCACAAAGTTGACTATCAAATCTCTCGAGACAATTCCCGAATTCCTTAAGACACTCTCTACTCGGCACACAAAAGGATCCCAAAGGATTCTCGACACAGTCCCAAACAGTACGAGTTTTTCTGGACATCCACATCCGACACTGTAATAACCGGGTCTATTTTGAAGTGAATAATGAAGTAAGTGTGAGTAGTGTGGGAAATGTAAGTTGGAGGACTTTGGTGTAAATATAAAACCCAAATCCCTCATTTCTATTCCTCATTTTAAGGGTGCGGCTAGAGTGCATTTGTGGGTGTGGAGAAATCTTGCAATCTTCGAAGAAGATATTGGAAACTGAAGCATTGGAGGTATGAATCTTCATTTCTTTCAAGGTAATACTCATCCTCTATAATCTCTTTGCATCTTTGAGAACTTTGGATTTTGTTTTGGGTTGAGTTCTAAGTGATTAAAACCCCTTTTGGGAAAAGTTGTGGTTGATCGAGTGATTTTTTGTAGCAATCGGTGTGGGAAAGGATTAAGGGTGTTATTTAATGCATTTAAAGGTCCCAAAACCAATTTGTGGTGGACCGAGTTGGGATTAGAGAGGCGATTCAGGGGGGGTTCTTCGTATCTGGTGCGTGAACCCGGGAAATCGCTTGAGTCCAGCGAGTTCTCGGATGAATCCAGACTAGTAATCCGGGTGAGTTTTCGGATGGATCCGGAAAAAAGAATCCGGGTGAGTTTCCCGGATGAATCCTGAAAAGGGGAAATCGGGTGAGTTTCTCGGATGTGGTCGAAGCCCGGGAGTGACTCCCGGATATGCGAGAAATCTGGATCGGCCCGGACTCCGGACATGAGTAATCCGGTAATTCTTTCCGGGTCCTGTGTGTTCGTTTTATGTCGGTTAGAGAGTCCCAGGTGTATGAGGGACTTCCTGTGTGAGATGTTAGGGTGACTTATTACTTCCGTGTTGGGTGGAAATGTAGGTGTGTGGTCTAAGAGTAGCGAGTCAAGTGAGAAAAGGGCTTAACGTGGACGCCAGGTGAGTCTTTCTAAACTGAAGCTTTATCGATACTCGAATTTATTACTTGTACCGATATATTGAATTGCATGTTTTACGTTGTTTTAAATATGCATGATAAAGGTGTGTAAATTATATTTCGGGTATGTGTGGGGCGGGACATGCGATGACTTGATATGAATATATGGGGAGTGTGTCCCATGCAGAATATATGAATTCATTTCATATATTTACTAAGGGCGGGTGTGTGCCCTAACACGTAGTCACAAGTGTGTATGTGACCAAAGCGTGAGCCATCAATATGTGTTGTGTGTGTATTTAAACTGAAAAAGGTTATAAATGCTTATAAACTCTCCTTAGTTGATAATTGTGGCGTGGTGTTGGTAGCAAGAGGGATCACACTAGACCTCATGGTCTAACCCTCGCTTGTTAAAACTAAAACCTTTTCAGGTAAGCAGGTAGTCGAGGGCTCGTTTAAAGGCAAGGGCAAGATCTGAGTTGGAGCTTGCGTATAGAAGGATTAGAAGACTTTCCTTTTATTATTTAGTTATGTTTCTCGGCTGTGGATTGGGTTATTTCCGCGAACCCAGTTTGTAATGTTTTGTCAGTGTGACTCTGTTTGGTCATTTTGGCATTTATATTTAAAGTTGAAGCTTTTGGCATGCTAGTTTGGTGTGGGTTGTTACAGTTGGTATCAGAGCGTTAGTTTAAGAGATTTAGGTGACCGGATGGGCCTAAACTTAAACTGTGGAGTAGGGGGCATAAATGAGATATAGGAAGCCTTTAGGGAAGACCTTGATCACCGAGAATTCAGGACGATGATAGTGAGGACTCTCATGTAAGGTAAATTCATATCACATCTGGCCAATGTCATTATGAATTTACAGGTGCATGGGTATGCTAGATTACTATTGTTCAGATGATCGATGGAGGTGGTAGTGTGTAGAGAGTGGTGGTTGTGTGTAGAGAGTTCTAACCTTGCCATGATAACAATGGTTTAGTGTGTTGTGCGAGATCGTTCATGGTGTAAATGATGACACCTTCTAGAAGGAGTATTGTTTGAGTTGTTGGTGGTCCGATGTGAGGTAGAACCTCTTTGGTTTATATGGGAAGAATAATTGATTGGAAGTGAGTTCCTAGTTTCTGGTGAGTCTCTGTTGGTCCCGAAGGCCTATACAAGTTTGTAGAAGGGGGGGGGGGGTTGAATACAAACACACAGATTTTACTTTTCTAAATTGTTTATTGATAAATCATTAACAATTTACAGCTTGTTGCGGAAACAAGATTAAGGATAAACCTAAATCTAAACAAGTTGGAACACTAAGGTTTCTTGCACTAAGAGAGATAAGGAAATTACTAATAATAACCTATCTTGAGATAAGAGATTGAACTTGTCCAGAGTTAGCAAGTTACTTCAAATGAAGTGGGTTCATCTCTTTATATACTGCATGCATTTAATGCAAGTCAGTATATACTTTACACGTGTCATCAGCTGGTTGGTTGCATGTCATTGACCTTTGTTGACAACCTTAGTAGCCGCATGGATGAACAGTGTAGTATCAGAGTGGTTGTACGATTTCAGACAGTCGGAGGTTCTTTTCTGACATTTCGTACGGAGTCGTGCAAGGGTGGTTAAGACAAAAGTACTTTGTACGGCGGACTTCATGATCAGCTTTCGTTGATTCAGCGATCTATCATTTCATATCAACGAATGATAGAGTTCAGCGATAGCTGATGTCTTGTACTTGATACTTCACGTTGAGTGGACAAATCTGAGTCTTCGCTGATCCGCATCAGTTCATTAGGAGACTTGTCGCTGGTTCTTGAGCTTGATCTTCGACTTCAGCGTAAAACCTTTGTTGACGTGAAACTTGTCTTCAGGGATCATAAGTAAACAACTAACTTATCAGCGATCATCATAATGACTGAACAGACTCAGAGCATTAATGATGAACAGTTTCGCTGAATGTTTAATTTAAAGAGCGAGAGTTCCTATCAGCGGTACTGTAAGATCTTAGTACTTATCAGCGATAGTGAAACTCTGATACATATTGTTTACTTACAATTTTCACTAAGTATATAAGAGAGGGTCATTATCAAATCACTGAGGGTTTGGATCAACAATCTCCCCCTATTTGATTATGACATAGCAACAAAGAAAATTGCTATTTAATGAAAACATAAGGATAAAAAGAACTCATAAAATATTTGTCCCTTTTACTGTTTTCTGGGATCTTTTCAGTACTGATGGAGTAAAGTACATTCGCTGAAATCTTTCTTTAAAACTTTGAATCAGGATACAAAGAGAAATGAAAAGATTGCAAGTACAAGCGAAATAAATTACAAGTACAAAAGGATAACTGATAAAATAGATGAAAGAGGCGATCCTATCAGCTTACAAAGGTTTTTCCTTAATGAGAAGTTCATCAAGGGTCATTGATGTGGTGGGAATCATCCAGTAAGGAACGGTTACACCTTGTTTTCTTTTGATGTCGTGCCTGAGGGTCATTTCTGAAGTCACACCAGTAGATGAGATCTCTGAGCTGTTCGATTGGAGTGATTGGAAGCTCAGCGATCCGTTGAAAACGCTTTCCACCATCGTAGTCATGAAAAAATATCCCGTAGGGTTCGCTTATGACTTTGCCAGGGATGAAAGTCTCACCAGGAGGAAGAGATGTGTCAAGTATGGAAAGATCAGGATCAGGACCAAGGACTTCAGCACGTGAAAAACCAATACCTGTTTCATTTCGAATGACAGGGCCATCACTTGAAGATGTAGATTTCTTCTTCTTCTTCGCTGAGGCCTTTCTTTTCTGACTTTCGAGAGGAGGAGGAGGAATATCCACACATGAGTAGACTAAGTCGATTTGTTTGTTGATCAGCTTTTCAACATGTTCCTTGTATTTCGACTTGGACTTCTGGATGGCTAACCTGATCTCCAACCATTCAGAGAGACCGTACTTCGTTATGGCTTCAGCATAGAATTTTTCGGACTTCTTATCTTCTCTGAATATCTCGATTTCAGCGATTGAAACAAGGGTTGTTCTTCCAGAGATGAATACCTTGTTGTTTTTGGCAGGAGAGTCTCTGTAGTTGACCTTTTCTTTGCACCAGGCTAAGGTTGACTGAGACACAGTTCTCTTTTCTTCAGTTATCTTCTTGGCATTTTCCCAGAGCTGACGTTGAACATCAATGGGAACTCTTTTCAGCTTGGGGTCTTTTATTGAACGTTTTGAAAGCTGGATGGCGTATTCTCTGTCTTTTTCTTCAGCTTCTTTTCTTTCAGCTATTAGACGTTCAGCTCTGAGGTGTTCCTGGTATTCAGCTTTGGAAATTCTGAACTTTGGAGGAACTGAAGGAAGTTGATCACGCCTAAGAATGATTCGCTGATCCTCGAATCGCTTTATTATCTCCTCTCTTCTTTTCTGATCCTCTTCACTTAGCTTTTGAGGAGCTAAGGAAGGTCTGCCTCTATGCGAGAGTAGCTGTTCTTCTGATTCATCAGTCTTAGAGATTAAATCTAAGACTGGGATTATTTCTTCAGCAACAGCTGGTATTTTTGGTGAAGTCGCAGTTGTGGAGCCTTCAGCGATATCCTCAAACAGGGGAGAGGACTAGCTGAAACACAGCGATCTTACAAGTAAGAACTTGGGTAGAATCAGATAAAGAGAATTGGTTTAAGTGTATAGGCTTGGGTAAAGGAACTGATAGTGTATGATAGGGGAGGGATGGAGTGAGAGATGATTAGTGTACCCGACAAACCGGCTTTTCAAGCAAGATCATCAGATTGTCATCTTCAGCGACGCTTTTGCCTTTGCCTTTCTCAGCTCCAGAGGCTGAGGGCTTTGTCTTTGTCCGCTCCCCTGAAGGTTCATTTATCGAGATTCCCTTAAGAGCTTTGATCTTTTGAGCAGGTTTGACGATAAAAAAGTCATCGTCATCTTCGTCATCATCATCATCATTCTTTGGAGAAGAAGATGGTTCATCATCAGGGATGTCGACGACTTCATCATCTTCTGCTTCGGATTCAGTTTTCTCAGCTTCTTCTTCGAGTTGCTCCCCCTCAGATACAGAGGCGAGCTTCTCGGTTTCCTCAGGGTTTTCATCTCCCTGAGGTCCAGCGGTGGTTTCTTCAGTATTCGTCTTCTTTCCCCTGATAGATTCATCATGGGAAAGGTCTTCAGCGCTCTTGGCGAGGTCTTCAGCGCTCTTCTCCCCCTCTTTTTCATGATGACTGGGGGAGGAATGGCTAGATTCAGCGTTGGTAGGTTCTCTGTCTTCTTGGCCAGAGAGACCTACATAAACTTCAATCTTTGCTAATCTGTCTTCAAGGCCAGAAATAGCAGGATTGATCTTCCCGAGCTCAATGCGATCCGCCGCTGTAAAATGTTCAGATTCAGGGACAGGGGCAGGAGCAGGAGCAGGAGTATTCGCCTTGTGCAGCAGCTGTTCGATCATAGTCTTCATCGAACAAACGTCAGTCTTTACAGAGCTTAAGTCAGTCGTCAGAGTGTTGACATTTGTCTTCACAGCAGACATATCTCCCTCTAGTGTTCCAACCGATGTCTTCAGCGTTGTTACCTCGCTGGACATGGATGAAACTGAATTTTTGAGAGAGGTGTAGTCTGTGTAGATATCAGCGAGCACCTTGGCGAAGTCGCTGAGAGTCTTATCAAGTTGCTTCATGTCATCTGTGGAAGCCTTCTTCTCCACCACAGTTGTCAGTTTGTTCAGATTCTCTCCAGCGTTTGTTACAACTGTAGAGTTATTGGAGAGAGTAGTGGTGAGTCCTGTCAGCTTTGTCTCCACGGACTTCAGAGAGGCGTTGATATCTCCCAAATTAGGACCTATAACATATAAAAACTTGTGAACAGAGGAAAGCTCAGAAGTTTGGGGTTTAGTCACAGTGTTATGGGTTGTTGTTTACCTGCAGGAGGATTGGTGAATTCATCGAAATCACGGGTTCCTGAGTAAAGTTCCATGTCATCTTCAAAAGTGCCCATGGATTTTTCTGCAGGTCCTATCTTCATCATTCCTGGAGAATCAGCTTTATGTTCCGAGGAAATGATGGCAGCTCCAGTTAGATCTGGAGTAGAGACCAAATGAGTGGAGGGAGGAGCGAAGGATAAGAGTGGGGGTTGGGTTATGAGTTCAGCGTTGGATTCTCTGACAATCACTTCATCAGTCTTTTGAGAGACTGAAGGAGGTTGGGTCGGTTCCAAGTTTGTAACCTCAGCGTACCACTGAACGTTCCTGAGTAAAGGGATGGCTTGTTCAGGTGTGGTAGAGCGTACCACTGAACGTTCCTTCAGCTCTGCACAAAGAGCCGAGGAGTCTTCAGCATGAGATTGCTGGGGTTGCTCCTTTGTTTTCTTGATCCTTTTAGAATCAAGTGGGGTAGATGAATGTTTCCTTTTCTTAGAAGGAGAGGATTTTGTGGCCAGGGTATCAGCGATGGGTATTGTCGCTGAAGGAGCCACATAAGTAGAAGAAGAAGGGTTGAGAAGAGTTAAGAGGGTAGAAAGACGTACCTCATTTTCAACAGGTTTGAAGTCGAGTACCTTAGGGCCAATCTGAGAGAGTTTTAGATCGCCCTCTTGCGGGTAGCTGTCCTTCAGGCCATATTGAAAGATAGCGCTGATGAAACGGGGGTAGGGAACCCAAGCAGGCCTGTCAGCGGCAGAGTCTACTCTTTGCAGCAAGTCATCATAGATAAGAGATGCCCAGTCAATGTGTAGACCTTTCAGCAGAGTGTATCCCATAGCTTGATGAGGTTGAGCGGCTTGATCAGAAGAGCCAGTCTTGGCAGTCATGCAGCTGATAAGGTGAGCGAAGATGAAGTTCATCTCGCTGGGCATTTTCGATTTCTTCAGCAGTGTTAGCTTCTTCTCAGGCTTCTTGTCTCTGCCCATTTCCCATACATAGCCCATTGTATCAAAAAATGCAATAAGAGCTTCTTTGTCAGCGATCTTCTTATGGTCAGGGAAAGGAACAAAAGGTTTTTCCTTTGTAGTGATGGGAAAGTTCAGAGCTTTGCGAATGATGGCAGGTGTGATCTTTATCGTGCCATATTCAGTATCGCAGAGGATACAATCAACTGTTTTGGAGGGATCTTTGGCGAATGGTAGCTGAGAGTGTCTGGCAGAGTACCAGAACTGAGATAGTAGCAGCTGACTTGCAGGGGGTGAAATGGCCAGGGCTGTTGAAATGCAGCAATTCTTCAGGAAATTCACAACATCTGTCAGATGTGTGACTTGCTTTCGAGGAGGAAACTCGAGAAGCGCAGAAAGGTTGTTTATCTTAGTCCAGTCTAGTTGATCAAGATTGAACTTGACTTGTGGAGCCTTGAGGATTTCCACTTCCTCAGAGTTAGCGGAGATATTCTCAGCGGTAGCAGGAATGTTAGACGAGGCCATTTCTCTGTACTAACAGTTCAACCAAAGATGTTAACAAATAAGAATAATCTTAATGTGGAAAGAATTTCCAATAAGATTTTTCGAATTTTATCCATTTCATTCAGACATAAATGTCTTAATGAAGATTAGGGTTTTTCATGTTTTTGAAAAACAAAAATTTCAAACCCAAAAAAAATCTTGTTTTCCAGTTTTCTTTGAAGATTGGGATTCTGGAAAAACGAATGTGTGAAGAACAAGTTTAAGATTTTGCATTTAAACTTGAAGAACAACCATGAAATGGTTGTGTTCATAAAACCACGAAAGAAAATGATTTCATTTTACGAAGTTCTTTTGTTTGATCTTGTTAAAACAATGAGAAGATCGGAAACAAGTTATACGCATTTGGTAATAAATAAGAACATATTAACCTTGATGTTTGATGAAGAAGATGATGAACAGTTCTTGAAGTTTTTGAAATCACAAATGCAACAGTGAATTCTTTCTTGCGGAGGAAGATTGATCGCGTAAAAGAAAAATATAAACAAAGAATTTGTTTATATAGAGATTTTAGAAAGAGAAAATCTTGAGCGGGAAAAGATTTTCATCATGACACGGACACGTGTTTGCATTTGATTGGAAGTTTGAACGAGACGTGCAAACGTGTGTCAGGAAGAGAAAACGTGGTGGGGTTTTATCCGTTGCAATGACGTCACAACTGTCCTTTCATATTCTTGGTTGTCTCTGAGGTTTTGAAAAACTCAGAGATACTTTTGAAAACATGAAGCACTGAATGAAAATATTCAGTGTAGGTTTTAAGAAATTTCAAAATATCGCTGTTAAGGAAAAGATATTCAGCGATGCATTTTGTTTTGAAATCTTGCATTTTCATGCGATTGTCAGAGAGAGAACATACCTTGATATCAGTGAATCAAGTTTATTCAGAGAGAAGATGATAGAATAGGTTATACAAGTTGATTTTATCCTTTCGCTGATCAATGTGAACCGCTGAAGATTTTATCCTTCAAAGTTCAGCATTCCAAGCTCGCTGATGAGAAAGTTGAATCTTGTCTCATCAAGAGGTTTGGTAAATAAGTCAGCTAACTGATAATCAGTTAGGATAAAATGAAGTTCTATATCACCATTCATCACATGATCTCTAATAAAATGATATCTGATTTCTATATGTTTGGTCTTTGAATGTAGTTCTGGATTGTTTGCTATAGCGATGGCACTTGTGCTGTCGCAATAGATTGGAATTTTGGAGAGCTGAAGATCATAGTCTAGTAGCTGATTTCTCATCCACAAGACTTGAGAACAACAGCTTCCAGCAGCTACATATTCAGCTTCAGCTGTGGAAGTGGACACTGAATTTTGCTTTTTACTTGTCCAACTTACCAGCTTTCCACCCAGGAGCTGACATCCTCCTGTGGTGCTTTTCCTATCCATTTTGCAACCTGCAAAATCACTATCTGAATAGGCGGTTAGATCGAATCCTGAATCTTTGGGATACCAAAGACCTAGATTCGCTGTACCCTTAAGATATCGAAAGATTCGCTTTACAGCTTTCATATGAGATATCTTAGGTTCAGCTTGATATCGTGCACACAAGCATGTTGCAAACATAATATCGGGTCGGCTAGCTGTTAGATACAATAGAGAGCCGATCATCCCACGGTACAGCGTGACATTGACAGGAACACCCTTAGTGTCCTTATCAAGTGTCAGCGGTGGTGCCATAGGGGTTTTCATAGCTGAACTTTCAGTTAAGACGAATTTCTTCAGCATATCTTTAACATATTTTCCCTGATTTATGAAAGTTCCTTTCCCAGTTTGCTTAATCTGAAGACTAAGGAAATATGTTAGTTCACCCATCATGCTCATTTTATACTCATCTTTCATTCTATCAGCGAAACGAGTACAAAGCTCAGGGTTAGTAGAACCAAATATAATGTCATCAACATATATTTGAACTAAAATGATATGACCTTTCACTTTTCTAAAAAATAGAGTTTTGTCAATCTTACCTCGCTCAAATTTTTCAATATGGAGATAAGTAGAAAGAGTGTCATAGCATGAACGAGGAGCTTGCTTCAAACCATAAAATGCCTTATCCAGTTTTTAAACATAACCAGGACGCTTAGAATCTGAAAATCCTGGAGGTTGTTCCACGTACACTTCTTCATTCAGCTTTCCATTCAGAAACGCTGACTTAACATCCATCTGATGTACTTTGAAGTTTTTGTGTACAACATATGCTAAGAATAGACGAATAGATTCAAGTCTTGCTACTGGAGTAAATGTTTCGTCATAATCTATACCTTCCTCTTGTCTGTATCCCTGAGCAACAAGTCGAGCTTTGTTGCGGGTTACAGTACCATGTTCGTCCAACTTATTTCGATAGACCCATTTAGTGCCTATTACTGTTTTATCAGTTGGTCTCTGAACAAGTTTCCAAACTTTGTTTCTTTCGAATTCAGTCAGCTCTTCTTGCATGGCGCTGACCCAGTTTGGATCTTTGAGGGCATCACCTACTTTCTTTGGTTCAGTTAGTGAAATAAAATTTACAAATAAACAAATATTACCTGCACTTCGTCGAGTCTGAATCCCAGCGTTTGGATCACCAAGAATTTGATCAATTGGATGATTTATAGTCCATCGCTGAGCCGGAGCGTGAGACGCTGACTCAACTTGAACTGGAGGAGCTGAAGATGAAGCTTCAGCGACGTCAGGAGTATCAGCCAAGAGAGGAATGGATGCAGTTGTCATTATATTCACTGATTGCTGAGAAGTAGATGGAATGTCTGAGACATTTGGTTCAGCGTTAGGTATAGTGTTTATAGGAACAGCTGAGACCCAAGAAGTTTCAGCTTCACTGTTCTGCATATTTGGAATGATAGGACTATCATCTTCTACTGAATGAGCATTAGTGGGAATATCTTCTGAATCACCAAGATGAGAAAACATCCATTGATTCAGTTCTTCAGTATCAGCGGACGGTTTAGAGTTCGCTGAACGGGATTCGTCAAACGTGACGTGAATAGTTTCTTCTACAGTTTGTCTTCTTCGATTGAAGACTCTGAAGGCTTTGGAAACTGAGGAGTATCCAAGAAAGATTCCATCATCAGCCTTAGGATCAAACTTTCCAAGAGCATCTCTGTTGTTCAGTATAAAACACTGACATCCAAATATGTGAAGAAAGTTGATTAAAGGCTTTCTCCCATGAAAAAGTTCATAGGATGTCTTTTTGAATCTTTTGACTATCAGCGACCTGTTTTGCGTAAAACAAGCAGTGTTGACAGCTTCTGCCCAAAACTGAGTAGGCAGGTGAGAATCGCTGAGCATTGAACGTGCAGGTTCAATAATTGTTCTATTTCTTCTTTCAGCGACTCCATTTTGTTGCGGTGTTCTCACTGAAGAAAAGTTGTGAGAAATACCCTTACTCTAAAGGAAGGAATCAAGAGAACTGTTTTTGAATTCAGTCCCATGATCACTCCTTATTGTGCGAACGGTCAGATTGTTCAGGGTTTCCATCTTCCGAACAAAATTGATGAGTTCTTCAGGGGTGTCACTCTTAGAATGGAGAAACATTACCCAAGTGAAGCGAGAGAATTCATCAACTATGACCAACGTATATTTCTTTCCAGCAATGGATTGTTTGTTAACAGGGCCAAACAAATCCATATGGAGTAGTTGTAGAGGAGATGACACTGAAGAAACTTGCTTTGACTTAAAGCTTGCTTTGGTCTGCTTCCCTTTTTCACACGCTGAACATAACGACTCTTTGGCGTATGAATGCTGAGGTAGACCAGTGACTAACTCTTTTGAAGAAAGAGTGTTCAGTGTCTTGAAATTTAGATGAGATAGCATCTTATGCCATAGCCACTTGACATCGGATGAGGCCTTTGAGAAGAAACAGGAGTTCTCAGTGGTTGTTGAGTCCATGTTTATTACATAAACATTTTCCAAACGATAACCGCTGAGAGCTATCTTCTCCTTTTTGTCAGAGACAAAGCAGGATTCCTTAGTAAAGATTACTTTGTTATCCATGTCGCAAAGCTGACTGATGCTTAGAAGATTATGCTTCAGCCCTTCAACATATGCGACTCTTCTGAAGGAGGTTGTACCATTTGAAAGTACACCATACCCTCGGGTATGTCCTTTTCCATTTCCACCGAAAGTCACAGAGGGACCCTTCTCTTCTTTGTATTCAGTGAGCATGCTTTTCTTTCGAGTCATGTGTCTAGAGCATCCGCTATCAAGATACCAGATACCCTTCTTAACCTGCAATACAAAGGAAGATTAGTTTTTCTTGGGTACCCATTTAACCATGTATACACGTTTGTCAGGGGAAGTAGTTGGAATGGAAGGTTCAGCAGTCTTCGCAGCATTTGAAGATTCAGCTTTGTCTTTCTTCAATTTGGTTAATTTCTTAAACTCAGTGGTAGAATTCACCTTGACCTGATTTGCACCAGGGTTGGTCTTCTTTGCCTTGGGGGCAATCTTCACCTTAGCTATCTTTTCAGCTTTGGTGGCTGTGGGGCACTTACTAGCAATATGATCGGTAAGTCCACAGTGATAACATTTCCTATAACTAAAAGTAGTTCTAGGACCATTTGAATGCTGAGCTTTTAATTTCAAATTAGAAGTGCCAGCACCAAGTAAACTATTGGCTTTAGAAATGGGACGAACATTCAGTTCTTCAGATTTCTTACCAAGGACATCCACTCTGAGTCTAGGAGTAGATCGCTGAATAGATCCAGAGATCTGCTTCCTTGATCCAGAGGGATGAGCCACTGAAGCTTTAGAAGCATTCAGCTTTGGTACTAAGGTACCCTTCTGAGGATTCTGGTAAATAACAATTCCTTTACCTTTGTCTTTAGAGACAGAGGTAGGTTTTGAATAAACCATTTTCTCCTTGCCTTTTGAGGAGGTAGGAGTTTCCTCAGGGATTGGTGTATTGGACGAGGAGCACTGAGAAGATGAAGTATCAGCGACTGAGGATACGAACGTTCCAAATTTAAGCATTGAACGCTCAGTGGTTGGTTTTGGAGTATCATATTTGTAACCCAAACCACGTTTATCACTCAGAGGAATCTGAGACTTTATTATCTCAGTGATCTTTGTTGAAAAATTACACCATCCTTCAACAGTAGCTTTTTCAGCCTTTAATGCAGCGATAGCTTCTGCTCGTTCGATTTTGACTAGCTGATTTAAATATACTTGATCTTTAAAATCTTCTTCAATTTTAGAAATCTTTTCTATTTGAAGGTGGCAGTTTTTAAGCTTTTCAGCGAGATCAAGATTTTGGTTTTCAACCACAGTTTTGCCGTTCATGGCTTCGTATAAACTTCTAGTCAAGAGATCAATCTTACGGAGACTATCAGCTTCATCAATATTTGCAATATTGGTAAAGAAAGAAGGTGATACCTGAATAGCAGATGTTGAAGTGGAGGGAATGTCTGAACTTTCTTCCTCTTCTTCAATCTTGGCCATAAGACATAGATTTGCTTCATCATCTTCAGAGTCAGATGATGATGCTTCTTCATCAGAAGCAGCCCAATCATAGTCAGCCATCATGCCTTTATTCTTCTTCTTAAAGCTTTTCAGCTTTGTATATTTTTCTTTCAGCTTTGAATATTTGTCATCTTTATTCCTTGGAACAAAGGGTTTCTTTGTAAAAGCTGAGGGTCTAGAAACTTTCTTTGACCTGCACTCGTTAGCGAAATGTCTTGTCTTTTCGCAGTTAAAACAAGTAGCAGTAGCCTTATCAACAAACGCTGATGATCTAGGCTTGTCAGTTATGGAAAGAGGTTTGTTCTTTCTAAACATTTTCTTTTTGGCAAATCTCCTGAACTTCTTAGTTAGGAGAGCCAAAGATTCATCATTATCTGAATAATCAGAATCTGATGACCTTTCATAGTTACTTTCTAACTCAGTGATAGTGACCGAGGGTCGCTGAGTAGAAGGTTCCTCTGAGATTAAAGCAACATGGGTGCTTTTGAAATCTTTTACAAGATTCTTCTTAAGATGGCTCGATTGCTCATGATTCAGCAACGTGCCATATAAGGTTGAAAGGGTCATTGATTTTAGATCCTTTGATAGCTTGAAACACATAGCATAATTGTCCCAGCTTTCAGGTAAACATTCTAGAAACTTTGTCAGTACTTCAAAGTTAGAATATTCCTTACCAACAGTTTTCAGATCTATAGTTAAACAATTAAAACGTTGGTGAACTTCAGAGAGAGATTCATTCTTACCAGAAATGAAGCTTTCGTATTGTCTTACCAGGTTGATCTTTCTTGAATCCTGGACTTCAGACGTTCCTTCATACTGAACACATATTGTGTCCCACATGGCCTTTGATGTTTTCAGATTCATGACGGAATGGTAGACTTCGTCAGGAAGAGCCATGGATAGTATGGATCTGGCTTTTGTATCTATAGCCACTTTCTTCTTATCTTCGTCAGTCCATTGAAAGATTTCCTTAGGTACCAGCCTTTCTGGAATAGCAGGTCTATTCTCAGCGGCTGGAACAGCAGCATCAATTCTTACAGGGATGAATGGACCATTTTCTAGATAGTAAGGCATAGTAGGGTCTACACCTTCTAAGAAGAGTGTCATCCTATTTTTCCATAAGTTGAAGGTATCTTTGGAAAATCCAGGGGGTTTAGCAAGAGAACCATTGTCTATATAATTTGTGTTTGTGTTGGTGGCCATTTTCAGATAATAGCAAGGAAGAGAAATATCTTAGATTAGATCTTGTTTATGAGGTTAACCAAATCTGCTCTGATACCACTTGTTGGTCCCGAAGGCCTATACAAGTTTGTAGAAAGGGGGGGGGGGGTTGAATACAAACACACATATTTTACTTTTCTAAATTGTTTATTGATAAATCATTAACAATTTACAGCTTGTTGCGGAAACAAGATTAAGGATAAACCTAAATCTAAACAAGTTGGAACACTAAGGTTTCTTGCACTAAGATAGATAAGGAAATTACTAATAATAACCTATCTTGAGATAAGAGATTGAACTTGTCCAGAGTTAGCAAGTTACTTCAAATGAAGTGGGTTCATCTCTTTATATACTGCATGCATTTAATGCAAGTCAGTATATACTTTACACGTGTCATCAGCTGGTTGGTTGCATGTCATTGACCTTTGTTGACAACCTTAGTAGCCGCATGGATGAACAATGTAGTATCAGAGTGGTTGTACGATTTCAGACAGTCGGAGGTTCTTTTCTGACATTTCGTACGGAGTCGTGCAAGGGTGGTTAAGACAAAAGTACTTTGTACGGAGGACTTCATGATCAGCTTTCGTTGATTCAACGATCTATCATTTCATATCAGCGAATGATAGAGTTCAGCGATAGCTGAAGTCTTGTACTTGATACTTCACGTTGAGTGGACAAATCTGAGTCTTCGCTGATCCGCATCAGTTCATTAGGAGACTTGTCGCTGGTTCTTGAGCTTGATCTTCGACTTCAGCGTAGAACCTTTGTTGACGTGAAACTTGTCTTCAGGGATCATAAGTAAACAACTAACTTATCAGCGATCATCATAATGACTGAACAGACTCAGAGCATTAATGATGAACAGTTTCGCTGAATGTTTAATTTAAAGAGCGAGAGTTCCTATCAGCGGTACTGTAAGATCTTAGTACTTATCAGCGATAGTGAAACTCTGATACATATTGTTTACTTACAATTTTCACTAAGTATATAAGAGAGGGTCATTATCAAATCACTGAGGGTTTGGATCAACAGTCTCTATTCGGGCAGTTTACGATGTCGATGAATTGTGATCTTGAGAGTTTCAACTCTAGAATCGGGTAGTAGAGATGAGCCTTTTTACTCTATAGTCAGTGGAAGTATGGCAAGGGTGGTTGAGAAATGATAGACATCTTGATTGGTAATATGAGGCAAGGATAGGATGAAAAGGGGCTATTGTTGGTTAACCTATTTGGGGTCGAAGTGAAGCCACATATTTTGAAAATCAGTAGTCAAGGTGGTAACTGTGTAGTTGGGACATACAAGTATGTGGGAAAGCACCGGTACCAAAGGTTGCTGCAAATGTGAGAAACCGGATGGTTTGGTTGGAAGTAGGGCGCCAGTGTTGAATTATTGTGAATGCCAACAGTTGACCTTGCTAAAGTGAATAGTCTTCAATGTAAAGTGAGTCATGCATTGTATTTTCAAACAAGTTACATGAGTCCTTCATGTCAAAATATATGTATGTGTGTGTGCCTTGTAAGTTTCTGGTTTTGAAAACGAGTTGGCGCGTGTGTTTGAAGGAAAAGACAAATTTATTTACGTTGTGTGATAATTTTTGAACTTGGAGAAATAGTGAATTATTTCACCTCTTTTACGAGTGAGCTAACCTTTGTTGTAGAAATCATAAAAATATTTGATCGAATGGTTTTATAAGAGCAATCGGTATCGACACGTTGTTGTCATATCAATGAGTGTGAGAGTCGACCGACTCTCTCAGTGTGGGTGATTTTGCCTTTTTTAAAATCACATGAAAAGAGTTTCAGCGAATGCATTTTCGATTGCTGGACAAGGTTGTGAGATATCATGGGTTGCGTGTGAGCGATCCTCAAGATCGACGTGTGTGTGGCTATCCTTTATGGCGGTTGTTGGTCCCGAAGGGTTATACAAGTTTGTAAGAGGGGGGGGGGGGGTTGAATACAAACACAAGATTTTTATCTTTAAAATTGTTTATTGATATAAATCAAACAATTTACAGTTTGTTGTGGAATAAGATCAAGTTCAAAACCTAATCTAAACAAACTATGACAATCACACAGATTTCTTGCACTTAGAAAAGATAGAGAGAAAATAAGAAAACCTAAAGAAAGATTTTCTTGGCACTAAGTAGTTCAGCGAAGGGAGGGCACTTCAAAAATGAAGTAGGGTTTCCTATTTATACTGCATGCATTAAATGCAAGTCAGTACAACTTTACACGTGGCAGCGTATGGTTGGTTGCATGGATTTGACTTTAGAAAACATCCTAGTGGCCGCATGATGAACAGTGTAGCTGGCAGAGTGGTTTGTACGATCCTGGACAAAGGGATGTCCTTCTGACAAATCGTACAAAGACGTGCAAGGAAATATGACAAAAGAAACTTGTAGAACAGGCTTCATGATCAGCGATCGCTGAATAGATCTTTATCAGCGAATGATAAAGTTCAGCTCTCGCTGAAGTCTTCTACTTGAAACTTCGCGTGAAATGAACAAGTCTTGGCTTCGCTGATATCCGCATCAGGTCACTAGTAGACTTAGTCACTCCTTCGTCAGCTTGGTCTTCAGTTTCAGCTTTGAACTCAGTTGTCGCGAATCTTGTCTTCAGGGATCATATGTAAACAATTACAAATAGAACTATCAGCGATCATCAGTAAGACCGAACAGGCTCAAGGCTCATTGATGTACATGTATCGCTGAAGTGAAAATTAAAGCACATGTTTCCATCAGCGATACTAAACAGACTTAGTATATTTTTCATAGATCGCAAAACATTAATACATATTGTTTACTTACAATTTCCACTAAGTAATTCTAAGAGTCATTATCAAATCACTGAAGGGTTTGGATCAACAATCTCCCCCTATTTGATGATGACAAAGCAATAAAGGAAAATTGCTAAGTTAAAAACATAAGGATAAAAAGGACTCATAAGATATGTGTCCCATTTACTGTTTTCATGGATCTTTTCTAGTACTGAATGGAGTAAAGTACTTCACTGAAATTTTTCATTACTTCGTAAATACAAGATTACAAGGGAAGTTGAAAAATTACAAGTACAGTGAAAAATATTTACAAGTACAAAAGTTATCAGCAAATAAGATAGAAGAATTACAAGAGATCCTATCAGCTATTCAGGTTCTTCCTTGATGAGAAGTTCATCAAGGGTGCCAGTCTTTGGAATCATCCAGTCAGGGACTGTTACTCCTTGTTCACGTCTTTGTTTGGCTTCGCGGTAGATATGGGGTTTCAGGAATATTCCAAGGAAGGAGCGATCACACCATTATAATAGGTCTCTGAGTTGTTCGATAGGAACGATGGGTAACTCTGACCAGCATTGGAAGCACTTGCGACCAGTGTAATGAAGAAAGAACATGTCGTAAGGTTCACTGGCCACCTTTCCAACTTCGAATTTTACAGCAGGTGGCAGTGAGATGTCAAGGCCTGATAGATTAGCATTTGGACCGAGTACAGCTTCATGAGAAAAGTCAACACCAGTCTCATTCTGTATAACAGGCCCTGAAGAAGACGGAGCCTTCTTCTGTGGAGCTCTTCATTTTTGTTGGATGGCTGGAGGAGGAGGAGGCAAATCAACCGCAGAGACTTGGTCGATTAGCTTGTTGATAGCACTTTCGACACAAGGCTTGAAGCTTGATCGGAATCGCTGAATTGCAACCCGAATCTCCAACCATTCATTTAGTCCAAGATTCTCCAATGCTGAGAGATAATAGGTTCTCGACACTCCGTTCTCCCTAATCATAGTGACATCGATCAGTGAGACTCCTCTGACAGTTCTCCCCTTCAGGTTTACATTTTTGATTCTTGCTGGTAAACTCCTCGAGTGGACTTTTTTTACACCATGCCAAGGTGGTGTCGCTGACCTTCGTCTTCTCTTCTTTCTTCTTACCAACATCTTTTAGCAGTTGTTGCTGGACTCTGAGGGGAAATTTCTTCAGCTGAGGATCCTTTACTGACCGTTGGGCAAGTTCAAGAGCAAAGGTTTTATCAGCGAGCTCAGTCTTCTATTGTTCAACGAGGATCTTCTCGGCCTTGAGACTTTCAGCGATTTCCTCAAGAGTCAGACAGCTGAGGTGGGAAGGGATGAGTCGCTGACTTTCCAGCTTTTGGATCATAGCTGCTTTCCTTCTGTGTTTATCTTCATCAGTCCACCGACGAGGCAGAAAAGGTCTTATAGAATGTGAAAGAAGTTGTTGTTCTTCTTCAACTTGTTCATCAATCTCATTCAGGACAGAGACCGGGATTATTTGTTCATCAGCATTGATCGTTGGGATTATTTGTTGAGTAGTGGGAGCTTCAGCTGCATTCTCAATCATGGGAGAGGACTAGCTGAAACAAAAGGGTCATTAGAGTTAGATCCTTTGAGGGTTAAGAAGATAGAGAAATAATAGGCTAAGTGTTTAGAGGTTTTAGGAGGAGTAGGGTAGAAATTGAGAAGGGATAGAGGAGAGAGGCGGTGTATGGGAATAAATAGTAGCATACCTGACAAGTTGGTTTCTTCAAGAGGATAGCCAAATTGTCAGCGACAAGGCCCTTTTCCTTGCCTGAAGTCTTCTTCGCAGTAGACTTGGAGGTCCTCTCCCCTAGTTCATTTATGGAAACACCTTTCAGTACACGAGCCTTGATGGTAGCATGCTCAAACCAAA
Source organism: Saussurea involucrata (assembly GCA_033807775.1). Taxonomy (NCBI): domain Eukaryota; kingdom Viridiplantae; phylum Streptophyta; class Magnoliopsida; order Asterales; family Asteraceae; genus Saussurea; species Saussurea involucrata. The sequence goes on along the minus strand of CM066317.1, from coordinate 73,040,363 downwards.
AATGGTCTTCATCATCATCCTCATCATCATCCTTAGGATCAGGATGAGATGTAGGTTCTGGATCTTCTATGTCCATCTCTTCCTCCTCTTCTTCTTCCTCATCATCATCAGTGATGAGTTCAACAGTCTTTTCAGCTGGAGAGTGAGAAGGGTCATCGCCTTGCTCCCCCTTAGAAGGAGAGGGATCTTCAGCGGTTCCCTCAGGATGATCAACTTCCTGAGGGTCTTTGTCATCAGTTTCTTCCTCCCCCTCAGAATTCAGAGGGAGGTCTTTATTCTTCTCCCCCTCTCCATCTGAATGAGGGGAGATAGTAGTAGCAGCATCCGCAGCAGCAGCAACAGCTTCCTCAGAGATCCTGTCTTCTTGGCCAGGGTTCCCTGAAGAGGAGGCCGTTAACAGCTCAACAGTTTCCAACCTGGTTTCCAAGTCAGGAATGCGAGATGTAGCCAGGGACCGTTGGAGCTTCCATCCTCTCCAGGATCTTGGTGAGCAGGGTGTTGTTTTCAGTGACCTGTTTAGTAAGGTTGCTCACCTCACCTTGGAGGTCAGAAAAGTTGTTCTTTAGCGATCTAACCTCGGTGCTGAGATCGGTGATGGTGGATTGAAGGTTGGTGATGGCAGTGATGTTGTTGTTGACACCTGTTTCCAAGCTTGTCACTCCCCCTTGCAGTGATGAGAGATCTTCAGAGTTAGCCTTGTCTGCAAGGGTGGAAGAAACATTCTTCAGCGTTTCCCCAACATCAGTGATCACTGAGGTGTTCGTAGAGAGGTTGGTGGAGAGATTCTTCACCTTATCAGCGATGTCCTTGAGGGATGTACTGATCGTGCCCAGATTAGGACCTGAAAAAGAAAGTAACTTGTGAGCAAAAGAAAGCTTAAAAGTTGGGGTTTCAGAGAGGGATGAGGAATCTATTTGGATACCTATAGGATTCGGATTGGAGAAGGCATTGATGTCCCTGTTGCCTCCAAAATATTCCATATCGTCCTCGAACGAACTGACAGGGATAGTTGTAGGTCCTATAGGTCCTGTAGAGTTACGCTGCATCACATTTCAAAGCATAGCAGCGCTTGTATCCATCCGTGAGAAATATGGAACCGTGGGAGCGGTGCTAAAGGTAGAGATGACCAATGGAGAAGAAGAAGCGGGGGCTGAGAAGATTGGTGCAGCAGTTTCAACGCTGGAGTCGTTGATGAAGATATCTTCAGCGTTTTGAGGAGCTGAAGATATTGGGGTAGCTTCCAGTGAAGCTTCAGAGACTTGAGGCTCTGAAGTTGTAGTAAGGGTGGCTGATGCAGATGTGGAGGAGTGGACCACAAAACCATCAAGTGTTGCCTGTGAAGAGGCCAACACTGAATCCTGAGCCTGTGATGGCTTGGGTTTCTCCTTGAAGGTCTTCTTGGACTTATGGGTGCCAAGGGGGGTTGAAGATGGTTTCCTATTTTTGGAAGAGGTGGTTGTAGCATCCTGAGTATCAGCGGAGGGTTGTGCCGCTGAAGGAGCCGCTGAAGGAGAAGAAATAGGAGGGTTGAGAAGAGAGACTTTACCTCTCCTTGGATTGGCTTGAAGTCGAGAACCTTAGGGCCGACCTGAGGGAGTTTGTAATCTCCCGGCTTGGGGTAGTGTGACCCAAAAACCATATGGAGGATTGCAGAGATAAAGTGGGGGTAAGGAACGTTCAGGGATCGTTCGGGCTTCTCGACCTTCTCCATCGGGTCTTCGAAAATTATTCGGGCATAATCAACTTTTATCCCTTTCAATAGGCAGTATTCCATGGCTACTTGAGGCTTGGCAGCCTGATTAGTGGATCCCACCTTAGCCGTAATGCAGGAGATGACGTGGGCAAAAATGAAGTTCAGCTCTGCGGGCATTTTATTCTTGAGGATCTTAGTCAGCTTCTTGTCATCCTCCAAGCTGCGATTCTTGTCCCATGTATAGTGCATGAGATCAAGGAAAGCAATCAACTCTTGCTCTCCTTCCGGGGTATTTGGGTCATTGAAGGGGACGAAGGGGCTTTCTTTACTACGCCCTGGAAGGTTCAGTGGAGAGCGAAGGGCTGAAAGAGAAATAGTACCATGGCCCAGTTCGGTTTGGAAACCGATCACTGAGTATTCTTTTCCAGTTTTCTTTGAGGTTTCACTGGTACGCTCGGCAGTGTACCAGAATTGTTGCAGGAGATGGCGATATACAGTTGGAGCAATAGTCATGGCATTGGCTAGAAGGCAGGTCTTCAAGAAGTTGACCGCGTCAGTGAGATATGGGTCTGGCTTTTTCTTAGGAAACTCTAGCAATGCCAAGGAGTTGTTTGCAGCTAGGACGATCTGGTTCAGTTCGCCCTTCATGTTTCCAGTCTTAGTCATGGTGATAGGAGAAGCAACGTTCGTAGTGTTTGTAGGAGCAATGTTTGAGGAAGCCATTTCTGAATAACAATCAAAAGTTGAAAAAGAAGGAACTTCTTAAAATGGAAATATTTTATCCAAAATAAGGGTTTAGAAGTTTTTAGGGTTTTACAGTTTCCTTTTTAGGGAAGAAAGAGTAAAATGTGGGTTTTCTAGTTTTGAAAAGAGTAAAACTAGTGAAAAGGAGTGTTTGCCAGTTTCCTTTTATGGAAAGGGATTCTGGAAAAACGTATGAAAATCAAGTTTAAGATTTTTGTTTTAAACCTACAAAGAAAAACTATATTTCAAGTTTTATGCATAAAATCATGAAGAAGATGATCTTATGTGAAGAACGTTTGTTTTGATCCTTTTTATAACAAGAAATGTGATCAAAAACAAGTTTTGGAAAAGATTTAAGATGAGAAATGGATTTAAAAGTAAGAACCTGTTTGAAGATCGATTGAAGATTTGAGAAGCAGGTTGTAAAATAATCCAAGAATAAATATGCAAAAGGTTTTCTTGCTTGAGAGAGTATGTGCGTGTAAAAGGTAAAAATATAAACATGAAGTGTTTATATAGTGAGAGTAGAGAGAGAAAGTGATGAGTGGGAAAAGGTACTCATCATGACACGCGACACGTCTCACGAATCTTATTGGACAAGAATTCGAAACGGACGAACGTGTCAGACAAAAAGTCGTGTCAGGGTTTATCCGTTTGATGACGTCACATAGAAAACTGTCTTTTCATTTTCAAAAACGTTTCCCTAAAGGTTTTGAAAACATCAGAGATGATTTAAAGAAAAGTCACTGATAAGAAATACCGGTGAGCTTTGTTATTTCAAAGGAATCACTGAAGGAAAAGATCTAGCGATCGATTTATATTTGAAACACAGCATACTGAAGTAAACTTCAGCGAATAGGAATAGAAAAACATACATTGGTATCAGCGAATCATTTTGTTCAGAGATTAGATGATAAATAAGGAGATAGAATTTCCTTTATCACTGACATAATGCGTAACCACGAAGATTTAATCTTCAAGGTTCAGCATGCCAAGCTCACTGATGATAAAGTTGAATCTTGTCTCATCAAGTGGTTTGGTGAAAAGAGAAGCTAACTGAAAGTCAGTAGGGATAAAGTGAAGTTCTATATTACCATTCAGCACATTATCTCTGATAAAGTGATACCTGATCTCAATATGTTTGGTCTTTGAGTGTAGTATTGGATTGTTGGCTATAACGATGGCACTTGTGTTGTCGCAACAGATTGGAATTTTGGAGAGCTGAAGGTCGTAGTCTAATAGCGGATTTCTCATCCATAAGACTTGAGCACAACAGCTTCCAGCAGCTACATACTCAGCTTCAGTGGTAGAAGTGGACACTGAACTTTGTTTCTTACTTTTCCAACTTACCAGCTTTCCACCCAGGAGTTGACAGCCTCCTGTGGTGCTTTTTCTATCCAGCTTGCAACCTGCAAAGTCACTATATGAATAGGCAGTTAGATCGAACCCTGAGTCTTTGGGATACCAAAGACCTAGGTTGGGTGTACCCTTCAGATATCTGAAAATTCGCTTTACAGCGATCAGATGTGATTCTTTGGGTCCAGATTGATATCGTGCACATAAACAAGTAGCATTCATAATATCAGGACGGCTAGCTGTAAGATAAAGAAGAGAGCTGCTCATCCCTCTGAAGGCAGTGACATTAACAGGCTTCCCTGGAGGATCTTTGTTAAGTGTCAGTGGAGGTGCCATAGGGGTTTTCATAGCTAAGCTTTGAGTTAAATCGAAATTTTTCAGCATATCTTTAACATACTTACCTTGGTGGATAAAAGTACCCTTATCTTTCTGCTTGATTTGGAGTCCAAGGAAGTAAGTCAGTTCACCCATCATACTCATTTTATATTAAGATTTCATTCTTTCAGCGAAACGAGTACATAGAGAAGGGTTAGTAGAACCAAATATAATACCATCGACATATATTTGAACAAGAATGATATGACCTTTTACTTTTCTGAAAAATAGAGTGTTGTCGATTTTACCACGCTCAAATGTTTCAATAAGGAGAAAAGAGGATAGAGTTTCATACCATGCATGTGGTGCTTGTTTCAGACCATAGAGTGCCTTATCCAGCTTATAGACATAACTTGGATGCTTAGGATCAGAGAATCCTAGTGGTTGTACGACATAGACTTCTCCATTCATCATTCCATTAAGGAACGCTGACTTGACATCCATCTGATAGACTTTGAAGTCTCTGTGAACAGCATATGCTAGGAATAGACGAATAACTTCGAGTCTTGCCACAGGGGCAAAGGTTTCATCGTAGTCTATGCCTTCCTCTTGTCTGTATCCCTGAGCAACAAGACGAGCTTTGTTGCAGGTTATAGTTCCATGTTCATCTAACTTGTTTCGATAGACCCACTTAGTGCCTATCACTCACTTGTTAGATGGCCTTGGAACAAGATTCCAAACTTTGTTTCTTTCGAATTCAGTCAGCTCTTCTTGCATAGCGCTGACCCACTCTGGATCTCTGAGGGCATCATCAACCTTCTTTGGTTCAATTAGCTTCTGAATCCCCAAAGTGAGAAAACATCCACTGATTAAGTTCTTCGTTGTCAGCAGACGGTCTAGAGTTCGCTGAATGGGATTCGTCAAAGGTGACATGAATAGTTTCTTCTACAGTTTGTCTTCGCTTGTTGAAGACCCTGAAGGCTTTGGATATAGAAGAATATCCAAGAAATATTCCGTCTTCAGCTTTGGGATCAAACTTTCCAAGAGCATCTCTGGTTTTTAAGATGAAGCACTGACAACCAAAGATGTGAAGAAAGCTGATGGATGGTTTTCTTCCATGAAAAAAGTTCATAGGCAGTCTTGTTGAATCTCTTGACTATTTGCCCAGAATTGAGTTGGAAGATGAGAATCGCTGAGCGTTGAACGAGCAGCTTCGGTGATCGTTCTGTTTCTTCTTTCAGCGACACCATTTTGTCGTGGTGTTCTCACTGAGGAAAAGTTATGAGAAATACCCTTACTCTCAAAGAAGTTATCAAGGGAATTGTTTTTGAATTCAGTCCCATGATTACTCCTTATTGAGCGAACAGTGAGATTGTTTAGGACTTCCATTTTCCTGACAAAAGATATGAGTTCTTCTGAGGTGTCACTCTTAGCACGGAGAAACATCACCCAGGTGTAGCGAGAAAATTCATCTACAATGACCAGTGTATATTTCTTTCCAGCAATGGATTGAATGTTGACATGACCAAACAAATCCATGTGGAGAAGTTGAAGAGGAGATGTCACTGAAGATACTTGCTTGGTCTTGAAGCTTGCTTTTGTTTGTTTCCATTTCTCACACGCTGAACAAAGAGATTCCTTAACGTATGAGTGTTGTGGGAGACCAATGACCAACCCTTTTGAAGAAAGAGTATTCAACGTCTTGAAATTGAGATGAGAGAGCATCTTATGCCATAGACAGTTGACATCGGTAGAATCTTTGGAGAGAAAACAAGAGTTTTTAGTGGTTGTTGAGTCCATGTTTATTACATAAACATTTTCTAAATGATATCCACTGAGAGAAACTTTCCCTTTCTTGTCAGTGACGAAACATGCTTCCTTAGTGAAGCAGACCTTGTAGTCCTTATCACATAGCTGACTGATGCTAAGAAGATTGTGCTTCAGTCCTTCAACATATGCGACTCTTCTGAAGGTGGTAGTACCATTAGAAAGTACACAAAACCCTCGGGTATATCCTTTACCATTTCCACCAAAGGTCACCGAGGGACCTTTCTCTTCCTTATATTCAGTGAGCAGGTTTCTTATTCCAGTCATGTGTCTAGAGGATCCACTATCGAGATACCAGATACCCTTCAAGACCTGCAAACAAAGGAAGATTAGTTTGGAATGGGCACCCATTTTACGATGGGTCCACACTTGTCAGTGGTAGAGGATGTAGAAGGATCAGCGATCTTCGCAACATTTGAGGATTCAGCGTCATGGTTAATCTTCACTTTGGTTAATTTCTACCTCAGTGGTATTTTTCACCTTAGGCTGATTTGCACCAGGGATGGTCTTCTTTGCCTTGGGGGCATTGATCTTCACCTTAGCTAATTTCTCAGCTTTGGTGGTTGTAGGGCACTTACTAGCAATGTGACCGGTAAGTCCATAGTGATAACATTTCCTATAGCTAAAAGTAGCTTTAGGACCATAGGCATATTTATTTGACAATTTCACATGGGCAGGGCCTGTACCAAGAATACCTTTGGCATCAGATTTCGGAGGAACCTTTTGTTAGGACCATAAATGTCCTAAATATTAGAAAGATATATAAATAATTATATAGAGTTTAATTAGATTAATTAATTATTGTAAAAGCCCTTAAGTGTGTTATTTGGGCTTAATTGATTAATGGGCTTGGGCCTTGTTTAGCTAAGGCCTAAGTATATAAGGTTTTGTTAACCTTTAGTTTTAGGTTAGCGATTCAAGAGCAAATGATAGCCATTCCTAGAGATTCGTTAGTGAGCTTAATTGTTTAGAGAGAGATAGTTGAGAATTTCATTCAAACCTTTGTAACTATCTTGAATCATGAATACGAGAGGGATGACAAGTTGAAATCATCAATTGTTCGTGTTATTCGTCGTTACCTGATCAAACTGGAACTCTCAATTGGTATCAGAGCCTAATCGGTCATTTGAGATACGAAAGAAATCGAACGAAAGCAAGAAAAAGCATAAAATTCGTATTGAACTTTCTGGAAAATGCAGCAAGCCGTTTTGCTATTCCCGGAGATTGAACCGTCGGATCATCACGATTTTTGGACAGTAGCTCCACGACATTATGCTCTACATTCTGTACGGTGGGATTAATCGTTTGAGGTCCAGAAGGCATCCATATTATTTTCGACAGACTGCAGTTTTTCTTGGGTTGAAACGATCATCAATCGGGTTTGCAAAGCTTTTCGTTGATTTAATAATTATTTTGTTTGATCTCGATTGTTTATCGTTCTTAATCTGGTGTTTATCTGCATTTACATCAATTCTCAAAGGTATCAATTTCGTGATTTAAAAATCAATTCTTGAGCTTTTGATGTTCTTAATTTTTTGTGGTGATTTTTGAAAAATTGGATATATTTTGCTTAGAAATCAATTTGGGTTTGTTTGTTTTTGTGTTTTTGGTCAAAATCTAACCCTACAAGAGTGAAATCAAGCAACCCTATCGATCCCAGATCCGAATTGCAACCACAGCCGTGGTTACCGGACATTATCTCATTGTTACCGGGTAAGTCTTCTATTTCTCTGTCACTTTCCGGGTAACTCAAGGTTACCTGGTATCCCCAAGGTAGCAGTTGATTTGCACTTTCCGGGTAATTCCCAAGTTACCGGATGAAATCTACTTTCCTGGTAATAACAAATCAATAAGTTCCCGGATAAATTTTTCACAAAGGTTACCGGAAGATTTTTTTTTCAATGGTTACCACACTCATCACCCACAATTATTGACCAAGGAGTCTTTATATTTGACTAATTTTTTTCATGAACACACACGTATGTCGTCATAATACATACACATATTTAGTTGAAAGTTTTTTTGTTTTGTTTGTTTTTATTTTTTTCTTGGTTTGTTTTTCATCCGGTAAACAGTTTTATCCGGTAAGCATCACATTATCCGGTAACTGCTATTTTTGCGAGAACCTCAATCACCCGGTAAACCATCTTCATCCGCTAAGTTCTCGATTCCCCGGTAAGCTTTTCATTCGGTAAGCAACCATCACCCGGTAAGTGCTATTTTGCTTTGTGCGGAAACTCATTCATCCGGTAAGCTCCCCATTCGAACAACCGTCTCATCCGGTAAGTACCTTCTTCCGGAAACAATCCCATCCGGTAAACCAATTTTCATCCGGAAACTAATTCATCCCGGTAAGTTCTCATCGCATCCGGTAAGCGCATCATATCCGGACAAATTCCCGGTAAGTTGTCCATCACCCGGTAAGTGCACTCATTCACCCGGTAAGTTTGGTTGGTAAGTTCTCGACGGTACCCGAGTTACCGCACGTCTCGTGATTAAAAAGTTTTAACGAAAGTTGCGATTTTTCTTAACAATCGATTTTCAAATTTTTTTTGACGTTCGAGATTATTTGCGACGATTTGATCTTATTCGCGACGCTTATCATTTTTAGTCATTCATTTTGTTGTCTTGATCTAACTTGGTTTGTTCTTTTGCAGATTTCAGTCTCGAAGATTAATTTCGTTTGTTCGATTTCGGTAATAAAATTTATTTTTTGGAAACGAATTTAGTTCTTAAATTCGTTTCTCAAATTTAAATTTTTGATTTTTCTTCCGCAATTTTTGATTCTTCAAAGGAACACCGATTAACGATCACAATTTTTCAGGTAACAAATGTCTTATTCATCTCAGTATGAATCAACTTGTCAGGATTCTGATTCTGAATACACAGCCATTAAGAAAGCACTGGCTCAGCTCTCCAGATCCTTCCAGCAGCAGTGCCATGATTATCCGGATAAAAACGAAGGCAAGAAGAAGGTAGATGAGCACAAGCAGCCTGATAAGAAGGAGAAGACTGAAAAAGAGCAAACAAGACTATACGAAAATAATATCAAGCAGAAAGATGATTTGATCAGCAAGTACGTCTGACCTGTTTTGAGTGTAAACAACCCGGTCACTTCCGAAGAGACTGCCCAAAGCTAAAGAAGGGTGGAGATCAGGGAAGGAAACCAAATACTCCTCAGCCAACGGGCCGGGCATTTCATATGACTGCTGAGGAAGCGAAGGAATCCAAAGATGTTGTTTCTGGTACATTTCTCGTTAATTCCATTCCCGCACGAATATTATTTGATTGTGGCGCCAATCTGTCATTTGTATCAAAGCCATTATATCAAAAGTTAGTTATGCCTATCACTACCTTGGAAGATGCCTTAGTAGTAGAGATAGCTAACGGGGGTCAAGTTTTAGTTCGTGAAAGACTTGAGGGTTGTCTGATTATGATAGAGGTTAAGAAATTTCCGATTGACTTGATGTTGATGGAAATTGGAGGGTTTGATATTGTTGTGGGTATGGATTGGCTAACAATCAATCAAGCAGAAATTCTATGTGCTGAGAAATTAATTCGGATTCCTATGCCTGACAATGATGATGTATTCATCTTTGCGGAGAATAAAAAAGGGGATGTCCCGTTAATTTCTATTGCAAAGGCACGTAAATGTCTGATAAAAGGATGTTCATCCTATTTAGCTTATATTCTGGATGTTAAGGTAGAAAAGAAGCAAGTGGAAGACATAATGGTGGTACGTGATTTCCTAGATGTATTCCCTGATGATCTTCCAGGTCTACCGTCAGAACGACAAGTAGAGTTTGAAATTGATCTTATTCCTGGAGCAGCACCGATAGCGCGTGCACCGTACCGTTTAGCACCAGCTGAAATGAAAGAAATAATGTCTCGGCTTCAAGAACTGCTCGACAAGGGATTTGTCAGGCCGAGTTCTTCAACTAGGGGAGCTCCGGTGTTATTCGTTAAGAAAAAGGATGGCACTATGAGAATGTGCATCGAGTATAGGGAGCTGAATAAGGTGACGATTAAGAATAAGTATCCGCTTCCAAGAATTAATGATTTATTTGATCAACTCCAAGGTGCGGGATGCTTTTTAAAGATTGATCTGAGGTCGGGATATCATCAGGTGCGAGTAAGGGATGAAGATATTCCCAAGACGGTGTTCAGAACAAGATATGGGCATTATGAATTTCTTGAGGATAAGGATACGATAGGTTATCTAGTATTCTTGGAATTGAGAATATGATACGAGATGTGGCGTGATATGTTGTTATGCATATACGCTAGTAAGTGTAATGGATCCATAGACACTGGCAATATTTGTAACGTGGAATAGGCATAAAGTAACTTGTAATTCCCGTTGACCTGAAATAAGGAATAGGCATAAAGTAACTTGTAATTCCTATTTCGTAAGGTGATGAGAAATGAGGAATAGGCATAAAGAAAATTGTAATTCCCATTTCGTGTTGTGAGTAGAAATCTGGGAATAGGCATAAAGTAAATTGTAATTCTTGATTTCTATGAGAAGGTAAGAGATAGGCATAAAGTAAATTGTAATCTCTACTTTCACTCCAAGAAATAGGCATAAAGCAAATTGTAATTTCTTGGACATGAACGATAATCTAGAATCTGTAATGATTCGTAGTAGGCTCTCGAATGTGATGATATGACTTTCTGAATGTTAGTCATACTCATGTAATCGGGTATGTTCCCGTCATGGTAAGATATGTAGACGTACGGTAAGAATGATGGAAAACCAGGTTTGTTTATACGCTTTGTTACTTTAATTTTCAAAGCTGATAAAGTTTTAATTTGAAAATGGATGTTCTCTCAAATTAAATTTTCTTACCAGGTACGAGCTCGGGGAAGTAACGGGAAGAGGGACGAGTGTTGTGGTATTCAACTTTTGGTGATAAGTGGAGAAGTTAGTATATGCGATGATGCTTTTGATGAATGGCCTAGACAACCAATTTAATCTAATCGTAGTTGTTAGGATTAGATTAATAGGTTGTTTTGATAATTCGAAAATGTGTATATGAACCCTCATAGTTAATTCTCCGCTTATGTATAAAAGTTTGGATGAAATTATGATTAACTCTTATGAATTTTAAGGTTTAAATTGGCCCTGATTTTTAGGGTGTTATATGTCATATCTGAAATCCCTGCAGAGTAATTTGTTTTCTCTGCCGCACACACTATCTTAGAATCAAACCGCTCTTCAGGGGAGCGTAGAGTGCACGCCGACGAAGGGACTCTAGACAAGTCCCCTAGTCCAATCAAGGATACCTCTGTCCCCACCTCTGGAGTGGATCAGAATAGGGTCCTTGAAATAACACCTATAGAGTCTGAGGCCTTAAAAACCTCTGCTCAAGGATTAGGCGGAAGTCCGGTCAATCTCAACGCCAACACAAGATTGAAAACAGGCACCTCAGGAACAGAGGTCCACTCTGGGGAAGAATGTGTTCCACCAGAGGTTACCCCTGGTACACATGTCGTGAAGGGTGAGTTCCAAACCTTCGCCACCTCTGTGACCAACACTTTGACCGAGTTGAAAAGCTTGGTCACCTCTCTCGCAGATTATACTCAGAAGGCCCTCGATGCTCTGTCAACTAAGGTAGAATAATTGTCTAAAGAGGTTCAAGAAAACACAGTTGTGGTAAACTCTATCAAAAACCCTCCGACACAGAGCTCCTCCACCTCTGCCACCCAAACATCCATCAACAAACTGACAGAGGAACTGCAAGAGGCTAGGAAAAAAATTCTGAAGCTCTGTCAATGCAACATTCTGCAACTCCAGCCTTAACCTCAGAAAATCTCAGAAAGGCTCTGGAAAGGGTCCAAGAGTCAACAACTGAACAGATGCAGGCGATTAAACCTCACGATTATATCACAAGGGCACAGCTAACAGAGCTTGGCCAGGGCGTGCTGAATGACATTACCGAATTCATCAAAGCCTTTACCTCTGCCAACGCCACACATGTAAAAGAATTTCAAGCTAGTGTGGGCAAGTTAAGGTTCAACTCTGAGGCAGAGGTAGCCTATTTACTTGGCATATGTGATGACCTTTGCGCAAAAATGATTGCAGCGGGCGCAAGTCAGCCGAAGAAGCCCCCAACATCATGCGTTGCAGAGGGCAAAAAGGATTCGGGTAAACCTGATGACTCTGATGGCGATTCAAACGAGCCTTCAGGTCATCATGAGGGGGAGAAACACGGAAGAACTACTCGACAACCACCTCTGGCAATCAAACCTCTGCAACAGCTACCTCTCCCACCAACCAACTCACCAACCAAGAGGACCACAGAGGCAACACCCACCTTTGTGGAAAACAAACAAACCGAAGAACTACCATCTTCTACACCCAAATCACCAATCATTGAAGAATCAAGACTACCTTCACCCACACCCACTGAAGATCAACCAAAACCAAAACCATCACCCACAAGAATGAAATCCATTTCCCACAAACCAAGCAGAAAATATCTGAAGAAACCCACACCCACAACAGAAGAAATCATCAACCAACTACAACAGAGGCAGCAACAGAAACAACAATCACGCAAGACATGGGTGAAGACTCCCACAACAACAGAGAAAATCCTCAAACAACTACATTTGGAAGAATCAACAGAGGCAATCGATAAACCAACCACAACAGAAGTCCCAACCAAACCACCACAAAAAACCCCAACAGAAGCTGAACCCAAAGAACAAACCCAAGTCAAACCTCAAAGCATCACTGAACAGACTAAATCCGCAGAGGCACCCCCACTAAAACCAAAACAAAATCCTCCAAGTGCTCAACAGAAGAAAAAATCTACAGAGGTACCCCCAACAAATCCAACGACAAAGGACAAGGGCAAATCCATCGCCACAGAGGTTCCAAAACCCAAGAAATCTAAGCCTCAACCAACTATGAAGCTGATGAAGAGTTCTTTCAACGCCCTTATCACGCTCAAACCAGAGGAAGAAGATTGGGCTTTTGGACCTCCTCTGTCTGCTATTCCCTCACTTAACCCTAAAGCCAAACTGATAGAAGATCGAGTTGCCTAAGTCCTCAGAGAGATGGTGGCTCTGAGGAAACCGATGCCTCCTCCTCCTGCCCCAAAACATGAAATGGTTGAACAAGTGTACAACTACCTGTACAATAGGGGAATCAATGACCCTCTACCCAAGCTTTACCTTGAGCCTGGACATTATTGAGCAAGAAAATGAGAGGTTCTATAAAGATAAGGCCAAGAGCATTATGGAAGTATTCTCCAACTCAAAAATCAAGCAAGTTCTGAGCTGCAAACTCTCACACACAAAATGCAGAAACTTCTACTATAATCTTTATAGTGTCGTGAGAGAAGACAAGACTCAAACGATGTTCTCAGACGCAGATTTAAGAAATCTCCATCTGTTTGACCTCTCAGAACTTTACAGTTGGGCAGAGAGCAATTACATGAATAGACTTGAGCATCAGAGATCCTATGACGCTATCAGAAAGGCTATGAGGGAATAACTTATGCTATATAGTGCAACTGACTTCCAAGTGGCCTTGGACCTTGGAGTAAAAAAGATAACCCTGACACCTCCAGATGACAAATACCCTTCCTCTGCTGACATTCTACCGCACACCTTCATTCGCAGCCCCAGAGTTGGTTATGTCTTCGTGGATCCTTAAGGAAGAAAGAAGTTGTTAGTGGAGTATGACTACAAGAAGTATGCGACAGAGACTCTTCTCCTATTTAGGGCAGATCTACTAAACAGCAGAGGTTCTGAATTTGTTAACCTTGAGGATGCGGATAGACTGATAGAGGCAATAGACGCAACAATCTGCTTTAGAGACCTATGTGTGTTCTGCTATCGAACTCTCAAGAAGGAAGGAGGATTCGGAAAGAAGATCAATGATTTTCCAGATGCCAAAATATAGGCTCTGCAGAATATTTTTGTACTTAATTTTTCAAGTCTTGTAATCTTTAATTTTTCCAACAAGCTTATGTAAATGCCTCTGGCATAGATCTTAATGAAAGTCATCTTTTTACAGAGGTTGAATCTTTCACCTCTTGTTCTTATTAGCCTTAGATACATATAAGTTTCATATTTTTGATTTTTCAATACTTAGGGGGAGATTCTTAGCTCCAACCTCTAGCTTAGAGAAGTATTAAAAAATAGGCTAAAGAAGAACACTGGCAGAAGCCTCTGCCGGACAGCAAGAACACAGAGCCTTCGATTGATCCATCATCTGAAGACAATAAGAGACCAAGGCCACATAGCCTCTGCCATTTATGTCAGAGCCTCTGTGGAGTCAAAGACAGAAGATGAAGATCAAGAATTATGAAGACAAGGACAAGCGTGCACCTCATGTGCCTTTTATGTACGACGATTCGGAAGATCAGATAGTACAAGTCTTGTTCCCTCACTTTCCATATGTCATTCTACAAATGGGAGCAGCTTTTACAGTGTACTATTCATGGGCGCACTAAGTTGCCATTACCAGAAGAACCTCCCACGATCTTGTCTAGTGTACTGTTTGTCCCCTTTTTCTTTGTATAAATAGAATTGTAACCAGGCCTTTTCTGGTAACGAAGAACAACACACACACACCTACTTATAGAGATTTTATCTGTGAACCACACACTGTGAGGTGTTCTTGGTGTAATTCTTGTGCATCAATAGAGATGAATCATTGAGTATCAATCTTGTTATTTATTGCATTCATCTATCTATTTGTGTGTTATCTACCATCATTCTTAACCCAAACTGTTCTCAAAACGCTTCTGCACTTTGATACTCGTTTACTCTGTTTTGAACATTTGTGGTTAAATATCATTGTTGAGTCTTAAGGTGGGATCAACAGATAACATTGGGATGGTTTTGGATCATAATAAAAAAAGTCAATATAGATCTTCAGATTGAGATTAGACGTGTTGAATCCCAACTGTTTGAATTTTCAAAATCTAAGGATTTAAGTTCAGATAAAAATTGTTGTTCAATAGAATGCGAATCAAAAGATCAAAATAAATCTTCCTGTGTAATTGATGTAAAATCTAAAAGTCCTTCTGAAGAAAACAATTATGAATATAAAGAATCAATTTCTATAAACAAATCAACATTTGTGTGTTTTGAAAACTCTTTGTTTGAATCATTTTCTGACATAAATGAAAAGGAATACAATGTTTATTAAAAAGGGGAATCATCAGGTACTAAATTTGATTTATGCTCAAATGATTCTCCAAATTCTAAATGTTCTAACAATCCTTCCTCGTTTATTTCAGAAGTGGATGACAATCAGTTATTGGATCTGAAGAAGCAATGTAATTCTAGCAAGAATATAGATTTTAATAGTGACCGATGTATTTCGTTTACAAAAAATATATGTAACCATTCTTGTAATGATCGCAAAAGTTGTGTCAATAAAACAACTCAAATTTATGATTCTAAGTTGTTGACACAAGCCAAGAAAAGAATACATTGAGCTCATTGTTGGGATAACTATTTCTCGCTAAATCGCAAAGTCTCTAGAAATAAAAAGAAAAAAAGTTTTAACACTTCTAATTCCAATTCAAAATCTTCGGCTAATCACTCTGCGAGAATGTTTGGTTTTGGTTTAAAGAAGAATTCTAAGAAAAAGGAAACTAAATCAGTTGAAGTGAATTTGATTTGGAAATGGATTCCAAAGGATAAACTCAAAACACCAAATTCACAAAACGAATTCAGTTTTAAAGGTAAAATCAATGGTTCTTCAACTGATTTAGACCAGTTGATCCGTACTAACAAAAAAGGACCCATACTGATATGGGCACCTAAGTTGAGATAACTTGTTTTTCAGGACACATGACAAGGTACAAGCACCTATTGCATGATTATGTGGTACATCCTGGAGGATCGATTGGCTTTAGTAATGACACGAAAGGTTACATCAGAGGTCACGACACATTAAAGAATGGCACGATTTCGATTGAAAAAGTATTGTATGTGGAGGGTCTTGGACATAATCTTTTCAGCATCAGTTAAAGACTGTAAAGTACATTTTAATAAGAGATTTTGTCAAATTGATGATCCTAATGGAGTTCCGTTATTCAAGGATGATAGATTTGGTGATCTCTACATAACTAATTTTCCTTCATTAGTGGCATCTAAGCCGATTTGCTTAGTTTCTAAGGCTTCTATTGATGAGAGTTGGTTATGGCATTGGAGGTTATCTCATCCGAATTTCTAGGACATCAACAAGATAAGATGCGGTGGATTAGTTCTTGGCATGCCTGAGTTGAAGATCGATCAAGTTTCTCTGTGTCCTGCTTATGAGATTGGCAAGATGAAATGAAGTTCTCACAAGTCCAAAACTCAAAGAAATTGTACAAGTTGTTTAGAACTTGTTCATATGGATCTTTGCGGCCGTATGAGATCTCAATCAATGGGAGGAAAGAAATATATTTTGGTGATGATTGATGAGTACTCAAGATATACTTGGATTGTAATTCTTACGACAAAAGTCAGATGCGCCAGATTTGATGATCAAATTTATAAAGAAGATACAAGTGCTTTTACAACATACTATGCAAAAGTTAAGGAGTGATAATGGCACGGAATTCAAAAATGCGACTCTTCAATTGTTTCTTGATTCCGTTGGCATTACTCACAATTTCTCGGCACCAATGAGTCCGCAACAAAACGGAGTGGTGGAGTGCAAAAACAGAATGCTTGTGGAAGCGGTTCTTACAATGTTGGCGTACTCTGGACTTCCTCCAAGTTTATGGGCTGAAGCAGTTTCAACGGCGTGCTTTACGCAAAACAGGACTATACTTAATGAACTTCTTAATAAAACTGCTTATGAAATCATTAACAACAGGAAACCTAATGTTAAATTTGTACGTGTTTTTGGTTGCAGATGCTACGTACTGAAAGATAGAGAAAATCTAACAAAGTTTCAAACAAAAGCTGATGAAGGAGTTTTTATCGGATATTCCTTGACTTCCAAAGCATACAGAGTTTACAACAAACGGACGAGATAAGTCATTGAAAGCATTAACGTAACCTTTGATTAAAATGTTGTGCTAACTTCTGGACAAAGCAGTTCAGGACTCGGACTTCAACCTGAAGTTGCTACTCAACATGGAGTAGAACCTGTGCAAAATTAGTCTAAAACTTCTGTATTTCATAGAATTAATAATAATTCAGAACTTGATTTGCTATTCTTTGATGCATATATGGATATCTACGCAGATATGGAATCACCTTCAGTATCCATAAATGCAAACACACAACAGACCAGTGCTGATATGTCTGGCCCTACTGAAGATGTTGGTGCTACATCAACAAGTGCTACAGACGTGAATCTAGATGAATCTACACCAATTAATGTTTCTGAACCAGTTGTTCAACAAGATGATCCTATTTCAGGAAACACTACTTCTGATGATTCTACGCCTGATAAACAAGCAACTGAAATGGAAACGCCTGTACCAACTCCTATACCTTCAGTTGAGTTAACGGAATATATGATTGCAGTTATGGATGAAAATGATGCATCAAATACTCGTGTTGATATTCAAACTCTCCCGAGTTCCTTGAAATGGACAAAGGCACATCCTCCCGCTAACATTATCGGTGATATCTGTTGGTTCCTGTTTTCTTAAACAATGATCTTAACTTTCAGTTAGTTCAGATTTAGATATGGTGCGGAAGCGTATTTAAGAACTGAAAGATAATGTAAGGTAGAAGAACACACAAAATCAAATAAACAGTTTGTAAGAACGGATGAATATCTCCAAGATTACTGTATTTAATATATATTAAGAACACCAAGAACTTCGAAGGATTAACAAGAAATCTGCAGTTAATGATGTGTGTGAGAAGTGCAAAGCTTAATGATATATGTGTAATTTTGTGGTATTAAGCTTAATAGAAGAGCTCACATGAGCCTTATATTTATACTACTTCTAAAGGAGACAATAAGGACTGAAGGTACAAAGACACTGTAGAGGAATAGTAGCTGCAAGGTACAAAACACTATTCTAGAACTGTTGCAGATACAACGTTCATTAAATGCTCCGTATTCAGCTTTAGGCGGAAACATATCAGAGTTTGACACGTGGAGTTGTCAGGTCACGCCTTTGTACGATTTATCTTTAGAACGTTCGAATGGGAGATAGATTCAGAAGCATGTCCGTCCTTGTTAAGATCTTTTACGCAGATCTTCTTTTTACCACAGAAGCTCTGTCAAGTATGACAAAAGCTCTGTGGTCTTGTCCGATTAGAAGTGTCTTCTGTTGCTTCTTTACTTTGGTTTTCTTGGTTAACTCTGCAGAGCCTCTGTCGAAGACTTCTGTCTTCTCGGTTACTTGGCTACTCGGCAGAGCCTCTGTCGAACACTTCTATACTTGGCCTATTTTTCACTACTTTCATAAACAGAAAGATTGGAGCTAACAATATCCAAGATGGAGTCAAAACGAGATCTGCTACATCAAACGAATGTTTGTATGTAAATTTTCTAAGATGTATAGAACCGAAGAAGGCTTCTGAAGCATTGCAAGACCCGGACTGGATTAACGCTATGCAAGAGGAGCTAAATGAGTTCAAAAGAAATGATGTTTGGCGTTTGGTGAAGCGACCTAAAGACAAGACCATCGTTGGAACTAAATGGGTCTTTAGAAACAAGAAAGACAAAGCAGGGATTATTGTTAGAAACAAAGCGCGATTGGCAGCAAAAGGTTATAATCAACAAGAGGGAATAGATTATGATGAAACACACGCTCCAGTTGCAAGGATAGAGGCTATTTACATATGATTGTATTGAAAAGAAAATATTATAGAGGATCTGTTTGACTGACTCAGACGTTGGCATCCTTGAAGTCATTGAAACTTTTGCGGTCGAGTCCTCCTCGTATGAGTTCGTGATAGAAGCTGATGCATAAAGTTCGGAAGTTGATTGTTGCATCGATAACCTCTATCAGTCTGTCGGCAAGACTTTGATTCATGAGCTTTGATCCTCTGTGCTCCACTAGTATCGCTCTAACCTCTGTCAAAGTACTTGTTGCGTACTTCTGACAGTCCATCTCTACGAACAACTTTGATTTACCAAAAGGATCTAGAAATAATAACCCGACCCTTGGATTTGTGATGATTGAGTTTAGTGTAGCAGATGGAGGGCAGTAGTCTTCTGGTGGTTGAACGTTTAGGCTTTTCACTCCAAGATCTTGAGCCAATTGAAAATCTACCATGCTGTATAGCAGAAGCTTTTCGCGTATGGCCTTTCTAATCACTCTATAGGCTCTGCGAACTTCGTCGGTTGTGAAGTTCTCTTTCGTCCATTGCAGAAGATCAGGTAGATCATAAGGATTGAGATTCCTAAGATCTGCATCTGCAAATTGGTTCTCTGATCTGTCCTATCTTTTGACCTTGTAGATGTTGTAAGAAAGTTTAGGCCAGGTTCTGGTTCTTGAGAACTTACAATATAGGACTTTGACAACGCCATTCTGTTGTGGGGTGCGTGCAGCAGAGAAGTTCTGTGAAATTCCTTCTACTGTAAGATAGGCTTCAATGACAGAGTTTTTGAATTCTATGCCATTGTCACTTCTCAGTTTCTGAATCCTGCACTCATACAGAACTTGGATTCTTTTCATTAAATTTATCAGAATGTTTGGAACATCTGATTTCTTTCTGACAAATTCAACCCATGTAAATCTTGAGTATTTGTCGATTAAAACAAGTATATATTTCTTGCCACCTAGGCTCTGTGTAGCGATTGGACCGCAGAGGTCGACATGAAGCATGTACAGAGGCCTAGTGCAAGATATATCAGTTTTGCATTTATGGGAAGCTCTTTTGAGTTTTCCCATTTCGCAGGTAGAGCATAAGTGATCTTTATTAAACTTAACATTTGGCAGACCTTTGACTAGATCAAGTTTTACAAGTTTATCAAGAGTATGAAAGTTTGAATGGCAGAACCTGTTGTGCCATAACCAGGCTTCTTCGCTTTTGCATGCAACATGACAGGTTTTGTCTTTCTTGTTCTTTGCATTGAAGTTCATGAGATATAGATCTCCTCTTCTTTCGGCTCGCAGAAGTTCAAATCCTGTGTCCTCGCTCTGTAGAGAACAAAAGGTTCTTTTGAACATTACATCGAATCCCGTATCGCAGAGTTGACTAACACTGAGAAGATTGTGTTTAAGGCCATCAACATATGCAACTTTGCATACGGTTATATTTTCATTCTTTATGACTCCGTAGTCTTTGATGTACCCCTTTTTATTGTCTCCAAAGGTCACAGATCCACCATCGTTCTTTTCTTTGTATGTAGATAGAAGACCTCTGTCGCCAGTCATGTGCCTCGAGCATCCGGAGTCTAGATACCAGATTGGCACATACTTCTTCTGCAAGACAATTAGAGAGTTTTAGGTACCCAAATCCACATGGGTCCAGTTTTGTCAGGGGTCTTTGTTTTAGCTTCTGTTGAAGAAGCATTTTGTTTCTTCTTACCCTTGGATTTAGCTTTTGCTTTGGGTACAGAGAGAAGACAGTGTGGACTTTTGAAATGTTGGTTTATTTTAAACATAAGATCAAAGCAATGACAGTATTGAATATGCGAAGAGATTGTCTTGAACTTTTCATTAAATACATTAAATGGGGGCACAGAGGCATTACAGTCTATCCTAACATTAGACTTTCTATTAGAAGAAGGTTTATGTAGGCTAGATTGTTGTTTGCAAAATCCTTTGTTGAGTGCGGCCTTCTGTGTACCCCTTATGTGGTGAACTTCTGCTGATTTGACTGTCACAAAAGAAAAAGATTAGTTAATTTTAGTCCATTTACCCTTCTGTTGCCATGTTAGTTTTTCTTTAACAGGTTTTAAGGGTTTTAAAATCTTTGAACTCGTTGGAATTTGAGTGGACATTAACTTCTGTTGTTTGAAATTTTCAAGCTCAAGAGAGGTTTTGGCTTGTATGCACATATTCAAAAAGTCTGGACAGATAGGAATTCCAGTGATTTTCTCTTTGGGAGGAATAGTTCTGTTAAGAACTTCAGAGGTTTGTTTAAAAACCTCTGTGTCACTAGGTCCGATCTCTGACTTAGAGTCAGTCTCTGATTCGTCAGAGGATGAATCGTCCTCATATACAGAGGTTGAGTCACTTAGTTCTCTTTCGACAGAGGCTGGACTTTCAGAACATGTGTCATACTCACTTTCTTCCTTTTCTAAGGAACTATTTTCTAAGTTAACATAAGTATCTGTTAAGTTTTCTTCAGAGAGATCTTGATCGCTGGAAGATGTACAGAGGTTTTCTTCAGAGATATCAATTTTTTCTTCTGTAATTTTTGGCTTGAACTCAGGTGCCTCTGCTGATAATTTCTTTTCAGAATTCATCATGCAGACAAATGCAACTTGAGTTTGAGTCTCGGGTTTACCAAACTTGAAGATTCCTATCTGATCTTGAGTTTTTAGATACCTCTTAGGTTTGGATTCTCTTTTGACAGAGATTGAAGGTGACAAATCTGTGTTTTCAAACCACACATTTGTCATCTTCAGAGGTTTCCTCTTGTGAGGTTCCCCAGAGACTTTTTGGCTTTTACTTATAGAGAGAAGATTTGGAAATCCAGGTTTTCTTGTATCTCCTATGTGAAATAGAGAGGACAGAGACTTGTTTCTTTTGGTTCCGGTATAGGGATCTATATCACAGAAGCCAATTCCCCGTCTCCCTATTTGTGTGTTTATTTTTTCGTACACCTTCTGAGCATCTTGAAAATTTTTAATTTGAAGATCTCTTCTGAGTAAATCTTGACAGTGGACTTCTCTTTCCTTTTGAAAATAATTTTTAAGAGCTAGGATGTTCATTCTGTCGCACTCAACGTCCATTAGTTCTTTAGACTTTGTTTTCAAGGAAGAATTAAGTTCAGAAATCTTTTCTTTTAAAGGATTTAACTTTTTGTTCCAGTCCATTTCAATTTCTTCTTTTCTTTAAAGATTTTAGTTTTTTCTTGAGTGAGAAGTCTAGCTTCTCTCTCATAGAAGGTGAGCTTTTTCTGAATATCTTCACATGTCTTTTTCATTTCAGTGTATTCAATGTTAAGTTTAATCAAGTCATCTTCTGCAGTATTAGAGTTAAAGGTAGAAGTGGATACCTCACTGTCGGAGTCGGAGCTGACTTCTGCCATGCCACAGAATAGAGCATTCTTTGTTTCGCCTTCGTCAGAGGATGTATCTGACTCCCAGATTTCTTTGTTTACCATTAGTGACTTCTGAGCAGAGTATTCAGCTTTCTTTTTGTAGAACGCTGCATCCCTCTGAGGGCGATTTGACATGCTCCTGCATTCGTTGGCAAAGTGACCTGGCTTTCCACAGTTGTAGCATCCTTGGTTCTGTGTGGAGTTTCCAGATCTGTCGTCTAACACTCTTGAATATGTGGAGTGTTGCCAGCTTTGTCTTCCGACCTCTGTCGGTCATTTCCTCTGTCATTTCTATCACTTGACCTCTGTCTGTTACCACTTCTGTCGTTTGACCCTTCTCTTTCTCAATTATCTCTTTCATATCGTTCATTACCAGATTTCTTCTGGTATCCTCTGCTGAATTCCCTAGTCAAGAGAGCTAAAGATTTAGCTATCGAGGCCAGGGTCGTTTCTTCTTCTGCTGCTACTTCCTCTTCTTCTTCAATTTCCACCATCGTGTTTTTCTTCTTCTTCTCCTTTCTTTCCTCTATTGCTTTCTCTTTCTTTGGTTTCTCTCTAGCTTCTGTAGTCTTACCAACCAATGCAAGAGGTGCAAAGATCTGGGCTTTTGCTTGTGCTACCTGAGTCTCTTGTGCTGCCAATGTTCCATAGAGGTCTGATAGGGTCCAGGAATCTAAGTCTTGATTTTTTTGCAGAGACATAGATAACTGGAGCCATTCTTCATTCAGAGACTTCAGGAACATAACGTTGTTTTCTTCAGAGGTTCTGTGGATGTCGAACTTCTTGCATTTGTTTATTAGAGAGTTGAACCTGTCATACGTAGTTTGCAGAGATTCGGTTGGCAGAGCTTTAAAGGCATAGTATTCATTTATGTATTGAGCTCTGCGGTTCTTCTAGGTTTTGAGTCCTCCTTCTAGTTGTTTTTCCAGTTATTTCCATAGATCATATGCAGATTCACATGCATCCATGGACTGAAAAAGGTCATTTGGGATGGCCATGATCAGAATTCTCTTAGTTTTCTGAGCAACTTCGTATTTAGCCCAATCAGAATCAGACCAATTTTCCTGGATCTTTGGTTTCGTGTGTTCTGGGATTTCAGGTGTGTCGTCTGTGCTAGGAACACGAGGTACAGTTATCATGGGAATGAAAGGAGGGTTACGTATATAATAAACCAATTCTTTGTCAGTACCCTGAAAGAAGTGAATCATTCGAATCTTCCATTGAGGGTATTCTTCTCTAAGAAGAGTGGGAGGTTTGGTTAAGGAACCAACAGAGAGGAAGTTGTTTGTATTTGTCATTTTTAGAGAGATAAATTATCCAGAAAAGGGTTTTAATAGCAGATTTTTCAGAGTATGAAGTAGATGCTTCGTATGAGGTTTTTAAGCTTAAAAGCTTTAAGCTCAGCACTAAAATGGTGTTTTTAACCAGAAAACAGATTCTATAAGTTTACCAAAGTTCGAATGAATCGAAAATGGCAGAAAAACAGAAACTGTTTGAATAATATGAAGAATAGGTAAAAAATCCAAGTTTCTACCAAAGATCATTGTTTTAGAGTGGATCCCTTGATATTAAAAATCAATGTTTGCTCTGATACCAATTGTTGGTTCCTGTTTTCTTAAACAATGATCTTAACTTTCAGTTAGTTCAAATTTAGATATGGTGCGGAAGCGTATTTAAGAACTGAAAGATAATGTAAGGTAGAAGAACACACAATATCAAATAAACAGTATGTAAGAACAGATGAATATCTCCAAGATTACTGTATTTGATATACATTAAGAACACCAAGAACTTCAAAGGATTAACAAGAAATCTGCAGTTAATGATGTGTGTGAGAAGTGCAAAGCTTAATGATATATGTGTATTTTTATGGTATTAAGCTTAATAGAAGAGCTCACATGAGCCTTATATTTATACTACTTTTAAAAGGGACAATAAGGACTGAAGGTACAAAGACACTGTAGAGAAATAGTAGCTGCAAGGTACAAAACACTATTCTGGAACTGTTGCAGATACAACGTTCATTAAATGTTCCGTATTCAGCTTTAGGCGGAAACCTATCAGAGTTTGACACGTGGAGTTGTCAGGTCACGCCTTTGTACGATTTATCTTTAGAACCTTCGAATGGTAGATATTGTCAGAAGCATGTCCGTCCTTGTTAAGATCTTTTGCGTAGATCTTCTTTTTACCACAGAAGATCTGTCAAGTACGACAAAAGCTTTGTGGTCTTGTCCGATTAGAAGTGTCTTCTGTTGCTTCTTTACTTAGGTTTTCTTGTAACTCTGCAGAGCCACTGTCGAAGACTTCTGTCTTCTCGGTTACTTGGCTACTCGGCAGAGCCTCTGTCGAACACTTCTATACTTGGCCTATTTTTCACTACTTTCATAAACAGAAAGATTGGAGCTAACAATATCCAAGATGGAGTCAAAACGAGATCTGCTACATCAAACGAATGTTTGTATGTAAATTTTCTAAGATGTATAGAACCGAAGAAGGCTTCTGAAGCATTGCAAGACCCGGACTGGATCAACACTATGCAAGAGGAGCTAAATAAGTTCAAAAGAAATGATGTTTGGCGTTTGGTGAAGCGACCTAAAGACAAGACCATCGTTGGAACTAAATGGGTCTTTAGAAACAAGAAAGACAAAGCAGTGATTATTGTTAGAAACAAAGCGCGATTGGCAGCAAAAGGTTATAATCAACAAGAGGGAATAGATTATGATGAAACACACGCTCCAGTTGCAAGGATAGAGGCTATTCAGTTTTTTCTAGCGTACACGGCACATAAGAAATTAAAGGTATTCCAGATGGATGTCAAGTCGGAATTTCTGAATGGTGTCCTTCATGAAGAAGTTTATGTTAGTCAACCCAAAGGCTTCGTAGATCCAAAACATCCGGACCATGTATACATCTTGGATAAAGCACTGTATGGCCTAAAACAAGCTCCAAGAGCATGGTACGAAACTCTAACAACACATCTCATTGAATCTAGTTTCACCAAAGGTACAATCGATACAACTCTCTTTCATTGTAAACAAGGTGATGATTTAATTTTAGTACAGATTTATGTTGACGATATTATTTTTGGGTCTTCTAATCTAGAAATTTGCGTTGAATTTGAAATTATAATGAAAAGTCGTTTTCAAATGTGCATGATGGGGGATCTAAATTTTTTCCTTGGTTTACAAGTGAAACAATCAAAAGAAGGCATTTTCATAAATCAATCAAAATATATAAATGATATGCTAAAGAAATTTGATTTAAATTCAACCTCCACCATGAAAACACCAATGGCTACCGGTCGACTTTTAGATGTTGATTTATCTGGTAAATCAGTTGACCAAAAGTTATATCGTAGTATGATTAGTTCTCTTTTGTATCTTACGGCTAGTAGAACTAACATAATGTTTGCAACATCTTTCTGTGCTAGATTTCATGCTCCTAACGAATCACACCTTATTGCTGTAAAGCGGATGCTTCGGTATCTCAAAGGCACAAGAAATTTAGGCCTTTGGTATCCAAAGGATTCGGGGTTTGAACTGACAGATTTCACAGATGCAGATAATGCTGGTAGTAGACTTGATCGGAAGAGCACTTCAGGTACATGCCAGTTCTTAGGGGACAAGTTGGTGAGTTGGTCTTTAAAGAAGCAGGATTGTGTTTCAACTTCAACTGCGAAAGCGGAATATGTTGTTGCAGCGAGTTCTTGTTCACAAGTGCTGTGGATGAAGACACAACTTAAAGACTACGGATATGTCATGAACAAGATCCCTATTTACTGCGATTCAAAGAGTGCCATTCCAATAACTGCAAATCCGGTTCAACACTCTAAGACCAAGCATATTGATGTAAGATATCATTTTATAAAAGACCATGTGGAAAAAGGAACCATAGAAATGCCATTTGTAATAACTGAACTAGAACTTGCTGATCTTTCTACAAAACCTTTGGATAAGAAAATGTTCAATTTTCTAATCAGCAAGCTAGGGATGTTAAACACATCGGCATAACTTTAATTTTTTATCACATTGAGGGGGAGTGTGTGTGTGTGTGTTTGTTTATTTATATTCTATACTTGAGAGGGAGTGAGTTTGTCTAACTGAGATACTTCTAACAAATCAGGACTCATGTTCAATGAGTACCAAGTTTAAATTTGTAATTGCAGGTGTATCGGAAGTTGATTGCACACTGAATATGCATCTTTCAAGGGGAGCAAGATGACTTAAGTCTGTAAGTGTGTTCACTTGAAAACATTTTTTAAACAAGCGTGAGCTTAAAATGTTTTTAAACTGATGAGAGATTTTTGAGGGTTTGAAATTTTTTTCCTAAAAAGTTGCAATTTTCTGAGAAAAACACTAAGTTTTCGCAACCATTGGTTAAGAAAACATTTGTTTTCGCAACCATTGGTTAAGAAAACATTTGTTTTCGCAACCAAAGGGTACGGAAACTTTAGTTTTCACAAAAGTTTTCGCAACAGTTCCTTGCGAAAACAAAAGTTTTCGCATCCAATAGCCTACGAAAACTTTAGTTTTCGCATGTCGTTGCTTGCGAAAAGTTTGGTTTTTGCATGCTTTGTATATGAAAACTTTGTTTTCGCACCTAGTTGTTTGCGAAACGTTTTTCTTGTGCTCTTATGTTGTGTAAGAAAACTTTTTCCTTGAATGTTTTCGCAGCTTGTTTCTTGCGAAAACTTTGATGAATAGTGTCATGTCATTTTTTCTGACATGTAACTTTTCTTATTTGCGAAAAGTGGGGAGGTCCTCTTAAATTGTGCCATGTGTCAAATTTTTTTGAGGGTATAAAAAAATGTTTTTCAAACTTCCCAGTTCCCACCTTCTTTTGGCAAACATTCGTTCTTTTCACTCTTGCAATTGTTCATCTTCTTCAACTTCACTCACGACTTCGAATCTTAGTTTCTTGATCATCAGGTATCATCTAAACTTGAAATTTGTCTGTTTGGAATCGTTTTAATGTTTCGAATGTTGTTATCTAAGTATATGTGTCAATTATTTCATGTTTGTTTGTGTATTTGCTCAAAATAGACTATTGTGACTGTTCATTTTATGTGAAATCGATTTAATCGATTTCTGTGTTGTTTGTGATGTTTGTTTACTATTCTTTGTTCGTTCATGCATTTCGAATCGGTCTATATTCTTTAATTACATATATCCATCATAAATCTGTGTTCATATGGGTTATTGTGTTCGGTTCGTATGCTTAATCTGTAAATCCTTCGATTTTGGTGTGTTTATGTGATTTTGTTGTCAAATAATATTGGGTTTGTGATTTCGAGTGTATCTATGTGAGATTTGTTGGCTAAAACTTCTTTTTTAAACAATTTGAGTGATCGGTGTGGATGAACTTGCGAAAACGTTTTCGCAATTTCATCACGAAAACCTTTTTGGATCTAAAAATTTTCTAAGTCCGGTTTTCGCATAATTGCTTGCGAAAACTTTTCTGTTTGGTCTGCGAATAGTTTTTTCAAATGCCTGCGAAAAGTTTTTGATGCTCTTAGTGTCTAAGTGAAGTTTTCGCAACTTTAGGCTGCGAAAACTTGGTTGTGTTGCTTGCGAAAAGTTGAGGTTTTCGCACCCTGCTGTCTGCGAATACTTTTACTTTTCTTCCTTTAGTTTGCACAAACTTTGGTCTTTGTATCATTCTTAGTTGCTTGCAAAAACCAACATTTTCAGAACTTTTTTTTTCAAAACAACAGTTCAAATGGCTTCAAATCAAGAGCAACAAAGCATGGCCCAAGGTTATGGGGACCATGTACCTGAGGCAACACCTGAAGTACCGTTACCATCCACTAGATCATGCCTTCATACACCCAACTGATTACATGCCTATCAAGTTCAATAATTATCATGTTGATTTTGATCGAATCAACCTACACCCGGTCGTTAAGGAAGTACTCAAGAGACACCCACTGGCATATGCTTTGACTCACACAGTCAATGTGCCTACGCTATATCTATAACAACCCCTATTTTTCTGATTTTTTCAACTAGTTTTATTCTGACAGCTTAATAGGCACTATTATCTTGTTAAAATCCTTCCATTTAGTGCTTTGTTCAATTCTCTGAAAGCTAGAACTCATACTTGTCAATCCCATCGACCGAAGATCTTTTGTTCCACACTCTGTTTTCTGTTCTGTTTTCAAACTCTTTAAAAATGGCAAACGCAGCGAATTATTTCACTGTTGGTTCTCTAACCAAACCACCAACACTTCTCAGATATGTGTATCCACACTTGAAGGTGTTGACAAAGAACTAATCACATATCTTCACAATCCTCCATATGTCCCAATGGTCACTGTACCAAGGGTACCTGCAACTAGAACCATCCCAGAGGTTCCTGAGTATGATAAGCCGAAAGGCATCGAAAAATGGTCCCCACAGGATTGGGAAAAATATGAGTGGGCCAAGAAAGCAGAACGTCTTCTGATAATGGCCATACCTAATGACCTATTTCAATCCCTAGATGCCTGTGAGACAGCCTTGGATCTGTGGATACAGCTAGAAAAACAGCTTGAAGGTGGAGCAAAAACCCAGAAAAACCGAAGAGCTCAGTGTATAAATGAGTACTATGCATTCAAAGCTCTGCCGTCAGAAACTCTACAGAACGCTTACGAAAGATTCAACTCCTTGATAGACAAGTGCAAGAAGTTTTGCATTCACAGAACCTCTGAGGAAAACAATGTCATGTTCCTGAAGAGCCTGAATGATGAGTGGATTCAACTATCCATGTCTTTACAAACAAATCAAGACTTGGATACTTGGACCCTCTCAGACATCTATGGCACCTTGGCTGCACAAGAAAGCCAAATAGCCCAGCTGGGTGGACCTCTGGCACTTGTAGGTAAAGCTACAGAGGTGAAAGAAAAGCCAGGGAAGGAAAAGGCTCTGGAGGAAAAGGAGAATAAGAAAAAGAAAGTTCTGGTGGTTGATAGTGATGAAGAGGAACTGGTGGATGAGGAGGAGGCGACGATGGCCTCAATAGCTAAATCTCTAGCTTTGGTGACCAAAGAGTTTGAGAACATAGGGTTCAGAAAAGAAGTCTAGATATGACAGAGATGGGAGAGACGACAGAGGTGGCAAGTATCAGAACTATGGGCCACCACAAGGGTATGAGCAGAGGAATCATGGTAGAGAGGATTCCCATGACCAACAAAGAACGCATGACAGAGGTTATGGGTAGAAGGGGGGTGGAGATCACCAACAGAGGCAAAATGAGAGAGGTGACAATGCACCACATAACTCAGGGTGCTTAAACTGTGGCAAGCCAGGCCATTATGCAGCTGACTGCAGAAGCAAGCCCAACAGACCCCATAGAGACTCTGCCTTTTACAAAAAGAAGGCAAAATACCTTGCTCAAAAGTCACTCATGGTTGAACAGGAGAACTGGGTATCTGATGAATCCTCTGATGTGGAAGAAAAGAAAAATGCACTCTTCTGTGGGATGGCAGAGGTCAGCAGCTCTGACTCCGAAAGTCAGGTATCCACTTCTAACTCATCCTCAAATGAGATAGAAGTAAATCATCTTAAACTAACAGAAGATTACAATGAACTTGAAAAGACTTGTGTAGATGTTAAGAAAAACTTGCTTTCTATGAGAGAGAAGCCAGACTTCTCACTCAGGAAAATTCAAAAATTGCTTTAGAAAAGGAAGATCTTGAAACAAATTGGCATAAAGAACTAAAACCGTTGAAAGAGAAGATTTATGATCTTGCCTTAGCCTTAAAAGTCAAAACCAAAGAACTTTTGGATAATGAGAGTGACAAGCTTAACATACTTGCTCTTAAAAACTTTTTTCAAAAAGAAAGAGAAGTTCTTCACCAAGATCTACTCGACAGAGATCTCTTAATTAAAAGGTATCAAGCCGCACATAAGGTATATGAGAAGGTAAATACCCAAATAGGAAGAAGGGGAATTGGTTTCTATGACTTGGATCCTTATATAGGAACCAAAAGAGAGAAGTCTCTGTCTTCTCTATTCTGCGTTGGAGATACTCTAAAACCAGGCTTTCCGAACTTACTCTGTGTAAACAAAAGGCAAAAAACCACCGGGGAACCTCACAAGAGGAAACCTCTGAAGATGATCATTGTCTGGTATCATAACACAGATTTACCATCTTCAGACTCTGTCAAAAGAGCATCCAAACCAAAGAAATATCTGAAAACGCTGGATCAGACAGGAATCTTCAAGTTTGGTGATCCAGAGACTCAGATCCAAGTTGCTTTTGTATGCACTATAGATTCTGAAAAGGAGCTATCTGTAGAGGCACCTGAATTTGTGCCTTCCACTACAGAAGAAAAATTGCAATATATTTCTGAAAATGAGTTGAAAGAAATTGGTAATTTTTTTTCACGAAAGTCATGGTACATCCTATGTCAAACAAGATCTCTGTGATGAAATCTCTGTGAACACTCCTATAGTTTTAGAAGATATTCCCAAAAACAAGGAAGAAAGTGTGTATGACACATGCACAGAAAGTCCAACCTCTTACGACAGAGACTCATGTGGTCCAACCTCTGTATACGAGGATGACGCATCCTCTGTTGAATCTGAGACTGACTCTGACGATTAAGAGATAGTTCCTTGTGAATCATAGGGATATAAGATTCCCTCTGGAATTCTTAACAGATCTATTCCTCCAAAGGAGAAATTCACAAGTGTTCCTATCTGTCCAGACTTTCTAGATATGTGTATACAAGCTGAAACTTCTCTAGAACTTGAGAAAATCAAAGAAGAAAAGAAAAGATCCTCTCAAAATCCAAAAGCTTCAAAACCTTTAAGGACAACTCAAGGAAATGGGTACAGCAGAAGGGGATTCTGAAGAGAGATTTTTCAAAAAATAAATCTAGCCTAGATAGGTCATTCTGTAATAGAAAGTCTGATACTAGGAGAGATTGCAAACATAAAGCCTCTATACCCATGTTCAATGTTTTTAATGAAAAGTTTAAGCAAGTTTCTACACATGTTGATTACTGTCATTGCTTTGAACTCATGTATCAATTAAATCAACATTTCTCCAATCCTCACTGTTTCCTCTCTAAACCCAAAGCAAAGAATGCCAAATTCAAGGGTAAGAAGAAACAAAATGGTTCTTCAAAGAAGATAAAGCCAAATCCAAGGATGCTAAAGCAACCTTAAAGCCCCCTAACAAAACTGGACCCACTTGGAAATGGGTACCTAAATCTCTCTAATCATGTTGCAGAAGCCGTATGTGCCTATCTGGTACCTAGACTCCGGGTCCTAGAGGCATATGACTGGCGATAGATGTTTACTATCCTCGTACAAAGACAAACTTGGAGGAGGATTTGTAGCCTTTGGAGACAACAAAAAGGGGCACATCAGAGGCTACAGAGTCATCAAGAAGGAAGATATAACTATGTGCAAAGTTGCGTATGTCGATGGCCTCAGGCACAACCTCCTAAGTGTAAGCCAACTTTGCGATACAGGTTTCGATGTAAAGTTCAAAAGAACTTATTACTCTCAACTCGGGGAAGACACAGAGGTAGAGCTTCTGCGAGCTGAAAGAAGAGGCGACATGTACCTCATGAACTTTAAAGCCAAGAACAAAGATGACAAGCTCTGCCTTATCTCGTGCAAGAATAAAGAAGTATGGTTATGGCACAACCGGTTCTGCCATCTAAACTTCCATACCCTCGATAAACTTGTAAAGCTTGATCTAGTTAAAGGTTTGCCAAATGTTAAATTTAACAAAGATCATCTGTGCTCAGCCTGTAAAATGGGAAAACTCAAAAGAGCTTCCCATAAAGGAAAATCTAATGTGTCCAGTGCTAGGCCTCTGTACATGCTTCATGTCGACCTCTACGGTCCCATTGCTACACAGAGCCTAGGTGGCAAGAAATATATGCTTGTGTTGGTCGATGAATACTCTAGATACACATGGGAAGAGTTTGTCCGAAAGAAGTCAGATGTTTCAAACATCTTGATTAATCTAATGAAAAGAATCCAGGTTCTCTACGAGTGCAGGGTGCAGAAGCTGAGAAGCGACAACAGGACATAGTTCAAAAACTCGACCATTGAAGCTTATCTTACAGAGGAAGGAATCTCACAAAACTTCTTTGTTTCAACTGCATGCTTTACTCAGAATCGACAACAGTGGTAAAAAGGCACATCAAGACACCATATCAATTGATAAACCAGAGAAAGCCAAACATGAAGTTATTTCATGTGTTTGGGTGCAAGTGCTTTGTTCTTAATGACAGAGAGGCCCGTGGGAAGTTCGATAGTAAGGCAGATGAAGGCAAATTCATTGGGTATTCTGTGAACTCGATCAATTGTGGAAAGCATTAATGTTTCTTTTGACGATTCATTCCAAAAGACTTCTGAACAAATCAGTTCAGAAGTCGGGCTGAACAAAGAAACCTTTGGCGTTTCTAAATCAAGGGAAGCAGAGCTAAATCTTCTACTAAAAGAAATGTTTAATGATGATGTTCATCCCTCCGTTGCAGTTCCTAGAGCCTCTGGAGAGACATCCTCTGCTGACCAGAAAAATAAAGGTATATCTCTTACTGGTCCTTCAAATTCTTTACCCTCTTTCATTAATTGTGCAGGTACAAATGTTGAGGGGGAGCAAGGAGAGGATACTGTGAACAATGGCTCCAAGACAGAGGCACTGGAAATTCCATGTCATGTGACCACAGAGGAATTAACACCAGAGGAAAATGAGGATTCTGTCTCAACATCTTCAGAGGATTCAGTACCTACCCTTATTGAAATACCTCAAACTGAAATTCCAAGCACAAGCGCAGAAGTACCATCAACCACAGAAGTTGCACCAGAACCATCGTGTGCAACGACAGAAGTTCAACTCGATGCTACAAATGACCATCTCCCAAGGATGTCCAAATGGACAAAAGATCATCCTCAGAGCCAATCATTGGCAGTCCTTCTGACAACGTCAAGACAAGATCAACAACTGCTAATTTTTGTTTCTTCACAATTTTTTTTAGTATGATCGAACCCAAGAAAGTTTCTGAAGCTTTGGAAGATCCAAATTGGGTGTAATCAATGCAAGAGGAGCTTCTCCAATTTTATAGAAACAAAGTGTGGACCCTATTTCCTCTGCCAAGAGGGAAAACTTCCATAGAGTCTTCAGAAACAAGAAGGATGAGGATGGGGTGGTCATCAAAAACAAGGCAAGACTGGTGGCTAAGGGATACTGTCACACAGAGGGCATTGACTACGAGGATACCTTTTCCCCTATCGCACGACTCAAAGCGATAAGGATCTTTTTATCCTTCGCAGCCCACAGAGGTTTTAAGGTATACTAAATGGACGTCAAATCTGCCTTTCTCAATGGACAGATTCAAGAAGAGGTATAAGTCCAAATACCACCAGGGTTCGAAACTGCTAAATACCCCAACCATGTCTACCATCTAGATAAGGCCCTGTATGGACTCAAACATGCCCCAAGAGCGTGGTATGAACGCCTTTCAACCTTCCTCCTTGTTAATGATTTCGAAAGAGGTAGTACCGATACAACTTTGTTCTATAAGATAAAAGGTGATGAAATTCTACTTGTCCAAATATACGTGGACGACATTATTTTTGGCTCTACTAATGTAAAATATTGCACAGATTTTGAAAAACTAATGCAGAGTGAGTTTGAAATGAGTATGATGGAAGAATTAAACTTCTTCATCGGACTCCAAGTCAAACAAACATAAGAGGGAATCTATATTAATCAGTCAAAATATGTCTCTAACATACTTTCAAAATTCAAACTCTCTGATGCCTCTATCATGAAGACCCCCATGGCCACTGGATCCATGTTACACTC
Organism: Saussurea involucrata; assembly: GCA_033807775.1. Classification (NCBI taxonomy): domain Eukaryota; kingdom Viridiplantae; phylum Streptophyta; class Magnoliopsida; order Asterales; family Asteraceae; genus Saussurea; species Saussurea involucrata. The sequence goes on along the minus strand of CM066317.1, from coordinate 73,006,471 downwards.
AGATTCAGAGGTAAAACTTGTTGAGTACAAGCTCTACAGAGGCATGATCGGGTACCTTCTATACATAATTGCTAGTAGGCCAGACATGATGTATGCCACGTGTCTTTGTGCAAGGTATCAAGCTAACCCCAAAGAATCCCACATATTTGGTGTCAAGGGAATCTTTAGATACCTTAAAGGAACCAAGAATCTTGGTCTCTAGTATCCAAAGAACTCTGGCTTTGATCTTATGGTTTATACAGATTCAGATTACAGAGTATGCAAGCTAGACAGAAAAAGTACCTCCGGGATTTGCAAATTCCTAGGTGGTAAATTGGTAAGCTGGACTTCAAAGAAGCAGAACTGTGTGTCAACATCCACAGCAGAAGCAGAATACGTTGATGCTGCCAGCTGTTGCTCACAGGTTCTGTGGATGAGGACTTAGCTAACATACTATGGTCTAAGTATCCAAAAGATACCAATCCTCTGTGACTCCAAAAGCGCCATTGCGATATCTGCCAACCCTGTACAACACTATAAGACAAAGCTCATAGATATCAGGTACCACTTTCTAAAGCACCATGTTGAACAGGGCACCATAGATATGTACTTTGTGCCTACAGAATATCAGCTTACGGACTTATTCACCAAAGCACTTGATGAGAAAAGATTTATATTCTTGGTGACTCATTATGTACATTCTTTAACTTTCAAAGCTTTGTACTCAATAGAGCTTATGTGAAATGGCATCTGTCCATTCTCACAGAACCTCTGAATGACCTTGATCTATGTTTTGTATTCTACTTATAAATATCTGATCCAAGCATAGGTCAAGGGGGAGCAGATGGAGACCATGTAATGATATACAGAGGTTGATCATTCAAGGGGGAGCCAAAGAAGTTATTTGATCATAGCAATCAACAGAAGTAGATAAACATGCCGAGAAAATTAAGAGACATTGGGTAAGCACCTCTCTCAAACCAGCTTTTCAAAGCACTTTTCTCGGACACAAATTTCAAAATATGTCCTAAATTACCTCTTTTAACTAGTCAAAACCTTTTGAGAATTTTCCACAATTAGAAATTCTTGGTCATAGAGCCTCTGTCACGATTGATAGAACCTCTGTGCAACAAGGGCTCTGCGATCATGAATCCTCTAGTAGAAGCTCTCTCGATCATTCCATTGCTTTTTCAAATATTTTTTGGTAAAGAAAAGGTGCAATTCACGTGCTTGTTGAAGAATACCTCAGACCGCAGAGCTTCTGTGATTTCCAACACTTATGTGTTTTGAAATCTTTTGGGGTGTGGGTTATTTTCAGAGTGACAGTCATTTGGGCTTAGCAACTGCCACGCGCTCAGTATTAATGGGCGCCGCACGATGTTCCATCGTGCACCGATATCTTCACCAGTTCTGGCATAGCTGTTACTTTGACTCTGAGGCCAAAACCATTAATGGCTATGTATCCAAACCTGATAACTCCTAAAACATGAACATAAGCTTTAACAGGACCATTATCTCTTTTGAATTTGAGCTACCTACCAGAGGTATGCTCGGGATTAAGAAGTATGCAGAGGAACCCTCAGATTCTGACCCCTGTGTCTTTGCAACAATGCTTGTATACAACACTCCTCTGTCAATAAGAAATGACATCAGAAGAAATAGTGATATGATTCATCCCGGGTCATATTCAAGTACAAGGAGGTAACGAAACTCAAGTGGGCTTAAATGACAAAGGGAAGAACTTGGGCCAATCATGGAGCATAAAAAGAGCCGTTTTCTTGAAGATTATCACTTATTGAGCTAATATGAAGAAGCATTCCGTGGGTCACCATTTTGATAGCCCAACTTAAGCTTTTGTTTTTATGTTAGTCTTATTTGAGCCCAAAATAATCCAATTAATTGTCAATTTCGTTTTTAAGCCAAAATAAATTATTAGATGGTCAAAAGTCACATAGGTTATATGAATCAATATATGAACCATGTCTAGGTTCATGAATTTAAGTTGGTTGAAAATTAAATGTCCAGAATAAAATAGAGTCTTTTGATTCGTCCTTTGAATCCTATAAATAGGTTGCCTATGTAATCATTTGAAAACACCTTTAATTTGAATGAAATAGTGAGTGTTAAACTCTTTTAGTTATTTAGGAACATTAGAACTTATCAAGTTATTATGTAGCTTGTGGCGTTCAACACTTATCAGTCAAATTGGTGGGTTGATTGTGGTGTGCACCTATACCAACGTTCTTGCCTCTTTATCGGCAATGGGTCGCGGTTTCCACCACAACTATCTTAGCAACCATTAGAGTGATCGGGCAACGCGGGTTCAAACCCATACCCTGTCGGGCGAGATCACATCAAATAGGCTTCCCCTCTGTGGAACACACTTTTTTACATCCTCAACAGATGCCTCACAGGGAAAATCGGAAGCCTTGACCAGAGCTCGCACCAAATTCTGTCCATTAGGTATGGAATATACTACGACCTACCTTTGGACTATGCTGCATTGGTTATGACAGAACTCATTGCTACCATCGAGCACAAACAATCAACACAGAAGGTCAAGAGTAGGAAGGATAAGGGCCAGCTTCCAGCGCTACAATTCCAGAGGATTCTGGGAATAATCCTTGAACCCCTGCTAGAGAGTGAAGGATGGTCACTTGAAGGACCATTTTTCAAAACATACCTATTAGGACACTAAAGTTGTCCTAAATACTAGAAAGTTTTGTAAAGCAAAGGCTTTGGGCCTAATGGGATTTAAACATCTAATGGTCTTGGGCTTAAGTGTTGTAACAAGAGAAGGGGGACTATAAATAGGACATGTAATGTAATTTTGTATTCATTAATTCATAATACAAAGATGTAGCTCTCAAATCTCATTTTGTTCTCTCTATATTAGATTTACTTTTCTAATAAATAATTAGTCCTCTCCTACCTCATCTTGTTACTAGATCTTGATTTGTTGAAGATCATGGACCTAACAATACCCTCTGCAGAGGATGACCCCCACCCACCACTCTGATGGCTACCCACACTCCAGACCTCTAAGCGAAAAAAATCTCGTCTATGCCTCTGACGAAGACTTAAATAGATAGTATGTGTGTGATCACAGGATTCCCTAACCGTGGCCTGTGACCCCCCCCCCCCCCCCCCCCCCCCCCCCCCGCTTAGGTGTCCCCATAGGAACAGAAGTAGTGGTGAGGATGAGTGATTAGGAGTGGGCAGTATCTCTGTAGAAGCACAGGTTGAAAGTAGAGAAGGTGAAGTTAGCTAGGTCTGCACCAAACGCCATCGAGTTCACCTCTATTGCCCGAGCAACAGAATCTGAACAACAACCTCAACATGTGGAGAAACATAAAAAGGCCCCAAAAGCTAATTCTACAACAGAGACCATCTCTGCCAGAAATGAAAACTACCCAAACCCCCCTAAGCAGGTGGCACAGAAAGAGCAGACGGCCTCCAAAGCCAAACCCTCAGCAGAAGCCACCTCTACAATCCCTGTCGATCCTCCACTTGAACAAACAGTGGTAGAATCCTCTGCAGACCATCGAAGGAGCCTCGAAGAAGAAGATAAAACATAAGCGTAAATTCTCTGAGGAAGGAGCCTCGAAGCATAAGAAGAGGAAAACCCATAAACCCAAATCCCCTCTGCAGACCATCGCAGAGGAGGCACCACTTGCAGAGCCTAACCTCCAGTCACCAACCCCTGTACGCTTTGCAGAGCCTGAAAACTTTACATCTTTTCTAGAGTGACCAGATATCACCAACACCCTAGATACCTCTAGATGGGAAGCAAAGAATATCCCAGAGTTTAACACAAGTGCCCTAAATTTCACAAGCACATATGTGGATTCTGACCAGGTAATGGGAGACAGAACCCCCACTGACATCAACGCAGAGACTCCAGAAGGTCCTGTCAGATCTAATCTACTTGCTTCTCCTCCAAGCTATGATCCTAATCTAGAGCATACAGAGGAATTTATGGCTGCAGAAGATACATGGGAAGAAGTAGAGTCTAAGATAGAAACTCTTAAAGTTCTAGGGCACCCAACAGAAGTTGTGAGCGAAAAAGATACCGAAGGCAGAAGTGGCACACCTCCCAACCCCCTCCTTGTGCAACCCACATTTCTAGTCCTTCCAGTCTAGTGGTAGAAAGGACTATTGAAAAAGATTCGCACAGCTCAAACCAAGCCCAACCTAACCAGCCAGATGAGCCTTTTATTTCCTCTGAGCCTGCACAAATTGGGGAACCCCAACAGAAGGTGTCCTCTCCAAAGGACACCATTCTTTTTAGTGACTCATTGCCCCAAGTCACGTTTGAAATCCCTGCAGAGGAATTTGTTTCCTCTGCCGCATACACAGAATTAGAAACAAACTGCTCTTCAGAGGAGGGTATAGTGCACAACGACGAAGGGACTCTAGACAAGCCCATGAGTCCAATCAAGAACACCTCTGTCCCCACCAGGGTCCTTGACAGAACATCTATAGAATCTGAGGCCTTAAAAACCTCTACTCAAGGATTGGATGGATAACCTGTCATCCTCAACGTATAAACAGGGCTGAACGAAGGCATCTCATGAACAAAGATTCACTCTAGGGAAGAATGTGTTACCCCAGAGATTACACCTAGTACACATGTCGCAAAGGGTGAGTTCCAAACCTTTGTCACCTCTGTGACCAACACCTTGGCAGAGTTGAAAAGCTCTGTAAACTCTCTTGCATAAACTACAAAGAAGGCGCTTGACAACCTATCCACAAAGGTTGAATCCCTTTCTAAGGAAGTCAAGGATAACACCGCCAAGCTGCACTCTATCAGAACTACTCCTACACAGAGCCCCTCAACTTCTGCTACAGAAGCCTCTGTCACCAAACTGACCAAGGAACTCCAAAAGGCCAGAGAGATCACCAAAGCTATGTCGAACCAAACCTCTGAACCCCAACCTTAACTCCCGAAGACTAAAGAAAGGATCTGGAAAAGGTTCAGGAATCGACTACAGAGCAAATGCAGGATCTCAAACCCCAAGACTACATTACAAGGCCCAATTGACAGAACTTGGCCAAGGAGTACTGAATGATATCACCGACTTCATCAAATCCTTGACCTCTGCCAACGCCAACTACGTCAAAGACTTCCAAACCAGCGTGGGAAAACTCAGGTTCAACTCAGAGGAAGAGGTGGCCTATATGCTTGGTATCTGTGATGACCTCTGCGCCAAAATGATTGGAGTGGGCGCAAGTCAACCGAAAAAGCCACCAACTACATGCCAAGAAGAGGGTAAAAAGGATTCCAATAAGCATGATGATTATGAAGACGATTCAGATGGGCCATCAGATCATCATGAGGGGGAGAAACGGAGCAGAGCCATACTACAACCCCCTCTAGCAATCAAACCACTACAAAAAGTACCTACCCAAACCCAATCAACCAACTCACCAACAAAGAAGACCACAGAGGCAACACCCACCTCTGTGAAAAATACTCAAGCTGAAGACCTACCATCTCCAACACCCAGATCACCAACGACAGAAGAACTAGAACTACCCTCTTCCACACCCACTGGCGATCAACCAAAACCAACTCCAAGAACGAAATAACTTGCCAGCAAACCAAGTCGAAAATACCTGAAGCAACCCACGCCCACAACAGAGAAAATCATGACCTGGCTACATCAGAGGTAACAAAAGAAACAACAATCACGTAAGACATGGGCAAAGATACCCACAACGTCAGAAGAAATCTTCCAACGGGTAAATCTGTAAGAATCAACAGAGGCACCCAACAACCCACTCACAACAGAAGCCCAAACCAAACCCCGAACAGAAGCTGAACAAACCAAACCTGCAGAGGCACCCCCGTTGAAACCAAAACAAAATCCTCCAAGTGCTCAACATAAGCAAAAATCTATAGAGGTATCCCCAACCAATCCATCAACCGAAGATAAGGGCAAAGCCTCTGCCAACTAAGAAGCTGATGAAATATGCCTTCGACACCTTTATTACGCCCAAATCGGAGGAAGAAGACTGGGCTTTCGGAGCCCCTCTGTCAGCCACTCCTACCCTTGACACCAAATCCAAGCCAATAGAGGATCGTGTTGCCCAAGTACTCAGAGACATGGAAGCTCTGAGGAAACCTATGCCTCCTCCCTCTGCCCCAAGGCGTGATATGGAAGAGATGGTCTACAAGTACCTATACATCAGAGGTATTAATGACCCTCTACCAAACCCCACTCTGAGCTTGGATATCATAGAAGAAGAAAGGGAAAGGTTCTATAGAGATAAAGCCAATAGCGTCAAAGAAGTCGTCTCCAAGTCAAAGATCAAACAAGTTCTGAGCTGCAAGCTCTCCCACACCAAGTGCAAGAACTTCTACTACAACCTCTACTGCGTGGTAAGAGAGGATAGATCTCAAATGAAGTTCTCTGACGCTGACATAAGAAACCTTTCCCCATATGATCTTCAAGATCTTTATTTCTGGGCAAAGAGCAATTACATGGAAAAGCTAGAACATCAAAGAGCCTATGATGCCGTGAAGAAAGCCATGAGGAAAAATCTTATGTTCTATAGTGTAATTGACTTCCAAGTAGCTCTGGACCTTGGAGTCAAGAAGATAAGGCTTACACCCCAGATGACAGATGCCCTTCCTCTGCTGAATTTCAACCTCACACGATCATTCAGAGACCTAGGATACATCTTCCTTGATCCACAAGGAAGAAAGAAGTTATTTGTGGAGAAGTACGCAAACGAGACACTTCTTCAATTCAGAATGGATCTACTAAACAGCAGAGGAACAGAGTTCGTGGATCTTGAGTATGCAAACGGGTTGATAGAGCAAATAGACACAGTAATCCGCTTCGGAGACCTCTGTGCATTCTTCTATAGAGAACTCAAAAAGTGAGGATTTATAAAGCCGATAAACGAATTCTCTGATGCAAAAATATAAGCTCTATAACCTAATTTTGCACTTTAGTTTAAATTTCAAGTTCTGTAATTTACTTTTCCTTAAGAAAGCTCTTATAAATGCCTCTGGCATGAACCTTAATGAATGTCTTCTACTACAGAGGTTGAATCACACACCTCTTGTTCTTATTAGCCTTGGACACGCAAGTTTCATATTTTACTTTTTTCAATACTTAGGAGGAGATTGTTAGCTCCAACCTCTAGCATAGAGAAGTATTGAAAAATAGGCCAAGGAAGAATTTTGGCAGAAGCCACTACCAGCCACCAAGAACACAGAGCCTCCAATTGATCCATCATCTGAAGACAAGAGTCCAAGGCCACAGAGCCTCTGCCATTCATGACAGGGCCTCTGTGGATTCAAAGACAGAAGATGAAGATCAAGAATTCTGAAGACAAAGGACAAGTGTGCCATTCACGTGCCTCTACTGTACGAAGATCATGAAGATCAAATAGTACAAGGCACAATCCTCTACTTTACACGTGTCATCATCAGAGAGGTCACCACTTTTGTAGAGAACGTACAAACGGTGCACTACATTAACATGGATAAGAATTCGTCCCACGACCTTGTATCCTGTACCCTTTGTCCCCTATGTCTTCAGTATAAATAGAGGGTTCTACCAAACTTTTCTGGTAACGAAGCACACACACACACACACATACACATGTTTAAAGCTTCTGCATCTGTAAAATACACACTCCACGGTGTTCTTGGTGTAATTCTGGCGATTAAATAAAGATGAATCATTGAGCAATAACTTTGTTATTTACAACTTTCATTCTCCTATTTGTGTGTTATCTACCATTATTCTCAACTCAAATTGTTCTTAAAATGCTTCCGCACTTTAACATTTTTGTACTCTAATTTGAACATTTGTTGTTGAAATATCATTGTTGAGTCAAAAGTGGGATCAACAAAAACCTTGAATCAATCGATGTCTGTCAGCTCTGATACCAAATGTGGATCCCAAATTAGTGCAATAACAATATTCAACAATCAATAGTAAGAACAATCAATTCTTTCAATATGTCATCCGTCTATTTCATTCATAAGTATAAACCGTTCAGAGTGTTTACAATATGAATAGCAACGATTAAGAATGATTGATTAACCTAAAACTAGGTTTAAAGCTAACTATTTATACCTTTTAAGTTATTTACACTTTTCACCCTTGAACTTCTATTCAACATAATTTTGACCCTAACACCTAATCTTCAGAGGGAATATCCATGCTCTGATGTCTTCTGATTGTATCTCTAAGGGGGTCTCTGAGTCGAGACAGTCTCTGAAGTTTTCTTTTGTGCTTCACTTAATCTAAGATATGAAATGTCTTCTAACTGAAGACTTAAACTATTTTCATTACTTTTATAGTAGATGCTAACAAATTACATAGGGAGCATTCGACCAACACTCTCGAGGATCGAATTGGTGCCAAGCCTCATTGAAAAGATCAAAGTGTCACAAGTCGGGGCTTTGTTAGAAGATAATCTTAAAAAAGAAGTGTGACGAAACAATGCTTACTTTTGATGGAGGATAGTCATGAAGTAAAGTTGTTCAATGGGCATGCGTGGGTACCAAAAATTGGGGCAACGGAGAGTTACTTTTGGAAGATGCTCATAAGTCCAAGTATTCCATCCATCCGGGAAGTACAAAGATGTATAGAGTCTTCAAACTACATTATTGGTGGCCGATTATGAAGTTAGACGTAGGATACACTATGTGGAGCGGTGTGTCACTTGTTTGAAAGTGAAAGTCGACCATCAATAGCCTTACTGAAGTCTTCAGTCTCTAAAGATAGCCAAATGGAAATGGGAGCATATCATTATGGACTTTGTAACCAAATTGTCGAGAACCTTAAGAGGTCACGATATCATTTGGATAACAATCGACCGGTTGACCAAAAGTGCTCATTTCTAGCCATGTGGTAGATGTTACAATTGGACAAATTAGGAAAGCTATACATTGACGAGGTGGTTTCTAGGCATGGTATTCCTTTGTCCATTGTCTTGAATCGTGATAGTCGGTTCACTTTAAATTTTTAGGGTGACCTACAAAAAGAATTAGGTACAAGGGTACAATTGGGCACGACCTATCATCCCCAAACCGACAGTCGATATGAAAGAATAATATTAACGTTAGAAGATATGTTGAGATCATGTGTGATCTATTTTGATGGTAGTTGAGTACATGTGGAATGGCACCGTTTTGAGGACTTATATGGATGGAAATGTAGGACTCACGTATGTTGGTCGGAAACGGGAGAGAAACAGCTTGTCGGTCCGTAAATCGTTCAAAAGACGACCAACAAAGTTAAAAGCATTGAAGAACGTTTGAAGGCAGCTCAAGATCATCAAAATAGTTAAGCCGACAAGAAGAGACAGTCAATGAAATTCCAAGTAGGAGACCGGGTGATGCTAAAGGTGTCTCCTTGGAAGGGAATTATCCGTTTCAAAAAACGTGAGAACGTAAGTGTTAGGACCATAAATGTCCTACACATTAGAAAGTTATATTAAGAATTATATAGGTTAATTATAGAGTTATCTATTTATTTGTAAAAGCCTAATTGTGTTAAATGGGCTTTAGTGCTTAATGGGCTTGGGCCTTGGTAATCATAGGACTAAGTATATAAGGTTATGTTTAGCCTAGTTTTAGGTCAGAGATCATGAATCGTTCATTATTGTCATAGTTAATTACTGAAACACTTTGTAAACTCTCTGAAAGGTTTATCAAAGTTATATGGATGACAAGTTAAAATCATACTAGAATAAAGATGGGACTTTCTCTTTCTCTAGGGAGACTTGGGGTGATTAGGGTTTGGTGATTGATCACGTTTGATTCTTCACTGGATCTTGTTTATTTCGATTTCTTTGGTGTTTTATTTTGGTTTCCTGGTGATTTCGCGGTTCTTGCCTGTTCTATCGATCTTGTTTTGGTGCATCCCTACGGCGGCAATAGGGTTTTCTCTTCTCAAGTTTTCGATCTTGCAAGAATCGTGTGGGTAAGTTTTCTGCTTCCATTGTTTCTAATGTTGTTTTAGTGTTCTACTAGTGTTATTTCGGCAGATCTTAGGAGTTTCAGCATCACGTTTATCGTGATCTTCGTTGCTCCAAGGGTTTTCCGTTGCGATACTAGTATAACGTTAGGGCGACTGGGGTTTGGCTTTTGCTGTTTTTTGGAAGATGGCAGCCGAATCTGATTGTGTGCTCATGGAGGATGGTGATGTACGTGATAGTAGGGAGTGGCTTGGGAAGAACGACAGTCTTGCTTTGCAAGGGGACAACGTTTTTCAAAACCCTAATTTGCATGGGGATGTGCATGCGTCGCTAGGGCTGAACTCAAACCCTAAAACTAATTCTTTTGGGACTGATGCGGGTTGGGGTTCGTTTTGGAAGAATGATTCTCATATGGCAGATGGTGGTGATCTAGGGTTTAACCGAAACCTTAACAGGACCGATGCGGCTGTGATTGGCGATTCGAATGTCGTCGGGGACGACGTGTTATCGGCCCAGGTTTTGCAACATACAAATGGGATAAGTGATCAGCTAGCGTCTGAGGTGATTGGGGGGCCTACGATGGTTAATGGCGGCGTGCATGGGGAGGGTGCTCAAAACCCTAATATACATGCGAAGAGTCAAAACACTATTGTGCATGCGCTGGATAGGGGTAACGTGAATGATACTTCATCTCAAGTCTTGGTGTTTGATCGGTTGGCAGGGGGTGCATCTCAGCAAAATGCAACACGGTCTAATGGCTCGTATGCGTCGATTCTAAAAACTAATTCGAAAGGGGCAAGTAACTCGTTGCAATTTTACCCTCCGGTTGAAAAGGGTGCATCGAGAATTGAGCTTCCGATTGAGTTAACTTCAAAGGTGGCTCAATTATACAAGAACACTTTGTATGGTTATTTCTTGGGACCTCGACTATATTTCCCAACCGTCCAGAAAATCGTCAAAAGTCTATGGGGGAAGTTTGGTCTTCAAGACTCCATGATGAATGAAGCGGGTTTCTTGTTTTTTTGGTTTGGAGATGAAGGGGGTTTGCGACAGGTTTTGGAGGGTGGCCCTTGGATGATCCGTGGGGTTCCCCTCTTTGTCTTTCCGTAGGATCCTTTGCAAGGGCTGGTCAAGCCGGAACTTAAATCATGTCGTTTGTGGGTTAAACTCCATAATGTACCGTTGTTTGCTTTCAATAGAGAAGGTGTTGCACGTATTGCTAGTGCTTTTGGGGTTCCGAAAATGATAGATGACTTTACGACATCTATGTGTGATAAGGCTTGGGGTCGTCCGGGGTTTGCTAAGGTCCTCGTAGACGTTTGGGCAATTGGGGAGCTGAAAAAAGTTTTAGAGGTTGCAATTCCAAATCCAAATGGTGGTCAGGCTGTGGTCGTCCTGATTCAAGTGGAGTATGTGTGGGAACCATCTCAGTGTTCCCATTGTTTCGTTTTTGGGCATAAAGTTTCTTCATGTGTCAAGGCAGTGGTGGCTAAAAAAGTTGATAATGGAAAATCTAAAGTGCCATAGAAGGAAAGGTGCGGGTAATCGGTCGGGTGAGGCTTCTTCGAGTGGTATGATGAAACCTTCGATGGTGTATAGACCGGTTGTTAAGCCGACAGGTATTACAATTACTGAACCACATGTTGAGAAGCCGTAGGAGCCCTCTCCTTTGGCTTCGGCGGTTGAAATAGTTCCTGTGGACGTTTCAGTTCATTACACGGATGGATTGATTGGGAAAGATGATTCGGGAGGTGGTTTTAGGGAGCCTTCAGTGATACCCGGGGTGGATCGAGTGCAACAACCTGCGGTTGTTCAACCAAGAATTTGTGGTATTCTGAAGAAGCCGGCTCCATCTAATATGGAGGTGCATCCGTCTGCCCTTCTTGCAAAACCAAAGCAGAACACGAATCGGTTCTCGGCTTTGATGGTTGATGAGGGTGATCCTTCTATTGTAAAGGATAATGTGACGTCGCTTGACCCATCTTTAGGGGCTGCTGGTGTGTGTTCTAATCCTATGGTGTCGGGTGTGGAAGACACTACTCCCTCCGCATCTCAATATTGAAGCTTGGTGCTTGGAATATTCGAGGGTTGAACTCCTCGATTAAACAACAGGAGGTAAAATCATTTGTCCATTTGAATTCTCTTTCTTTTTGTGCTTTGTTAGAAACGCATGTTACCACCTCCAATTTGGATTCGGTTACGAGGAACGTTTCTGGGGTTTGGTCATGGGTTTCGAATCATTCGGTGTGTTTGCATGGTACTCGCATTACTGCTGGTTGGAATCCTTCGGTTATGGATGTTATTGTTGTTTCGATGACGGACCAAGTCATGCATTGTAAGGTTGTCTTCACGGTTCGACTGGTTCCTTCTTTCTCTCGATTATCTATGCTGATAATAATACTATTCGTCGTCGAATTTTGTGGGAGAACTTGCTTCAGTTTGGAACTTTTGTTTGTTATCAACCTTGGCTTCTAATGGGAGATTTTAACACTGTTTTACATCCGGAGGAGAGTGAGGGTGGGTCTTCCCGAATTGATCCCGGCATGGCTGATTTTATGGATTGTGTGGGCGAACTTAACATTTTTTATGTTCGGTTTTCTGGCATTTACTATACGTAGGTTCAAAAGCCGAGAGGAGGTATTCGTATTGTGCGGAAATTGGATCGTGTTATGATGAATACAGGTTTTGGTGATGGGTTTTCTGGTGTTTCGACCAATTTTTTGCCACGGGGAGTTTCGGATCACGCTTCCATGGTTTCCACGGTGGGTAGTGTGGTGGTGAAGGGGAATCGGTCTTTTAAATTTGATAATTTTTTAGTCCATCTTGTTGACTTCTTAGCCACGGTTGCTGATTCTTGGACTATAAATGTGGATGGCTCATTGATGTATAAACTGTTGACTCGTTTGAAAGCTGATTCTTGAACTTAACCATACGTCGATTTGTCTCATCCCAAAGTCACCTAACGCTTTTAAGGTGATGGAATACCGTCCTATCTCGTTGTGCAAGGTGGTATATAAAGGCATAAGTAAGATCATTTCTTGGAGGATTCGTGATTTCCTGGATGGTTTGGTTAGTCCAAATCAGTCGGCTTTTATTCCGGAATGGCGTATTTCGGATAATATCATGATGGCCCATGAGCTTTTGGTTGGTTATGACAGAGAGACGGCTTCTTCTAATTGTGCTTTTAAGATTGATATTCAAAAGGCGAATGATACGGTCGATTGGGGTTTTCTTTATGCGGTGCTCGAGGGAATGGGTTTTCATCCCATCATGCGCCATTGGATTATGGACCTTGTCTCCACCACTTCCTATTCGGTGATTGTTAATGGTGAATCTCATAGTTTTTTAGGGGGGCTCGTGGCATTCGTCAACGATGCCCTCTTTCTCCCTACTTGTTCACTTTGGTCATGGAAGCTTTCTCGTGCTTTCTCCGGAGATGCATTGAGTTGGATGGTTGTTTTCGCTTTCATAAGGGATGTACTAGAACACATTTGACACATTTATGTTTTGCGGACGACCTTATCGTTTTTACCAAAGGTAATGTCGATTCGGTTCGTGTCTTAAAGCATGCGTTGGATGACTTTGCGGGTGCTTCAGGTTTGCGTCCAAGCATGGCCAAAAGTTCCGTTTATTTTTCGAATGTTGATCAGCCGGTTAGAGAAGCTATTTCTCAACTTTTGCCTTTTCAGACGGGCTCTTTACCGTTTCGGTATCTTGGAGTGCCTCTCTCGTCTAAACGACTTCGTGTGGCTGATTTTCAGCCATTGATTGCTAAGGTGCGTGCTCAAATTGTAAATTGGAAAGCCAAATTCTTATCTTTTGGTGGTCGTTTACAATTGATCAAACCGGTTTTAGAGTCCTTGCAATTGTATTGGATGATGGTCTTTTTGGTTCCGACTACGGTGTTACATGATTTAGAAAGACTATTCAGAGATTTTTTATGGGCCCATGGTGATAGCTCGAGAGGTAGAGCTCGTCTCGCTTGGAGTGAGGTTTGCAAACCGAAGACTATGGGTGGCTTGGGTCTTAAAACGCTTGCTCTTTGGAATAGATGTCTTCTTTCAGCGCAAATATGGGATATTTTGCAAAAGTGTGAATCTTTATGGGTTTCGTGGGTTCATTTGCATCGTTTACGGGATTCTAGTTTTTGGAATGTAGCACCATTTCAAAGCATGCTTTTTGTGTTTGGTTAGCTTTTCAGAATCGCTTACCGACGCAAGATAGGATGCAGCTTGGAGAACTGATGCGGGCTTGTTAGTGTGTTCATTGTGTAGCGTATGCTTGGACTCTCATGGTCATCTATTTTTTGAGTGCCCCTTTTCGGCTCAGGTTTGGGCTTGTATTACGTCAATTTTGCAGGTTCCTTTGATTTTAAATAGTTGGCCTATCATGTTGAAGGATATTCGACAAGGGCGTTGGAGACTCACGACTTTGAGGCAAAAGTTGCTTTTTTCGGCCACTATTTATTACATTTGGCATGAGAGGAATGATCGTATTTTTTCGGCTAAGAAACGGAGTGTCCATCAATTGGTGGCTGAAATTCATCGTGTGGTCGAGTTGCGGTTGGTGGGTGGTAGATCGAGATTGGTTTCGGGCCGGTAAGGTTGCTGTCTATGGGTTTGAAGTTTTCGAAGGTGGATTTTGCCCGTTGGGTGGCGTTGGCTCTTGCTAGGTTTTTTGCCATGAAGAGTTTTTTGAAAGTCATGAAGACAAGCAACACCAAAGGTCTTCAAAGATTCAAGAAGGAGAAAAGATCAAGATCTGATATTTTCAAGACCGTTTTTTCTTTATATAACTTTAGGGGGAGATTTTTAGGACCATAAATGTCCTACACATTAGAAAGTTATATAAAGAATTATAGAGGTTAATTATAGAGTTATCTATTTAATTGTAAAAGCCTAATTGTGTTAAATAGGCTTTAGTGCTTAATGGGCTTGGGCCTTGGTAATCATAGGCCTAAGTATATAAGGTTATGTTTAGCCTAGTTTTAGGTCAGAGATCATGCATCGTTCATTATTGTCATAGTTCATTATTGAAACACTTTGTAAACTCTCTGAAAGGTTTATCAAAGTTATATAGACGACAAGTTGAAATCACACTGATTGTTATTTATTTCTATTGATTTCTGATTGTATGCGCTAACCGCGAAGGTAGAGTCTGGGTAGCTGGCACTCCCGGATGGGGTGTGTTGAGAGTACATCAAGGGAGGGGAACAGACGCGGGCGGTGCATTGGATACGCGTGCCGGTACAAGCTAACCTAGCCGACCCGGAACCAACCACCAACCCTGCCAACACACCGTTCGACCACATACCCCTTCACATACTCGTACCATGACTAAAGCCGGACCGTCGACATCCCTACACGAGGTCCCGATCGTCACTGCCGCCCCGAGACTTGAACAAGATCCCGGAACAGACACCACTGAGCCGGTGTCTCCATATGCTCAAACTGATGTCCTGGATTCCAAAACCACCGACTCCAATACGGAACGCGCTTTCCATTTATCGTTGATACCACCACGTATCGGACGTCAACCACCAATGAATGAAGAATCTCCATCCGACTCACCCACACCCTCCAATATCCCATAATCACAGCCTATTTCAGGAGACATAAGGAGAGAGGAGGGAGAATTAGTTGAAAATTTAGAACAAGTGAGGCGGAGAGAATGGAGATCGAAAAAGAATAAAGAGAGGGTGAGTTTCCAAAATAGAGCGGAAAATGAGCAACTCCGAGCCCGTGTCGCCCAGGTAGCCACATTTGCTGCCTCGTCTCATTCGTTGGGACGAGGCATTGAAGAAGACGTCGTGGACCTAGCGACGCAATTGCACAGCCCCCCTAGCCTCTCAACCAACTCACAACAGTTGGTTGTTTCATCTTCGCACGGGGATATGGCACAAAGTGTACAGATCTCTCACTCGGAGAGTCTCTGTATTGAAACAAGAGAACAACCTCCCCCGTTCTCGACTTCTTTCTGTGCACCATTGAGTCTAGAGCCACTTGCTATTATAACATCTTCTTTGGCTAGGACATAGGACGAGACTGCTAACATCGGTGCTCTTAGTGACCCGATCGGAACTCCCGTAGTATGTCTGCCATTGTGCGTAATACGAGGATCGGAAGGAAATTCTACCATAGCCAATGTCACGCCATCTATGAACGTTGGTGGGACTTCTGTTGAATCAACAGTCGTGACCTCAACGGGCAATCTAAGTGATCCCGGCGGTGATTTAGCCGACATCTTGTCAGGGAAATACCTGGACAACGCCTTAAAGGTTATCCACGAGACGCTGGAAAAGGAGTTCAACGGAGCTCGACAAAGTGAAAAGCCTCATCAAAGGGAAGGAAAAAGTCGTCGAAACTGAAACCGCACCAACACCTCCATTGGCACCTGCTCAGCACACTTATTCAGTGGATGATCTGAAGACCATGCTCCTTGCCCAACTGCTCCAACACGATAACACTGACTCCTTGACTGAAGCAGATCTCATCACAATTCTACGATCGCAACCATCTGCTCGGCCGTCATCCTTAACCAGTCGATTGGACCAGCTTGACACGACTCTAAAGGACGTTCAGAAAGCTATTACTACCTTGTTCGAAAGAGTCGCCTCTCTCAAAGACACCTGCAAGGGTCAAGCTGGTGGACTCAAACGCCGCCACGATGACCAGGATGATCCTGGCACCGTGAGGGGGAGAACAAAAGACAACGACTATCCGAGTCCGATCCAATCCCCACTAAAACTACTCCAATGGTTCAACTAGAACCATCAGCTGTGGTACAATCCGAAGACCAACCTGAAACCCAGTTGATTCTAGCCGAGATGGTCGTTGATATGTACATCTCAGATGATGAAGACCCAACAGTTGAAAAGCCCGAGGGAGAATCTCAGGCATTGATCGTATATTCTGCACCGAAAAGGCCTGTACTTGATCTGATAGATCCTGAATCTGAGATCGACCCGAAGACCGAAAACGCATGGTATCAAAAAGCCGCCAGTGGGATAAACTTCGAGGTCAACCTGATCTTTCCTACCGATGCCGACGATGAAATTGACTACGATCAGTTCCTGCTACAAAACCTTCAGAGTACCCCAATCTACGCTAATCAGATTCTCAAGACTTCAACAACAAATCTTCTGACATCTCCTCAGCAACAACATGCATCTGATCAACCTCAACCTCCACAACAACCTGCATGATGGGAGAAAATCATCGTACTCATCCCCTTCCTAGAGGATTCCCTGAAAAGGTTGTTAATTCATACACCAGCTGCGTGTGCTCGACCCAGCCTTTTGCCTCAGGTTAGCCAAGTTCGATGAAGCGTAAAGGAAACAATACATAGAGGCAATGAAAAGGCGTCTACCAGTCAACCAGGTCAGAACAAAGCATAAGATCACCGAAGTTGTGAACATCCAGTCTGGCTATATCTTGAAGATCTGGTATCCAGTTTTTACGGTTAAACGTGAAGATGGAAATGAATGGAAGTTCTCCGAAGCCGACTTGAAGAACCTACAACTGAACGATTTCCACGCCTTACTCAAAGACCTTCGTACCCGAACGACCCGACCGCTACACATTACCAAAGCGCTCGAAGTTGTAAAACGTTTTCTGAAACACAAGGTGATGATGTCCTACATTTCGGATTTTCAGATGGGAGTTGAGCACCGAACGAAGAAGGTAAATCTGTTAAAATTCGATCAGAAAGCTCTAGAGCTGAAGATGTACCCTGTCAACTCACTGCTACTACAACCAGAATTCGAAATCGTCTATCTCAACGAACATAACGAGAAGAAGTTTCTCCGGTTTAGCCAAGTCGAAAGATTCTGCGAAGGAACTCTTCTAAAGGTCAGAGATGCACTTAGAGCCATAATCTCCAAGGAAAAAGAACTCCGGATTTCGTTTACTGCAAATCGAAACGAATCAAATGCCCGAGAAGCCTTGGAACTTGTTGAAGACCGCATGGAGTTTCGTAAAGCAATCTGAAGGTTCAAGATTCTGTTCGCACTCCAAAAGAGATACGTCGAGAACTGGCGCGAGATTGAACTTCGATTCAAAGGGGGAGACTGTTGGGAATAAATTCTAATTGAATAGAAGTTCAAAGGATTAATTGTAAGTTGTTTATGGGCTTAATTAATGTAATGGGCCATGGGCTTCAATAAATTAGGCCTAGGTATAAATACTTTGCTATTCCTTAGAAATCATGTCAATCGTTTCATTTAGTCATCATTGTAATTCTCTGAAATTGTGTAAACACTCTAAAAGGTTTATTCAATATTGTATGGATGACAGTTGGAAATCATATTGATTGTTCTATTTACTATTGATTTTCTGTTGTATGCACTAATCTGGAACATACAGTAACTCTTTGTTTCCTTGGATCGTTTACCGTGATTAAATGTGTGGGGCTCCATGCTTACCAATTAGACTTGCATCAGAACTGAATGGAATTTAAAACAAATTCCATATTTGTTATCGTCGGAAGTGCTTAGCGGAAAAGGAAAATGTTGGTCCCGAAGGGCTATACAAGTTTGTAGAAGGGGGGGTTGAATATAAACACACGTTTTTACTTTTCTAAATTGTTTATTGATAAATCAAGACCATTTACAACTTGTTGCGGAACAAGATTAAGGATAAACCTAATCTAAAGAAGTCTTGAGAAACACTACGTTTCTTGCACTAGAAAGAGTTAAAGAAATTACGAATAATAAGTTAACAATAAGAGAGAAATAAGAAGATGGTCCGAGCACACTTCAAAACTGAAGTAAGGTTCTTCTTATATACCGCATGCATTTAATGCAAGGCAGTATGGCTTTACACGTGGCAGCAGCTGAGTGGTTGCATGTCATTGACCTTTGTAGACAACCTTAGTAGCCGCATGGTGCACAGTGTAGAATCAGAGTTGTTGTACGATTACAGACAAAAGGGATTTCCGTTCTGACAGTTCGTACGGAGACGTGCAAGGCATGTAAGACAATAGTAACATGCAGGGAGACTTCATGATCAACTTTCGTTGAGTTAGATCTTTATCAGCGAATGATAAAGTTCAGCGATTGCTCTAGTCTTCTACTTGATACTTCACGTTGAATGGACAGGTCTTGCTTCGCTGATATCCGCATCAGTTCATGAGTAGACTTGTCGCTGGTTCTTGATCTTGATCTTCGACTTCAGCGTAGAACATATGTTGACGTGAAACTTGTCTTCAGGGATCATAAGTAAACAATTAACTTATCAGCGATCATCTCATAGACTAAACAGGCTCAGAGCTATAAGATGATGAATAGTGTTCGCTGAATATCTAATCTAAAGAGTGAGAGTTCCTATCAGCGGTACTGTAAATTCTTAGTACTTATCAGCGATAGTGAAACTCTAATACATATTGTTTACTTACAATTTTCACTAAGTGTTTAAGAGAGGGTCATTATCAAATCATTGAGGGTTTGGATCAACAATCTTCCCCTATTTGATTATGATATAGCAACAGAGAAAATTGCTATTTAATGAAAACATAAGGATAAAAAGAACTCATAAAATATTTGTCCCTTTTACTGCTTTCTGGGATCTTTTCAGTACTGATTGAGTAAAGTGCATTTGCTGAAATTTTTCTTTAAACCTGGTAAAGATTACAGAGGGAAGTGGAAAAATTACAAGTACATCAAATAAAATTACAAGTACAGAAGATGTAGACAGATAAGGATAGAAAGAATTACAAGGCGATCCTATCCGTCAAAAGGTTCTTCCTTGATGAGAAGTTCATCGAGGGTCTTTGATGTGGGAATCATCCAGTCAGGGACAGTGACACCTTGATCCTTTTTGTTCTTTGCTTCTTCAAAGATCAGGGGCTTGAGGTGACGTGCCTGAATGTCGCGTCTGACTTCACACCAGTAAATGATCTTGGTCCCGAAGGCCTAGACAAGTTTGTAGAAGGGGGGGTTGAATACAAACACACAGATTTTACTTTTCTAAATTGTTTATTGATAAATCATTAACAATTTACAGCTTGTTGCGGAAACAAGATTAAGGATAAACCTAAATCTAAACAAGTTGGAACACTAAGGTTTCTTGCACTAAGAGAGATAAGGAAATTACTAATAATAACCTATCTTGAGATAAGAGATTGAACTTGTCCAGAGTTAGCAAGTTACTTCAAATGAAGTGAGTTCATCTCTTTATATACTGCATGCATTTAATGCAAGTCAGTATATACTTTACACGTGTCATCAGCTGGTTGGTTGCATGTCATTGACCTTGGTTGACAACCTTAGTAGCCGTATGGATGAACAGTGTAGTATCAGAGTGGTTGTACGATTTCAGATTTTCGGAGGTTCTTTTCTGACATTTCGTACGGAGTCGTGCAAGGGTGGATAAGACAAAAGTATTTTGTACGGAGGACTTCATGATCAGCTTTCGTTGATTCAGCGATCTATCATTTCATATCAGCGAATGATAGAGTTCAGCGATAGCTGAAGTCTTGTACTTGATACTTCACGTTGAGTGGACAAATCTGAGTCTTCGCTGATCCGCATCAGTTCATTAGGAGACTTGTCGCTGGTTCTTGAGCTTGATCTTCGACTTCAGCGTAGAACCTTTGTTGACGTGAAACTTGTCTTCAGGGATCATAAGTAAACAACTAACTTATCAGCGATCATCATAATGACTGAACAGACTCAGAGCATTTATGATGAACAGTTTCGCTGAATGTTTAACTTAAAGAACGAGAGTTCCTATCAGCGGTACTGGAAGATCTTAGTACTTATCAGCGATAGTGAAACTCTGATACATATTGTTTACTTACAATTTTCACTAAGTATTTAAGAGAGGGTCATTATCAAATCACTGAGGGTTTGGATCAACAATCTCCCCCTATTTGATTATGACATAGCAACAGAGAAAATTGCTATTTAATGAAAAACATAAGGATAAAAAGAACTCATAAAATATTTGTCCCTTTTACTGTTTTCTGGGATCTTTTCAGTACTGATGGAGTAAAGTACATTCGCTGAAATCTTTCTTTAGAACTTTGAATCAGGATACAAAGAAAATGAAAAGATTACAAGTACGAGCGAAATAAATTACAAGTACAGAAGAATAACTGATACAATAGAGAAAAGGTGATCATATCAGCTTATAAAGGTTCTTCCTTAATGAGAAGTTCATCAAGGGTCTTTTCAGTGGGGATCATCCAGTCAGGAACCGTTACACCTCGCTTTCTTTTGTTCAGCGCTTCTTCAAAAATCAAAGGTTTTAGGTGTCGTGCCTGAATGTCTTTTCTGAAGTCACACCAGTAGATGAGATCTCTGAGCTGTTCGATTGGACTGATTGGAAGCTCAGCGATCCGTTGAAAACATTTACATCCGTCGTAGTCGAGAAAGAATATTCCATAAGGATTACTGATGACGTTACCAGGGACGAAAAGTTCACATGGTGGTAAAGAAATGTCAAGGGCAGATAGATCAGGGTCAGGACTAAGTACTTCAGCGCGAGAGAAACCAATTCCAGTTTCATTTCGTATGACAGGACATGAGTTTGAATCTTGACGTTTCTTCTTTGGAGAGGCCCTTTTTCTTTTCAGCTTAAGATCAGGAAGAGGAGGAATGTCCACACAAGAAGATATCAAATCGATATGTCTGTTTATCAGCTTTTCGAAATGATCCTTGTACTTAGATTGTGATTTTTGGATAGCTAACCTCATTTCCAACCATTCAGAGAGACCATACCTTTTTACAGTGTCAGCGCGAAAGGTTTCAGATTGGCCATCTTCTCTGAAAAGTTTGATGTCAACAATAGGTACTCCGATAGAGGTTCTTCCAGAGATGAATACCTTGTTGATCTTCGCTGGACGATATCTGAAGTGTATTTTCTCTTTACACCATATCAGGGTGGTCTGAGAAACTTCAGTTTTGTTTTCCACGATCTTCTGGGCTTCTTCCCAAAGCTTTCGTTGAACTTGAATGGGAACACGTTTCAGCTTGGGGTCTTTGACAGATTCTTGAGTAAGCTTGATGGCGTATTCTCTGTCTTTTTCTTCAGCTTCCTTTCTTTCAGCGATGAGGCGTTCAGCTCTGAGGTGTTCCTTGTATTCAGCTTTTGAAATTTTGAACTTTGGAGGAACTGAAGGCAGTTGATCATGCCTTAGAATGATTCGCTGATCCTCGAATCGCTTTATTATTTCCTCTCTTTTCTTTTGTTCTTCTTCTCTTAGCTTTTGAGGAGCTAAGGAAGGTCTGTGTCTGTGTGAGAGAGTCTGTTCTTCAGGTTCATCAGTCTCAGAGATCAAATCCAAGACTGGGATTATTTCTTCAGCGGCAGCTGGTATTATTGGTGAAGTCGCAGTTGTAGAGCCTTCAGCGATATCCTCAAACAGTGGAGAGGACTAGCTGAAACACAGCGATCTTACGAGTAAGAACTTGGGTAGAATCATATAGAGAGAATTGGTTCAAGTGTATAGGCTTGGGTAAAGGAACTGATAGTGTATGATAGAGGAGGGATGGAGTAAGAGATGAATAGTGTACCTGACAAACCGGCTTTTCAAGCAAGATCATCAGATTGTCATCTTCAGCGATGCTTTTGCCTTTGCCTTTCTCAGCTCCAGAGCCTGAGGGTTTTGTCTTTGTCCGCTCCCCTGAAGGTTCATTTATCGAGATTCCCTTAAGAGCTTTGATCTTCGGAGCAGGTTTGACGATAAAGAAGTCATCGTCATCTTCGTCATCATCATCATTCTTTGGAGAAGAAGATGGTTCATCATCAGGGATGTCGACGGCTTCATCATCTTCTGCTTCGGATTCTTCAGCGTCTTCTTCGAGTTGCTCCCCCTCAGATACAGAGGCGAGCTTCTCGGTTCCCTTAGGATGTTCATCTCCCTGAGGTCCAGCGGCTGCTTCAGCTTCAATAGTCTTCTCACCCTCTTCAGTGAAGGTGAGGTCTTCGTTCTTCTCTCCCCTGATAGATTCATCATGGGAAAGGTCTTCAGCGCTCTTGGAAGGGTTTTCAGCGCTCTTCTCCCCCTCTTTTTCATGATGACTGGGGGAGGAATGGGTAGATTCAGCAGCGTTGGTAGGTTCTCTGTCTCTTGGCCAGAGAGACCTACACAAGCTTCAATCTTTGCTAATATGTCTTCAAGGCCAGAAATAGCAGGATTGATCTTCCCGAGCTCAAAGCAATCTGTCGTTGTAAAATGTTCAGGTTCAGGGACAGGGGCAGGAGCAGGGGTATTCGCCTTGTGCAGCAGCTGTTCGATCATAGTCTTCATCGAACCAATGTCAGTCTTTACAGAGCTTAAGTCAGTCGTCAGAGTGTTGACATTTGTCTTCACAGCAGACATATCTCCATCTAGTGTTCCAACCGATGTCTTCAGCGTTGTAAATTCGCTGGACATGGACGAAACTGAGCTTTTGAGAGAGGTGTAGTCTGTGTAGATATCAACGAGCACCTTGGCGAAGTCGCTGAGAGTCTTATCAAGTTGCTTCATGTCATCTGTGGAAGCCTTTTTCTCCACCACCGTTGTCACCTTGTTCAGATTCTCTCTAGCGTTTGTTACAGCTGAAGAGTTATTGGAGAGAGTAGTGGTGAGACCTGTCAGCTTTGTCTCCACGGACTTCAGAGAGGCGTTGATATCTCCCAAATTAGGACCTGTAACATATAAAAACTTGTGAACAGAGGAAAGCTCAGAAGTTTGGGGTTTAGTCACTGTGTTTATGGGTTGTTGATTACCTGCAGGAGGATTTGTGAATTCATCGAAATCACGGGTTCCTGAAAAAAGTTCCATGTCATCTTCAAAAGTACCCATGGTTTGGTCTGCAGGTCCTGTCTTCATCATTTCTGGATTATCAGCTTTAGCTTCCGTAGAAATGATGGCATCTCCAGTGATAACTGGAGGAGAGACCAAATGAGTGGAGGGAGAAACGAAGGATAAGATTGGAGGTTGGGTTCTGAGTTCAGCGTTGGAATCGCTGAGAAACACTTCATCAGTCTTTTGAGAGACTGAGGGAGGTTGGGAAGTTTCCAAGTCTGTAATCTCAACGTTTGGAGATGCTGAGATTGGGATTGAAGGGATGGCTTGTTCAGGTGTGGCAGAGCGTACCACTGAACGTTCCTTCAGCTCTGCAGAAGGAGCTGAGGAGTCTTCAGCATGAGATTGCTGGGGTTGCTCCTTTGTTTTCTTGATCCTTTTAGAATCAAGTGGGGTGTGAGCGTGTTTCCTTTTAAGAGGAATGGAAGTAGCAACTGGGGTATCAGCGGTGGGTTTGTCCGCTGAAGGAGTTGCAGAAGTAGAAGAAGTATGAGGGTTAAGAAGAGTTAAGAGTGTAGAAAGACGCACCTCATTTACGGTTGGTTTAAAGTCAAGTATCTTTGGACCGACCTGAGAAAGTTTCAGGTCACCATCAGTTGGGTAGGTTTCCTTCAGGCCACATTGGAAGATGGCCCTGATGAAACGTGGGTAAGGAACCCATGGAGGTCTGTCAGCGACGGTGTCCACTCGTAGAACCAGGTCATCATAGATGATCGATGCCCAGTCTATGTTGAGACCTTTCAGCAGTGCATAACCCATTGCTTGCTGAGGTTTAGCGGCTTGGTCGGAGGAGCCACTCTTTGCAGTCATGCAGATTATCAGATGAGCGAAGATGAAATTCATCTCGCTGGGCATTTTTGATTTCTTGATGACCGTCAGCTTCTTCTCGGTCTTCATGTCTCTGCCTATTTCCCATACATAGCCCATTTCATCGAAGAATGCAATGATGGCTTCCCTGTCTGAGTTTTTCTTGGGGTCAGGGAGGGGAACAAAAGGTTTTTCCTTGGTAGCGATGGGAAGGCTGAGAGCTTTGCGAATAATGGCTGGGGTGATCTTTATGGTGCCATATTTGATATCGCAGAGGATGCAATCTATTATTTTGGAGGGGTCTTTGGCTGAAGGTAATTGAGTGTGTCTCGCTGAGTACCAGAATTGTGAGAGCAAAAGCTGATGTGCAGGAGGTGTTATGGTCAGGGCTGTGGAGATGCAGCAATTCTTCAGAAATTTCACAGCATCATCTAGATGTGTGACTTGCTTTCGAGGAGGAAACTCGAGAAGCGCAGAGAGGTTGTTCACCTTAGTCCAATCCAGTTTGTCAAGTTCAAACTTGACTTGTGGAGCCTTGAGGATTTCCACTTCCTCAGAGTCAGCGGAGATGTTCTCTGCGTTAGCAGGAATGTCAGACGAGGCCATTTCTCTGTATTAACAGTTCAACCAAAGATGTTAAATAAGAATGATCTTAATGTGGAAAGAATTTCCAATAAGATGTTTCGAATTTCATCCATTTCATTCAGACACAAATGTCTTAATGAAGATTAGGGTTTTTCTTGATTTTTAAAACGAAATGTAAAACCCATTTTCTTGTTTTCCAGTTTTCTATGAAGAAATAGATTCTGGAAACGAATGAAGAACAAGTTTAAGATTTTGCATTTAAACTTGAAGAACAACCATGAAATGGTTGTGTTCATAAAACCACGAAAGAAAATGATTTCATTTTACGAAGTTCTTTTGTTTGATCTTGTTAAAACAATGAGAAGATCGGAAACAAGTTATACGCATTCGGTAATAAATAAGAACATATTAACCTTGATGTTTGATGATGAACAGTTCTTGAAGATTTTGAAATCACAAATGCAACAGTGAATTCTTTCTTGCGGAGGAAGATTGATCGCGTAAAAGAAAAATATAAACAAGGAGTTTGTTTATATAGAGATTTTAGAAAGAGAAAATCTTGAGCGGGAAAAGATTTTCATCATGACACGGACACGTGTTTACATTTGATTGGAAGTTTGAACGAGACGTGCAAACGTGTGTCAGGAAGAGAAAACGTGTCGGGGTTTATCCGTTGCAATGACGTCACAACTGTCCTTTCATATTCTTGGTTGTCTCTGAGGTTTTGAAAAACTCAGAGATACTTTTGAAAATATGAAGTACTGAATGAAAATATTCAGTGAAGGTTTTAAGAAATTTCAAAATATCGCTGTTAAGGAAAAGATATTCAGCGATGCATTTTGTTTTGAAATCTTGCATTTTCATGCGTTTGTCAGAGAGAGTAAACATACCTTGATATCAGTGAATCAAGTTTATTCAGAGAGAAGATGATAGAATGGGTTATACAAGTTGATTTTATCCTTTCACTGATTAATGTGAACCGCTGAAGATTTTATCCTTCAAAGTTCAGCATTCCAAGCTCGCTGATGAGAAAGTTGAATCTTGTCTCATCAAGAGGTTTGGTAAATAAGTCAGCTAACTGATAATCAGTTGGGATAAAATGAAGTTCTATATCACCATTCATCACATGATCTCTGATAAAATGATATCTGATTTCTATATGTTTGGTCTTTGAATGTAGTACTGGATTGTTCGCTATAGCGATGGCACTTGTGCTGTCGCAATAGATTGGAATTTTGGAGAGCTGAAGATCATAGTCTAGTAGCTGATTTCTCATCCACAAGACTTGAGAACAACAGCTTCCAGCGGCTACATATTCAGCTTCAGCTGTGGAGGTGGACACTGAATTTTGCTTTTTACTTGTCCAACTTACCAGCTTTCCACCCAGGAGCTGACATCCTCCTGTGGTGCTTTTCCTATCCATTTTGCAACCTGCAAAATCACTATCTGAATATGCAGTTAGATCGAATCCTGAATCTTTGGGATACCAAAGACCTAGATTCGTTGTACCCTTAAGATATCAAAAGATTCGCTTTACAGCTTTCATATGAGATATCTTAGGTTCATCTTGATATCGTGCACACAAGCATGTTGCAAACATAATATCGGGTCGGCTAGCTGTAAGATACAATAGTGAGCCGATCATCCCACGGTACATCGTGACATTGACAGGAACACCCTTAGTGTCCTTATCAAGTGTCAGCGGTGGTGCCATAGGGGTTTTCATAGCTGAACTTTCAGTTAAGTCGAATTTCTTCAGCATATCTTTAATATATTTTCCCTGATTAATGAAAGTTCCTTTTTCAGTTTGCTTAATCTGAAGACCAAGGAAATATGTTAGTTCACCCATCATGCTCATTTTATACTCATCTTTCATTCTATCAGCGAAACGAGTACAAAGCTCAGGGTTAGTAGAACCAAATATAATGTCATCAACATATATTTGAACTAGAATGATATGACCTTTTACTTTTCTAAAAAATATTGTTTTATCAATCTTACCTCGCTCAAATTTTTCAATATGGAGATAAGTGGAAAGAGTGTCAAACCATGCACGTGGAGCTTGCTTCAAGCCATAAAGTGCCTTATCTAGTTTATAAACATAATCTGGACGCTTAGGATCTGAGAATCCTGGAGGTTGTTCCACATATACTTTTTCATTCAGCTTTCCATTTAGAAACGCTGACTTGACATCCATTTGATGTACTTTGAAGTTCTTGTGTACAGCATATGCTAAGGATAGACGAATAGATTCAAGTCTTGCTACAGGAGCAAATGTTTCGTCATAATCTATGCCTTCCTCTTGTCTGTATCCCTGAGCAACAAGTCGAGCTTTGTTGCGGGTTACAGTACCATGTTCGTCCAACTTGTTTCAATAGACCCATTTAGTGCCTATCACAGTTTTGTCAGTTGGTCTTCGAACAAGTTTCCAAACTTTGTTTCTTTCAAATTCAGTCAGCTCTTCTTGCATGGCGCTGACCCAGTTTGGATCTATGAGGGCATCATCTACTTCTTTTGGTTCAGTTAGTGAAATAAAATTTACAAATAAACAAATATTACCTGCACTTCGTCGAGTCTGAATCCCAGCGTTTGGATCACCAAGAATTTGATCAATTGGGTGATTTATAGTCCATCGCTGAGCCGGAACGTGAGACGCTGACTCAACTTGAACTTGAGGAGCTGAAGATGAAGCTTCAGCGACGTCGGGAGTATCAGCCAAGAGAGGAATTGATGCAGTTGTCATTATATTCACTGATTGCTGAGAAGTAGATGGAAGGTCTGAGACATTTGGATCAACTGCAGGTATAGTGTTTATAGGAACAGCTGAGACCCATGATGTTTCAGCTTCACTATTCTGCATGTTTGGAATGATAGTGGGATTATCATCCTCTACTGGTTGAGCATGAGGAGTGGGAAAATCTTCTGAATCACCAAGATGAGAAAACATCCATTGATTCAGTTCTTCTGTATCAGCGTTCGGTTTAGAGTTCGCTGAACGGGATTCGTCAAACGTGACGTGAATAGTTTCTTCCATAGTTTGTCTTCTCTGATTGAAGACTCTGAAGGCTTTGGAAACTGAGGAGTATCCAAGAAAGATTCCATCATCAGCCTTAGGATCGAACTTTCCAAGAGCATCTCTATTGTTCAGTATGAAACACTGACATCCAAAGATGTGAAGAAAGCTGATTGAGGGCTTTCTCCCATGAAAAAATTCATAGGCTGTTTTATTGAATCTTTTGACTATCAGCGACCTGTTTTGCGTAAAACAAGCAGTGTTGACAGCTTCTGCCCAAAACTGAGTAGGCAGGTGAGAATCGCTGAGCATTGAACGTGCAACTTCAATAATTGTTCTATTTCTTCTTTCAGCGACTCCATTTTGTTGCGGTGTTCTCACTGAAGAAAAGTTGTGAGAAATACCCTTACTCTCAAAGAAGGAATCAAGAGAACTGTTTTTGAATTCAGTTCCATGATCACTCCTTATTGAGCGAACGGTCAGATTGTTCAGGGTTTCCATCTTCCGAACAAAGGTGATGAGTTCTTCAGGGGTGTCACTCTTAGAACGGAGAAACATTACCCAAGTGAAGCAAGAGAATTCATCAACTATGACCAGCGTATATTTCTTTCCAGCGATGGATTGTTTGTTAACAGGGCCAAACAAATCCATATGGAGTAGTTGTAGAGGAGATGACACTGAAGAAACTTGCTTTGATTTAAAGCTTGCTTTGGTCTGCTTCCCTTTTTCACACGCTGAACATAACGACTCTTTGGCGTATGAATGCTGAGGTAGACCAGTGACTAACTCTTTTGAAGAAAGAGTGTTCAGTGTCTTGAAATTTAGATGAGATAGCCTCTTATGCCATAGCCAGTTGACATCAGATGAGGCCTTTGAGAAGAAACAGGAGTTCTCAGTGGTTGTTGAGTCCATGTTTATTACATAAACATTTTCCAAACGATAACCGCTGAGAGCTATCTTCTCCTTTTTGTCAGAGACAAAGCAGGATTCCTTAGTAAAGATTACTTTGTTATCCATGTCGCAAAGCTGACTGATGCTTAGAATATTATGCTTCAGCCCTTCAACATATGCGACTCTTCTGAAGGAGGTTGTACCATTTGAAAGTACACCATACCCTCGGGTATGTCCTTTTCCATTTCCACCGAAAGTCACAGAGGGACCCTTCTCTTCCTTGTATTCAGCGAGCAGGCTTTTCTTACCAGTCATGTGTCTAGAGCATCCGCTATCGAGATACCAGATACCCTTCTTAACCTGTAATACAAAGGAAGATTAGTTTTTCTTGGGTACCCACTTAACCATGTATACACGTTTGTCAGTGGAAGTAGTTGGAATGGAAGGTTCAGCAGTCTTCGCAGCATTTGAAGATTCAGCTTTGTCTTTCTTCACTTTGGTTAATTTCTTAACCTCAATGGTAGAATTCACCTTGACCTGATTTGCACCAGGGTTGGTCTTCTTTTCCTTGGGGGCAATCTTCACCTTAGCTATCTTTTCAGCTTTGGTGGCTGTGGGGCACTTACTAGCAATATGATCAGTGAGTCCACAGTGATAATATTTCCTATAGCTGAAAGTAGTTCTAGGACCATTTGTATGCTGAGCTTTTAATTTAGAATTAGAAGTACCAGCACCAAGTAAGTTATTTGCTTTAGAAATGGGACGAACATTCAGTTCTTCATATTTCTTACCAAGGACATCCAATCTGAGTCTAGGAGTAGATCGCTGAATAAATCCAGATATCTGCTTCCTTGATCCAGAGGGATGATCCACTGAAGCTTTAGAAGCATTCAGTTTTGGTACTAAGGTACCCTTATGAGGATTCTGGTAAATAACAATTCCTTTACCTTTGTCTTTACAGACAGAGGTAGGTTTTGAATAAACCATTTTCTCCTTGCCTTTTGAGGAGGTAGGAGTTTCCTCAGGGATTGGTGTAATGGACGAGGAGCACTGAGAGGATGAAGTATCAGCGACTGAGGATACGAACGTTCCAAATTTAAGCATTGAACGTTCAGTGGTTGGTTTTGAAGTTTCATATTTGTAACCCAAACCACGTTTATCACTCAGTGGAATTTGAGACTTTATTATCTCAGTGATCTTTGTTGAAGAATTACACCATCATTCAACAGTAGCTTTTTCAGCCTTTAATGCAGCGATAGCTTCTGCTCGTTCGATTTTGACTGGCTGATTTAAATATACTTGATCTTTAAAATCTTCTTCAATTTTAGAAAGCTTTTCTATTTGAAGGTGGCAGTTTTTAAGCTTTTCAGCGAGATCAAGATTTTGGTTTTCAGCCACAGTTTTGCCGTTCATGGCTTCGTATAAACTTCTATTCAAGAGATCGATCTTACGGAGACTATCAGCTTCATCAATATTTGCAATATTGGTAAAGAAAGAAGGTGATACCTGAATGGCATATGTTGAAGTGGAGGGAATGTCTGAACTTCTTCCTCTTCTTCAATCTTGGCCATGAGACATTGATTTGCTTCATCGTCTTCAGAGTCAGATGATGATGCTTCTTCATCAGAAGCAGCCCAATCATAGTCAGCCATCAGGCCTTTGCCTTTCTTCTTAAAGCTTTTCAGCTTCGCATATTTTTCTTTCAGCTTTGAGTATTTGTCATCTTTATTCCTTGGAACAAAGGATTTCTTAGTAAAAGCTGAGGGTCTAGAAACTTTCTTAGACCTGCACTCGTTAGCAAAATGTCCTATTTTTCGCAGTTAAAACAAGTAGCAGTAGCCTTATCAACAAAAACTGATGATTTAGGCTTGTCAGTTATGGAAAGAGATTTGTTCTTTCTAAACATTTTCTTTTTGGCAAATCTCCTGAACTTCTTAGTTAGGAGAGCCAAAGATTCATCATCTGAAAAATAAGAATCTGATGACCTTTCAGAGTTACTCTCTAACTCAGTGATAGTGACCGAGAGTCGCTGAGTAGAAGGTTCCTCTGAGATTAAAGCAACAGGGGTGTTTTTGGAATCTTTTACAAGATTCTTCTTAAGATGGCTTGATTGCTCATGATTCAGCAACGTGCCATATAAGGTAGCAAAGGTCATTGATTTTAGATCCTTTGACAGCTTGAGACACATAGAATAATTGTCCCAGCTTTCAGGTAAACATTCTAGAAACTTTGTCAGCACCTCAAAGTTAGAATATTCCTTACCAACAGTTTTCAGATCTATAATTAAACAATTAAAACGTTGGTGAACTTCAGAGAGAGTTTCATTCTTACCAGAAATGAAGCTTTCGTATTGTCTTACCAGGTTGATCTTTCTTGAGTCCTGGACTTCAGAAGTTCCTTCATAGTGAACACATATTGTGTCCCACATGGCTTTTGATGTTTTCAGGTTCATGACGGAATGGTAGACTTCGTCAGGAAGGGCCATGGATAGTATGGATCTGGCTTTTGTATCTATAGCCACTTTCTTCTTATCTTCGTCGGTCCACATGTGTATTTCCTTAGGAATCAGCCTTTCTGGAATAGCAGGTCTATTTGCAGTGGCTGGAACTGAAGGATCAATTGTTACAGGGATGTATGGGCCGTTTTCAAGATAGTAAGGCATAGTGGGGTCTACACCTTCTAAGAAGAGTGTCATCCTATTTTTCCATAAGTTGAAGTTGTCTCTAGAAAATCTAGGGGGTTTTGCAAGAGAACCATTGTCTATATAATTTGTGTTTGTGTTCGTGGCCATTTTCAGATAATAGCAAGGAAGAGAAATATCTTAGATTAGATCTTGTTTATGAGATTAAACAAATCCGCTCTGATACCACTTGTTGGTCCCGAAGGCCTATACAAGTTTGTAGAAGGGGGGGGGGGGGGGGGGGTTGAATACAAACACACAGATTTTACTTTTCTAAATTGTTTATTGATAAATCATTAACAATTTACAGCTTGTTGCGGAAACAAGATTAAGGATAAACCTAAATCTAAACAAGTTGGAACACTAAGGTTTCTTGCACTAAGAGAGACAAGGAAATTACTAATAATAACCTATCTTGAGATAAGAGATTGAACTTGTCCAGAGTTAGCAAGTTACTTCAAATGAAGTGAGTTCATCTCTTTATATACTGCATGCATTTAATGCAAGTCAGTATATACTTTACACGTGTCATCAGCTGGTTGGTTGCATGTCATTGACCTTGGTTGACAACCTTAGTAGCCGTATGGATGAACAGTGTAGTATCAGAGTGGTTGTACGATTTCAGATTTTCGGAGGTTCTTTTCTGACATTTCGTACGGAGTCGTGCAAGGGTGG
Organism: Saussurea involucrata; assembly: GCA_033807775.1. Taxonomy (NCBI): domain Eukaryota; kingdom Viridiplantae; phylum Streptophyta; class Magnoliopsida; order Asterales; family Asteraceae; genus Saussurea; species Saussurea involucrata. Next base: position 72,974,102 of record CM066317.1, on the reverse strand, counting down.
ATAAGACAAAAGTATTTTGTACGGAGGACTTCATGATCAGCTTTCGTTGATTCAGCGATCTATCATTTCATATCAGCGAATGATAGAGTTCAGCGATAGCTGAAGTCTTGTACTTGATACTTCACGTTGAGTGGACAAATCTGAGTCTTCGCTGATCCGCATCAGTTCATTAGGAGACTTGTCGCTGGTTCTTGAGCTTGATCTTCGACTTCAGCGTAGAACCTTTGTTGACGTGAAACTTGTCTTCAGGGATCATAAGTAAACAACTAACTTATCAGCGATCATCATAATGACTGAACAGACTCAGAGCATTTATGATGAACAGTTTCGCTGAATGTCTAACTTAAAGAACGAGAGTTCCTATCAGCGGTACTGGAAGATCTTAGTACTTATCAGCGATAGTGAAACTCTGATACATATTGTTTACTTACAATTTTCACTAAGTATTTAAGAGAGGGTCATTATCAAATCACTGAGGGTTTGGATCAACAAATGAGATCTCTGAGCTGTTCGATGGGAGTGATTGGAAGCTCAGAGATGCGTTGAAAGTGATGATTTCCTTGGTAGTCTAGAAAGAATATACCATAGGGATCACTTACGACTTTGCCAGGGATGAAAGTTTCACCAGGTGGTAGGGGGGTGTCGAGCGCTGAGAGATCAGCATCAGGGCCAAGAACTTTAGCACGAGAGAAACCAATACCTGTTTCATTCCGTATAGGAGGACCTTAGTCTGAGGCTTTCTTTTCCTTTGCAGAGACTCTTCTTTGTTGAGGAGGAAGAAGAGTAGAAGGAGGAATATCCACAACAGAAGATACCAAGTCGATATGAGTATTTAAAATTTTCTCTACATGGCTCTTGAACTTTGAGCGCGATCGCTGAATGGCTAATTTCACTTCCAACCATTCAGAGAAACCAAACTTCTCTAAAGTAGCAGCATAGAAAGTTTTCTTGGTTTTGTATTCTCTGAATACGTCAACTTCAACAACAAGAACGTCAACGAACCGTCTTCCTATGATATTTACCTTGATGATTTTGGATGGTCGAGATCGATAGTTCAGCATTTCTTTACACCATTCCAAAGTCGTATCAGATACTTTAGTCTTTTCTTCAACGATCCTTTGGGCGTCATCCCATAGTTGACGTTGGACATCAATGGGAGTTCTTTTCAACGCGGGGTCTTTCACCGATTGTTGGACAAGCTGGATGGCGAGAGCCTTATCTTTTTCTTTAGCTTTCTTCTTTTCGGCGAGTAATCTTTCAGCTCTTAAATGATCCTAGTATTCTTTCTTTGAAATCCTGAACTTTGTGGGAGCAGGGATTTTGTCGCGAGAAAGAATGATTCGCTGATCTTCAAGCTGTTTGATCATTGTATCTCTCTTTTCTTGATCCTCTTTACTTAGCTTTTGAGGAGCCAAGGAAGGTCTGTTTTGGTGAGAGAGCAGATGTTCTTCAGGTTCATCAGTCTCAGTGGTTAAATCCAAGACTGGGATTATTTCTTCAGCTCTTGTGGCTGGGATTATTCCTGGTGTAGTCGAAGGAGCTTCAGCGAGATCCTCAAACAGGGGAGAGGACTAGCTGAAACACAGCGATTGTTTAAGTAAGAAAAGTTGGGAAGAAAGAGATAGAGAAAATAATGTGGTTAAGTGTATAGAGGTTTTAAGGATAGAAGGATTGAGATTGAGAAGGGACAGAGGAGGGATGCAGTGTAAGGGAATAGAAGGTAGTGTACCTGACAAACTGGCTTTTGAAGCAAGATCGTCAGATTGTCTTCTTCAGCGAGGCCTTTGTTTTTGCCTTTGTCAGCTTCAGACGCTCCAGGCTTTGTCTTGGTCCGCTCCCCTGAAGGTTCTTTTATCTTGATCCCTTTTTGAGCTGGGGCTTTTGCAACAGGCTGGACATAGAAGAAATCATCATCATCATCGTCATCCTCATCATCTTTAGGGGATGATGATGGTTCTTCATCAGAGATGTCGACAGGTTCATCATCTTCAGTTTCTTCTTCAGACTCGACCTCTTCAGCATAAGGTTCGGTCACGTCAGCAGTAGCTTCCTTAAGTTGCTCATCGAGTTGATCCCCCTCAGATACAGAGGAAGGTTTCTCGGTTTCCTCAGGGTTTTCAACTCCCTGAGGTTGTGGAGTAGAAGTAGCAGCAGCAGCAGTTTCAATACCCTCCCCCTCAGCATTATGGGGAAGGTCTTCTTTAGTCTTCTCCCCCTCTTCCACAATATGGTTGGGGGAGGTAACAGATTGTTCAGCAGCAGTGTGTATTTGGTCTCTGTCTTCCAGGCCAGAGATCCCGACACTGTTCTCAATCTTTGCTAATATTACTTCCAGGCCAGTTATAGCAGGATTGATCTTTTCAAGAGCTTCGCGATCGACCTGAGTAAAATTAGAAGTTGGGACGTTCAGGCGATCGATTACCTTCTGAACAATTTCTTTGACGACGGATACGTCAGCCTTGATCGTGGAAACTTCACCCTTTAGAGAACCAACCTCTATCTTCAATGATGTGACTTCATTGGACAGAGTGGTGAAGTTTGTTGAAAGAGAGGTGGTGGTGGTTGAATTCTCAGTTTTGAGCGAATTGAGCGATGCTACCATCCACCTTCTCCAGATCAGTTTTGGAGGCTTTTGTATCGACGATCTCGGTCATCTTTTTGAGTTTCTCTCCAGCATCTGTAACCGCTGAAGAGTTCGTGGAGAGAATGATGTTGTAATTTTCCACCTTTGTTTCCAGGGCCTTCAGGGTGGTGTTGATATCCCCCAAATTAGGACCTGAAACGGTTATTAACTTATGAACAGAGGAAAGCTCAGAAGTCTGGGGTAGAGAGAGAGGAGTGTTTTGGATTGTGTTTATACCTGCGGGCGGGTTGGCGAAGTTGTCGAACCCTTTGTGTCGTGAATGATATTCCATGTCGCCTTCAAGAGTACCTTGGCGCATTAAGGTGCCTGCAGATCCTAAGTTTGCATCCATCATCGTATTTAGAGTGTCTGCAGCTGAGTCATGTACGATGAAGGGTGTCCCTGAGAAAGTTGGGAAAATTGATGGAGAGACCAAAGATTGAGTAGGAGGAATGAGGGATGAGAATGATGGTTGGGTGCGGGGTTCAGCGTTGGATCCACTGTCAATCACTTCAGTCTGTAGAGAGGCTGAAGGAGGTGGGTTCATTTCCAAGTTTATAACTTCAGCGTGTAGAGACACTGAAGTCGGGATGGAAGGTGTGGCTTGATTAGCTGTGGCAGAGCGTACCACGGAACTTTCCATCAACTCTTCAAGATGAGCTGAGGAGTCTTCAGCATGTAAATGCTGCGGGGGTTGCTCCTTGGTTTTCTTGATTCTTTTGGAACCAAGTTGGGAAGTAGATTGTTTCCTTTTTCGAGAAGGAGTGGAGGGTGCAGCGTGGGTATCAGCGGTGGGGATTTCCATTGAATGAGCTGTAGAAGTAGAAGAAGGAGGATTGAGAAGAGATAAGAGAGTAGAAAGACGTACCTCGTTTTCAAGCGGCTTGAAGTCGAGTACCTTAGGGCCAACCTGAGAGAGTCTCAAATCACCCTCTGTTGGTTACCTTTCGCCAAGTCCTTGTTGAAAGACGGCGCTGATGAATCTGGGATAAGGAACCCATGCAGATCTTTCAGCCATATCCACTCTGAATGCAAGGTCATCGTAGATGATTGAGGCCCAGTCAACATTTAGACCTTTCAGCAATGCATAGCCCATTGCTTGCTGAGGTTGAGCAGCTTGATCAGAGGAGCCACTCTTCGCTGTCATGCAGCTTATCAGATGTGCGAAGATGAAGTTCATCTCGCTGGGCATTTTGGACTTCTTGATCATAGTCAGTTTCTTCTCAGGCTTCTTATCCCTTCCAGTGTCCCATGCGTAACCCATTGCATCGAAGAATGCAATGATGGCTTCCCTATCAGCATGGTTTTTGTGGTTTGGGAGAGGAACAAAGCGGTTTTCTTTGGTAGAGGTAGGAAGGCTCAGTGCTTTCCTAATAATGGCAGGGTTGATTTTGGTGGTGCCAAATTTTGTGTCACACAGAATGGAGTCAACGATCTTCGTTGGGTCTTTGGCATGGGGTACCTGAGCTCTTCTGGCAGTATACCAGAACTGAGAAAGTAGGAATTGATGAGCATGGGGTGTAATGGTCAGGGCTGTAGATAAGCAACATGTTTTGAGATAGTTCACAGCATCATCCAGATGTGTGACTTGCTTTCGAGGAGGAAACTCGAAAAGCGCATGAAGGTTGTTCGATTTTGAAAAATCGATTTCCTCAAGCTTGAACTTGACCTGAGGAGCTTTGACAAGAATCAGTTTCTTTGCAGCCGTGGATTTCTCAGCGGTAGGAGCAGGAGTAGAAGATGCCATTTCTGTTTAAATTATCAACCATGAACATAGATAAAGAATAGTCTTAATGTGAAAGATTTTCCAATAAGATGTTTTCCGATTTTTGTCCATTTCATTCAGACATAAATGTCTTATTGAAGATTAGGGTTTTCTTGTTTTTTTTTAAAAGAAGAACAAACCCAATAAAAGTCTTGTTTTCCATTTTCCTTTAGACAAGGATTCTGGAAAAACGAATGAAGAACAAGTTTAAGATTTTGAGTTTTAAACTTGAAGAACAACCATGAAAAGGTTGTGTTTATAAAATCATGAAAGAAATGATTTCATTTTAGAAAAGGTTTCTTTTGTTTGATCTTTTAAAAGCAATAAGAAGATCAGAAACATGTTATGCAGGTAAATAATAAGAATATTAACCTGGTAATCGAAGAAGGAGATGAACAGATTTCTGGAAATAAGCAACAGTAAATCTTTTCTTGCTTGGAGAAGAAGTTCGCGTAAAGAAAAAAATATAAACCCGAAATAGTTTATATAAAGAGATTTGAGAGAGAGAAAAACTCGAGCGGGAAAGTTTTTCATCATGACACGGACACGTGTTTGCATTTGATTGGAAGGTAAACGAAACATAAAAACGTATGTCAGAAAAAGAACGTGCCAGGGTTTATCCGTTGTGATGATGTCACAAACGTCCTTTCATATTTTAGGATGTCTCTGAGGTTTTGAAAGCTCATGGACTATTTTGAAAAACATGAAGCACTTAATAGAAATATCAGTGTTAGTTTAAGAAATTTCAAAGTATCGCTGTTAAGGAAGATATATTCAGCGATGCAATTTGTTTTGAAATCTTACATTCACATGCGAACGTCAGCGAGCAAGAGAGAAAACATACCTTGATATGAGCGAATCAATTATGTTCAGAGAGAGAATGATAGAATGGGTTATATAATTGTTTTATCCTATCGCTGATAAAATGTGAACCACTGAAGATTTTTACTCTTCAAAGTTCAGCATTCCAAGCTCGCTGATGAGAAAGTTGAATCTTGTCTCATCAAGAGGTTTGGTAAACATATCAGCTAACTGATAGTCAGTTGAGATAAAATGAAGTTCTATATCACCATTCATCACATGATCTCTGATAAAATGATACCTAATTTCGATATGTTTGGTCTTTGAGTGTAGCACTGGATTGTTGGCTATAGCGATGGCACTTGTGCTGTCGCAATAGATTGGAATTTTCGAGAGCTGAAGGTCATAGTATAGTAGTTGATTTCTCATCCACAAGACCTGAGAACAACAGCTTCCAGCGGCTACATACTCAACTTCAGCAGTTGAGGTGGACACTGAGTTTTGCTTTTTACTTATCCAACTCACCAGCTTTCCACCCAGGAGCTGACAGCCTCCTGTGGTGCTTTTCCTTTCCAATTTGCAACCGGCAAAATCACTATCTGAATAGGCGCTTAAATCAAACCCTGAGTCTTTGGGATACCAAAGACCTAGGTTCATAGTACCCTTAAGGTAACGAAAGATTCGCTTTACAGCGATCATATGAGATTCCTTAGGTTCAGCTTGATATCGTGCACACAAATAGGTTGCGTACATAATATCGGGTCGGCTAGATGTAAGATACAAGAGAGAGCTGATCATCCCACGGTACAGCGTGCCATTGACAGGTATTCCATTTGAATCCTTGTTTAGTGTCAGCGGTGGTGCCATAGGGGTTTTTATAGCTGAACTCTGAGTTAAATCGAATTTCTTCAGCATATCTTTAACATACTTTCCCTGATTAATGAAAGTTCCTTTTTCATTTTGTTTTAACTGAAGACCAAGGAAATATGTTAGCTCACCCATCATGCTCATTTTATACTCTTCTTTCATTCTATCAGCGAAACGAGTACAAAGGTCAGGGTTAGTAGAACCAAATATAATATCATCAACATATATCGGAACAAGAATGATATGACCTTTCACTATTCTGAAAAATAGAGTTTTGTCTATTTTACCTCGCTCAAAATTTTCAATTAGGAGATAAGAGGATAGAGTGTCATACCATTCACGTGGAGCTTGCTTTAAGCCATAAAGTGCCTTTTCCAGTTTATAAACATAACATGGACGCTTAGGATCTGAGAATCCTGGAGGTTGTTCCACATAGACTTCTTCATTCAGCTTTCCATTGAGAAATGTTGACTTAACATCCATTTGATATACTTTGAATTCTTTGTGTACAGCGTATGCTAAGAATAGACGAATAGATTCTAGTCTTGTGTTAGGTCTAGAGTTTTGTCAAAAACACAAGTGTTGAGTTCTGAGTAAGAAGACTAAAGAAGACTCAGAAGTTCTGAGTAGAAGACTCAGAAGTTCTGAGTGAGAAATCTCAAAAATATTCTAAGTGTTGGATTCTGACTAGAAGGTTCAGAGTTCTGAGTAGGAGACTCAGAACTTCTGACTATGAAGACAAATGTTCTGAAGCGCTTATTCAGAAGTATGTTCAGAATTCATATCTTGGGATATTCTCTGTTATATTCAGTTACTAATTAGGACACGTGTAATTGTTCTATTAGTCTGTTTCTTTTATGTACTGTAGCTTTAGTCTTTCCTTAAACAGTATATATAGGAGTTAGCAACTGTTTGCTAAGTAATATTTGGCTAACCTTTTGGATAACACTTTACGCATAAATTGTTAGATCTATTGAGAGAGAAATTAATTGTAATATCTTGTAATTCACAGATTGTTAATAAATCATATGACCAGTTGCTGTGAATACGATCTTGAATGTTCATATTTGATTGTAAGATTAGATCCTGGACTTACAATTGGTATCAGAGCCAATCAACAAACAAATTCGTCCAAGAGTGTGTTTGATCGCGTTCTTGAAGTTTCTTGATCAATTCGACAATTGATTCCGCTGCTGCTAACAATTCTTGAATTCCTAACAATTCTTGAATTCGTTTCTATCATTGATTCAAGAAATTTGAATTTGTCTTTCTGTTGAATCGATGTCTTACAATCAAGTCATTCAAAGATTTTCTCCCTATGCTGATTAATTCTCGAAATTAAACAGATATCGCAGGTATGTTTTCGAAATTCTTGATTGGTTTCTTGATCAAGGTGATTATATCTGCTGCATGTTGATTAGTATTCAAATTTTTTGTTGAAAAGAAGATTTCATTAATTCATGTACTCTAACTGTTTGATAAAATGCATGTGACAGATTTGATTAGTTCTTGCATATTCTAGATCTGTGTTGATTCTCAGTTTTGATCAAAATTCATAGTTGATATTTGAATTTTTCATTTCATCATGCCTGAGATTGTTGAAGTTTTTGTGACACCTGCAAGTTCTATAACCAGTTCAGACAATTTAAAAAAATTAAGTCCTGTAAAAGCAAAAGAAACAATTTCTGAAACAAAAACTGAGATTGCTCATTTAAGCAAGATTGCTAATCTTCAAGCAAAACAAGATGAAAATACAAAAGTTATAAAGATTTTGCAAAAAGAGAAATCTGATTTTCTAAAGGATTTTGAAAAGGTTCAAGAAAACATAAAGTTGTTAGAAAAAGAGAATGTTGATTTGAAAGAGAAAGGCAATTTTAGAAGAAAGATGTTGACAGAGTCTGAAAATAGAATCAAATCATGTGAAATGAAAAATTGTCAACTCTTGAAACAGATCTATGATTTTGAACAAGTTCTTATACTTGAAAGAGTGAAATTTGAGAAAGAGAGAAGAGACTTTCAAACTGAGAGGAAAGGTTTTGAAACAAAGTCTGTTGAATTATCTTTGAAAATTTCTGATTTGGAGAAAATTCTTGCAAAAGAAAGAAAAGAGTTTGAATGCAAGAAAAATGTTTTTCAAAAAGAAAAGAATGGTTTTGAGAAAAAGAAAACAGGAATGTTAAATGAGTTTTCTGTAAAAATAAATGAGTTGGAGAAAGAGTTAGAAGATGGAAGGAAAGAGACTGGAAATAAGAAGGTAAATGGCTTTAAAGAAAAATGCTTAAAAGATGAGTTTAAGGAGGAAAAGAAAGTTTTTCATTTGGAGATAAGGAGGCTTATTAAGAAATTATCTGATTTATCAACTAAAATCATGATAGAGAGGAAGTCCAAATCTGATTTGCAGTCAAGGTTTGATTTGTATGTTAAAAAGTTTAGGGAATTTGAAACGAAAGTTGTTGACAAATCAAATCATAGTTCAAAAGATCAGATTCGTTCTTCTAATCTGTTTTATGATTCTGCTATTGATAAATCTTATAATTGTTCTTTTAAAAAGATAAAAATGGAATGGAGAGTTAAAGGAACAACTTCCAAGAAAGAAGTGCCAAAATCAAAGGTTCCTAATTCAAATGTCAAGAAGAACAATACATTTCAAAGAAAATCTTTTGTTAAACCTGATGTGATTTATTCTGTAAATCAATTAGTCAGAATTGCACAAAAGAAACTTTGTTGTTCATACTGTGGGACTAATGATTTTGTGAACAAGAATTTTATTCAGCACTGGTATGGTTCTTATAGAATATCTGCATATGCCACTGCACCTAACAAACCTGGACCCAAGTTCATATGGGTACCAAAGACAACTTAATCTGTTTTGCAGGTTATTCATGTGTAGAGCTGAATGATAATACTGACACATGACTTAAAACCGATGATGTGCTTAAATTGAGAATTGTGACTTTTGGATAATTCAGTCCAAAACTCGGTATGAATGTGATTATGGATTTCTGATTCATACAGATCAATTTGTTGATTTTGAAGCATTTTTTTTAAAAAAAGTTCAGTTTACTGTGATGTAATCGAACTCATAGTTGTGGGTGTTTTTAGTAGAAAACATTTCTAGAGAATGTGTTCATAATCACATTTTGAGCAACCCTGCAAATTTTGGTTGAAAAATTCTGATTTTTGAGCAAGTTATGGTGATTTGAAATTCAGAATGTTCAAAAATCAGAAAATCCAAACATTTTTCTAAGGAATTTTCTCTGGATAGTTTTATCAGAATTCTGACTCTCTTACTCAGACTTCTGACTCTACTACTCAGAATTCTGACTCAACTAATCAGAATTCTGACTCTGATACTTAGAATTTTGAACAAGTTACTCAGACTTCTGACTATACTGCTCAGAATTCTGACTCAACTAATCAGAATTCTGACTCTGATACTTGGAATTTTGAACAAGTTACTCAGACTTCTGACTATACTACTCAGAATTCTGACTCAACTAATCAGAATTCTGACTCTGATACTTAGAATTTTGAACAAGTTACTCAGAATTATGACTTTTCTACTCAGAATTCTGACTCAACTACTCAGAATTTGGATTTTTTATATCTAATGAGGAATCATCGTAGATGATTACCAAAATCTCTTGATTTTGCAGGATTATCTTGATTTCAGAGGAAGTATTGACTCAAAATTTGATCTGATTGTTTCAAGATAAAGTTCAAAACCCGTGCTTCAACGTTTTAGGTTTTTGAACATATCAGTTCAAAACCCGTACTTCAGAGACTAAGACTTCTAAACAAATCAGTTTAGAACTCATATTTCTCAGGTGATATCCTTAACTGTCATATTTTTATGTTTCAAGGAACAAGTGGTGAAAGGTAACATTGCATTACGTTTATTTCTATTGCTTTGAATGTTTGAATCTTAACAAATTTAATTCAATGATATGAATTTTTTAATTTTCATTCATTGAATAAATGTGTGTCAAAGAGTGATTTTACAAGTATTTTGTATTATCTGAGCTATATTTGTTTCAACTTTCACTTCTGAATTAAATCGAAAGGTAAGCAAAACATGAATGAAATTATGCCGAATGCTCAATGTTATGAAATCTATACTTATATAGAATATAATGCTCAAAAAGCCTAAATGTCAGAATGATGGATGGAAACGAAAATATGGGGGAAGTACTACGTTTTAGAACCAAGTGATTGAGATGCAATATATATATATAAAATTATTTAGTTTGAAAGTTTGTACCTGTGGCCTTTCTGGTTTGGGAGAGTAAGTCCTAAGGGGTGCTCGACACCTAGTCCCTAAGATCAATTGGTCTGGGATCGGCTGACCCAAATCCTGCAATAGAACCAGATAGAAAGCCATGTTCTACTGGTACAAATGGGTTTAAGATATATTGATGTGGCCTTTCTGGTTTGGGAAATTAAGTTCCAAGGGGTGCTTGTCACCTAGCACCTAAGACCAACTGGTCTGGGATATGCTGACCCAAATCCTGCTATAGAACCAGATAGAAAGTCATGTTTAACGATGTATCTTATTCTTACTAAACTTTTTGATTAAAAGATGCCAATGTGCACAAAATTAAAAGATGCCAATGTGCACAAAATTAAAAGATGCCAATGAGCACATATCTCTTGAAACTTTGGGAAAATACAAAGTCGCAATAAACTTGTAAATTTGTGAAAATCCTAATTTTGGACAAATAGTGTGAGTAGAGCAAAGTATTCTTATATGTTTTAGAATTGCATATTCTTGAAGCTAATCATATTTCTCATGCTAAGCACACCAAATAGATTTAATAAAGGGATTGAAACTGAACATTTTTAACTTGATATGCAATGATGACTTGTATTTGAATCCAAACACATGCATTTGATTTCATTTGATTGAAAAATCTGATAAATTTCATTAAGTTGGATTTCTTTTGTAAAATTTTCAAATGATCAAATGTTAGTAGTTATCAAGTGTAGTTCAGTGAATCTTATTTTCCTTGTATAAATATTTTCATTAAAGCACTATATTTGAAATGAATAATTTTAATGAAATATATGCTTACTTTCAGGGGGAGAAAACAAATTGCTCCATAATTCTTATTTTGAGGGGGAGCAAGGTTATTCATTAAGGAGGAGAAAAAGCATAGACTTCATTCGAAGAAAAAGCATCGCTAAAGTTTTGAAAAACAAGGGGGAGAAAAGCTAAAGATTTTGAAGATGATTTTGCTTTACAAAACTTTAGGGGGAGAAAAGCTAAAGATTTTGAAGATTGATATGGTTTTTGTACAGAAATAACAAAAGAGAGAAATGTTATTTTAAGAAGGAGAAGAGGAAAAGAAAACTGATCGGTTGTTTCTTATAAAGAAATCTTATGAAAGCTGAAATGAAGATGAGAATTGTCATTTCAAGGGGGAGCAAAGAAAAAGCAAATATATAACAGAAATCAATTTGGAAATCGTTGCTGCTGCTGATTAAAGACTGACCAGAAGTTGTTAACTCAGATTATTCAGAATTCTGAGCAGAAGTTGTCAAAGCATTCAGAAGAGATTCTTCTGAAGATTGTTCCTGCTCTAAGAATTTGATGATGAAAAGTACAAGTGTGTTTGACAAAAAGGGGGAGATTGTTAGTTCTAGAGTTTTGTCAAAAACACTAGTGTTGAGTTCTGAGTAAGAAGACTAAAGAAGACTCAGAAGACTCAGAAGTTCTGAGTAGAAGACTCAGAAGTTCTGAGTGAGAAATCTCAAAAAGATTCTAAGTGTTGGATTCTGACTAGAAGGTTCAGAGTTCTGAGTAGGAGACTCGGAACTTCTGACTATGAAGACAAATGTTCTGAAGCGCTTATTCAGAAGTATGTTCAGAATTCATATCTTGGGATATTCTCTGTTATATTCAGTTACTAATTAGGACACGTGTAATTGTTCTATTAGTCTGTTTCTTTTATGTACTGTAGCTTTAGTCTTTCCTTAAACAGTATATATAGGAGTTAGCAACTGTTTGCTAAGTAATCTTTGGCTAACCTTTTGGATAACTCTTTACGCATAAATTGTTAGATCTATTGAGAGAGAAATTCATTGTAATATCTTGTAATTCACAGATTGTTAATAAATCATATGACCAGTTGCTGTGAATACGATCTTGAATGTTCATATTTGATTGTAAGATTAGATCCTGGACTTACATCTTGCTACTGGAGCAAATGTTTCGTCGTAATCTATGCCTTCCTCTTGTCTGTATCCCTGAGCAACAAGACGAGCCTTGTTGCGGGTTACAGTTTCATGTTCGTCCAACTTGTTTCGATAGACCCATTTAGTGCCTATCACTGTCTTGTCAGTTGGTCTTCGAACAAGTTTCCAAACTTTGTTTCTTTCGAATTCAGTCAGCTCTTCTTGCATGACGCTGACCCAGTTTGAATCTTTGAGGGCATCATCTATTTTCTTTGGTTCAATCAGAGAAATAAAGTTAACAAATAAACAAATATTGCCTGCACTTCGTCGAGTCTGAACACCAGCGTTTGGATCACCAAGGATTTGATCAATTGGATGATTTACAGTCCATCGCTGAGTCGGAGCATAAGTCGCTGACTCAAATTGAACTAGAGGAGCTGAAGATGAGGCTTCAACAACTTCTGGAATATCAGCCAAGAGAGGAGTAGGTGCAGATGTCATCTCATTCACTATTTGCTGAAAAGTAGATGGAATGTCTGAGACATTTGGTTCAGAACCAGGTATAGTGTTTAAAGGAACAGCTGAGACGTATGAAGTTTCAGCTTCACTATTCTGCATGTTTGGGATGATAGTAGGACCATCGTCTTCAACGGTATGAGTATGAGGAGTGGGAATATCTTCTGAATCACCAAGATGAGAAAACATCCATTGATTCAGTTCTTCAGTATCAGCAGAAGGTCGAGAATTCGCTGAACGGGATTCGTCAAAAGTGACGTGAATAGTTTTATCAACAGTTTGTCTTCTTCGATTGAAGACTCTGAAGGCTTTGGAGATTGAAGAATATCCAAGAAAGATTCCATCATCAGCCTTAGGATCAAACTTTCCAAGGGCATCTCTGTTGTTCAGCATGAAACACTGACATCCAAAGATGTGAAGAAAGCTAATTGAAGGCTTTCTCCCATGAAAAAGTTCATAGGTTGTTTTATTAAATATTTTGACTATTAGCAACCTGTTTTGCGTAAAACAAGCAGTGTTGACAGCTTCTGCCCAAAACTGAGTAGGCAGGTGAGAATCGTTGAGCATTGAACGTGCAGCTTCAAAAATAGTTCTATTTCTTCTTTCAGCGACTCCGTTTTGTTGCGGTGTTCTCACTGAAGAAAAGTTGTGAGAAATACCCTTACTCTAAAAGAAGGAATCAAGAGAACTGTTTTTGAATTCAGTCCCATGATCACTCCTTATTGAGCGAACGGTCAAGTTGTTCAGGGTTTCCATTTTCCTAACAAAGGTGATGAGTTCTTCAGGTGTGTCACTCTTAGAACGGAGAAACATAACCCATGTATATCGAGAGAATTCATCAACTATGACCAGTGTATATTTCTTTCCAGCGATGGATTGTTTGTTAACAGGGCCAAACAAATCCATATGGAGAAGTTGTAGAGGAGATGACTTTGAGGAAACTTGCTTTGACTTAAAGCTTGCTTTGGTCTGCTTGCCTTTCTCACACGCTGAACATAAGGATTCTTTGGCGTATGAGTGCTGAGGTAGACCAGTGACTAACTCTTTTGAAGAAAGAGTGTTCAGTGTCTTGATGTTGAGATGAGAGAGCCTCTTATGCCATAGCCAGATGACATCAGATGAGGCTTTTGAGAAGAAACAGGAGTTCTCGGTGGTTGTTGAGTCCATGTTTATTACATAAACATTTTCCAAACGATAACCGCTGAGAGCTATCTTCTCCTTTTTGTCAGCGACAAAGCAGGATTCCTTAGTAAAGATTACTTTGTTATCCTTGTCGCAAAGCTGGCTGATGCTTAGAAGATTATGCTTCAGCCCTTCAACATATGCGACTCTTCTGAAGGTTGTTGTACCATTAAAGAGTACACCAAACCCTCGGGTATGTCCTTTTCCATTTCCACCGAAAGTTACAGAGGGACCCTTCTCTTCTATGTACTCAGTGAGCAGGTTCTTCATACCAATCATGTGTCTAGAGCATCCGCTATCGAGATACCAGATACCCTTCTTAACCTGCATTACAAAGGAAGATTAGTTTTTCTTGGGTACCCACTTAACCATGTGTACACACTTGTCAGTGGGAGTAGAAGAGGAGGTGCAAGGTTCAGCAGTCTTCGCAGCATTTGAAGATTAAGCTTTGTCAGTCTTCACTTTGGTTAATTTCTTAACCTCATTGGTCTTCTTTGCCTTGGGGGCAATGATCTTCACTTTAGCTATCTTTTCAGCGTAGGTGGCTGTGGGGCACTTACTAGCAATATGATTGGTAAGTCCACAATGATAACATTTCCTACAACTAAAAGTAGTTCTAGGACCATTTGCATGCTGAGCTTTTGATTTGGAATTAGAAGGACCAACACCAAGTAAGCTATTGGCTTTTGAAATGGGAGGAACCTTCAGTTCTTCGGATTTCTTACCAATAATTTCCACTTTGATTCTAGGAGTAGATCGCTGAATAGATCCACGCTGAATAAATCCATGGATCTTATTCTTTGAACCAGAGGGATAAGTCACTGAAGCTTTAGAAGCATTCAGCTTTGGTACAGAGGTACCCTTCTGAGGATTTTGGTTAAAAGCAATTCCTTTACCTTTGGTTTTAAAGACTGAGGTAGGTTTTGGATAAACAACTTTTTCTTTACCTTTAGAAGTTAAGGTAGAGATTTCCTCAGGGATAGGCGGTTTAGAAGAGGAACACTGCGATGAGAAAGTGTCAGGGATAAAGGATATGAACATTCCAAACTTAAGCATGGAACGGTCAGTGGTTGGTTCTAGAGTATCAGCTTTGTAACCAAGACCACGTTTATCACTCAGGGGAATCTCAGACTTAATTATCTCAGTGATCTTTGTTGAGGAATTATACCATCCATCAACAGTAGCCTTTTCAGCTTTTAATGCAGCGATAGCTTCTTCACACTCGATTTTGACTAGCTGATTTAGGTGAACTTGATCTTTAAAATCTTCTTCAATTTTAGAAAGATTTTCTATTTGAAAGTGACAGTTTTTAAGTTGTTCAGCGAGATCAAGGTTTTGATTTTCAACCACAGTTTTGCCATTCATGGATTCATATAAACTTCTAGTCAAGAGATCGATCTTTTGAAGACTATCAGCTTCATCAATATTTAAAATATTGGTAAAGCAGGAAGGTGATACCTTAGTAGCAGAGGTTGAAGTAGAGGGAATGTCAAAATTTTCTTCCTCATCTTCAAGTTTGGCAATGAGACATAGATTGGTTTCATCATCATCTTCAGAGTCAGATGATTCTTCTTCGTCAGAGGCAGCCCAATAATAGTCAGCCATAAGGCCTTTGCCTTTCTTCTTAAAGGTTTTCAGCTTTGAATACCTTTCTTTCAGCTTTTTGTATTTTTCATCTCTAGTCCTGTGAGTAAAGTTTTTCTTGGGAAAAGCTGAGGGTCTTGAGACTTTCTTTGACCTGCACTCGCTAGCAAAATGTCCTATCTTTTCACAGTTACAGCAAGTAGCCGTAGCCTTATCAACATGGGTTGATGATTTTGGCTTGTCAGTAATAGCAAGAGGTTTATTCTTCTTGAAATTACTCTTTCTAGCAAATCTCCTGAACTTATTAGCCAGGAATGCCAGAGTTTCATCATTATCTGAAACGTCAGAGTCTGATGATCTTTCAGAGTTAGTTTCCAACTCAGTGACAGTGATAGTCGATCGCTGAGTGGAAGGTGACTCTGAGATTAAAGCAACATGGGTGCTTTTGGAATCTTTTACAAGTTCTTCTTAAGATGACTCGATTGCTCATGATTCAGCATCGTGCCATATAGGTAGAAAGGGTCATTAATTTTAGATCCTTTGACAGCTTGAGACACATAGAATAACTGTCCTAGCTTTCAAGTAAACATTCTAAGAACTTTGTCAGTACTTCAAAGTTATAATATTCCTTACCAACAGTTTTCAGATCTATTATTAAGCAGTTAAAACGTTGGTGTACTTCAGAGAGAGTTTCATTCTTACCACAAATGAAGCTTTCATACTGTCTTACCAGGTTGATCTTTCGAGAGTCCTGGTGTAGAATCCAGATCCGTGCAACAATTATGTTTGTGAAATCAATAATAATAAACAGTAAGAATACGATTTCAACTGATCATCTCTGATTAATGCTTTCAATGTAGAGAGAATTACAATACGAATAGAAAGAAAGCAAATGAGATGATTAACCTATTTTTCTAGGCGAATACAACATTATATACCTTGGGCCCGTGGTTAACAAGCCCACGGCCCGTTCACTATGGACTAAGATTAAACAATTACAAAATAAACCCTTGAACTTAAAATCAACATAAATTCTACCCTAACAATCTCCCCCTTTGATTTGAAGTTCGAGTTCGCGCTCGATCTCTTGCCAGTTGAATACGTATCGTTTGCGCAACGTGAAGTGAACCTCGAAGAATCTGATGGCGTGGCGGTAGTCGAGACGTTCTTTAACCATATCCAAAGCAGTCTGAGCAGTTCTTTCATTCAGATTGGGTACATAGGATACCTTTGGATTTTCGGATTCATGCTTGATGATCTTCCGAAGAGCGTCTTGAACTTTGAGCAGTGTGCCGTCGCAAAATCGATCTACCTGACTGAACCTCATAAACTTCTTTTCTTTCTGAGCGTTGAGGAAGACGATCCCAAATTCCGGTTGAAGCAGCATTGCAATCTCGGGATACATTGACAGTTCAGGAGCTTTCAGATTCGGTTTGAGCAGATTTACCTTCTTCGATCGGTTCTCGATTGCCATTTGAAAGTCCGTAAGATAAGAGATCATAATAGAACGGACGAGGAATCGACGAACCGCTTCGAGCGCCTTTGTTACAGCAAGCGGTCGGATGGTTCTGGTGCGAAGGTCTCTCAGAATAACCAGGAGGTCGAATGGATGGAGATGCTTAAAGTCAGCTTTAGAAAAAATCCATTCTTTTCCGTCATCACGTCGAACAGTGAACACGGGAAAGACGATCTTCATAATTCGGTTTGACTGAATCTTTAGCACCTCTGAAATTTTATGTTTGGTTCGAACCTGGTCTCTCGGGAGACACCGCTTCATGGCTTCTACGTATCGGAGTTGGCGTGCAGGATCAGGACTGTAGATGCCAAGACAGAAGGTCGGCTCGATCGGGCGAATTCGGTGAACAAACAGCTTCTTCAGAGATTCCTCCAGATGAGGAATGAGGACCTTGATCTTCTCCCAACGGTTTTGTTGCTGAGGAGGGGGAGAAAGATCAGGAGCTGTTGTTTGCTGAGGAGATGTCGGGATTTCTGCATTTGAGCTTTCGGGTTGATCTGAAGTCGTAGCGGGTTGAGTCGAGTGAACGGGAGGTGTACCATAGAGATTCTGAAGCAGAAACTGGTCGTAATCAATGTTGTCGTCTTCATCAGTGGGAAACACCAAGTTTACCTCGAAGTTTATGGCTCTGGCAGCTTTTTCGTACCATGCGTCTTCGGTTTCCGGGTTGGTTTCACATGCGGGATCAATCATGGTGAGCATTGGCATGTCTGATGGTTCTTGTGCGACCAATTCCTGTGTTGTACCCTCGGGCTTTTCAACCGTTGGGGCTTCGTCATCTGAAATATCCATGTCGATGACCATCTGTGCTAATGGCAACTCGGCTTCGGGTGTTGCTGTTGAAGTTGCCGTAGTTGGGGTTCCTGTTGAACCACTGTTGTAGTTTCGACAGTCACGATCTGGAAGGTCTCGGTTTGGCGTAGACGCTTCTCCCCCTCACGGTGATCAGGATCATCCTGGTCATCGTGCTTGCGTTTGAGACCGCCGGCTTGACTCTTACAAGTGTCTTCTAGTGAGCGGACCCTCTCAGACAGCGTGGCAAGCGCTTTGTTGTAGTCGTTGAGGGTCGAGTCAATGGCGTCAAAGCGTGAGGTGATGGACGAAGATGGAGCAGTGACCTGGGATCGAAGAACTGAGATCAGGTCTGCTTCGGCAGATGCGGATGTGTCGAATTCCTGGAGCAGTTGGGCTAAGAGCATCGTCTTCAGGGTGTCCACCGAGTAAGTAGGTTGCGATTGAGGCGGTGGAGGCACAGAGGCAGTTTCAGTGTCGACGAGGTGGCCCTTTTCTTTGATAGCACGCATCGCTTTGGCAAGTTCAGCGGCTACATGTTCCTGCATTTGTTGCTCCATACCCTGTCGGACAGCCTCAAGGGTGCTGTCCAGAGACCCTTTTGACACAAAGTCGGGTAAAAAAACGATGGGCTCACTTAGAGTACCCGTTGAGGCATCTACCGTAGAGGTAGAGCCACCTACGTTCACAGCTGGCGTGATATTAACTGTGGTAGGATTTCCGTCCAATCCTCGTGTTCCGGAAGTCGGAGACACTATAGACGTTCCGGTTGGGTCACTAAGAGCCTCGACTTGGTGTTGTACCTCTTCAAGTGTCCTAGCCAAAGATTGATCTATTTCAACTGGCTCTAGACTCGATGGTGCACGAAATGAAGGCGAGACCGGGTGCTGATGGTCTCTTATTTCAACACCAACACTCTCCGAATGAGAGGTCGGTGGAAGTTGTGCTTGTTCCCCGTGTGATATTGAAACATTCGTCTGTCGAGAGATGGATGAGTGGATGAGGGGGTCGTGCAATTGCTCCGCTGGGTCCACGGAGTCTTCTTCAATACCCCGTCCCAACAGATGAGACGGTGTAGTAGATGTGGCTACCCGGATATGACGTGGCTGGTTTAGCTCAGGAGCCTCGTTATCTTTACGGCCCAATCTTTCCTGGTTCGCTTTCGACCTTAACTCCCTCATTCTCACACGTCCTATGTCCCGGGGAAGGTCCCTCTGGCTCTGGTTAGACTATGGGATTCCCTAACTCTCGTCTATATGCTATCATAGGTAGAGTTTCATGCATATGCATAGCACGGATATTATCCTGCTCCCCCTCAAAACATACATGGGGATTGACTTGCTCCCCCTCGGAGTGAGAGTGATATTAAAACAAGAAAAAATATTTAGACTTTGTAAGAAAAAACAGTGTGACTCTTCCCCTCGGATTGAGGTTGTTGATCCGCCATGGAATATCTGTAAAAAGACACAAAGTTAGAAACTGAGGCGGATAAACAAGTTCCGGTGCGTACCTTTGCATTAAGGGGCTCAATCTGGGACAGATTGAGGACTGGCATTGATGAAACAGGTACTGAATTGACACAGCAGGGGTATCCGGATAAAGGATGAAAAAAAAAACTTTCCGGACAAACCAAAGTATCCGGACAACAGGGGTCCGGACAACAGGAGTTCCCGGACAACAGGAGTTCCCGGATAACCAAAGTATCTGGACAACCGGGATACCGAACAAACATGGTTATCCGGATGAAAGAGGAGTCCGGACAACATCTATTCGGTCCGAAAACCTGTCCGGATACACTGGAAGTCAAAAAAAATCCATGTTCCTTTAGATTTTGCATAAAATGGAACTATTTGGATGTAAAATGAACCTTCTCTTGCTCTCCCTAGGATAGTGCAATGGAGAGTCCGACACACATAAAAACTTTTAGGCATTGAAAGAAAAACACTGTGTTGCTCCCCCTCAACTGATGAACATCCAGTTGGATGCTCCCCCTCAGAATGTGCGCGTAGTGTGAAATGCACACGGGAGTATCCCCATACACAAAAACTTTTTAACATATTTAAGGAAAAAGTGTGTGTGACGCTCCCCCTCAACAGTAGAGTAACATACCTGATAGCTGATCATGCTCCCCCTAAACACGTGAGCAGCTTGTTAGAGCACAGGTAAAGACAAACCTCACGTCTTCTTAATATTGTTCCTTGTAGATCGTGAGCAGCTCCCTCCTTGCGGTCATGTGTGTGGAGCATCCAGTGTTTAAGGACCACACATGACCGTCCTGCAAAACAAATTTAGCGGACCTTCGGTACCCAGATTTGTCTGGGTCCGGGAGGGTTAGGTTTGGCACCGTTTGGGGAAGCTTGCTTTGTCCCAGCTTTCCCTTTAGGTATAGGAATTACACCGTTAGAGGGAACTGGTTTTGGAACTTGTTTCCTCTTCGGTGCAGATTTTACACCTTTAGGAGGAACAGATTTTGTAGCAGCTTTCCACCTGGGTGCCGGTTTAACCTCAGTAGGAGCAACCCATCTAGGAGCAGGTTTGGTCTCCCGCTGTGGTTTAACCGCTGATTGGTAACCCCGTTTTTGATAGTGTCTTTGCTGGTTATTACGGGGTATGCGTTTGGGTGTATGATTAGGTTTCACTCGGTCATAAAGTTCTGAAAAGATAGGTTCACATACCTGACACGACATTTTCATGTCTTCTTCAGCAGGAGACTTCTTCAGTTGCACTGGAGTGATCGTCAGACGTGTAGATTGATTCAAAGTGTAAACCTAACGCAAGGCACTAAGAGTGGAATCCTAACGCAGGTTCTATGACTGGTATGAACTAAGAGTGATCTTACTGGATAGGAATCCAAGTAAGGGTCTGATCAGGAAGTGTCCGAATCAGATCAATTAAGAACAGTTCAATAAATCACAAAATGTTCGGGTAAAACAAAGAATCCGGATGGCACAGATTCACGAATACTTAAATGTCCCCCTCCTGCGACTTAGCACGGGGGTCCCGGGTGGGGTTAAGGGGCAACGCCCTTGCGGGGTCTGGGGGCTGGCCCCTAGAAAATTTTGAAAAATGGGGGTTCAAAACAGCTCCCGGATTACGTGTCCGGGTGGTTTCCGGATAGAGAATCAGGAAAAAACCAGGAATCCGGATGATATAGTCCGGATAGGTGAAGGAATCCGGATGTACTAAGTTTCCGGATAACAATGAAGTTTCCGGGTACAATGGATTGTCCGGATAAGATATGTCCGGAAACACTGGGTTTCCGGATACAAATGTTACCCGGATAGTATAAGGAATAGTGACTTACCCGGATTGCAGAACTTACCCGGAAAAACTTGATTGTCCGGAAAAACTGGAAGAATCCGGATGGAAACACAAATGTCCGGACACTATCAACTTGTCCGGAAAACGCGGCTGTTTTATCCGGACTCTGCGGCTGTTTTATCAGTTCGATCGATTTCTCAACTAGAGTTACTCAAGATTGTTCCTGAAAGATTAGAAACAATACCAAACACAAAACTAACACTAGCCCAATCTATTTCTAAGCAAAAAGAACACGTTTTGATGGTAAAAATTCGATTTTTGTTGAAGAACACTACAAAAAAACTTTGATCTTAAATTGCTAAATTGTCCAATCAAACGAGTGAATTAGGATGTGAAAATTTGCAGAAACACTTATAACTATAATGCTAACACAACCCAATAATCAAAAACAACCAATTTCGACTGAATCAAAAAGTCAATAATTCAAGAATAGTCAGACGAGTAAAAATCAAACTAACCAGAAATTGATGAATGAACCTTTGAATCGAATCCGTATGTCTGCTCTGATACCAATTGTAGAATCCAGATCCGTGCAACGATTATGTTTGTGAAATCAATAATAATAAACAGTAAGAATACGATTTCAACTGGTCATCTCTGATTAATGCTTTCAATGTAGAGAGAATTACAATAAGAATAGAAAGAAAGCAAATGAGATGATTAACCTATTTTTCTAGGCTAATACAAAATTATATACCTCGGGCCCGTGGTTAACAAGCCCACGGCCCGTTCACTATGGACTAAGATTAAACATTTACAAAATAAACCCTTGAACTTAAAATCAACATAAATTCTACCCTAACACCTGGACTTCAGAAGTACCTTCATACTGAACACAGATTGTGTCCCACATAGCTTTTGAGGTTTTCAGGTTCATGACGGAATGGTAGACTTCGTCAGGAAGAGCCATGGAGAGTATGGATTTGGCTTTGGTGTCGATAGCCACTTTATTCTTATCTTCATCAGTCCACATATGAATTTCCTTGGGAATCAGCCTTTCTGGAATAGCAGGTCTATTTTCAGCGGCTGGAATTGCAGCATCAATTCTTATAGGAATATATGGGCCGTTTTCAAGATAGTAAGGCATAGTAGGCTCTACACCTTCTAAGAAGAGAATCATCCTATTTTTTTATAGATTAAAATTATCTCTGGAGAATCTAGGGGGTTTTGCAAGAGAACCGTTGTCAATATAGTTAGTGTTTGTGTTGGTAGCCATTTTAAGAAATAGCAAGGAAGATAAATCTTAGTATAGATCAGATCTTGTTTATGAGATTAAACAAATCTGCTCTGATACCACTTGTTGGTCCCGAAGGGCTATACAAGTTTGTAGAAGGGGGGAGGGTTGAATACAAATACACGTTTTTACTTTTCTAAATTGTTTATTGATAAATCAAGACAATTTACAACTTGTTGCGGAACATGATTAAGGATAAACCTAATCTAAACAAGTCATGAGAAACACTAAGTTTCTTGCACTAGAAAGAATTAAAGAAATAACGAATAATAAGTTAACAATAAGAGAGAAATAAGAAGATGGTCCGAGCACACTTCAAAACTGAAGTAAGGTTCTTCTTATATACTGCATGCATTTAATGCAAGGCAGTATGGATTTACACATGGCAATAGCTGAGTGGTTTCATGTCATTGACCTTTGTAGACAACCTTAGCAGCCGCATGGTGCACAGTGTAGAATCAGCGTTGTTGTACGATTACAGACAAAAGGGATGTCCGTTTTGACAGTTCGTACGGAGACGTGCAAGGGAGGTAAGACAATAGTAATATGCAGGGAGACTTCATGATCAGCTTTCGTTGAGTTAGATCTTTATCAGCGAATGATAAAGTTCAGCGATTGCTGAAGTCTTCTACTTGATACTTCACGTTGAATGGACAGGTCTTGCTTCGCTGATATCCGCATCAGTTCATGAGTAGACTTGTCGCTGGTTCTTGAGCTTGATCTTCGACTTCAGCGTAGAACGTATGTTGACGTGAAACATGTCTTCAGGGATCATAAGTAAACAGCTAACTTATCAGCGATCATCTCATAGACTAAATAGGCTCAGAGCTATAAGATGATGAACAGTGTTCGCTGAATATCTAATCTAAAGAGTGAGAGTTCCTATCAGCGGTACTGTAAAGTCTTAGTACTTATCAGCGATAGTGAAACTCTAATACATATTGTTTACTTACAATTTTCACTAAGTGTTTAAGAGAGGGTCATTATCAAATCATTGAGGGTTTGGATCAACGGAAAAGATTATACCCCTCTTGGATATAAGAGTAGATGTGGGAAACCGTTGTGTAGAAGAACCCGATGCCATCCTAGAGAGAAAGTCAAAGTGACTTGGATAGCCGAGGAAGATATGAAGAGGAGATACCCCAAATTATTTTCCTAGTGAAGGTTTGGGATGAAATCAATTCCAAGGTGGGGAGGATTGTAACACCTGAAATTTTCGATAAGTAATGTTAAATATTGTCTTTAATAAATAGTATTTGGTTGGCCTGGAAGTGTTGATTTCTACGTTTCAAACGTGTCGAGGAAGTTCGTGCGAGAAAAGCCAAGTTTTGGAGCCAAACGAGTGTGGGCGATAGTGCATGGCGAGAGTGCTAGGGCCACTACCGCCAGGGTCAGTCCCGCGAAGGTTAGTACCGTTTCGCTACATTTTGGGCGTTTCCTTGGACCGTTTACCGTGACCAAACGTGTGGGCTCCATGAATACCAATTAGACTTGCCATCAGAATTGACTGGAATTCACAACACATTCCATATTTGTTATCGCCGGAAGTGCTTAGCGGAAGAGGAAAAGGTTATACCCCTCTTCGATATAAGAGTAGATGAGGGAAACCGTTGTGTAGAAGAACCCGATGCCATCCTAGAGAGAAAGTCAAAGTGACTTGGATAGCCGAGGAAGATATGAAGAGGAGATACCCCAATTTGTTTTCCTAGTGAAGGTTTCGGGATGAAATCAATTCCAAGGTGGGGAGAATTGTAACACCTGAAATTTTTGACAAGTAATGTTAAATATAATGTCTTTAATAAATCGTATTTGGTTGGCCCAATAGTTTGGAAGTGTTGATTTCTACGTTTCAAGCGTGTCGAGGAAGTTCGGGCGAGAAAAGCAAAGTTTTGGAGCCAAAAGAGTGTGGGCGATAGTACCCGACGAGAGTGTTAGGGTCACTATCGTTGGGTCACTCTCGAGGAAGGTCAGTCAAGCACGGTACATTTTGGTCGATTATGCCCCACGTAGTGAGAATGTCACTATCGCCGTGTAACTCTCGCCGTCTAGTAGCATGGATCTTAAATGACGATTTCTAATCTTTGTTCATTTATCACTTCCCCCACTTCTTACCAATCTGTCCCAAGGTCGAAACTCCAACATGTATGTCGATCTAGAGAGCATTTAAGGCTACATTCCTTGGATATAAGTGTCTCTTCCTCATCTAAGCAAGGATTGTTACTCTAGGATTCAAGATCAAGGGTTTGCCTCCATTTTTGAGATTCTTAGGTTTCTAGGGTTTTCTTCCAAAACCAAGCAAGATGAGTCCATCCTAACTTTACAAAACATTGTACATGTTAAAATATTATAGTTCTGGTATCCTAAACTTCTCTTGATCTTATTTCTTATTTTATAAACTTAAATCTCATTTTGAGGAATTTGGAAGATTTTAGGGTTTGGGGTTATTAATGAGACTTCTCAAACATGTTATCTTGGGATCTTCAATTCACTTGTTGTAGCATGGAATAGGCATCGAGTCTCTATGGGAAAGTAAGGTGTAGACTTATATGGTCGAGCATCGACCAAGAACGGTAAAATGTAATTTAATAGTGATTAAGACTAAACTCGGATTATGGACATCTCAAGGTATAATTTGGACACCTAGTGTGGTTGAATTTGAGACGCCACAAACAATATACTTGAGGTAGTTGAGCTTGATATATTGTTTGATTATAATCAATGAGTGTGACTTATTTAACATGATTGTGACTTAGTCTTGTACGTATTCCGTCACTAATCGTGGAAATCGGGTCTCCCCCGTCATCGCAAGATGTGCGTGAATTCTTCCGAAAACAATTTTGATTCTCATGGTACAATGTGTTGAATTAAAGCTATGTTCCCGATTTATTATCTTTAATTTTAATTTGTAACTGTTTGATATCCCTAGACTTTAGCCTAACATCTTTTGTTAATATGACATGTATATCAGGTCATTCTAGCGGTGGGACTCCTCGGGTTTGAGCGAAGAGTTGGGTAACCGGTAAAGGCACCCTTTTTGGTGAAGAGTAGCTTGGAGTGTGGTTGAAAACATTATTCTTTTGAGAAGAGATAGTGACACCCGTCCTTATTCTAAACTTAAGATTAATTTAGATTAGTAGGTTATTAAATTTAACTCTTGTATTTTTTGTATTGTTAACCGCCATATTATTTCCCCATTTTGTGTGATTCTTTTAGTTAAGCCTTTTACCGTGACTTTATTCAGGATCAAGTTTACCCTTATTTTTAGGGGTATTACATATAATGATGATGGTATAACACTAAATATTGAGGTTTCGCGAGTTGCCTAAACAATAGGATGGTGGCATCCAAGAGGCCATGAGTTCAAATCTAGGCACTACCACTTACAATTGGCTCACAATGATTTATCACCCAATGATGATCATGGATTTAAGGGATCGATACAATAGAGACATTCTAGAGGTTGTGTCCACTTTTTTTATGAAAAGTATCACTCTTTCAAATGAACCGATAAGCAATATTTTAGTGTGGATTGTGGAAGCCTAATCATATTATAGCGATTTACATTTCATGAATGGAAGATTTGAATTAATTGCCAAGATTGTCCCTTGACAATTCAATGATTCATCGTTATCATCTTTTGACAACTCTGATGTTAATGTTACGTAAATCAAAAATCATTTTCCAAAGACTAGTCAAACCTTATCAATTAATTTATATTCAATGACAAATAACGTAAGAATATCTAGTATTAATTTATTACTATTTCTCGATTCAAACTCGATAATACGCCACACTGAGACAAGAGAATCACAATAAATCAACAAAATTATCGGTTCTTTTTCTAAAAGATAAATATAAAAAACTTGTATTCAAAAAAGCAAAGAAAAAACTTTATACTTGTCTTGAACTTACAGTTCTTGAATTTAACATAAATGACTGATATCAGTTAATTACGTCAAAAAACCGTTTGTTGAATTGAAGAAAAACAAAATAAGAGTGAAATGGACCTTAAGTAGAAACAAGAACTGAAGAATGCCAACCAAATGAGACCCAACACTTGGCTTTTTTGGTCCACCCACCCACCCTATCTCCAAGACCATAACTAACAAGATTCTTGATTCCCTATTTCGCGACTCATATTGCTGCCGTTTCAAAACCTTCACCATTTTTGTCGTCCACTAGCGATCGTCAATCCCAATTGTTTCTTCTTTTTTTTCTACTCACAGGCAGACACCTAATCGCGGCCTAGCTTTCTATAATTTATATTTTAGGAACATCAAAGGAATTTCTGAAAAATATATATTGTACACTTGTAACATAATTGGTTTTTATTTTTAATGAAGAAGATATAATTAAATTTTAGTTTTATCATATTTATATAGTATAAACAATTAAAAAAACAATACAAGTGGCGTTGGGAACAGATTGAGGGAGAGAGCACATTTTTTTGTGAGTGTATGAAAGTGTATTCGAATAGATATGTTATAATACTACAAAAAAAATAATTTTTAATATTATAATAAAAACAATTAAAATAATATTTTACTATCTAGTTTTAGAGATTTTTACAAATTTGAAGAGGTGTAACTTCTTTATCTTATTTTCTTTATTTTTAGAATAGTTGTTAAAACAAGTTATATCCAAAATCTGTATTATATAGTAGCTGTTGGATTTGCACTGTATAAATTACAAAGGTTTAGGTCGTTCTTTCTTGTGATGGTTTGTTGTGTTTTTTCATCTGAACATTGGGGCTTTTATATGAATGTACAATATTTGCATATGAATGTTTCAGTTTTTTTATGCGAATGTTTCTGCAAAGTTTTGATGTTTTATGGTGAGTTATAATATATATATATATAAATTATTTATGGGATCTAATATAATCTAACGGCTTTACTATAACAAAATTGAGTTTATATGACGTCTAGAACAAATAGGTGTCTTAATAGAGTGTTCTGTAGGATCCAAGTTTATAGGACCAAACAAAAAAACGACTCAACAAAAAATGTTAGTAAGTTTATAGGACGTCTTTGGGTGTCATAACAAGTTTTATAGAACACTTTTCAACTAAAGTGTATTATTAACTATTTTATTGGACACTATTTAAAAAAATATTTTACAAACACAATTGTTCTCTAAAAATCTGGATTTATAGGACATTTCTCAAAAGCGTTCGATAAAATTAGCTAATATGTCCTAAAAACTTGTTAAGATGCTAAAAAACATTCTATAAACTTATTATAACATTTTTAGATAGAACATTTTTTTGTTTGGACCTATAAACATAGGTCCTATAAAATACTATATTATGACAATTGTTTATTTTAGGCGTCAAACATAATTTTGTTGTAGTGCGGGTCTCGTAACTCTTGTATAATCTCAGATTGTATATATAAGAATAATAATAATAAATTAACCGCTATTGTCATTTTAAGTGAAACAAAAGTATACCTAGTTTTCATTCGGAGTAAATTACAAATTTGATCATTATGGTTATTTGGTTGTACCAAAATTATTAATCGTGTCCTCCAAATGAAATAATTATATAAAGATAAGTAAGGACCAAGTTGTTTGAAGTGACGGACTTCACTGAAATTTTGTGGCGATGATGACATGAGAAAAAAAATAACAATTTTGGTGTTTGAGATGAAAAACGAAAACCGTCTATGGAATGGGTTTTCCTTTTCGTATTGTGGAATCTTAAACATATACATACATACATAAATACTATAAAAAAGGTTTTTTACACGGTTTTGGAATCGTGAAAAAGCCACCGTATCAGAAAGTTCCAGACAGTTGTACACGATTTTGGAGCCATGTAAAAATGTCCCTTTTTACACTGTTCAAACACCGTGTAAAAATGTGACAAAAAACGTGTAAAAAAGACTCAATTTTAGACGATTGTTAAGTAGAACTGTGTAGAAAGATAGGTCTTTTTACACGATTGCTTGGCAAAACCGTGTAAAAAAATCACCTCGTTTTACACGGTTGCTAATAAAAACCGTGTAAAAACGTCACAACTTCTTACACGGTTTTAAATTACAGCCGTGTAAAAACACTATAAAAATGGCCACTATCAGCGAGTGCGTTGCTAAAGCACAAATCCGTCACTGATAGTCTGTGGATAAGAAAAGTATGGGTGATGCTACCAGCGATGGATGGATTACAGAGGGACTAATATCAGCAACGGATTAGCAAGACAATGGTATAGCAAGGGCTAGTATTTGCGACAGATTAGCTAGTACTTGTATTAGCGGCAGATTAGCGAGGTTAGCGACATAATTGCGACATACCTAATCATTTTTATCAACAAAGTTTCATTGTTGATCCGTCAGTAATATTCGATTTAAAAAAAATTATTTCCCTATACATTGTATCACATATATAAAATACATATTAAATAACAAAATAAATTTTTCAAAATTGTATTCGAGCAAAAAATATTATATCACAAGTATTAAATCGTGCAATTCTATAAACGGATCGCTGATTACAAATTACAAAAATTAAAGAAATTAACATAACAACATTGTGTCTACGAAACTATACAAATCAGCCGTGAAATTATTCTCACACTCTAGAACAAGATAATGAGCTCTCATGTAGTTGAACTTCCATCCTAAAAAGTACGTTTGTTGGGTAACTTCAACTGTACTTTGTGCAATCTCGTTTGGATATAATACAAAATCCCTGAATTTGAAAGTTAAGCAAGGAAACCAAGCTTAGCACACAAGATGATTATATATTAATCAGTCGTTTGGAAAACATGAACATGATTATACATTACGTTGGCAATGATGAAGATTGTTTCCTATAGAGGTGCGCCCACTATCATAATGCCCCTCAATATGACATCTACATATTTTGATGATGAAAAAATAAACATACTTAGAATCCAAATTAGGGTTACTTTTCACTACAAGAAAACTGGGCATCAGTGACGAAATTTAGCGAGGGAAAAAATCCCTCACTAATTAGTGAGGGATTGACCACTAACCCAATCCCTCGCTAATCCATCACTAATTAGCGACGGATTAGCGATGAATTAATAAGATATTAATCACAACCCCAATCTTTCACTAATCCCTCACTAATTAGCGACAGATTAGCGAGGGATTGGGTTTGTGATTAATCTCTCATTAATCCCTCGCTAATCCATCGCTAATTAGTGAGAGATTAGCGAGAGATTGGGTTAGTGGTCAATCCCTCACTAATCCCTCACTAATTAGCGACGGATTAGCGTGGGATTAATGAGAGATTAATCACAACCCCAATCCCTCGCTAATCCCTCACTAAGTTAATCCTTCGCTAATTAGTGAGGGATTAGCGAGAGACTATGTAATCCGTCGCTAATTAGCGAGGGATTCAGTTTTTTTTTCTTGTTTTCCCATATATATATATGGGTTATATGTATATATAGCTAATGTGTGATATTTGGAAATCGCATATGATGTATATATGTGTTATATATATACATGTATGTGCATATATTAATGATATATGAACCACAATACACCACATATATATAGGCAATACACACTTTGCATACAAGTCATACAGGGTCTTGTTGGGTTTCAATCAATTATATTCGCCTTTAATCGGTTATGTTGGACATTGAAGCATCTATTGGGCTTTAATCTGTTCTAATGGGCTTTAATCAATTCAATTGTCTTTTAAAGGGTTCTATTGGACCTTAATGGATCTTCCGGGTTTTACTAGGCTTTAATTTTAATTGGACCTTAATTGATCTATCGGGCTTTAAAGGAGTCTATTGGGCTTTAAAAGGCCTAATAGTTAATTAAGAACCACTGTAACTCATAAAACATCTATTGGACTTTAATCTATTCTACTCGGCTTTTATCAGGTTTATTAACTTTTAAAGGGCTTAATTGAACTCTAATTGATCTATCTGGCTTTAAATGGACCTATTAACCCATCGAAATTTACATAAACATGTAACGTGCTACAATGCATAGATACATCGATCTATTTTTTGGATGAAAGTACAAACTCAATAAAACAAAACTAATTCAAAGTACACAAATGTTAAATCAAAACTTCAATTAATTTTTTATTATTTTAAAATAATATTATATCTTTCTCGATTTTATTTTACGGTTTCGATAAACTAGAGATGGGTTTGTTATTAGTTCATCTTAAAAATTTATCAATTCAGGTTTCATTAAGTGACAGTTAAACCATTATATTTTCTGTCTAAAAAAGGAATAAAACAAGTATATATTATCAAAATTGAAAAGAAAATATAAATCTTAAAATGATTCAAAAATTTTAAAGACGAATAGTTTATGTATAAGTAACTTCTGTATAATAATTTAACATTATACTTCTAAGAGTTTTAAAATATAAAACATAAATTATAAAACTCCATCAATTCTTTTAACTCTTCACTAAAATTTGGTTCCCTCCTATAGGGTGCGTTTGGTTTTACACCTGATCTAAACATAACCCTAATCAAAATCGTGCAGCCTCCATCCTTCTCCATCTCTCCGTCTCTTCGGGTTCATCCTCTCCTCTCTACCTCGTCGGCTTCATCCTCTCCATCTCTCCATCGATTTCTAACACAGAGGTATGATTCCACTTCTCTTCTTTGATTTCTCGTCATTCTCATGATCGATTTCTCCATGGTCGATTATTACTTTCTGTTTCATCAATTTAACTCAAGTTTATTCATGGGTTCTTTCTTGTTTTGCATATAACTGATGTAACGACCTGGTTCTCAAACATGCGTCAAATAACATATATTGCTTAACATCGTTACATAAACAAAGATACATCATATAACAAGTACGGTCCCTTAGTCTTTACAATCATAATACATCTTTTATTACAAACTTTTTGCTGATTAATTTACATTATGACTAACAACAAAGTCATTTGTACAAAACACTTCTTAATCTTCATAACATAAGTCTTCCCAAAAGCTATTCACCGATTATCCTTCTTACTTGATCCACGACCTGGAATACATATTTTTAAAACAAAATGAGGGTTAGACCTAGTGGTCTAAGTGAGAAAATCCCTGTTAGTTTAAAATCATTTGCACAAACACCATATACATCATTCAAATGTAAATACCAATTATAACTCATGCATCGTGTACTTTCATGTCTCATTTCCATGGCCATATTAGATGGTTGCGAGCCAACTAATAAATTTACTCCGCTGTAATAAATTACAGCCAACGCAGCTGTCCCTCCGTACAGCTAACTCCACCGGTCCTAAGCCCGACCAACGTGCTCTCGTGTAGTGTAATACTCGTATAATTATAATAAACACTTCAATATATCATACTTCATACATATGCACATAATAACACAAATTATCACTTTCACAATCTACATATATGTATTCCAGTTTGAAAACATTTTAAAGTAAAACTCACCTGTTTGCTTATCAAGACGCTTCCAAACTTTTCTCAAAACGATTCAGCTTTCACCCCAAATTCACAGAATCTGAAACAATTAGATACAAATGTCTCTTTACCAAATGGAACACATAAGACTTACTAGGGCTAAGAACTCTAGATAAATCTATCTAACTCTTATCCTCAAATATTTCTCCCAAACCCGAATTTAAGTCGAGTCCACAGTATTTCCAGTCCTCATTCATATCCTATCCAAGAGTCAACAAAACACAAAGCCACCGGATACTCAAAAGTATCTAGAATCTCAAAAGTGACCATACAGCTAAAGTTTCCGGATACTACAAAACAATCCGGACAACACAACTTTTCGGACAACCTATACAATCCGGACAATACAACTTTCCGGACAGTATAAACAATCCGGACGACATCCGGAAACCAAAGCAATCCGGACACCATCCGGTAACTAATTCATTCGGAAACTATAGAAAAGAGGAACTTACCGGGTAATTGACTCGTCCGGACACCATTAGAACATCTTTCGGACACTATTAACCAAAACTACCGGACACATTCAAAACGTCCGGAAACCTCTGTCTGTTTACCAATTTCTACCCAGAAATCGACTGAAATCATTACCAGTCGTGGAATCGATTATTCTACTCCGATAGAAACTATCTACTAGTAATTAGAAACATAAAATGTAAAGGAACATACCTCAAAATCACTTCCAAGTACACCAATTTGAAGCCCTAACCTTTCTTTCCTTCTTCTTCTTTTATCTCAAAAACAGACACACACACACTATCTGATCTTTTACTGAATTATGAAAATATCTGGATGGTTTAAGAGATAATATCAAATCTAATTTACACTCTTGGCTTAAACTATTCAATAATGACCAAAACACCCCTAAACTTATAAATCACCCAAACTTACCCTAAACATCCAATTTTAATGTTAACTTTATTTAACGAGAAGAGAATTTAACTAACGAACTTACCCGGGGTATTACATCATCTCCCCCTTAAAAGAATTTCGTCCCGGAATTCGGTTAGGTGAAAAGGTGCGGGTATTTAGTTCTCATTTCTGATTCTAATTCCCAAGTAGCATCCTTCCCTTTATGATGTCGCCACTGTACTTTTACCTGTCTGATCTCCTTATTCCGTAAAACTTTGACTTTACGGTCAACAATGGCTTCCGGTTCCTCCACATAATTCAGCTTTTCATCAACTTGTATATCTGGTAGAGAAACTGCCTGATCTGGCGTAACCAAACACTTTCGAAATTTTGACACGTGAAAGGCGTTGTGGATCCTGCTTAATTCTGGCGGAAGATCCAACCTGTAGGATACTTCACCAATTCTTTCTGTAATTGCAAACGGTCCAATGTACCTTGGGCTCAGTTTACCTTGTTTCCCAAATCGAATGACTCCTTTCCAAGGCGAGACTTTTAACATTACAAAATCTCTAACTTGGAATTCTAACGGTTTTCGGCGTCGGTCAGCGTAGCTTTTCTGTCTGTCTTGAGCCACTTTCAATCGTTCCCGAATTTGAGTAATCTTATCCGCGGTTAACTGAACTATATCTGGTCCTGCTAATTGTTTCTCTCCCACTTCGTTCCAACACAGAGGAGTTCTACATTTTCTACCATATAGAACTTTAAACGGTGCCGATTGTATGCTGGAATGATAACTGTTATTGTAGGCGAATTCAATCAACGGCAAACGCTTATCCCACGATCCCCCAAAGTCAACAATGCAGGCTTGTAGCATATCTTCCAAAGTCTGAATCGTTCGTTCACTCTGACCGTCAGTTTGAGGATGATACGTTGTACTTAGCTTTATCTGCGTTCCCATTTTTTTTGAAAGATTCTCCAAAATCTTGAAGTAAAACGACTATCACGATCAGAAATAATCGAGATTAGAACTCCATGTCGAGTTACTATTTCATCGATGTACAATTTGGCTAGTATTTCTAACGAATAGGTTTCTTTTATCGGTAGAAAGTGAGCAGACTTTGTCAACCTGTCAACGATCACCCAAATGGCATCAAATCCTTTCGGAGTCCTTGGTAACTTCGTGATGAAATCTGTAGTAATCTGATCCCATTTCCACATAGGTATTTCTAAACGTTGTAACTGACCAAAAGGCTTTTGATGTTCAATCTTTACTTTCTTACAAGTGGAGCAACCTTCCACATGTTGAGCAATATTTCTTTTCATTCCCGGCCACCAGTAAAATTATCGTAGATCTTTATACATCTTATTTGTACCTGGATGAATAGAGAAACGAGATTGATGAGCTTCTTGTAGTACCCGATCACGTAATTTACCCAGACGAGGCACCCAAATTCTGTTTCCCATACATAGTAACCACGATCATCTTTTACAAGTGATGCTGATATACCCACTAACCGTTCTGGTTTTAAGTGTTCTTCTTGAAAGGCTTCTACTTGACACTTCTTTAATTCATCAAATATGTTAGGTACGAGTTCGGCTCGTAGTGCAATGGCTTTTATTGTTCCACTTCTTTCTTGACGACTCAATGCATCAGCTACCACATTTGCCTTTCCCGGATGATAGAGAATTTCACAGTCGTAGTCATTCACCAGTTCTAACCATCTTCTTTGTCTCATATTCAATTCTCGCTGATCAAAAAGATGTTGAAGACTCTTATGATCGGTAAAAATTTGACATTTAGAACCGTACAGATAATGTCTCCAAATCTTCAGCGCTAAAACAACTGCTGCAAGTTCCATGTCGTCTGTAGGATACTGTCGTTCATGATCTTTCAGTTGACGAGAAGCATAAGAAATAACTTTCCCACGCTGCATTAGTACACATCCTAATCCTAATTTGGAAGCATCAATGTAAACAACAAAGTCGTTGGAACCTTCAGGTAGTGACAGTATTGGCGCGCTACAGAGTCTCTCTTTCAATATTCAGAATGCTTCATCCTGTTCTGCTTTCCATTCAAACTTTATATTCTTTCGAGTCAGCTTGGTCAGAGGCGTAGCAATACGAGAGAAATCTTGTATAAACTTTCGATAGTTGCCGGCTAAACCCAGAAAACTTCGTACTTCGGTTGGCGTTCTCGGCGGTTCCCACTTTTCAATTGCCTCTACTTTCATGGGATCAACTTGAATACCTTTCTCGGAAACTACATGCCCAAGAAATTGAACTTCCCGCAGCCAGAATTCACATTTAGAAAATTTAGCATACAACTGTTCCTTTTTCAATAATTCCAGAATCAAACGAAGATGTTGTGCGTGCTCTTCTTTGGATCGGGAGTAGATAAGGATATCATCGATAAACACAATTACAAATTTATCGAGATATGGCTTACATAGCCGATTCATTAAATCCATAAAGGCAGCTGGGGCATTCGTTAGGCCGAAGGGCATCACTAAGAATTCGTAGTGACCATACCTTGTGCGGAAAGCCGTTTTCAGAACATCTTCTTCTTTAACCTTCAGTTGGTGATAACCAGATCTTAGATAAATCTTGGAGAAATAGAAAGCTCCAACTAATTGATCGAAGAGGTCATCAATTCTGGGAAGCGGATACTTGTTCTTGATTGTGCGCTTATTCAGTTCCCGATAATCAATACACATTCTCATCGACCCGTCTTTCTTTTTCACAAATAACACTGCTGCTCCCCACGGTGAAGTACTGGGTCTGATGAAGCCCTTGTCTGAAAGATCTTGCAGTTGCGTCATCATTTCTTTCATCTCTGGAGGTGCCAAACGATACGGTGCACGGGCAATAGGAGCGGCTCCAGGAATCAGATCTATGCCAAACTCTACTTGTCTAACGAGCGAAAGACTATTCAAGTCTTCTGGGAAAACTTCCGGAAATTCACAAACCCCAGAAATATCTTCCAACTTATTCTTTACTAGCTTAGTATCTATCACATAAGCTAAGTAACTCGAGAAACCTTTATTAACACACTTACGAGCTTTCATCATAGAGATAAGGCAAGACTGATGATTTCTACGGTCACCATAAATCACTACTAGTCCTTTATCAGGTAAGACAACATTAATCAACTTCTTATCACAAACTATACTAGCCTGATTCTCGGCTAACCAATCCATTTCCACTACCACATCAAACTCAATTAGATCTATAGGAAACAACTGGATAGGTAATCCACACCCATCTATATTTATCACACAACTATCAAATACCTCTTTAACTGATACTTGATTATCATTTGCAGTATCTACCATTAATGCATGATCTAACACTTTAGGCTTTAAATGCATATAAGCATCAAAAGAAGGAGACACAAACGATCGGTTTGCACCAGAGTCAAATAACACTTTAGCACGTGTAGAGTTTATAAAGAATGTACATGTAACCACATCAGGAGTTTCCTCCACTTCTTGTGCTGTCATCTGAAAGGCATGACCCCTAGCTCTTGGTAACTCTGGCCTTGGTACTACCTGTCTAACACCCGTTGGTCTCACTGACGTACCACCCTGTTGTACCCTCCCCCATGGACAATCAGACTGAATGTGATCAGGAGAATTGCATGAGAAACAAAATCGAGTTACTTGACAGTCTTTAGCAATATGGCCGGTCTTTCCACACTTGTAACAAACTCGAGGATCAACTTGACAATTTCCTTGATGAATACGGTTGCTGTAACGTCCCAAAAATTAGAAGGAATTTAAAATTTTAAAAATAATGCATTTCGTTACAATCAAACCATAAGTTAACAAATCCCATTACAATAAAAATAAACGTCGTTAATTAAAACCGTCAAATGAAATTTAAGCAGCGGAAAAGTTATATAATTAAATCCCCATTTTAAAAGTTAAACTTAAACAACCTTCGCCTTGCGCTCGTGTGTACCGTCATGCCCGACTGCTACTCGCGCCTGAAATCATAAGATATTGGGAAGGGGTAAGCACGAAGCTTAGTGAATTCCATCACATGCGCAGATAGGAATTATATACACATCACCCCTATCCGCACATAAGCAACAACATCACAGTTACATAAAACGAGTAAACATCTACAAGTAATTATGTATCCAACACCTCGGTCCCACCGAGCCCTCGGTCCCACCGAGTTGTAATGTAACACACTCGTCACACCGAGTTCCCACAACGTTTCTTTCCACTCCCTCAGTCCCACCGAGCCCTCGGTCCCACCGAGTTGTAATGTAATACACTCGTCACACCGAGTTCCCACAACGTTTCTTTCCATTTCCTCGGTCCCACCGAGGTGTAATGTAAAACATTTATACTAAGCATTTAAACCAATCAAATATTACACACCACAAACAACTAGTTCACACCACAAAGACAGTAGTACATACAAACTACTCTGACATGCATACAACCCCTAACTACACAGTGAGATAACTCACCTTAAAGCAACGCGAGTATCCGCAACCGCAATCACAAGCCGGCCAACTTCACTCACCTTCTCCCACCTAATTACGTGTTAACAAATGTCAAAGTGACGCCCAACCCAAAACCACGACTACTAAATTATAACATACACATTCCAGCTTTTACTCTAAAAACACAGGTCTGTTCGGGACCTGTTTAACCCCTTATAAACTGATAAATCCAGAAATATTAATCCATAATCCCAAAGTCCCATGTCTTATGGTTCCAGGGACATATTGTACGCACTCTAACGATTTTTCTACAATTTACTATGAATTTTCTAAAAACAGGACACGAATCTGTCACGTGCAGACCTGCTGTGAAAACAGCCAATTTACGCCTAGTTAGAGGCCGAACCAGACTTCCTCTAAAACACGAAAAGTGTGTCCGGCACAGAATGTGAACCGTGGGCACCTGATTCGCCTCAATCCGAGCTACGACGGAAAAGTTATGGCCGTCGCAAAACAATGACAGAAACTGTGAATTCACATAAAATGACAACTATAACTAAATAACTCATTAAGACATAGCTTAACCCAAACTGACCCGAACAGCCAACAAGCTTACGGGAAAGGGCTATACTACACTGGACAACAACCGTGCACTACCCACTGCCGCCTCCGGCGGTGGTGGTGGTTGGCGGCGGCGACGGTGTTACGGTAACACCCTCCGGCGAAACCTCCCAACATCAACCGAAACGACACACCCGCAACCTCACCCCGCACGCACCCGCGCCTGCACACACCTGCACCACTCCTCTGCCGCCACCCCGGCGACATGCAGCGGCGGCCCCACCGCCGGCAGCCGTGGCTGCAGCGGTGGTGGTGGCGGTTTACGGCGTTCCGACAACGAAATCACAACGAAAGGGAACGGGAACACGGGATTACCTCAACGTGACTTCTCCTCCACTATTTTCCGGTAGAAACGTGACGACTCTCTCTTCCCTTTCCGGCGCCTTTCTCCCTCCGACGAACTCTCTCTCTCTCTTGCCGGCGACCACCCCTCTCACTCTCGTTCTCTTTTCTCTTTCTCTTTCGGCCACTGCTCTCTCCCTCTCTCCCGCCGCTGCTCTCTCTCTCGCCGGCGAACAGCGGCGCCAGCTGCACTTTCCGGCGGCAGCAGCAAGGGACGGTGGGGTTGTGGCTTGCGTGAAAAAGAAACCGAGAAGGAGAAAGGTGTGTAGGGTTTCTTTTCAAATCCCCTTTTCCTCTTCTTTGCTTGCTACTCACGAACCCAAATAACAAAGACAACAAACAAAAAAAAGAAACAAGGTGGGGGAGGCTCGGTTGTGCATGGGCCGAAACCTAATCTTTTGGCCCTTTAACACTTTTAGTCCCTCAACTACCTCCTTCTTGCAAACTAACCAAAATTCCGACATTTTTAACTATTAGGTCCAATTCGTCTAACCCCGTTAACCAACAACGTTAAGCGAAAACACAAATTAATTTTTATAAAAACTAGGACACACCGGAACACGGGCTTTACAACTCTCCCCCGCTTGAATTAGACTTCGTCCTCGAAGTCTACGTCCGCAACTAGCTCCGGATAGTTCTCTCGCATCTCAGCCTCGGGTTCCTAAGTCCACTTGAAATCCCTTCTAAAACTTCTCGACTACTTTCCTTACTAACGTACTCCTTCTAGGACACTGAAATTATGATCGATAGAACGCTTCACCAATTGGAATCATTCCTAGCCAAGCGACTTCGGTTGTCTCCCAATCTTAGATATTCTATACCTCCCGATTCAAATCTCAAGCTCTAATATTCTAAAGTTGCTTACCAATATACCCAACTGGATACTCGGATCCGATCATTCCTACTATTAACTGTCGATTAACTCCTACGAGTTCTACTAGACTCCCAAAATTTACCCTACACGAATCGTCAAACCAGTAAATTTAAAATCACTCACGAAGGTCACTCCACCATAACCATTCACCACAAGCAAACATCTCAGGATTACTACTACCATCAACATAATTTCCTTAAAATCGGCTACCATTCCTTAATTACACTAAGGCGTTTGGCCTCAAGCCCAAAAGTCGACACCTAAGTATACTATTTACCTCAAAAATTCTACGCATTAATCCTCCTTATTACAAAGGGCATCATTCCCTAACCGATACTATTCGGTCTACACTAACCTCACGTGTGGAACACCCAAACATGTAAATGCTCAAAATGACACATAACACTTAAAAGCGCCTTTCCC
Organism: Saussurea involucrata; assembly: GCA_033807775.1. Lineage (NCBI taxonomy): Eukaryota > Viridiplantae > Streptophyta > Magnoliopsida > Asterales > Asteraceae > Saussurea > Saussurea involucrata. The sequence continues at coordinate 72,934,726 of CM066317.1, read as the reverse complement.
AAATGGTTTACAAAATAATTTACAAAAAATTTTCAACGTCAAGATTTTTCACTTCAAAAAGACCGTATGCAATAAACTACTATTACCAGGTCGGTGATTACGCAAAAATGAACACGTTCGTCTCACATAGTAAAATCATGTTGAAAATCATTCCATTGTTGTTCAGTTTACTTACAAAATTCAAAATGATATGGAACGAAACTTTACCAACCAAAATTTGCGCGCATCAGTTATTTATACAAAACAAGGAAACGGTTTGTTGACAATAAAACATTTAGCTGACTAGAAAGCGCACCAAACAACTCATGGTAAAATGCTACCAAAAATATTCTCTCAAAATTCTACAACACAACCCATAAGGATAGGAAACGCAAGAATTAGTTAAGGTAAATTTTATTTTCAAAATCAAACTTTGTGCCTGACTTAGTCGGCATTCTACGTCTCGACTCGTACTACTCCAAATCTCTCCGGTCCACTATCGTCATCCGGACATTTAAACCTTTAAGGGCAAGTTGGAATTCACGTCAAATTAACTTACGGCTTTTCCTTAAAACAAGGTCGGCTCAAAAGCCTATAATTCTAGCTCAATCATCAATCTTGACCCTAAACGGTCTACTTAAAACAACTATTACATCAGCAACCAAAACCACAAGTGGACAGCCTAGCTGTCCTATACTACGGCCCAAACGCTCACTACAAGAGTGAGGCACGAAATAATGGGTAGCCCCGCTCTCAAACATCACTACAACAGACACCGAGTTAACTAAGAGCGTACTTAATCACACAGCTTAAGCAAAAAGCAACTACATACCATATCCAATAAAAGCAAACAAGTGATGAAATATACCTGTCACCACTTTAGGCGTAGTCTGCGCCTCCTTCATCGTCAGTTGATGAACTCCACCTCGGCCGCCTCGGGTCCAGCCTGACCCACACGACCATCAGAAATACGCAAGGGAGCAACCACAGGGGCTTCTTGTGCCCCACTCCCAACAGAAATCCTCGGATTCTGGCAGTTGATCTTCACGTGGCCCGTCTGTTTGCAGTTAAAACAGACCACCAGTGGTGCCCTGCAATCCCGACCGTAGTGTCCTACCTGGCCACACTTGAAACAATTGTCGTTCCTCCTTCCGCTACTATCCTTGGTTTTAAACCCACTACTCCTTCGATTCAAAAGTGAGTACGAAAACCTCGTTTTCTTTGGGACTGCGGATTCTGATGCAACGGCCTGCGTCGTCTTCCTCTTCTTGGCCTGTTCCTCTAACTCGAGTCCCTGTCCCCGAGCAGCCTCCAGCATCATTACTACCTCATCACGAACGGCGATAATAATCCCGGGGATTGCCTCCCTAATAGCATGCTTTACTTCAGCCGCGATCAACTCACGTATCTGTTCACTAGTGAGTTCAATACTAGCATTCGGTTCAATATCGTTGTTCCTCTTTGCGATGGTCATCCTAGGTAATTAATACAACGAGCTATTAGCACATAATAACTCACCCTACCACGCTCACGCTCGACTCCTTGGAATCCTCGCGACTTTCCCCGACTCGAACATTGATCCTGTGCTTCCGGTAGTAGGAGCTCTACTACTACCATCTACACCTATCATTGCCCTCTCCGAGTCCCATCCCGAGTGCCCAAGTAGTTGCTCGCCCAAACAAAAACCATACACGTATGTCCATACTGACGCATATACACACTCTTCCTAGCTCCCTAGGAATAAACATAATACCCCACTACCCTTGCCAGGGCGGAACCCCCACTAACCCTGACGAGTCGCCTCGTAAACGCACAGTTGTATACAGTGGAAACCAGATAGACATTCGAATATAAGATTCTATCCTACAACGATTGGACTCAAACAAGAGCTACGCAATAGAACTAAACCCAACATTCTAAGGTTATTCGGTTCCTACCGCATACAACCTATAGTGCATTCGCTTAACAACCTATCAAAGTTAGCATAAGTTCCTAATAGCAAGTAACAACCATACAATACAGTGTATTAAGCACCAAGCAATCTAGCATACATACTTCTACGTTCTAGAAAGCAATCTAGCATACATACTTATATGTAAACACTATTCCCAGCTCACTAGGAATTTCATCTCATCCCACTACCCTTGCTACAACGGAATCCCTGTTAGCCATAACAAGTTGCCTCGCGAATACCCAGTCGCATGCAGCGTGAATCAAATAGACATTAGAATAGAAGATTCTATCCTAGAACGGTTGGACTCAAACAAGAGCTGTGAAATAGAATTAAATCAAATATTCTACGGCTATATGATTCTTACTGCATAGAACCTATAGGGCCTTCACTTAACAACCTACTATAACTACATTTGATTCCTACTAGCAAGCAGTCATCATACAACACAGTGTAAACAACATAGGCAATCTAGCATGCATACCCTATGCCTAGAAAGCAATAAATACACTAAGCACTGTACCTTCCCACTTAGCGTCGGCTGACTGTACACACTGTGCCCTCAATCACTGTTTCCCAAACGGGTTTTTCCTTTTTCTTTCATTCAAAAAGATTTTAGTAAAAGAGTTTGAAGTTTCATAGCCGCAACGTGAGACCAAACTGAAACACCCTAAAAACAGGGTCAATTTAAACTTTAAAATTTCCACAAGTTATGATCAAAAACTTTCAAACTTATATAACCGGAGGATCAAGTGTAAGATTTCTATATACAAACGTCATTACTTAAATAACTTATTAATCTAATCATAACGTAACAATCAGATTAATCCAGTTATCTAAACAACCGTCCCAAAAGCATCAACGAATATCTAGATCCTCCGGTATCTCTAAGTCTGAATCTTTCCAAAAGTTCTCTTCTCTCATTCCCGCTACTTCCCGGAGCTTGTACCTGGTAAGAAGATTCAACTTGAAACATTAGGCTTTCGCCTAGTGAGGATACTCAAATCAAAATAAAATTTAATAATTAAAACATGAACAGATAATTCAAACCTGTTCTCACCCATCTTACCGTACGACAACTCCTTTTCAAATCGGGGAATCTACCCTACTCCCAATTTCCTACGACTAACTCATTTAATCGTAACATCAAAATAAGAGTTAACTAAGAATCATTCCAGATTCACAATCAATATTCACACACAAGAAGTTACAAGTCAAAACTTGCCTATTTCTTAATCAGGAAGTAGAGATTACAAATTACTTTATGCCTATCTCTAATCTTCCTCTCCTCACTGGGAAATCTCCGATCTTCCCAAATCGAAATGGGAATCATTAAGCACAACTGCTTATTCCACATTCCACCTCAGAATCAATGGTCCCCATGGGATTATAATATCGCGACACTCAAATCGAGACTCATGATTCAAGGTACACCCAATTACTAAAATTACACCCCTTTGGTCTATGGCGAGTAATCGGTTCCCATCATACCATACCCAAGTGCCCTCGGTGACTGGATGCCTATTTTAGTAAAAGCACATAATCACATAATACAATATATGTAATAATCGGTACTACTATATGCGTCCAGTATACAGTATATCATTTCTCCGAACATATTCTATATATATAAAAATAAATAATATTAATAACTCCTCATCTCAATCTCTTTACTATCCCTTCTCTTTAACTTAGCACAAAAGTTAATATCTCAATTATTAATCTACATTTTGTACTCATAAGTAGATCTTAATAATTTATCTCAATGAAGCTTCAAATCGTATTCAGAATTCATAATCATATCACAGATTTCATATAGCAAATAATCATGCTTGGCATACAAGAAAAATGATAATTACTAGTTTATCAACTTCATAGCTAGCTCATCTTAGAAATTTAGCATGGAATCAACATAACACCACTTTTAATCGCTCTCTTGGCTTATCACGGATTAAACAAGTCCATATAAAACATATTCATGCATACATATAAAACATCTAATTCAATATCAATTACTGAATTTTAAAGAGAGTTGAATAAACTCACCTGATATGAAATCACACTTTCTTTTAATCCTTTTTAAACTTGTAAGGGCTCCTTTCTTCACTACCACAGCTTACTGTATTATTCAATTACATATACTGATATTAATTTCCAAAACAGAACCCTCTACAACTGAGAATCCTTAATTTCTAAAAATTACCTCTCAAGTCGCAACCAACTGAAGTCGCAACCACCTATTGCGATTCCAGATCCAAATCGCAACCAACTGTTGCGATCTCAATTCTAAATCGCAACTCACCATTGCGATTCCACCCCAAGTCGCAGTCCACTGTTGCGATTCCAACTCCAAGTCGCAACGGTCTACTACGACTCCACTACCAAGCCGCAACTGCCCATTGTGACAATTATGAATGTCGCAACTCAAGGTTGCGACTTCGATGATGTTCATCCAAGTCTCAGTCCACTCTGATTAATCTTAAACCCAGAATTTTGCAGTTTTAGTCTATGTTTGTTTATGCCAATTTGCAGATATGTTTAATACACTTATCTTAACATACTTATAAGTTCAGTTTCTCATAATCATCCCAAAATTATCAAAACTCATCTAAAACTTCATATAAACTTTTGCCTAACAAAATATGAAAGATTATGGAGATGTTTACCTCTTATGATTTCTTCAAGATTAATCCCAATAACCAGCTGATTGAAATCTATTCTTCTTTTCCTTCTCTTTTCTTGGTCTCTCTATCTCTCGTCTCTCTTTTTCTTCAAACGAAAACACACACACAACACTCACACTCTTCACAATTAGTCACATACTTAGTCTCAAATGACTAACATTTGGACACCTCACCTAGCTAAACATGAGTCATAGAATTATTTCCAAAATAAACCTCTAACTTTAAATAATTACACAATTAACCCTCAAGTAATATTTCACAATTACTTTAAATCAATTTACCAAATGACCCTTATGGTTAATATTCTCAAAATCTTTAAACTTTCAACATTTGTATTTTAACCTTAATTGAATTATAATACTCTATACAATTCAAGGTCACTCCAAATACAATTACATTCTAAATCTTATTACAATAACACCAACAAAATTTAGGATGTTACAATACTCCCCAACTTGAAAATGATTTTATCCCCGAAATCAAAGTCAGGTAAACAAATGAGGATATCTATCCCTCATACTCTCTTCTGACTCTAATGTTACATTAGTACCTCTATGATGTTTCCACTGCACTTTCAACATAGCTACCTCTTTACCACTACGTAGCTTTCTAACCGATCTTTCTAAAATTGCCTCTGGCTCCTCTACACAGCGACTCTTTTCATCTATTCTAACATCTGTGAGTGGAATCACATCTTCCTCTTCGGCCAAACACTTCCGAAGATAACATACATGGAAAGTATTATGAACTCCTTCCAACTCTGGTGGAAGATCTAACTTGTAAGCTTGTAACCCAATTCTCTCAACAATGGTGAAAGGTCCTAGAAAACGAGGACTCAACTTCCCACGCTTTTCAAACCTTATCACACCTTTCCATAGAGATACCTTAAGCATCACACGCTCCCCAACTTGAAATTCCTTTGGTCTCCGCTTCGGGTCAGCATAACTTTTCTGTCTATCTTGGGCTGCTTTCATATTCTGCCGAATTTCTTTCACTTTATCCGCTGTTTGTTGTACTAACTCTGGACCAGCAAACTGTTTCTCCCCGGCTTCTAGCCAACACACCGGAGTTCTACACTTACGACCATACAACGCTTCGAAGGGTGCTCTCCCAATGCTCGAATGATAACTATTGTTATACGCAAATTCTACTAACGGTAGATGCGTATCCCAGTTACCACCAAAATCTAAAACACAACACCTGAGCATATCTTCCAAAGTTTGAATGGTCCGCTCACTCTGCCCATCGGTCTGTGGATGAAAAGCAGTACTCAAATTAACTTTAGTACCCAATTCTTCTTGCAGTGATCGCCAAAACCTCGAGGTAAACCGACTATCACGATCTGATACTATCGACACCTGTATACCATGCCTCGACACTACTTCATCAATATACAACTTTGCAAATTATCAATTGGTGATGCCTCTTTCATTGCTAGAAAATGAGCACTCTTAGTTAATCTATCCACGATTACCCATATTGTGTCGTTACCTTTTTGCGTCTTTGGTAACTTCGTCACAAAGTCCATGGTAATCTTCTCCCACTTCCATTCCGGAATTTCCAAGGATTGGAAACTTCCGTAAGGTTTCTGATGTTCAGCTTTCACCAACGAACATGTTGTACGCATTTCTACCTTTCGAGCCACATCTACTTTCATCGTTGGCCACCAATAATGCAGTTTCAGATCTCGATACATCTTCGTACTCCCAGGGTGAATGGAATACTTAGATCTATGAGCGTCTTCGAGAATCAACTCTCGATTTCCTCCCATTTTAGGCACCCAAACTCTTCCTTGAAATAATTTAACCCCACGACCATCTCCAGTCAACTGAAGATGTTGCTTACCCATTACTTCTTCTTTCAGATTTTCCTCTCGCAAAGCAATCACTTGTGCTTCTTTGATCTTTTCCATCAAACTTGACGTTACATCAATTCTAGCATTTACCGATTTCAAACACCCACCATATCCTTTTCTACTTAAGGCATCAGCTACGACATTTGCTTTACCAGGATGGTAATGCAATTCACAATCACAATCCTTAAGCAATTCTAACCATCTTTGCTGCCTCATGTTTAACTCCTTCTGATAAAAAACATGTTGCAAACTTTTGTGATCAGTATAAAGAGTACACTTCATTCCATACAAATAGTGTCGCCACAACTTCAAAGCGAACACCACTGCTGCTAACTCTAAATCATGGGTAGGATAATTCTATTCATGCTCTTTAAGCTGTCTTGAGGCATAGGCAATCACTTTGCCCCTCTGCATTAGCACACATCCTAGACCCATCTTTGAAGCATCACTATACACGACAAAATCTTCTGTCCCTTCTGGCAAGGCAAGAATAGGTGCTTCACACAGTTTTTGACGTACAGTTCTGAAAGTTGTTTCCTGCTTCTCCGTCCAAACAAACTTCTCATTCTTTCTGGTTAACAACGTCAAAGCAGATGCGATCTTCGAAAAATCCTTTATGAATCTTCTATAATAACCTGCTAATCCCATAAAGCTCCTTATCTCAGATGCACTTCTAGGTGTCTCCCAATTCGTCATCGCTTCAATCTTTGAAGGATCTACTTTAACTCCTTCAGAAGTAATTACATGACCTAGAAACTGCACCTCCTTCAACCAAAATTCACACTTTGAAAACTTTGCGTATAACTTCTCTTTTCTTAAAACTTCTAAGACTTCACGAAGATGTTGCTCATGATCTTCTTCAGTCTTTGAATAAATATGTCATCAATAAACACAATGACAAACTTATCTAAAAATGGTCGACACACTCTGTTCATCAAATCCATGAATACCGCAGGAGCATTTGTCAACCCAAATGGCATTACAAGGAACTCATAATGCCCATATCTTGTTCTAAACGCTGTTTTCGAAACTTCTTCATCTCTTACCCGCACTTGATGGTATCCAGCTCTTAAATCTATATTTGAAAAGCATCCCGCACCTTGGAGTTGATCAAATAGATCATCAATCCTCGGAAGCGGATACTTTTTCTTAATGGTTACCTTATTCAACTCTCGGTAATCAATACACATTCTCATGGTACCATCTTTCTTCTTAACAAATAAAACTGGAGCTCCCCAAGGTGAGGAACTCGGTCTTACGAAACCCTTATCCAATAACTCCTGAAGCTGAGTCATCATCTCTTTCATTTCAGCAGGTGCTAAACGATAAGGTGCTCGTGCAATCGGTGCCGATCCAGGAATAATGTCGATATGAAACTCCACTTGTCTTTCAACTGGCAATCCTGGAAGATCATCTGGGAACACATCCGGAAACTCACGCACCACGTTGATATCTTGAATATTTTTCTTTTCTAACTTTGTATCAATAACATAGGCTAGATAAGACCAACACCCTTTTGACAAACATTTACGCGCCTTCATCACTGATATCAAAGGAACATCTCCTTCCTGTTTCTCTCCAAATACGAATGCATCGTCTTTCTCGCCCATTGGAAGTCAGATCAGCTTCTTTGCGCACATAATTTCTGCCCGGTTGTTGCTCAACCAGTCCATTCCTACTACAATATCAAAACTCCCAATTTCCATTAACAACAAGTTAATCGGAAATTCTATTCCCTCTATCATAATCTTACAATCGGCCAGGCTCTCCTTGACCAAAGACTGAACTCCATTAGCTATTTCGACTACTAAGGCATCTCCTAGAGTAGTAACATGCATAGCTAACTTATGTTGGAACAACTTGAATACAAAAGAATAATTTGCGCCACTATCAAACAACACACGTGCAGGAATAGAGTTTATAAGAAATGTACCCGAGACCACGTCTTTTGACCCTTTCGCTTCATCAGCAGTCATTTGGAATGCACGACCGGTTGGTTTGGGAATAACTAACTTTCTTCCCTGATCTCCTCCTTTCTTCAACTTCGGACAATCTTTCCGAAAATGACCCGGTTGCTGGCATTCAAAACAAACCGACCCAGGTACTGTACAATTCGACGCCATATGTCCCATCTTCCCACACTTGAAGCATTGACTTCCGACCACACGACATTGACCAAAATGTTTACTTTTACATTTTGAACACCAACTCGGTTCTCTACGAGAATCATTACGAATGTTCTTTCCGAATAACCTTAATTTCTGAGAAGGTTCTGAACGACCCTCCCATTTTCTCTTTTCTCCAACCTACGCTTTCTCCTCCTTATCTTTCACATACATTTCCTCTATCACCTTTGCTTCTTCAATCGTTTCCCTCAAGGTAGCAGATTTTGAACTGCGAACCCTTGTCATCATATCTGCCGGTAGACCTTTCAAGAAATATTTAATCTTGTCTTTCTCCGCTGGAGCCACGTGCCCCACCAGATTCAACTTTTTCATAAAAACTTCGGTATATTTTCTCACCGACATATTACCTTTCTTAATATTTCTGAATTCTTCTTCGATTCGGTCCATCTCGAGTTCGTTACAGTATTCTTCTAAAATCTTTGCCTTAAACTGGTTCCAAGTTACGGAGTTCAAAGCTGCTTCCGTCACAGTTGATGATAACACATTCCACCACTGCAACGCTTTGCCGCGCAACATTTGTGACCCGAATCTAACCTTAGATCGTTTATCATTACATTCACAAGCTCGGAAAGCTTGCTCGATCTCTCTTATCCAGTTTATACACCCCACTGGATTGTCGTCTCCCTTGAATTCTGGTGGTCTACAACTTAGAAAGGTTTTATAGGAGCAGTTTCTTTCAACCCTTCTTTCTGCTTATGATCCTAGATTTACAGTCGGATTTATCACATTAGTATCAACCATTGTTCTCCTTGGTTCCACATTTCGATCATTGAACATCTTTGTAAACATCTCTGACTGTCTCCCCATCATGGTATTCATCATCTCTGCTTGCCTCTCCATCGATGCATTCATCAGTCGAGTCACATTATCCATAATTCTTCCCTCTATACCTGAATTTGATGATGTTTGATCAGCATTACTGGTACCTCCTGGATGTACTCGACTTCGCATTCCTCGTAAGGAAAGAAAATCTGGCGGCGTATCAGGAGCCCCGCCTAATCCAGTTTGTCTTTCTCCAGTATCGTCTAACCAATTCCTATTCATCGAAGAATTTGGAGACCTCGGGGGCGTATTTACCATTGTTCTGATATGAGCACGAAAGAATACTCATCAGTTAATAGTTTATACAACTAAACATACAATACATACTTTACCGCTAATCAGTCACTGTATCAATTTAGAAACAAGTATGCTTGTGTAATAATATATTCAGAATAACAGTAGCTAATTGAAATTGCGAACATATCATACATGAGAATTCTCATTACCATTGTTACAGTACTAACTTCGCGTATTTCTGTCGACTCTAAGACTACCCAATCTTAGTACTTCTACCCATAACTCACGGATCATAACTTAATTCATCATAGCTTAAGTCTAGGTATCTCAAATTCATACCTAGTTCGCTTAAACTAAAGCTCTGATACCATACTGAAACACCCTAAAAACAGGGTCAATTTAAACTTTAAAATTTCCACAAGTTATGATAAAAAACTGTCAAACTTATATAACCTGAGGATCAAGTGTAAGATTTCTATATACAAACGTCATTACTTAAATAACTTATTAATCTAATCATAACGTAACAATCAGATTAATCCAGTTATCTAAACAACCGTCCCAAAAGCATCAAAGAATATATAGATCCTCCGGTATCTCTAAGTCTGAATCTTTCCAAAAGTTCTCTTCTCTCATTCCCGCTACTTCCCGGAGCTTGTACCTGGTAAGAAGATTCAACTTGAAACATTAGGCTTTCGCCTAGTGAGGATACTCAAATCAAAATAAAATTTAATAATTAAAACATGAACAGATAATTCAAACCTGTTCTCACCCATCTTACCGTACGACAACTCCTTTTCAAATCGGGGAATCTACCCTACTCCCAATTTCCTACGACTAACTCACTTAATCGTAACATCAAAATAAGAGTTAACTAAGAATCATTCCAGATTCACAATCAATATTCACACACAAGAAGTTACAAGTCAAAACTTGCCTATTTCTTAATCAGGAAGTAGAGATTACAAATTACTTTATGCCTATCTCTAATCTTCCTCTCCTCACTGGGAAATCTCCGATCTTCCCAAATCGAAATGGGAATCATTAAGCACAACTGCTTATTCCACATTCCACCTCAGAATCAATGGTCCCCATGGGATTATAATATCGCGATACTCAAATCGAGACTCATGATTCAAGGTACACCCAATTACTAAAATTACACCCCTTTGGTCTATGGCGAGTAATCGGTTCCCATCATACCATACCCAAGTGCCCTCGGTGACCGGATGCCTATTTTAGTAAAAGCACATAATCACATAATACAATATATGTAATAATCGGTACTACTATATGCGTCCAGTATACAGTATATCATTTCTCCGAACATATTCTATATATATAAAAATAAAGAATATTAATAACTCCTCATCTCAATCTCTTTACTATCCCTTCTCTTTAACTTAGCACAAAAGTTAATATCTCAATTATTAATCTACATTTTGTACTCATAAGTAGATCTTAATAATTTATCTCAATGAAGCTTCAAATCGTATTCAGAATTCATAATCATATCACAGATTTCATATAGCAAATAATCATGCTTGGCATACAAGAAAAATGATAATTACTAGTTTATCAACTTCATAGCTAGCTCATCTTATAAATTTAGCATGGAATCAACATAACACCACTTTTAATCGCTCTCTTGGCTTATCACGGATTTAATCAAGTCCATATAAAACATATTCATGCATACATATAAAACATCTAATTCAATATCAATTACTGAATTTTAAAGAGAGTTGAATAAACTCACCTGATATGAAATCACACTTTCTTTTAATCCTTTTTAAACTTGTAAGGGCTCATTTCTTCACTACCACAGCTTACTGTATTATTCAATTACATATACTGATATTAATTTCCAAAACAGAACCCTCTACAACCGAGAATCCTTAATTTCTAAAAATTACCTCTCAAGTCGCAACCAACTGAAGTCGCAACCACCTATTGCGATTCCAGATCCAAATCGCAACCAACTGTTGCGATCTCAATTCTAAATCGCAACTCACCATTGCGATTCCACCCCAAGTCGCAGTCCACTGTTGCGACTCCAACTCCAAGTCGCAACGGTCTACTGCGACTCCACTACCAAGTCGCAACTGCCCATTGCGACAATTATGAATGTCGCAACTCAAGGTTGCGACTTCGACGATGTTCATCCAAGTCTCAGTCCACTCTGATTAATCTTAAACCCAGAATTTTGCAGTTTTACTCTATGTTTGTTTATGCCAATTTGCAGATATGTTTAATACACTTATCTTAACATACTTATAAGTTCAGTTTCTCATAATCATCCCAAAATTATCAAAACTCATCTAAAACTTCATATAAACTTTTGCCTAACAAAATATGAAAGATTATGGAGATGTTTACCTCTTATGATTTCTTCAAGATTAATCCCAATAACCAGCTGATTGAAATCTATTCTTCTTTTCCTTCTCTTTTCTTGGTCTCTCTATCTCTCGTCTTTTTTTTCTTCAAACGAAAACACACACACAACACTCACACTCTTCACAATTAGTCACATACTTAGTCTCAAATGACTAACATTTGGACACCTCACCTAGCTAAACATGAGTCATAGAATTATTTCCAAAATAAACCTCTAACTTTAAATAATTACACAATTAACCCTCAAGTAATATTTCACAATTACTTTAAATCAATTTACCAAATGACCCTTATGGTTAATATTCTCAAAATCTTTAAACTTTCAACTTTTGTATTTTAACCTTAATTGAATTATAATACTCTATACAATTCAAGGTCACTCCAAATACAATTACATTCTAAATCTTATTACAATAACACCAACAAAATTTAGGATGTTACACAAACACACCGAGATGTGTTTGATTCACTCAAGCTGTGCTCTGATACCAAGTTGTAACGTCCCAAAAATTACAAGGAATTTAAAATTTTAAAAATAATGCATTTCGTTACAATCAAACCATAAGTTAACAAATCCCATTACAATAAAAATAAACGTCGTTAATTAAAACCGTCAAATGAAATTTAAGAAGCGGAAAAGTTATATAATTAAATCCCCATTTAAAAAGTTAAACTTAAACAGCCTTCGCCTTGCGCCCGTGTGTACCGTCATGCCCGACTGCTACTCGCACCTGAAATCATAAGATATTGGGAAGGGGTAAACACGAAGCTTAGTGAATTCCATCACATGCGCATATAGGAATTATATACACATCACCCCTATCCGCACATAAGCAACAACATCGCAGTTACATAAAACGAGTAAACATCTACAAGTAATTATGTATCCAACACCTCGGTCCCACCGAGTTGTAATGTAACACACTCGTCACACCGAGTTCCCACAACGTTTCTTTCCACTTCCTCGGTCCAACCGAGCCCTCGGTCCCACCGAGTTGTAATGTAACACACTCGTCACACCGAGTTCCTACAACGTTTCTTTCCACTTTCTCGGTCCCACCGAGGTGTAATGTAAAACATTTATACTAAGCATTTAAACCAATCAAATATTACACACCACAAACAACTAGTTCACACCACAAAGACAGTAGTACATACAAAAGTGTGCCCGGCACAGAAGGTGAACCGTGGGCACCGGATTCGCCTCAATCCGAGCTACGACGGAAACGTTATGGCCGTCGCAAAACAATGACAGAAATGTGAATTCACATAAAATGACAACTATAACTAAATAACTCATTAAGACATAGCTTAACCCAAACAGACCCGAACAGCCTACAAGCTTACTGGAAAGGGCTATACTACACTGGAAAACAACCGTGCACTACCCACTGCCGCCTCCGGCGGTGGTGGTGGTTGGCGGCGGCGACGGTGGTTACGGTAACACCCTCCGGCGGAACCTCCCAACATCAACCGAAACGACACACCCGCAACCTCACCGCGCACGCACCCGCGCCTGCACACACCTGCACCACTCCTCTGCCGCCACCCCGGCGGCGTGCAGCGGCGGCCCCACCGCCGGCAGCCGTGGCTGCAGCGGTGGTGGTGGCGGTTTACGGCGTTCCGACAACGAAATCACAACGAAAGGGAACGGGAACACGGGATTACCTCAACGTGACTTCTCCTCCACTCTTTTCCGGCAGAAACGTGACGACTCTCTCTTCCCTTTCCGGCACCTTTCTCCCTCCGACGAACTCTCTCTCTCTTGCCGGAGATCACCCCTCTCACTCTCGTTCTCTTTTCTCTTTCTCTTTCGGCCGCTGCTCTCTCTCTCTCTCTCTCTCACTCTCTCTCGCCGCTGCTCTCTCCCTCTCTCCCGCCGCTGCTCTCTCTCTCTCTCGCCGGCGAACAGCGGCGCCAGCTGCACTTTCCGGCGGCAGCAGCAAGGGACGGTGGGGTTGTGGCTTGCGTGAAAAAGAAACCGAGAGGGAGAAAGGTCTGTAGGGTTTCTTTTCAAATCCCCTTTTCCTCTTCTTTGCTTGCTACTCACGAACCCAAATAACAAAGACAAAAAAAACAAGGTGGGGGGAGGCTCGGTTGTGCATGGGCCGAAACCTAATCTTTTGGCCCTTTAACACTTTTAGTCCCTCAACTACCTCCTTCTTGCAAACTAACCAAAATTCCGACATTTTTAACTATTAGGTCCAATTCGTCTAACCCCGTTAACCAACAACGTTAAGCGAAAACACAAATTAATTTTTATAAAAACTAGGACACACCGGAACACGGGCTTTACAGTTGCATTTTGGACAAGGTCTTTCAGTTGGTCTGAAAGGTGTACGACTATCGAATCTCTGAAATCTGGACTTCTTTGGATCATACTGTGGTCCTTCCCATTTTCTTTTCCCAGTACTCTTATCACCAGCATATCTTCCTCTATCTCGTTCCACATTTTCAGCGGCATCTACTGCGGATGAGAAGGTTTCTGGTCCCTTTGCAATCACTAGACTTCTGATTTCTGACTTTAACCCGAAGATAAACCTTTCCATCTTAAGTGCCTCCGTGGCAACATAGTACTCTGCGAAACGAGACTTCTCCAGGAAACGAGCAGTATAATCCCTAACCGATAAACTACCCTGTTGCAGATTCATAAACTCCTCTTCCAGTTGTCTAACTGCTACTTGAGGACAGAATTGTCTTTTGAAAGAATTGGTGAATTCTTCCCAAGTAAAAGTAGAATACACACCCGACCCACTTGATGTAATAAGAGCTTCCCACCAATATAGAGCATCTGCCTTCAGCATCGCTGTTCCGTATATTACTCTATCTTCGTCAGCACATTTGCTGGTCTTGAAGATAGCTTCTATTTCTTTTAGCCATCTCATAGCCTTCACTGGATCTCTTTCCCCTGAGTAGGTTGGATGTTTGAAGCTTAAGAACATCTTGTAATCACACTTCCTTGTCACCGGTATAACAGTAGGCGTAATAGGCATCTCGTCTTCCAGATTAGGATATGGTATTTCAGTTTCAGTATTACGAGTTCGGTCGAACATAACCTGTATACTTGCTTGTAGTCTTCCCATTTCAGCCGTCAAGTCGTTTCTTGAAACAAATTCATTACCTCGCGACTGAACTCTGCCTCCAGTTCTGCCCCTGCCTCGTTCTCCCCCTCTTCCCCTTGTCTCGACTGTTGGATTAGTTCTACTAGGGTTTCCTTCTTCCTCCCTATTTGTACGTCGAGTACCACCTGCCATTCTGTTGATTTCAACAAGGTTAATATACACGTAAGCACATACCCCATATAATAAGGTTTTCCAGTTCAAACATGTACCTGTAAGTTCATGATTACACTGGCCAAATGTAATTTGAAATTACCTTACATGATGTTCCTTCTACCTTTTATATTTTGCATCCCAAGGTTCTAACATAATAGGGACATCCTACTTCACATGCAGTTTAAGTCTAGGTATAGATCCGAATACCTAAATCCCTTAAACTGGGGCTCTGATACCATCTGTAACGACCTGGTTCTCAAAAATGCGTCAAATAACATATATTGCATAACATCGTTACATAAACAAAGATACATCATATAACAAGTACGGTCCCTTAGTCTTTACAACCATAATACATCTTTTATTACAAACTTTTTGCTTATTAATTTACATTATGACTAACAACAAAGTCATTTGTACAAAACACTTCTTAATCTTCATAACATAAGTCTTCCCAAAAGCTATTCACCGATTATCGTTCTTACTTGATCCACGACCTGGAATACATATTTTTAAAACAAAATGAGGGTTAGACCTAGTGGTCTAAGTGAGAAAATCCCTGTTAGTTTAAAATCATTTGCACGAACACCATATACATCATTCAAATGTAAATACCAATTATAACTCATGCATCGTGTACTTTCCTGTCTCATTTCCATGGCCATATTAGATGCTTGCGAGCCAACTAATAAATTTACTCTGCTGTACTAAAATACAGCCAACACCGCTGTCCTTCCGTACAACCAACTCCATTGGTCCTAAGCCCGGCCAACGTGCTCTCGTGTAGTGTAATACTCGTATAATTATAATATACACTTCAATATATCATACTTCATACATATGCACATAATTACACAAATTATCACTTTCACAATCCACATATATGTATTCCAGTTTGAAAACATGTTAAAGTAAAACTCACCTGTTTGCTTATCAAGACGCTTCCAAGCTATTCTCAAAACGATTCAGCTTTCACGCCAAATTCACAAAATCTGAAACAATTAGATACAAATGTCTCTTTACCAAATGGAACACATAAGACTTAC
This sequence comes from Saussurea involucrata, assembly GCA_033807775.1. Lineage (NCBI taxonomy): Eukaryota > Viridiplantae > Streptophyta > Magnoliopsida > Asterales > Asteraceae > Saussurea > Saussurea involucrata. The sequence continues at coordinate 72,918,294 of CM066317.1, read as the reverse complement.
TAGGGCTAAGAACTCTAGATAAATCTATCTAACTCTTATCCTCAAATGTTTCTCCCAAACCCGAACTTAAGTCGAGTCCACAGTATTTCCAGTCCTCATTCATATCCTATCCAAGAGTCAACAAAACACAAAGCCACCGGATACTCAAAAGTGTCTAGAATCTCAAAAGTGACCATACAGCTAAAGTTTCCGGATACTTCAAAACAATCCGGACAACACAACTTTCCGGACAACCTATACAATCCGGACAATACAACATTCCAAACAGTATAAATAATCCGGACGACATCCGGAAACCAAAGCAATCCGGACACCATCCGGTAACTAATTCATTCGGAAACTATAGAAAAGAGGAACTTACCGGGTAATTGACTCGTCCGGACACCATTAGAACATCTTTCGGACACTATTAACCAAAACTACCGGACACATTCAAAACGTCCGGAAACCTCTGTCTGTTTACCAATTTCTACCCAGAAATCGACTGAAATCATTACCAGTCGTGAAATCGATTATTCTACTCCGATAGAAACTATCTACTAGTAATTAGAAACATAAAATGTAAAGGAACATACCTCAAAATCACTTCCAAGTACACCAATTTGAATCCCTAACCTTTCTTTCCTTCTTCTTCTTTTGTCTCAAAAACAGACACACACACACTATCTGATCTTTTACTGAATTATGAAAATATCTGGATGGTTTAAGAGATAATATCAAACCTAATTTACACTATTGGCTTAAACTATTCAATAATGACCAAAACACCCTTAAACTTATAAATCACCCAAACTTACCCTAAACATCCAATTTTAATGTTAACTTTATTTAACGGAAAGAGAATTTAACTAACGAACTTACCCGGGGTATTACAACTGATGATCTGAACTGGGGTTTTTAGTTTATTTTGATTATTGTTCATCTTTGATGAGATTAAGTTCTTGTGGTTTGGGGTTTTTTGTTTATCTTTGATGAACTAGGTTTGTTGTTTATAATTGATTATTGTTCATCTTTGATAATCTGAACATAATTTTTAATATTTATTGAACTGGGTTTTTCGGTTTTTCAGTTTGTTAACAGTGATTTCAGGGCTTGAGAGTGGGAATTACTTGTTACAAGAATGGTAACAGTTCATCTTGACAGTTATTTTGTTTCTATACGAAATGATTATTGTTGCAATGGACTATGCCCTGCTTTTTTATCTTTCAGAATTACATCTTAAACGATTTAAGCCACCTTGTAATATTTCAATCACATTCGCAGATGGCAAAACTTGCAAACAGGTATGCATTTCTTTACGTCATATACGTATATTGTAGGTAGATCATTAGTGTTCTTTGTATAGTCGATACATTGAGCAAAAGGGCACAACTGTTGCTTGATTTGATTTTTTACAGGGATGTCGGGTTTCTTTTTCATTCATTTGCTTGTAACTATGTATTCATAAATGTTGTTCGGAAGGTTTTTCTGGTTATAAGTTTGCTTGATACAAATTAGCATTATTAGGATTACGTGTGAAATTGTGATGGTATTTGTGTTCTTTTTGCTTCAAAGAAAAACCACCAACTTTTTCCTTTAAGTAGCCATTTTCCCCCAAAACCTAACCAGCGATAGGTCATTCGTGGTTGCATAAGGGATTTGTCGGTTTGTGTTGCTGACCTAGATTCTTGGATATCCATTGTCACATGAAAAAGTTTAGATGCTGCAATATTTTTAAAGGCATTAGATGTTGCTAAATACATGCATATATACATGCCAAGTTTCACTTCTATATTGGTTGTATATTAGTTGAGAACCTTTACGCAATAAATTGCATTGTATTGACATAACGATGGTTTAATTGCGAGGTTGGGTTTCTTTTCAGCTCTTGCTTGTTAAATTGCGAGTTTTGGGTCATGTAGTAGCACTAATATTCCATTACATGATGAAAGTTTTACTTCCCTTCGCATTACACGGGTACCCAACTAGTATGATATGAAACATATAGTTTCATAATATGATATGAACCATATAATTGTTGCATGATATGATATGAACTATAAGAATTCAGTTAAGTGTCTCCACCATTATATTCTTCGACTCTCTCAATTTGTAACATTGATTTACTGTTTTTATGAGCAGCAATATATATTGGAAGTCTAAGATTGAAAAGCATGGTGGAAAAGTAGACAACCATTTAATCAGTACTAACCAAGATTGAAAAGCATAGAAGGTGCACTCACAATGGATGTATTTCTAATCCGGAACTTGGAAAGAGGTACTTTTTAATCGTTGAAGCTTTACACATGTTGGGTTTAATTTGATTAACTTTTATTTTTAGTTAATTGAGTTTTTCTATCTGAATGCCAGGGGTTATCTTTGTAGATAATACTCTTAACAACCAACTTCTCTATATAGGAGTGACTTGTCTAGTTGTATCTTCATCCGAACGAGACCGAGGAGGCAAAGGAATGCCCATCAAAGCTATCGCAAATTGTGAGCTTTGAGCATTGCCATATGTTTTGTAGTGACTTATGTGCTATGTTTTTAACAGGTGTGCGGTACCGAACGTTGGAGGCAAAGGAGCGGAGGATCGCTACGTGGCCGAGGCCGAATGAAGAGAAAGGAAGAGCTAGAGACCGAACAGGTCACGTTATCGGACCTTCTCGGACATTATGTTAGATTGTATGAATTTGGTATTTTAAAGTTTATAAATTTTGTTATTTTTAGTTTTTTGGACAATTTTGGTTTGTTATTTTCAATTTATGGTCAGGCTTCGTATTATAAAATACAGGAAATACAATTTTTTTTTTATTAAAATAACAAAAAATCAGCGAGGGATTACTGACAGAAATCCGTCGCTTAAAGTTAGTGAAACCCTTGCTAATAAATCAGCGAGGGATTACTGATAGAAATTCCCTCGCTAATCCGTCGCTAATAAGTTCCCTCGCTAATCCGTCGCTAATAAGTTCCCTCGCTAATCCGTCGCTGATATTAATCCCTCGCAAATACGTCGCTGATGTCCGTCGCTAATCCGTCGTTGATAGCATCAGCCACGCCCGTTTGACTCGCGAACCATCAGCGACGGATTAGCGACGGATTCGAGCTTTAGCGAGGGATTAGCGAGGGATTTGTCCCTCGCTGATACTGGTTATTTTTGTAGTGTTTTAGTGGAAATATAAAGAAATCTGGGAGGTTTTGATTATGATTGAGAGCGTATAGATGAAGCAATCGATGAATTATGTGGGGATGGTGGTGGAGGAGAACTTGGTGGAGCGTCTAAAAACAAGAGATGGAAGAAAAAATTGGGAGGAAAAAGAGAGTGGAATGAAAACTTGTTGATCCAAACTCTCTCAGTGATTTGATGATGATCCTTATACTTACTAAAAATTACATTAACTGTTTTTAGTTTTATAGTATCAACATCAGCGATCATACACTGAGTCTATTCAGTGATCGTTGAAAGCTTTCCTTGTAAACAGTTTGTAAACGTAATCCCTAAACACAAGGTTCACGCTGAAAGAAACTCTCAATTGAAGTGAAAGACTAAGATGAAGATAAAGACTAGTCAACTTATGATCTAAATCGAAATTTGGTGAAACCAAGACAAGTCTACAAAGCGTGACAGACCAGACCAAGACTCAATGATACTTGAAGACTTCTCTCATTGAAAGCTGCAGATCCTCATCACCGCGTGCTGATCATGAGTGTTGTTCTACAAGATTTGTTTGTCTTATCCTCTTGCACAAACAGTACAAAGGTACAAAAGCAAACCTACTTTTGCCTATCTCCGTACAAACTCCTTTCTGCTCTATTGTTCACACTAAGGATAAAAGCATGGCGTGGATAGAGTCAAATGCATGCAACCAATTTCCGATGGACATGTCGAATGTGGCTTCTAGCATGCATTAATTGCATAAAGTATAAATAGGAGTGAAGACATTCATTTGCAACGATATATCTTCTGTATAATTTGAAGATATATTTTCTTCAAATCTATATTATCTATTTTTTTCTTGTGCAAGGAACTTAGTGATTCTTAAAATTGTTTTGAACTTAATATCAGAAGATTCTTTTAACAGCTCCAAGATGTGATTCCTTAGGTTTTGCCGGAAATCTAGCACATAAACACGTAGCAAATATAATATCTTGCCTACTCGTAGTAAGATACATTAATGAGCCAATCATACCTCGATAGTTTCTTATATCTATATCCTTACCATCTGGATCAGGACCGATCTTTGAACCTGGTGCCATTGGGGTATTTATCGAAGTGTAGTTTTCCATCTTGAATTTCATCAAGATATCAAACACGTACTTAGATTGATTTATAAAGATCCTCGTAGAAAATTGCTTGAGTTGCAGTCAGAGAAAGAAGTTCATCTCTTCCAACATGCTCATCTGAAATCTCGTCACCATAATGTCAGAAAACCATTTGCAATATGACGGATCGGTAGAACCAAAAATAATTTCATCTACGTAAATTTGTACTAAAACAATATCCTTACCTTCTCGTTTGATAAACAAAGTTGTATCAATCTCACCTTTGGAGAATCCATAATCGACTAGGAATTTGGAAAGAACATCATACCACACACGAGGAGCTTGCTTTAATCCATAAAATCCTTGTCAAGAATGTAGACATGATTAGGCTTTGTTTTGTCCACAAATCCTTCAGACTAAAACACATATACTTCTTCTTTCAGAATTCCGTTCAGGAACGCCATTTTCACATCCATTTGGATAACATTGAAGTTTTGATGAGCATCGTATGCAAGAAACATTCGAATTGCTTCTATATGTGCTACTGGAGCATATGTCTCGTCGTAATCAATCCCCTCTTGTTGACGATATCCTTTGGCCACAAACCTAGCTTTATTCTGTACAACAATGCCATGTTCGTCCTTCTTATTCTTAAAGATCCATTTTGTTCCGATTATGCTCTTATCCCTTGGTCTTGGAACTAAACGCCATACCTTCAATGTCTCAAATTGATTGAGTTTTTCTTGCACTGCATCACCCAATCCGGATCTTCTAAAGCTTGTGAGATATTATCTGGTTAATTACTTGTCTCTAGGATCACAATTGGTATCAGAGCAAGCAATTCTGATCAGAAAGAACCAAGATTCACGATTTTTTTTGAAGTTTTTGTGGAGTTCGACCTTTTACAAAGAATTCATCAAATTGTGACTGAAATGGATTGATAGTTGGATTCTGTGTGTTTGAATTGTTCAGTGGACTTAATCTGAGCAATTTAATTTCACTAGATTGCATCAGATTGGTTTTAATTTGAAGATTTCAGAAAATTCGTGAAAAAGTGCTAAGCTACTGTTTTGGATCGTAAGTCTACATTCTGTTGATTTTTTGGTGATACGCCAAGAGTTAATACTGTTTAGAACCTTTGTGCGACCAACCCTACCAAGTTTCGTAGCATTTCGAGCAGATTTGAAGATTTCAGAAAGTTTAGATCTGAGTTCATCTTCTTCGCACGACAAGTGTTCATACTTGTCGCACGCTACATATATTCATAGTTATCGCATGATTATTTGTGCTATCAAAATTTGATCGCAGGATCACAAACGTTTTGTGTGATAAACGTTTGTGAACAGTAGTTACCGCATATAACTTGCACGATAAAGTTTGTGAAATGTAGCTATCGCATATAGCTTGGGCGATAAAAGTTGTGAACAGTAGTTATCGCATTACAAGTGTGTGATTTACATTTTTATTGCACGCTGTGGTGTGCGATTAAAGTTGCTCAAATCTTATCGCGTCCAGTCGTGTGCGATCAAAGTTACTTTTGTGCGATTATTTTGGTAGAGGTTGTTGTGTGCGATAAAACAATGTACTTAGGTTATTCTTGGTTGATCAGTGTTGTTTAAAGATCTGTAAGACAAGTAAGCAAAATTACTACAAAGGACATGCTCATGATTGGATCCAAGGACAAACCCCCAGTCTTATTTCCAGGAGATTTTAAAATTTGGAAAGACAGATTTCTTGATTATGTTGAAAGACAAGAAGATAGCAAACTTATAATAAAATCTCTGAGGGATGGTCCAATGGGAGATGTTTATAAATCAACACATGATACACCTGGTGGTGACAAATTTACTGATGAACTTTTGGATCCTGATCTTTATGATGGTGATGAATTGAAAAGATACAATGATGTGCAAAGTCTTAGGTTATGCAAGCATTGACAAATGACATATATTTGAAGGTTGATAGCAAAAATCACTCTGGGAAGGCCATGTTTGATGAACTCCAGAAGCTGTTTAAGGGTTCTAAAATCAAGGATCAAATGAAAATAGCTATAGCTGATCTTGTTTTCACAGGATCAGATACATCACCAATCACTTGATGTATTGGATGGTTTCTTGTCCATTTGGTTGAGTGTGGGTGTGGGGAAATCGAACTTTGATTGGGGTCAACCAACGATTGTTCTTCTTCCGGTGGTGGTGCATTTATCAATGTAGTTTAAGATTGAGGCACTGATTCTTGATTGTTAGATATAATAGGTTCAACCTCAGGAATTTCCTCAAAAGATACCTCATGTGTACTGCATTCATTCTGGTCATTGAATTGTGAAGCAACCTCACTAGAAGAAACATCATCATGTGTTTGTTGTTGTACTGTTGGTGTAGAACGGACTTCTTGCAAAATTAGCGAAGACCCAGGTATAGAAATTGTTGCTTCCACATCATTACTGGTTTGCGCCACTGAAGGACCAGAGAATTGTTACTTGTTCAACACTTTGAGCAACAGAATTTCTGTTAGAAACAGTAGAAGTTGAATAATAAAATCCAAAATATTCATCGTAAAAATGTTCAAATAAATGATCAAGGTCAGTTAAATGAGAATTAGATGAAGACGCTTGATCTTTATCCGATTTAGCTAGTCCTGGACTTAGATGTCTAGAAGCTAAGACACCAGTAATCGCGGTTTCTGAGCTGCTTTGCACAGAAGCCAAATCTTCAATCTCATCAAACTTGACATTAGTGATTTCTATCAATGTCCTTGAAGTTCTAAAATACACTCTGTTTGCTTTTGAAGTAGACGAATACCCAATGAATACTCCTTCATTCGCCTTTGGACTAAACTTATTCAAATGTTCTTTATCGTTTAACACGAAACATCTGCAGCCAAATTAACGAAAGTATTTAATATTAGGTGTCCTATTATTTATAATTTCGTATGGAGTTTTACCGAACCCTCGATGGATGATTGATCGAGTTGGCATATAACACGCGGTTGAAACTGCTTCAGCCATAAAAATAACAGAAGATCAGAATGAGACAACATTGTTGTCGCGGCTTCAACCAATGTACGATTTTGTCTTTCACAAAACCATTTTGTTGTGGTGTTCTGGCCGCGTAGAATTTATGAGTAATTCCCAAAGACTCTAAAAAGTCACCAAGAATTTGATTCTTGAATTCTGTGTTGTTATATGATCTTAACGTCTGAACTGATTATTGTAGATTAACTTGAAGTGATTTCAGCAAAGAAATGATTAACTCTGGAGTTTCACCCATTGATCGTAGAAATTTTACCCACATATACCTCGAGTAATCATCAACCACAACCAATACATACCTTTTTGCATTAATACTTCGTGTTCTCATGGGTCCGTACTGATCCATGTGTAAAATCTCCAAAACTTTCTTCGTGCTCGGTTCAGGTTTTGGTGGATGAGGCACTCTTTTCATTTTTCCCTTCTCACAAGCACCACAAAGATGATCTTTCTCGAACTTCAAAACGGGTAGGCCTTTCAGTAAATCACCTTTAACAATTTTTTCAATGTATCGAAAATTCAGGTGAGATAGACGCCTTTTCCATAACCAGCTTTGGTCCAAGGAAGGTTTTGAAAATAGACAAACGTCGTTCTTGGGTTTCAGATTAGACAGATCAATTGTGTATAGATTATACTTTCGATTTCCAACAATAAGTTTTGTACCATCTGCAGTCCGTACTTGAACTCCTTGCTTTGAAGTTAACTTCCAAATCCTTATTACAAAATTCACCAATGCTATACAAATTATGTCCTAAACCCTCAACATAATTGACCTTTGTAATCTTGAAGTTAACTTTCACGACATCTTCATAACCCAAAATTGGAGAGTACTGATCATTTCCAAATTTAAGTCGACCTCCATGTTTTTCAGTATAATTAGTAAGCAGCTCTTTTCTCCCAGTCATGTGCTTTGAGCAACCTGAATCTACATTCTAAATATGACTGGTCTACAAACAATCAAATCAGTTGGTTTTAGTACCCATTTGTGGATGGGTCCTTTTGGGTTAGAAGTGAGTGTCGTTGGTACACGCTTGAAATTTGTACCACGTTTTCCTTTGAAAAACTTTTTATGCATTCCATCAGAAAAATAATTTCTAGAACGAGGAACATTGTTAGCTCCAACTTCTGTTAATAGAAAAGTATTGAAAAATAGGCTAAGGAAGAACTCTGGCAGAAGCCTCTGCCAAACACCAAGAGCACAGAACCTCCACTCTTCAATCATCAGAAGATTATCAAAGGACAAGGTCACAGAGGCTCTGTCACCCTTGACAGAGCGTCTGTGTTATAAAGAACTGAAGTTGAAGTTATATGAAGACAAAGAAAAGGACAGGCGTGCCCCTCACGTGGCTCTGCTGTACGAAGATCCTGAAGATCAATAGTACAAGGCGTGATCTTCTACTTTCCACGTGTCATCATCAGAGACGTCGCATCTTTTGCAGATAGCGGCGCACTACATTAACGTGTACTAGGATCAGTGCCACAAACTTGTGTCCTGTACTTGTGTACTGTTTGTCCCCTATGGTTTGTATATATAGGAGGTTCTACCAGACCTTTTATGGTAACAATTGCACAACACACACACTAGCCTAGAGAGATTATATTTGTTTCACACACTGTGAAGTGTTCTTGGTGTAATTCTGAAGAAATCAATAGAGATGAATCATTGAGCTCAAATCTCGTTATTTACTGCATTCATTCTCAGATTTTGTGTGTTATCTACCAGTAAACTTAATCTCATCAGTTCTTTAAATGCTTCCGCATTTAATCCAGATTATATCTTATAGCGAACTTTTGTAGATTAAATCATTGTTGAGTCTTAAAAGTGGGATCAATAATTGGTATCAGAGCGAACTTTGATTCCCAGTATCAAAGGATCCACTCTACAATGATCTCAACATGTTTCTGGTAGATATATGGATTGATTTTAAGCTTTACCCCTCAATTTCATACACAACCTCTGTTTTTCTGTTATTTTCAACTAGTTTGATTCTGACATCTTAATAGGCACTGTAATCTTGGTAAAATCATTCCATTTAGTGCTTTGTTCAAGACTTTAAAAGTCTAAACTCATACTTCATGTCAATCCCATCGACTGAAGGCCTTTTCTTCACACTCTGTTTTCTGTTCCTTTTCAAAAATAGCGAATGCATCAAACTTCTTTACTGCTGGTTCTTTGACAAAGCCCCCAACTCTTCTCAGAGATGAGACTCCAAATGGAAAATCCACATGATTCACTTCTTTGAAGGTGTAGACAAAGAACTAATCACTTATCTGTACAACCCACCATATGTTCCCATGGTAATAGTACATAGAGTACCTGCAACTGAAACCACACCAGAGGTTGGAGAGTACGATAAGCCAAAGGACATCGATAAATGGTCCCCACGGAATTGGGAAAAATATGAATGGGCAAAGAAGGCAAAACGTCTTATGATAATGGCCATACCTAACGACCTTTTTCAATCCTTGGATGCTTGTGAAACTGCCTATGATCTGTAGAGAGAGCTGGAAAAGCAGCTGGAAGGTGGAGCCAAAACCCAGAAGAATAGAAGGGCTCAGTGTATAAACGAGTACCATGGCTTCAAAGCTCCGCCATCAGAAACTCTGCAGAACACATACGACAGATTCAACTCCCTGATAAACAAGTGCAAGAAGTTTGGCATTCACAGAACCTCTGAGGAATACAATGACATGTTTCTCAAGAGCCTGAATGATGAGTGGCTTCAACTATCCATGTCTTTGTAAACAAATCAAGACCTGGATACTTGGACCCTCTCAGACCTCTATGGCACCTTGGCTGCATAAGAAAGCCAAATAGCCCAGACGAAAGCCCAGCTGGGTGGACCTCTGGCACTTGTAGGGAAAGCTATAGAGGTGTAAGAAAAGCCCAAGAAGGAAAAGGCTCTGGAGGAGAAGGAGAAGAAGAAGAAGAAGAAGAAGAAGAAGAAGAAGGTTCTTGTGGTTGATAGTGATGAAGAGGAGTTGGTGGATGAGGAAGAGGCAACTATGGCCTCTATAGCTAAATCTTTAGCTTTGCTGACCAAAGAGTTCGGGAATAGAGGGTACAAGAGAAAGTCAGGATACGAAAGAGATGGGAGAGATGACAGGGGTGGCAAATATCAGAATCATGGGCCACCACAAGGGTATGAGCAGAGGAACCAAGGGAGAGGGGATTCGCATGACATAGGTTATGAACAGAAGGGAGGTGGAGATCACCAACAGAGGCAGAATGACAGAGCTGGCAATGCACCACAAAGTTCAGGGTTCTTCAACTGTGGCAAGCCAGGCCATTATGTAGCTGACTGCAGAAGCAAGCCCAATAGACCCTAGAGAGACTCTGCCTTTTACAAAAAGAAGGCAGAGTACTACGATCAAAAGTCACTTATAGTTGAACAGGAGAGCTGGGTATCTGATGAATCCTCTGATGAGGAAGAGAAGAAAAATGCCCTGCTCTGTGGGATGGCAGAAGTCAGCGACTCCGACTCTGATAGCGAGGTATCCACTTCTAACTCACCGTCTAATGACACTGAAGCTAATCTTCTTAAACTAACAGAAGATTTCAATGAACTTGAAAAGACTTGTGCATATGTTAAGAAAAAACTTGCCTTCTATGAGAGAGAAGCCAGACTTCTCACTCAGGAAAAGGCAAAAATAACTTTAGAAAAGGAAGATCTTGAATCAAATTGGCCTAAAGAACAAAAACGTTTAAAAGAGAAGATTTCTGATCTTGAGTTAGCCTTAAAAGTCAAATCCAAAGAACTTTCGGATAATGAGAGTGACAGGCTTAACATACTTGCTCTTAAAAAAAAATTTCAAAAAGAAAGAGAAGTTCTTCACCAAGATCTACTCGACAGAGATCTTTTATATAAAGGTATCAAGACGCACAGAAGGTATATGAAAAGATAAATACCTAAATAGGAACAAGGGGAATTGGCTTCCGTGACTTGGATCCTTATACAGGAACCAAGAGAGACAAGTCCCTGTCTTCTCTATTCTCTGTAGAAGACACTCTAAAACCAGGATTTCCAAATCTACTCTCTGTAAGCAAAAGGCAAAAAACCTCTGGGGAACCTCACAAGAGGAAACCTCTGAAGATGATCAATGTGTGGTATCATAACACAAATTTACCATCTTCGGACTCCGTCAAAAGAGACTCCAAACCAAAGAATATCTGAAAACTCAGGATCAGATAGGAATCTTCAAGTTTGGTGAGCCAGAGACTCAGACCCACGTTGCTTTTGTATGCACTATAGATTCTGAAAAGGAGCTATCTCTAGAGGCACATGAATTTGTGCCTTCTTCTATAGAAGAAAAATTGCAACATATTTCTGAAAATGAGTTGAAGGAAATTGGTAAAAACAACTTCTACGAAAGTCATGATACAATCTCTGTCAAACAATATCTCTGTGATGAAATCTTGGTGAACACTTCCAAAGTTTTAGAAGATATTCCCAAAAATAAGGAAGAAAGTGACTATGATACATGCACAGAAAGTCCAGCCTCTGACGACAGAGACTCGTGTGGTCCATCCTCTGTATACCAGGATGACTTAACCTTTGTCGAATCTGAGACTGACTCTGACGACTCAGAGATAGTTCCTTGTGAATCCGAGGGATTTAAGCTTCCCTCTGGCATTCTTAACAGAACTATTCCTCCAAAGGAGAAATTCACAAGTGTTCCTATCTGCCCAGACTTTCTAGATATGTGCATACAAGCAAAAACTTCTCTTGAACTTGAGAAAATCAAAGAAGAAAAGAAAAGATCCTCTCAAAATCCAAAAGTTTCAAAACCTTTAAGGCCAACTCAAGAAAAACTAACATGGAAACAAAAAGGAAAATGGATTGAGGATAACAAGTCTTTTCCTTCCGTGACAGTGAAATCGGCAGAGGTTCACCACAGAAGATAGGTACGGCAGAAGGCTACTCTGAAGAGAAATTTTTCAAAAATTAAATCTAGCCTAGATAGGCCCTTCTGTAATAGAAAGTCTAATGCTAGGAGAGATTGCAAACATAAAGCCTTTGTACCCATGTTCAATGTTTTTTTGAAACATTTAAGCATGTTTCTTCACATGTCGATTACTGTCATTGATTTGAACTCATGTATCAATTGAATCAACATTTCTCTGGTCCTCACTGTTTCCTCTCTAAACCCAAATCGAAGAATGGAAAATTCAAGGGTAAGAAGAAACAAAATGGTTCTTCAAAAGAAGTTAAAACCAAAACTAAGGATGCTAAGGAAACCTTAAAGCTCCCTAACAAAACTTGACCCATTTGAAAATGGGTACCTAAATCTCTCTGATTATGTTGCAGAAGCAGCATGTGCCTATCTGTAATCTAGACTCCGGGTGCTCGAGGCATATGACTGGTGACAGAGGTTTACTATCCTCATACAAAGATAAACTGGAGGATGATCTGTAACCTTTCAGAGGCTACATAGTCAGGTGCTCGAGGCATATGACTGGTGTGCAAAGTTGCATCTATGGATGGCCTCAAGCATAACCTTCTAAGTGTAAGCCAACTCTGCGACACTGGTTTTGATGTGAAGTTCAATAGAACTTACTCCTCTCTACTTGGAGAGGACACATACATGGAACTTCTGCGAGCTGAAAGAAGAGGCGACCTGTATCTCATGAATTTCAAAGCCAAGAACAAAGATGATAAACTCTGCTTTGTATCATGCAAAAATGAAGAAGCATGGTTGTGGCACAACAGGTTCTGTCATCTAAACTTCCACACTCTGGATAAATTGGTAAAACTTGATCTGGTAAAAGTTCTGCCAAATGTTAAATTTAACAAAGACCATTTAAGTTCTACCTGTGAAATGGGAAAACTCAAAAGAGCTTCCCATAAAGGCAACTCTGATGTGTCTTGCACTAGGCCTCTGTATATGCTTCATGTCGACCTCTGTGGTCCCATTGCTACACAGAGCCTAGGTGGCAAGAAATATATGCTAGTGTTGGTCGATGAATTCTCAAGATATACATGAGTAGAATTTGTCCGAAAGAAGTCAGATGTTCCAAACACCTTGATTAATCTAATGAAAAGAATCCAGGTTCTTTATGAGTGCAGGGTACAAAAGCTGAGAAGCGACAATGGAATAGAATTTAAAAAATGTGTCATTTATGCTATCTTACAGAAGAAGGAATCTAACAAAACTTCTCTGCCGCACGCACCCCACAACATAATGGCGTGGTCGAACGCAAAAATCGCATGCTTGTGGAGGCTGTAAGAACCATGCTCACAACATCTGGATTACCCATATCTTTCTGGGCAAAAGCTGTTTCAACTGCATGCTTTACTCAGAATTGATCAACAATGGTGAAAAGACACATCAAGACACCATACCATTTGATCAGCCAGAGGAAGCCCACTATCAAGTTTTTTCATGTATTTGTATGTAGATGCTTTGTCCTCAACGACAGAGAAACTCGAGGAAAGTTTGATAGTAAGGCAGACGAAGGCAACTTCATTGGGTACTCTGCCACTTCAAAGGCCTACAGAGTCTATGTTATGCGAACTCGTTCAATCGTGGAAAACATCAACGTTTCTTTTGACGATTCATTCCAGAAGACTTCTGAAGAAATCAGTTCAGAAGTCGGACTAAATAAAGAAACCTCTGGCGTTTCTAAATCAAGAGAAGCAGAGCTTAATCTGCTATTTGAAGAAATGTTCAATGATGATGTTGATCCTTCTGCTGGAGTTCCCAGAGCCTCTGGAGAGACATTCTCTCCTGACCAGACAAATCAAGGTATATCCCTTAATGGTCCATAAAATTCTTCACCGTCTTCCATTAATTGTGTAGGTACAAATGTTGAGAGGAGCAAGCAGAGGATGCTGTGAACAACGACTACATGATAGAGGCACTGGAAATTCCAACTACTATGACAACAGAGGAATTGACACAAGAGGAAAATGAGTATTCTGTCTCAACATCTTCAGAGGATTCAATACCAACCCTTATTGAAATACCTCAAGCTGAAACTCCAATCACAGAAGTACCATCAACCACAGAAGTTGCATCAGAACCATCATGTGCAACAACAGAACTTCAACTCGATGCTACAAATGACCATATCCCAAGAATGTCCAAGTGGACAAAGGATCATCCTCAGAGGCAAATAATTGGCAGTCCTTCTGACAATGTCTTGAAAAGATCAGCAACTGCTAATTTTTGTTTCTTCACAAATTTTATAAGTGTGATCGAACCTAAGAGAGTTTCTAAAGCCCTGGAAGATCCAAATTTGGTGGAAGCAATGCAAGAAGAGCTTCTCCAATTTGAGAGAAATAAAGTATGGACCCTAGTACCTCTGCCAAAAGGGAAAACTGCCATAGGGAATAAATGGGTCTTCAGAAACAAGAAGGTGGTCGTCAGAAACAAGGCAAGACTGGTGGCTAAGGGATATTGTTAGGCAGAAGGGATTGACTACGATGAGAACTTTGCCCTACGTCGCACGTCTCGAAGCAATATGAATTTTCTTAGCATTCGCAGCCCACAGAGATTTTAAGGTATTTCAAATAGACGTCAAATCTGCCTTTCTAAACGGACAGATTCAAGAATAAGTATACGTCCAACAACCACCAGGGTTCGAAAGTGCTAAATACCTAAACCATGTCTACTATCTAGATAAGGCTCTGTCTGGACTCAAACAGGCCCCAAAAGCATGGTATGAACGCCTTTCAACCTTTCTCCTTGATAATGAGTTCGAAAGAGGTACTACCGACACAACTTTGTTCTATAAGAGAAAAGGTAATGAGATTCTACTTGTCCAAATATATGTGGACGATATTATTTTTGGCTTTACTAATGCAAAATATTGCACTGATTTTGAAAAACTCATGCAGAGTGAGTTTCAAATGAGTATGATGGGAGAATTAAACTTTTTCCTAGTACTCCAAGTCAAACAGTCATCAGAGAGAATCTTTATAAATCAATCAAAATATGTCTCTGACATACATTCAAAATTCAAACTCTCTGATGCCTTTGTCATGAAGACCCCCATGGCCATTGGATCCAAGTTACACTCAGATTCAGAAGGAAATTTTGTCGAGTGCAAGCTCTACAGAGGCATGATCGTGTCTCTTCTATACTTAACTGCTAGTAGACCAGACATAATGTATGCCACATGTCTCTATGCAAGGTATCAAGCTAACCCTAAAGAATCCCACTGATAACTCTATTTTTAGAGTTATTATTTCCATTTATTTTCCACTTTATTTTGTCAATTTTAGCCATTTCACTTCTTAAAACCCCCATTCTTGATATATTTCACGAAAACGAGTAAAATGAGTGAACCATGGTCTTTAATAAACTATTTGGTAGAATTTGGGTGTTTTTCACGTTTTATCCTGCAGTGACCACTGTTGTGCCCACTCCGGTTCCCCACTCTTCGAGCAGAGCAAGAAAACAAAAGAAAACCATGGGCTGGAAATATAAAACCTGGAGTTTAGAAGGTTCAAATAGCAGGAAAATATGGGCTGGAGAAGTACAAGGTAGTTTTCATTGAAGATAGCATCAAGTACACCTCCTTGTATTTGGAGATTGACTTGGAAAAGAGTCCATTGGGTAAAAGGATTGCACAAGGAACTGATTTCTGCCACAACACAGCAGTGTTTACCCATTGGAAGACCCACCTCTTTTGTGTAATACCCAACTCCTTCTCCTAGTATATAAAGGAGCACTTGGGTATCATTTATTATGATCCTTGGAGTTTTTGCTTAGCCTTAAATTCTCTCAACTACCACATTAGCTTTTGTCTTTTATTTACTGCAGTAACTAGTTTTAATTTTCAGTAATTTACTTTCTTAGCTTAATTGTAGTTCGCAATACACAGTGACAGGGACGAACCCTCGTTCCCCACTGTGAGTTATATTCAAGTCACTTTCAGTTTAATTATGTGCAACTTCTACTCTTTTGCTTTCTTTACTTCAAGTATGGGCTAAACATTCCTTGGGATGTAGGAAGGAGAAGTACCTGGATTTTATTAAAAATGCTTGAGTAATCTTTATACTTAGAATATTTGTTGTTTTGGTCATTCATTCTCGATATTTACCCAAGGATGCGAACAAGCCGATCACTTGCAAGGATCTAAAGTCTAGTTCTTAACTTAGAAATAAGTAGAACGTAGTGACACGAGCTTGAATGATGCTAGGGGATTCGAAAGAATTCTTATGACACTTACGAAAGTGAGGTCGGCACAGTGAGCTAATCTCTGCCCACTGGAGTAGTAGGCAAGCTAATTTGTGTATTAAAAACACTTAGAGTATTTGTCTCTACACATTCCATCGAGGCCTGAAAAGGTCCATTTAGAGATTACCATTGACAAAACAATAAGTACTAAAAGTATGGGATTTTTATCTAAACGGTGTGAGTATTTTGTAACCGGGCTTTTCTAGCGAAAATGTCCACCACGAATACGAGGATCACTTCTAAGGATCGAGTATTTGATATAAAATCTAGGGAAAATCTAACCTCCATTCCTCCTTTTAATCTTAGTAAAATCGTTAAAGTAGTTATTTCACCAAACCAAACCAAAGTATTATTTTCCTCTCTAATTGAAACTTGTAAAAGGAGCTCATAAGAACCGTATTGTCTTGATTGTCCAGTCCCTGTGGATTCGATTCTGGTATTTTACCAACTATTACTTGCTGTGACGATCATAGTGGACAGTGTACACTTGCACTTCCCACTGTGGACAGTTTGCAACCCACTGCGATTAAAACACATATTTCGCACGTAACAAGTTTTTGGCACCGTTGCCGGGGACTGGCGTGATTTTAAATCTCAAGACATTAGTTTTTGTTCGAGCCCAAGTAACTCGTTTTTCTATGCTTTTCGTGTTGCATGCCAAGGCAACAACACGAACCTTTGTTACCAATCGATCTTGAAATAGAGAAAACTTTTCGAAGAAGACGCAGAAACAGAAATCGACAACCCCCTGTGATCCCCACTGTAAACATGGCTGCAATACCGCCACCTGTAGTGGAGACCACAATCACGATCGCCGATAGCAAAGATATGCTACCTCCGGAGTTAGTGATTTAGGCTCCGGGATTCGAAGGCCCATCCTTGAAACAACGCATTTTGAACTCAAACCGGTGATGTTTCAAATGATCCAAGCTATGGGTCAATTTGGAGGATCGCCATCTGAGGATCCGCACTCGCACTTAAAATCTTTTTTAGAAATGACCGATTCCTTTCAGTTGCAAGGTGTTAGTGATGAGGCATTAAGACTAAGGCTTTTCCCTTTTTCATTAAGTGACAAGGCGAAATCTTGGCTGAATGCACATGCACCTCACTCGATAATCACTTGGCAAGATCTTGCGGATAAATTTTTACAAAAATACTTTCCTCCCACAAGGAATGTAAGATTTCGAAATGATATTATTTTGTTTAGACAAGAAGAAGATGAGGCTGTTTCTGATGCATGTGAACGATTAAAAGAATTACTTCGAAAGTGCCCACACCATGGCATCCCGCATTGCATCCAATTGGAGACCTTTTACAATGGTCTTTCAATGCAGCCAAAATCATCTTAGATGCAACAGTCGGTGGAACATTTACGAGTATGACTTACAACGAAGGATATCAAATCTTAGAAAAAGTGTCCAACAACAATACCAAATGGTCAAATCCGAGAGCACCCATGCCAAAGACCAACACCATCGATTCCGAGGCACTTAAAACCATGAATGCGCAATTAGTGGCCTTGACCAAAATAGTTTTAAATCAAAATAGAGGCCAAGTCAATTCCGCAACACATCTCCCTGAAAACTGCTCCCTCTGTGGAGAAGAGCATGTTTTTGATTTTTGTCCAGCAAATCCCGAATCTGTTAATGTCATAGGGACCAACCCGAGGAACAACCCTTATTCGCAGACTTATAATCCAAGTTGGAGAAATCATCCGAATTTCTCTTGGTCTGGTAATCAAGGACTCCAACCCCAAGGGCCGAGTCATATCCAGCAAAGACCACACAACCCCCCTAGATTTCAACAACATCACAGTGGGCAGAACTCACATCACAGTGGGCAGAACCCACCAAACTTTCACCAAGGACAATCCTCACAACAATACCAACCACGATCCAATCAACCAGCTGAGGGTCAACAATCGATTGAATCAATTCTCAAGGGTTTTATGAGTCAAACTCAAGCAGCCATTAGGAACATAGAGACTCAAGTAGGACAACTAGCCGTTGAAGTTAAGAATAGACCACCAGGAACATTACCTAGTGACACCGAGCAAGTTAGGGTGATAGGAAAAGGGCCAGAACATGTCAAGTCCATAACATTGAGGAGTGGAAAGGATCTGAAAGATATCGTTTTTGAGTCTGATGATTCACCTCAAATACCCACTGTGGTTCCCACAGTGGGCACTCCTCAGGTCACTGTGGTCCCTACAGTGAGGACCGACATCCCTGACCTTCCCACTTTTGGACCTGTGCCAATACCTACTGTTCAAAGCCAATACCACAACAAACTCAAATTGACCCACGAAGCATACCTTTTCCTCACCGAATGAAGCCTAAAAATGTCGAGGTTCAGTTTAAAAAAAATTTAGACATTTTTAAACAGCTTCATATTAACATACCTTTGGTAGAAGCTCTTGAGCAAATGCCAAACTATGTTAAGTTTTTAAAAGATATTTTGAACAAAAAGAGGAAGTTGGGTGAATTTGAGACTCTGGCTTTGACCGAAGAATGTAGTGCCCTTCTTACTAGCAAGATTCCACCTAAGTTGAAAGACCCGGGTAGTTTCACCATTCCATGCACACTATAGGAGGACAAGAAGTAGGTCAAGCACTTTGTGATTTGGGAGCTAGTATAAATTTGATGCCGCTGTCCATTTTTAAGAAGTTAGGTATTGGAGAGGCTAGACCCACAGTCGTGACATTACAACTAGCCGACCGGTCCATTGCCTATCCCAAGTGAAAAATAGAAGACGTTTTGGTCCAAGTGGATAAATTTATCTTCCCCGCCGATTTTCTAGTTCTAGATTATGAGGCTGATAAAGAAATCCCAATCATCTTAGGACGTCCGTTTCTAGCAACCGGACGAACTTTGATTGATGTGCACAAAGGAGAACTCACGATGAGAGTTAATGACCAAGAAGTGACCTTCAATGTCTTTAAGTCTCTTAAGTATATAAATACCGAGGACTGTTTTGCTTTGAGTTTGATTAATGAAATCCACGATTTTGAAACAGTGCCCACAGTGGGCAGTAAGAGTGAGCACTCTGAATCTGAGAGTGATGACACTTTTGAGGATGAGTGTAACGCCATAGTAGCAGCCTTTGAACCTCTGGACATTAAGGATGGAGATGTTCAACCCCCTTCAATAGAACAACCCCCCGAGTTAGAGCTTAAACCATTGCCTTCCCACTTGAAATATGCTTATCTCGCTAAGAATAATAAGCTTCCCGTTATTATCTCTTCAAAACTTAGCGAGAAACAAGAACAACTTCTGATAGATTTATTGATGAAGCATAAGAAGGCAATTGGTTGGACCATAGCGGACATTCGAGGAATTAGCCCCTCTTTATGTCAACATAAGATTAACTTGGAGAGTGACCACCCGGGGAAAGTCCAACCTCAAAGAAGGTTGAACCCCATCATGAAAAAGGTAGTTAAGAAAGAAATCTTGAAGTGGTTAGATGTCAGTATTATCTATCGCATTGCTAGTAGTAGTTGGGTGAGCCCCGTCCAATGTGTCCCTAAAAAGGGAGGGATGACTGTAGTGAAGAACGAAAAGAACGAGCTCTTTCCCACTAGGACTGTCACGGGATGGAGGATATGCATGGACTATAGACAACTCAACTTGGACACTAAGAAAGACCACTTTCCCTTACCTTTCATCGATCAAATGCTTGATAGGTTAGCGGGAAAGGAATTTTATTGTTTTCTAGATGGATACTCCGGATACAACCAAATCCACATTGCACCCGAGGACAAAGAAAAGACCACCTTTACTTGTCCCTACGGCACTTTTGCATTCCGGAGAATGCCATTTGGATTGTGTAATGCCCCCTCCACTTTTCAACGTTGTATGATGGCCATTTTTACCGACATGATAGAAGATACCATAGAAGTTTTTATGGACGATTTTTCTATGATAGGGACATCATTTGACAATTGTTTGGGAAATTTAGAGAAAAGCCTAGTGAGATGTGAGACCCACGACCTAGTCTTAAATTGGGAAAAATGTCATTTTATGGTCGAAGAGGGTATTGTTTTAGGACACCTTGTCTCAAAAAGAGGGTTGGAAGTTGATAAAGCCAAGCTTGAGGTAGTGGCACAACTTCCCGAACCTACAACGGTGAAGGGTATTCGAAGTTTTTTGGGTCACGCAGGTTTTTATAGGAGGTTCATCAAGGATTTTTCGAAAATTACAAAACCCCTATGTAACCTGTTACAACATGAAAAAGACTTCATTTTTACCGAAGAATGCCGAGAAGCTTTTGAAAAAAATCAAAGAAGCATTAGTCACAGCACCCATAGTGACCACTCCTGACTGGTCACTCCCATTCGAAGTGATGTGTGATGCCAGCGATTGGGCTGTGGGGGCTGTTCTCAGACAGAAAAAGAACAAAGTTTTTCACCCCATCTATTATGCAAGTAAAACACTGATTGAAGCTCAGATTAATTACACTGTTACTGAAAAAGAATTACTTGCGGTGGTGTTTGCTTTTGATCGTTTCAGGTCATACTTGATAGGGACTAAGGTCATAGTGCACACAGATCATGCAGCGATCAAATATTTGATCAACAAGGTTGATTCCAAGCCACGGTTGATTAGATGGGTTTTATTGCTGCAAGAATTTGACCTTGAGATCGTCCACAGAAAAGGAACAAGCAATCAGGTTGCCGACCATTTGTCCAGGCTCGAGAAGACAGTGGGCACTGTTGATCCCACTCCTGATCCCACTCCGGTAAAAGAAACTTTTCCCGATGAACAATTATTATCTGCTCAAATTCGTGAAAATAATATTCCTTGGTATGCTGATATTGCAAACTTTTTAGCAAGTGGACTTAAGCCCCACGGGATGAGTGGACAACCATTCAAAAAGTTTTTACACGACAATACGTTTGGGACGATCCTTTCTTGTACAAGATAGGGGCGAACCAAATATTGAGGCGTTGTGTCCATGGGAGTGAGCAACATCAAATACTCCATGGTTGTCACACATCCCACTACGGTGGAAACCGTACCGCTGCAAAAATCTTGCAAAGTGGATTCTTTTGGCCCACCGTTTTTAAAGACTCGTATGAATTTGTGAAAAATTGTGAGCAATGTCAACGTACGGGGAATATATCGCAAAGAAATTAAATGCCTCTTAACAACATTTTAGAGGTTGAACTTTTTGATGTTTGGGGGATAGATTTTATGGGACCTTTTCCGAATTCCAACAACAACTTTTATATCTTGGTTGCGGTAGACTACGTTTCAAAATGGGTAGAAGCCATTGCATGTCACTCCAATGATGCTAACACCGTGGTGAAGTTCTTGCATAAAAATATATTCACTCGCTTTGGAACACCACGGGCATTAATCAGTGACGAAGGAACCCATTTTGTAAACAAAGTCATGGCCTCGGTTCTTGCTAAGTATGATATTCATCATAGAGTAGCCACCGCGTACCATCCACAAACCAATGGCTTGGCCGAACTTTCAAATCGTGAGATCAAAGGAATTTTGGAAAAAGTTGTTAAACCGCACCGAAAAGATTGGTAAACCAAACTTGATGATGCTCTTTGGGCCTATCGAACGGCCTATAAAACTCCTTTGGGAATGGCTCCATTTAAATTGGTTTTTGGCAAGGCTTGCCATTTACCAATTGAATTAGAGCACAAGGCGTTTTGGGCCCTTAAAGAGCTTAACATGAGTGAGGATGCTGCGGAAATCAAAAGGAGTTTACAAATGCATGAGCTAGAGGAGTTGCGATATCACTCCTATGAGAACGCAAAGTTGTATAAAGAGAAGACCAAGATGTGGCATGATCGTCGAATTAACCATAGGGAGTTCATGGAGGGACAACAGGTATTATTGTTCAATTCTCGTCTTAAACTCTTTCCAGGTAAGCTAAAATCTCGTTGGACGGGACCATATACCATTGTCAAGGTAAGTCCCTTTGGAACAGTGGAGCTGAAGTCCCCACAATCTGGTCAAACGTTCAAAGTCAATGGGCAAAGGGTGAAGCACTTTCTGAATGAAAGTGCCCACATTCCAGCCCAATCTCCACCCCACTATGGTTAAGCAAAGTCAACGCTATTTGTAAATATTTTATTTTAGTTGTTTACTGTCTTTTTATTAATTTTAGTGTTTTTAATTCTGCATGGTAGTTTGTTTTTATGTGTGTAGGAAAAATTGTCGTTTCATGGAAGAAAATGCTCCGTAGTGGGGAAGGCTCAGGTCACTGCGCTCCCCACTCTTAAATCTGACGGAAAATGGGACCATTTTTGGGGCCCAATGCTGACTAGCTTTCACCTTTTTCTGCCATCAAGTCTACTTTTCTGCCATGTTGTCATAGTTCACCATTTTCCAAGAAAAACCATCATAGTCCTTCTCTCTCTCTCCTAGAAACCGACGGTTCCACCCTAAACCCTTCTTCCAAAATTCCGAAAACCACCTTAACCCCTCAAAAACCACTTTCACTTCCACAAATTCAAAAACACTCTCATTTTCTTCTCCATTTCTCTCTCACGAACCAGAAAAGAAAAAGAAAAAAAACCCTAAAAATGGCAAGAACCAAGAGGATGAACACCAACCCCGATGCACCCACACGTGCGGCCGTCCGCCGCAAGACCGCCGAGGAACAACCGCCGGAAACCGTCACCGTCGACTTAAACGAACCGTCGCCAGTCTCCGACGAAAACCCGATCATCTTCGGTGCGGCCGACGAGGGTTCTTCAAGGCACGAAAGCCCAAAGGCTATTTCATCCTCGCGTGTCTCAGACACCAGTGTCACCCATTTCGAGACCGAGGCACTTCTAGCCGAAGAAGAAGAGAGGCGGTTAGTAGAGGAGTTCAAACAGAAAATGGAAGCCATTAAAAAAGAAAGGAAGAGGCCGAGAGGAGGCGTCGAGAGAAAAAAGAAAGAATCGGAAAGGAAGAAGAGGAAAAGCGAATGGAGGAAGAAAGGTTAAAGGCTGAGAAGGAAAGGATTTTTGAGGAAGAAAGGAAAAGGGCTGAAGCAGAGGTTTTTGCAGAAGAAATGGAGATTCAGAGGAAGGTTGATGATGACTATCAGGAACAATACCGCAAGCTTGGGGATAATGTTGAAAGAGAGACAGAGAGAAAGGATGGCCACAGTGGGGAGAACCCAATTCTGCAAGCCATGAGAAAGAAAGGCGTGCTCACCAGGTCTGCGGTGACCAAAGCTCTGAAAAAACCGACGAAAAGGCCGGCAAAACAACCGTAAAAGAAAGGTACAAATCTTCAACCCTCTTTGAGTTCATCTTCTGTTGAGGTTGATGTTGGGGATGACCAAATTCAAACCCAAAACCCACATCAATCCACAGTGGGCACTGCGCATGCCCCCAGGGGGTGCCCAGGCAGTTCACCACTCCGGAGGTGGCTGCCCACTATACGTGCATTGCTACACAGAAATTGAAGTTGGATAGGGGTTTCGACCCTGAGTTTGTTGAGGACAACCCATTTGTTAAGAATAGGATTGTAGCGCAAGACTGGTCGATTTTGGCCGCAACCAATCGACGCGCGAATGCCTCTTTTGTACGTGAATTTTACGCCGAGGCCTCTCAAGCAAAGGATCCCACTGTGGTAGTTCGGGGAAAACAAGTGAGTTATAATCCATGAACGATTAACCGGGTATTAGGAAGAAGGAACCCAGGTGTGTGTGAGTTTGCCCAGTTTTTAAAGAAAATGACCCCGGAGGACGAGGATCTCGTTTTGCGCGAAATAGCAGCCGAGGGGAAGCCGTGGAATAAAGACGGCCAGAGAAGGTGCCTAAACGCTAGCTCCCTCACTACTGAGGCCGCTGTTTGGTTCTAATTTCTCCGTGCCTCTGTATCCCCAACATCGCACGATACCACATTGTCTATGCATAAATGTGCTTTGTTGTACTGCCTCCTCACTGGAAGAAAGATCAACGTCGGGATTGTTATGCATGCGGCCATCGATCAAGCTCGGAACCGAAAGAAGGTAGTCTTGCCCCTTCCTTGCCTCATTACGTTACTAATGATAGACGCAGGTGTACCCTCAGCAGTGGAGGATCAGTGGTTTGACTCCACAAGCAACATCAGCGCACAAACCATCCGTAAAATGGGAAGGTACGTCACCACTCCTCCATCTGAACCAGAAGAAGATATCCCCACAGTGGGGACTGTTCACCCCACTGTGACCATTGCTGAGGAGCATGTTGTGAGAACGCCGCGTACACCACTCCATTCAACCGAGGCAAGATCGTCAAGCAACCAAATGGGAGAGATCTTGGCAGCTTTGAAGAAGCTCACAAATAGGATCGAGTTGCTGGAAGGTGAGCAGCGATATTAGAACCGGGCCACGCAGAAATTTTGGATGTATACAAGAGAACGGGATGAGGTGATGGGCCTGATGATGAAGGAGGCCAACCCGGGTCTAGCTGCTCAGCTCCCAAATTTTCCTGAGGATATTTGCCCGACTTATGCTAGCGATGATGAATTTGATGAAGATTACGCCGCCAGTTCACCAGATGCAACCCCAACCCACTGAATGGTTTGTTAAAACAATGGTTTATCTCGTTTTGCTCACAAAACAATTTATTTTGTGTTTGTTTCATCTTTTGTGCCTATGGCTAGGCTTTCTGACAATTGGTACATTTTTATTTCTGGTTTAATGATGCATGAAATCCTACCACTGGGTAGGTACTTTTGGGTACTAACGTATTTGTTGTTTGAATGCTTGTTTGATCTCGTTTCCATTTTAAGGTACAACTTTCGGCTACCGACTTAAAAAGGTCCCTTTTGTAAGTACGAATCTCAACTTGATACCATGAAATGATATAGGCCATTTTCCGCATCCAAACACAATCCTTTTTGTACCCCAAACCACCACCTTTGTTCGTTAATTCAATGTTACAGTGGGGACACTGTGAGATTTTAAGTTTGAGGTGGGAACTTCCAGAGTGACTTCCAGTTTGCCCACAGTGGGGACACTGTGAAGTCTAAGTTTGAGGTGGGTAAGCCATACCCACCTCCAAAAAAAAGAATAAAAAAAAATTAACACACAAAAATACAAAAACAAAAGAAAATCGGAGTGTCACTAACAAAATTGATGGTGTGCCTTTTCTGGACCATCAAAGTGCTCACTCCCAGAATAAGATGGTGTGCCTATTCTGGACCATCAGAATACCCACTCTCACAAAAATATCCATACCCACAATAAAGCCTGAAAGTGTACGTACATACCCATGAAAAATCCAAAATACCCACTTCTTGAAATAAAAATCTCCAAGCGAGATTTTCGGTCCATGTTTGGAAGTACTTGCAAAAAAAACCCTTGGGAAAATATTCAAAGCCATAAATCCGTCGAACCCAAGAAATCCCTGTTGATTAATGGAAAACAAGGGAAAGATTTCGTCAAACACAAAAGTGAAATTTTCAAGTTTGGAACCGAAGGAAGGAGATCAACGCCCATTCAAGTCAACAAGTATGTAAGTCCCTAAAAGTTCTACTGCATTTTGTTCATTTTATTTCTTTCTTTTTATTACTTGGGGACAAGTAATGGTTTAAGTTTGAGGTTGTGATAACTCTATTTTTAGAGTTATTATTTCCATTTATTTTCCACTTTATTTTGTCAATTTTAGCCATTTCACTTCTTAAAACCCCCATTCTTCATATATTTCACGAAAACGAGCAAAAGGAGTGAATCATGGTCTTTAATAAACTATTTGGTAGAATTTAGGTGTTTTTCACGTTTTATCCTGCAGTGACCACTGTTGTGCCCACTCCGGTTCCCCACTCTTCGAGCAGAGCAAGAAAACAAAAGAAAACCATGGGCTGGAAATATAAAACCTGAAGTTTAGAAGGTTCAAATGGCAGGAAAATATGGGCTGGAGAAAAACAAGGTAGTTTTCATTGGAGATAGCATCAAGTACACCTCCTTGTACTTGGAGATTGACTTGGAAAAGAGTCCATTGGGTAAAAGGATTGCACAAGGAACTGATTTCTTCCACAACACAGCAGTCTTTACCCATTGGAAGACCCACCTCTTTTGTGTAATACCCAACTCCTTCTCCTAGTATATAAAGGAGCACTTGGGTATCATTTATTATGATCCTTGGAGTTTTTGCTTAGCCTTAAATTCTCTCAACTACCACATTAGCTTTAGTCTTTTATTTACTGCAGTAACTAGCTTTAATTTTCAGTAATTTACTTTCTTAGCTTAATTGTAGTTCGCAATACACAGTGACAGGGACGAACCCTCGTTCCCCACTGTGAGTTCTATTCAAGTCACTTTCAGTTTAATTATGTGCAACTTCTACTCTTTTGCTTTCTTTTCTTCAAGTATGGGCTAAACATTCCTTGGGATGTAGGAAGGAGAAGTACCTGGATTTTATTAAAAATGCTTGAGTAATCTTTATACTTAGAATATTTGTTGTTTTGGTCATTCATTCTCGATATTTACCTAAGGATGCGAACAAGCCGATCACTTGCAAGGATCTAAAGTCTAGTTCTTAACTTAGAAATAAGTAGAACGTAGTGACACGAGCTTGAATGATGCTAGGGGATTCGAAAGAATTCTTATGACACTTACGAAAGTGAGGTCGGCACAGTGAGCTAATCTCTGCCCACTGGAGTAGTAGGCAAGCTAATTTGTGTATTAAAAACACTTAGAGTATTTGTCTCTACACATTCCATCGAGGCATGAAAAGGTCCATTTAGAGATTACCATTGACAAAACAATAAGTACTAAAAGTTTGGGATTTTTATCTAAACGGTGTGAGTATTTTGTAACCGGGATTTTATAGCGAAAATGTCCACCACGAATACGAGTATCACTTCTAAGGATCGAGTATTTGATATAAAATCTAGGGAAAATCTAACCTCCATTCCTCCTTTTAATCTTAGTAAAATCGTTAAAGTAGCTATTTCACCAAACCAAACCAAAGTATTATTTTCCTCTCTAATTGAAACTTGTAAAAGGAGCTCATAAGAACCGTATTGTCTTGATTGTCCAGTCCCTATGGATTCAATTCTGGTATTTTACCAACTATTACTTGCTGTGACGATCATAGTGGACAGTGTACACTTGCACTTCCCACTGTGGACAGTTTGCAACCCACTGCGATTAAAACACATATTTCGCACGTAACACCCACCTACTTGATGTCAAGAGAATCTTTAGATACCTTAAAGGAACCAAGAATCTTGGTCTCTGGTATCCAAAGAACTCTGGCTTTGATCTTATGGCTTATACAAATTCAGATTACGGAGGATGAAAGCTAGATGGAAAAAGCACCTCTGGGAGTTGCCAATTCCTAGGTGGTAACCTATTAAGCTGGACCTCTAAGAAGTAGAACTGTGTGTCAACATCCACAGCAGAAGCAAAATACGTTGCTGCTGCCAGCTGTTGTTCCCAATTTTTATGGATGAGAACTCAGTTAAAAGACTATGGCCTAGACATCCAAAAGATAACAATCTTCTGTGACTCCAAAAGGGCCATTGCGATCTCTGCCAATCCTGTGCAACACTCTAAGACAAAACACATAGATATCAGGTACCACTTTTTAAAGCATCATGTTGAACATGGCACCATAGAGATGTACTTTGTGTCTACATAATATCAGCTTGTTCACTTATTCACCAAAGCAATTGATGATAAAAGATTCCTATTCTTGTTGGGTAAGTTGGGTATGCTAAATATGAGCTGATCTCTTTGTAAGTAAGATTAAATCCTCTTGTACATATGTAAATATTTAAATCTTTCAGTATGTACATTCTTTAACTTTCAAAGTTCAGTACTCGTTATAACTTCTGTGAAGTGGCACAAAGCCTCTGTCCACTCTCACAGAACCTCTGATGAAGTTGATCTATGTTTTGTGCTTCACTTATCAATATCTGATCCAAGCACAGATCAAGGGGGAACAGAAGGAGATATTGCAATGATCTACAGAGGTTGATCATTCAAGGGGGAGCCAAGAGGATCCTTGGTCGAACAAACCAACAGAAGTCAGAGACCATGCCGAACAAAGGAGAAACTCAGAGTAAACTCCTCGCACAAACCCTCTTTCCAAAACATTCTTCCAGGACACCACTTTCAAAATATGTCCTAGAAACACAATTTAAAACAGTCAAAACTTTGGATGATCAAAATGTTTTATGGGCTTTCCGTTATTCGAAATTTTTAGTCAAAGGGCCTCTGCGGCGATTGGCTGAGCTTCTGTGAACCAGGGTCTCTGCTACTGAGAAGTTCGTACGAATGCTCTATAGATCATTCCAATTGATTTTACAAATGTTTTTGGTAAAGGTGCAAGTATAGAGAAATTGGAAGAAGGTCTCAGATTACAGAGCTCATTCCACCACAGAGCTTCTGTAAGAGTCTGACACTTATGTGTTTTAAAGGGTTCTGAGGTGCGGGTTATTTTCAAAAGTGACAGTCATTTAGGCGTAGAAACTCCCACGTGCTCAGCATTAATGGGCGCCGCACGACGTTCCATCGTGCACCGCCTCTTCTGACGTGGCACGTTTCTATTGGACGTGCGTGCCACACGATGGTACTGAAGCGTTGAACCCAGCTGTACACTCGAGTGCGGATTCCAAACCTTATAGATTTCACTTTTTACCGCTCAATTTCAATCCAAATCTACCCTCTATAAAACCCATTTTTACCCTTCTTCATTTTTTACGAACCTTTCTCTCTGATTTCTCTGGCGAACCTTTGCAAGAACCTACAAATCTCTAATTTTCTCCTCATTTCTCCGAAGAACTCCTTCAATGGCAACCAACAACACCCCTATGAACTCCCCTACTCTATCTGAGCACTCTCAGAATCCATCTGCTGCAAGAAACGACATTGAAGAGGAAAACAGCGGTGATTCCTTTGAATTTGCTCCGACTACCCATCTGCAAAACTTCTTTGACAATGACCTGTTCGAGAACTCCCTCCCACTAAAACCAAATAATCATTACCTGGTAAATTCTAGAACTGCCTTTGGAGATGAATAAGCTATTCTGATGAACATCCTGGAAAACCATCCCCTTAGAACCCTTCTAACCAAAAACGTCACCAAAGTCCCTGCCAGATATCTGAACCAACTCTGGCAGAGCTGTTACTATAACTCTAAAACCATGCAGATAAATTGATATCTGTCAAAACCTGACAATTCACAATACCTAAACATAAGGTTCAATAGGACCATGCTCTCTGTTGAATTCGAACTCCCCACCAGCGGACTATTGGGAATCAAGAAATATGTTGAAGACCCCTCGGATGCAGACCTCTGTGCCTTTGTAGAGATGTTAGGATACAATACCCACCTTACCAAGAGAAACGATTTCAGGAGGAACAGACTTCCCCCTATGTGGAACGCCTTATTTTCCATCCTAAACAGATGCCTAACTGGTAAAGTAGGAAGCCCAGACTAGAGCTCCCACCAGATTCTGTCGATAATGTATGGGATCTACTACGATTTGCCTCTGGACTATGCTGCTCTGATGATGCAAGAACTGGTAGCCACTATAGAACACATAAAGTCCACGCAGAGGGCAAAGGGCAAGAATTCAAAAACTCAGCTCCCAACTCTGCAATTCCAGAGAACAATAGGCGTTATGCTGACAGCAGAAAAATAGCCCATGGAAGGAGAAGTTGTGAAGACTTATCCTATGATGAAGAATGTTCCAAACAAACACGCCGACGGCTACAAATTCTACAGACCTCTGTCAGAGAAAATGTTGACCTATGCATCTGACGTAGAACTTAGGAGAGATTATATGCGTGCACACAGGACTCCCAAACCAAGTCCTGTGACCCCCCACGCTTAGGATCCCCCATAGGAACTGAAGTAGTTGAAAGGTTGAGTGCAGAAGACTGGGTGGTGGCTCTAGAGAAGCACATGCAAAAGATGGAAAGGGTAAGGCTAGCAAGATCTAGAGCAGAGACCTCTGAACCCCCACTGTGTGTCACAGAGCAACCTCCATAACAAGTGGAACGAAAGAAAAAGGCTCAAAAAGCCAAGGCTGTTAAAGAAATTGCCTCTGCCAGCACTGAACAACCCCAACTACCACCCATAGAACACACTATGGTAGCCTCTTCAGCACCCTCTCCTCAGAAGGAGAAGAAAAAGAAAAGTAAATCAGCAACCTCTGAGGAAGGAGCCTCAAAGCTGAAAAAGAAGAAGAGGGCCCACAAACACAAGTCCCCTCTGCAGAGCATCGCAGAGGAAGTGACCAATGCAGAACCCAACCTCCAATCCCCAATTCTAGTAAACTACGCAGAGCCGACTGACTTTGCTTCCTTCCTAGAGCGATCAGATATAGAAAACACTCTAGACACCTCTGGTTGGACCGCAGAAGCAATTCCAGAGTTCACCACTTCCGATCGAGAAATGGAAGATAGAACCCGCCTGGAAACAAAGCAGAAACCCCAGAGGCCCCCATGAATTCAGACCTATTTGCCTCTCCACCGAGCTATGATCCAGAATTAGAACATATAGAGGAATTCATGGATGCAGAAGATAAATGGGAGGAAGTTGAGTCTAGGATAGGGACTCTTGAGGCCTTAGGAAATCCTACAGAGGATATGAGTGATAAAGATGCCGTAGTGGGAAGAGGCACACAACCAAACCCCCCTCCCAATGCAACCCACATATCTAACTCTGCCAGTCTAATGGCAAATAGAGTTTTTGAAAAAGAGCAGCACAACTCGAACCCATCCAAATCTGATCGGGCAGAGGAACATTTTTCCTCCTCTACGCCTGCACAACTGGGGTATCGCCACAGAAGGTGTCCTCTCCAAAGGACACTCTTCTTATTTGTTAGCTCCAATCTTTCTGTTTGTAAAAGTAGTGAAAATAGTCTAAGAACTGAAGTAACCCACAGAGGCTCCACAGAAGAACCCAAGAATACCGAAGGTAAGAATCAGCAGAAGACTGCTCACAGAGAACCGATCCGCAGAACCTCTGTCACCCTTGACAGAGCCTCTGCGGTTTATACTGAAGACTTAGAAGATTTACAAATATCTTTCTACTGTTCCAGGATCCGTTCATCCACTTGTTCTAGGCGTGCCCTGACATCAACTACACGTGTCAAACTCTGATAGGGCTCTGTCAGAATTGGAACATGCGCATTAAATGAACATCGTACCAAGCTACTGTTCACCCAATCCTGTCTACTGTAGATAAGTCCTTATTGTCTAAAGTATGTCCCCTTTAGAAGTAGTATAAATAGAAGACTCATGTTGAGTTCTTCTATTAAGCAAAATACCACAAAAATACACATATATCATTAAGCTTTGCTCTTCTCACACACACCATTAACTGCAGATTTCTTGTTAATCCTTTGAAGTTCTTGGTGTTCTTAATATATATCAAATACAGTAATCTTGGAGATATTCATCTGTTCTTACATACTGTTTATTTGATATTGTGTGTTCTTCTACCTTACATTATCTTTCAGTTCTTAAATACGCTTCCGCACCATACAATCTGAACTAACTGAAAGTTAAGATCATTGTTTAAGTAAAAAGGAACCAACAATTGGTATCAGAGCAAACCTTGATTTTTAATATCAAGGGATCCACTCTAAACAATGATCGTTGGTAGACACTTGGATTTTTAACCTAGTCTTCATATTAAATAAAATGTTTTTGTTTTTCTGCCATTTTTCGACTCATTCGAACTCTGGTAAAAGTATAGAATCTGTTTTTCTGGTTGAAAACTCCATTTTTAGTGCTCAGCTTAAAGCTTTTAATCTTAAAAACTTCATACGAAGCATCCACTTCATCCACTTCATACTCAGAAAACTTCATACGAAGCATCCACTTCTCTCTAAAAATGACAAGTACAAACAACTTCCTCTCTGCTGGTTCCTTAACCAAACCTCCCACCCTTCTTAGAGAAGAATACCCTCAATGGAAGATTCGTATGATTCACTTCTTTGAGGGTACTGACAAAGAATTGGTTTATTATATCCGTAACCCTCCTTTCATTCCCATGATAACTGTTGTTGGTTCCCGTTTTGTTTAAACAATATTATCAGATCTATTAGTTCAAGTTTAAGTTTGATGCGGAAGCGTATTTGAAGAACTAACATATATGTTTGATAGATTTAGAACACAATATAAATAAACAGTGAACAGGAAATAATATCTCAAAGTTTACTGAATATATATATATATATCAAGAACAGATTTAAGAACAGTGAGTAAGTAAAGTTTTAAAACAGATATGACTCTCAAAGTATATAAGCTATATGTTCTTGATGTTCTTATCTCTTAATTCTCGATTAGGAAGAACTCAACATGAGTCTTCCTTATATACTACTCTAAGGGGACCATAAAGCATAAGATACTATTCAGAACGGACGGTATGAACAGTGGAACAAATGGCATGAACAGTTGGACGTCCTGTATTGCATTTAATGCAGCAGACGTCTATTATGTACTAAGCCCTATTGAATCCAATCAGAGTTTGACACGTTGAAGATGGACAGGGCATGCTACCATGCAAGTTGATGAACAGGTCCAGTAACAGTAGCAAGATATTATAAATATCTTCAGGTCTTTTAGAGAGGACCACAGAGGCTCTGTAAAGTGTTACAGAGGTTCTGCGGTCTGGTCCTTTGTAGAGCAGTCTTCACCAGATTCCGAGTCTTTGGTCTTCTTTGTGCGTATGGCAGAGCTTCTGTAGGATGCCTCTTTAGCTTCTGTAGCTTCTTGACCTTGATCTCTCGGTAAATTCGGCAGAGCCTCTGTAAGACACTTTCTTTACATAGCCTATTTTTCACTACTTCTAAATACTTCTACGATTAGGAAGATTGAAGCTAACAATCTCCCCCTAAGTAGTGAAAAATAAAAAATTTGAACTTGTGTTAAGTTAGGATAAGTTAGGCTAAGTTAGATAAAACAGAGGTTAAACAATACCTCGAAAGTTCTTTCATTTAGAAGTATGCCAGAGGCATTTTATATTTGAGTATAATGAAAGATAAACTTTAACATGGTTTGCAGAGATTGGTTGTTTGAGAATCAGATTTTGGCGTCTTTGAAACCGTTGAAACTTCTGTTGTCTCTTCCGACATCTCTGATCTCTTTGTAGAAACTGATGCAGAGTTCTCTTAAGCGTATTGTAGCATCAATCTCTCTGATGAGGGTATCTGCAGCGTCTCTATCCATTTGCTCGGTATCTCTGTATTTTACAAGGGTTGCTCTGAACTTGTTCAGAGTACTAGTTGCGTACTTCTGACAATCCATGCTTACAAAAAGTTTGACTTCGCATTGTGGGTTTTGAAATACTAACCCGAATCTTGGTTCTGTAATGATTGAGTTGGAAACGGCGTCAGGTGGGAAGCGATCCTCTGGTGGTCGTAGATTCAGATGTTTAAGACCAAGATCCTTTCCCAGCTGAAAGTCTGTCAGACTGTAGATTAGAAGCCTTTCCCTCATTGCTTTTCTCAATACTTGATAGGCTCTGGTGTTTGGCTCTGTGTTGTAGTTGTCCTTCGTCCATTGCAGAAGTTCAGGTAGATCATAGGGATTCAGATTCCTTATGTCAGCATTAGCGAAGGTGGTTTCTGAATTGTTTACCCTTTTGACTCTGTAAAGATTGTACCTGACTCTTGGATAGGTTCTTGTGAAGGAGAACCTGCAGAAGATTACCTTTTTGATTTTATGAATTGAGAAGACTTCTACTTTGGTTCTTGGCTTTGTTCTGCTGAAGATATTCTCAAATTCTTCTCTGATGTTTGGATTTGTGATTTGGTCTTTTGGATGGAGGTTCTGAAAGGGTTGTTTGTAGAGATATTTGTACACCACTTCTTCCATTTCTTCATATGTTGGACCATGTGGTGGTACTTGTCTTCTGAGACTCTCCATCTGTTGAACAACTTCTGCAGCTCTGCCAGTAAGTGGAATGTCTGACAGGGGCTTTAATCCATATGCCCAGTCCTCTTCTTCAGGCTTTGGAGTTTGAAAAGCATCAAAGGAGCTCTTTAGTAGTTTTTCTGTAGGATTGGGCACTGATTTCTTTTTCTTGGGCTCTTCTGTTATTTTTGCCTTTCCCTTGTCTTTGGCTTTTGGAGGTGCAGAACCTGTTGCTTCTGTAGGTTTGGTTGTTGGTGCTTCTGTTGGAATGATGGCAGTTGCCTCTGTAGGTTTTGACACTTGTGTTTGAGAGGACTTTTGTGGCGTTGGTTCTGTTGGCTTGATTTTCTCTGTAACCTCTGTTGGAGGTTCTTTGGTGACTTATTCTGTGAGCACGGGTTCTGTTGGTGAAGGTTGGATATCAAATCTTCTTGCCATTTTGAAAGCTAATGTGAACCTGTGCCTTTCTTCTTCTCTCTGCGCTATTCGTTCAGTCATTGTTTTGTGCATATTCCTTAGAACAAAAGAAGCAGAGGTCGTTGCTCTTTTTGGTTTGTGGGCAATAGACTTTCTTCTTGGGATGGATTGGGGTTTTTCTGTTGGTTTTGTAGTTTGGGAGGGAAGATCTTCTTCTGTGGAGGATGACAGATGTTGAACATCTACTCCAAACATTTTGGGGAATTCCACAGAGGTGGGTGTTGCCTCTGTGGTCTTTTGAGCTTCTTTTCCTCCAGGTTGTTGGTTTGAAGGACTTTCTTCCAAGATGATTACCACAGGGGTGGTTGTTGCCTCTGTGGTTTGTTGAGCAGTTTCTGGTATATGGGTTTCTTCAGCAGTTGATTCCACATAGATGGGTGTTGTCTCTGTGGTCTGTTGAGTTTGTTGATCTTTGGTTTGTTGTGGAGGGGCTTGGCTGGTTGGTTCTGCGGCTATTGGTGCTTCTGGAAGTCCTCTACTAGAAGCTTTCTCCCTTGTATTCTTCCCCTCAGGATGATCTGATGGACCAGAATGGTCATCATCAGAGTCATCCTGACCCTTATCAGTAGTACCCTCTGTTCTGCAAGACGCTTTAGGTTTCTTTGGTAGTTCTGCTCCCGCGGCCATCAACTTTGCGCACACATCATCACAGAGGCCGAATAGATTTGCAAGCTCAGCTTTTGTGTTGAAGCGCATTTTGCCGACACTTTTTCTGAATTCTTTAACGTAGTTGGCATTTGCAGAAGTGAAGGAGACGATGACTTCTGTGACCTGGTTTATCACATTCTGCCCGAGCTCTGTTAGCTGTGCTCTGGTCATGTAATCTTTAGGCTGCATCAGCATAGTGTTGAGCATTGCTTCTGCTTGAACGTTTTGCAGATCCTTCTGTAGATCTGTAGGTGTGAGGCTCTATGATTTCTTGGATTGATTGTTCATTTGTTCAAGGCAATGCTTGACTGATTCCTTGAATGCAGATGTTGCAGCTATTCCGAAATCTTTAGCAGCAGAAGTGGCTGTAGTTGTGGCAGTTGTTTGAGCAGAAGACTTCATCTCTGTTATGGCTGATTTCACCTCTGTGGACAGATTGTCCATTTTGGTGTTCAGATTTTGTAAGGCTGTTGATGTTGTCTCTGCAAAAGATGTGAAAGAGCTTTGCAACTCTTTCATGGTTTGGTTCACAGAGGTGACAAGGGTTTGGAACTCATCCCTTGTTACGTGTGTCCCTGTTGTAACCTCTGGAGGAACACATTCGTCTCCAGAGTGAGTCCCTGCTCCTGGGACACCTTCGTTCACCCTTGTTTGTACGATGGGGGTGGAAAGATTTCCATCTGATCTTTGAGAAGAAACAAGAGTTTCAGTCTCTACAGAAGTTCTGGGAAGAACAGTGTCCAAATCCACTCCAGAGGTGGGTATCGGAATGTTCTTCTGTTGACTTGGAGACTTGTCTAGAGTCTCTTCGTCTATGTGCTCACTACTTCTCTCTGAAAGAAGTGTTGGCCCTAATTTGTGCGTGGCAGAGGAAACGAATTTGTTAGGGTAGAATTTATGTTGATTTTAAGTTCAAGGGTTTGAATTGTAATTGTTTAAAGTTAGTCCATAGTGAACGGGCCGTGGGCTTGTTAACCACGGGCCCGAGGTATATAATGTTGTATTAGCCTAGAAAAATAGGTTAATCATCCTTTTAGCTTTCTAAACTCATTGTAATATTCTCTCTGAAATCATAATACAGGGATGACCAGTTAAAATCATTCTCTTTCATTGTTTGATATTTTCGATTTCATTATTGTTGCACGAATCTGGATTCTACAATTGGTATCAGAGCAGACAGACGGATTCGATTCAAAGCTTCATTCTTTGATTTCTGGTTAGTTTGACTTTTACTCGTTTGACTATTCTTGAATTCTTGACTTTTTGATTCAGTCAAAATTGGTTGTTTTTGCTTATTGGGTTGTGTTAGCATTATCGTTCTAAGTGTTTCTGCAAATTTTCACATCCTAATTCATTCGTTTGAGTGGTGAATTTAGCAATTTAAGATCAAAAGTTTTGGTAGTGTGCTTGACAAAGATTCGATTTTTTACCATCAAAACTTGTTGTTTTTGCATTGAAATCGATTGGATTAGTGTTATTTTTGTGTCTTGCATTGTTACTAATCTTCCAGGATCGATTTTGGGCAACCCTAATCGAAAAGTCGATCGATTTAAGCAAACAGCCGCAGAGTCCGGATAAAACAACCGACTTTTCCGGACAACTTAAAGGTGTCCGGACGTTTGTGTGAAATTCATTCGGACAACTCCAATTCCATCCGGACTCCTCATTTTTCCGGGTAAGTTCTGCAATCCGGGTAAGTCACTATTCCTTTTATTATCCGGGTAACATTTGTATCCGGAAACCCAGTGTTTCCGGACATATCTTATCCGGACAATCTATTTTACCCGGAAACTTCATTGCATCCGGACAACTCAAGTTATTCGGACTCTTCATCTTATCCGGACATCTTTTACCCGGACTCTTCAAGTTATCCGGACACGGTAACTTCGTTTTATCCGGAATCTCCTAGTACCCGGTAACTTGCTCTTCACCCGGTAAGCTCATTTTTCCGGATACCCTATCCGGAAACCACCCGGATTCCACAATCCGGGACCCCCGTGCTAAGTCGCAGGAGGGGGGCATTTAAGTATCTTGGATACTATTCCACTTTGAATCGAACAATCGTCTGACGATCACTCCAGTGCAACTGAAGATGTCTCCTGCTGAAGAAGACATGAAAAGGCCGTGTCAGGTATGTGAACCTATCTTTTCAGAACTTTATGACCGAGTGAAACCTCTTGCTGAACGGGTAGTTTCCTTTAAGGCCACTTCTAAAGAACAACTGCTTGAGATTAGGTCTCTAACCGAAAAGCTAGATGTTCAAAAGAAAATAACTGAAAAATATAAGTCTGAAAATGCTATTTTAAAGGAGAAATGCAAAAATCTTTCTATAGCACCTAAAGACTTGCGGACCAAATTATCTGAACTTCAGTCACAGTTTGATCAGTGCTTGACTGAAAAAGCAGAAATTGTTTATCAATGCTCTGCTCTTCAAATTCAGCACAAGGAGTTTGTAAATAAAATCACTGATCTTGAATCAAAACTCCACAAAAGGGGTTAAACTGATCAAACCATCTTTCTAAATAAACCTAAAGAGTTCACGTACTTTAACAAAGAGTGGGGAATCGGTTATGATAACCCACATTATTTGAAAAAAGGAAGATGGCATACACCCACTTTGTATGATTTTGCTTGTTTTGGGTTAGATAAAAAGTATCGTGAATATGGAATTCAATGGACTGGTCCTCTTGAACCTGAAAAGGAAGAGGAAACCGAGGAATATAAGCGCACACACAAACGAGGAATACAACTTCCATTTTGTTATGAGCCTTTAAATTATTCTTATAAGAAAAATCCAAAGAAGTACCTCTCGAATGACTACTTCGACCCCTACAAGGTTGCTAAGCCCAAGGATTCCTCCCAAAAGGATGAGGACCAAGCACCAGCAACCAAGAATGAGACGGACGAGTTTAAACTCTATGTTCCCCCTCTCATCTTGGAAGCAAAAATTGTCGAGTTGGAGGAGTCGTTTGAGAAAGAAAGGTCTATTTTTCAAAACGAACAGAAGGTGCTCATCTCTGAGATTGAGAAACTCAAATCTGAGAAAACCGACGGTGTGTCAAGTGAGGAAAAGGAAAAATTTCAGTGGGAAATCAATTCGCTCTCATCAAAACTGTCTGAAATGACAAGAGAAACGATGAAAGAGCACCTGAGAAATGGTCAACTCCAAGAACAGATTGACCTTCTCCAGGCTCAAAAGCAGATTTCACCTGATCTTTCCTCCAACTCATCTGACACATCCTCGTGTAAAGCTTTCATAGGAAATATCTCGTCTCAAGAAAGTCAAGTTTCTCAAGATGAATGTGTTACAAGGAGGTTAAACTCTGATTTTTCAAACGCTTCCGCACCAAATTCCTCAAAGCACACTACAGAAAGCACAAAGTGTTCCTCCCCTTCCTCGACCGATCCAAGTCCTGAAATTCCGGAGATAGATTTTTCAGAATACATGAACTCCGAAGGTAATTCTGATAGAGAGTTTGAGTCGTTCCCTTTCGACAAACCTCTTCCAAGTCATTCTGACTTTTTGTCTCCAGTGGTTAATCGTCCGATCAATTTTCAAAAGGGCGACTGTTCTCAATCCAAGACTCCGGCTGTGATCAAGATTCTTAAAAATGCTTCAAATTCTCAAAAACAATCACAGCCGAAGCAAAAGACCGAACGACCGACCACTAAGATTCTTGTTTCCTCAAAAGTCACTGACCGTACTGTCCTTGTTGTTTCGGATAAAACCGGTCGCGCAAAACAAATAAAACCAAAGTGGCCAGCCAAGGAATCTGT
This sequence comes from Saussurea involucrata, assembly GCA_033807775.1. NCBI lineage: Eukaryota > Viridiplantae > Streptophyta > Magnoliopsida > Asterales > Asteraceae > Saussurea > Saussurea involucrata. The sequence continues at coordinate 72,879,117 of CM066317.1, read as the reverse complement.
CAAGGATGATGCATCAAAGTCGTTCAATACCGTCTTTCATCCTAGGATGAACAAAAACGATTGTGCCTGGAATCATAGGAATAATTTTGTTAATAGAGATGTTAATTTTCCGATGAAAATTTATTCCATTCAGCAATTGATTCAATTATCACACGATCGTTTGTGTTGTTCTAGTTGTGGTTGGAATGATTTTGATGACATTGCTAATAATGATTGGTTTGCGTCATATCAAAGGTTTAATCATACACCCAAACGCATACCCCGTAATAACCAGCAAAGACACTATCAAAAACGGGGTTACCAATCAACGGTTAAACCACAACGGGGGACCAAACCTGCTCCTAGATGGGTTGCTCCTACTATGGTTAAACCGGCACCCAGGTGGAAAGCTGCTACAAAATATGTTCCTCCTAAAGGTGTAAATTCTGCACCGAAGAGGAAACAAGTGCCAAAACCAGTTCCCTCTAACGGTGTAATTCCAATACCTAAAAGGAAAGTTGGGACAAAGCAAGCTTCCCCAAACGGTGCCAAACCTAACCCTCCCGGACCCAGGAAAATCTGGGTACCGAAGGTCCGCTAAATTTGTTTTGCAGGACGGTCACGTGTGGTCCTTAGACACTGGATGCTCCACACACATGACCGCAAGGAGGGAGCTGCTCACAATCTACAAGGAACAATATTAAGAAGACGTGAGGTTTGTCTATACCTGTGCTTTAACAAGCTGCTCACGTGTTTAGGGGGAGCATGATCCTCTATCAGGTATGTTACTCTACTGTTGAGGGGGAGCGTCACACACATTTTTTTCCTTAAATAGGTTAAAAAGTTTTTTTGTGTGTGGATACTCCCGTGTGCATTTCACACTACGCGCACATTCTGAGGGGGAGCATCCAACTGGATGTTCATCAGTTGAAGGGGAGCGACACAATGTTTTTCTTTCAATGCCTAAAAGTTTTTATGTGTGTCGGACTCTCCATTGCACTATCCTAGGGAGAGCGAGAGAAGGTTCGTTTCTGAAATCCATATAGCTTTATTTTTGCAAAATGTCAAGAATCAGGGAAATTCTTGAAAATCCAGAAGTATCCGGACAGGTTTCCGGACCGGGTCCTTATCCGGATTGGAAGGGAACCCGGGTACCATATCCGGACTCTTGGTCTCTCTTAAATGTCATCCGGATTCTCTTTTGTCCGGATACCTGTGTTGTCCGGAATGTCTTGCAATTTCATTATTATGTCCGGACGCCCCTACTATTTTTAGTCCTGTACCTGTTTCATCACTACCTGTCCTCAATCTGTATCAGATTGAGCCACTTAATGCAAAGGTACGCACCAGAACTTGTTTATCCGGCTCAGTTTCTAACTTTGGGTCTTTTTACAGCTATTCCATGGCATATCAACAACCTCAATCCGAGGGGAAGAGTCACACTGTTTTTCTCACAAAGTATAAATATTTTTTTTCTTGTGTTGATATCACTCTCACTCCGAGGGGGAGCAAGTCAATCCCCATGAATGTTTTGAGGGGGAGCAGGATAATATCCGTGCTATGCATATACCTAAAACCGTACCTGTGATAGCATATATACGAGAGTTAGGGAATCCCATGGTCCAGCCAGAGCCGGAGGGACCTTCCCCGGGACATAGAACATGTGAAAAGTAGGGTGTTAAGGTCGAACGCGAACCAAGAAAGATTGAGCCGTAAAGATAACGAGGCTGCTGAGCGAAACCAGCCACGTCATATCCGGGTAGCCACATCTGCTATCCCGTCTCATTTGTTGGGACGGGGTATTGAAGAAGACTCCGTGGACCCAGCGGAGCAAATGCACGACCCCCTCATCCACTCATCCGTCTCCCAACAGACGGATGTTTCAATATTACACGGGGAACAAACACAACTTCCACCGGCCTCTCATTCGGAGAGTGCTGGTGTTGAAATAAGAGACCAGCAGCCCCCGGTCTCGACTTCAATTCGTGCACCATCGAGTCTAGAGCCACTTGTAATAGATCAATCTTTGGCTAGGACACTTGAAGAGGTACAACACCAAGTCGAGGCTCTTCGTGACCCGACCGGAACCACCGTAGTGTCTTCACCTCTTGGTGGAACACAAGGATCGGCGGGAAATCCTACCACATCTAACATCACGCCAACTGTTAACGTAGGTGGCTCTACCCCTGTGGTAGACGCCTCAACGGGTAACCTAAGTGGTCCTGGAGTTACTCACCCCGACTATGTTTCGCAAGGGTCCCTGGACAGCACCCTCAAGGATGTCCGCGAGGCACTGGAACAGCATGTCACCGACGAGATCGCCAAAGCCATCAAAAGCAAAGCACAGTTCGTCGAAGCCGAAACCGCACCACGACATCCACCGACATTTGCTCAACCTATCTATTCGGTGGATACCTTAAAGACGATGCTTCTGGCCCAACTGCTCCAGGAATCCGACACAACCGCCTCGACTGAAGCAGACCTGATTTCAGTTCTTCGATCCCAGGTCACTGATCCATCTTCATCCATCACCTCACGCCTTGACGCCATTTACTCGACCCTCAACGACTACAACAAAGCGTTTGCCACGCTGTCTGAGAGGGTCCGCTCACTAGAAGACACTTGTAAGAGTCAAGCCGGCGGTCTCAAACACAAGCACGATGACCAGGATGATCCTGATCACCGTGAGGGGGAGAAGTGTCTACGCCAAACCGAGACCGTCCATATCGTGACTGCCAAAACTACAACAGTGGTTCAACAGGAACCCCCAACTGCGGCAACTTCAACAGCAACACCCGAAGCCGAGTTGCCATTAGCACAGATGGTCATCGACAAGGATATTTCAGATGACGAAGCCCCAACGGTTGAAAAGCCCGAGGGTACAACACAGGAATTGGTCGCACAAGAACCATCAGACACGCCAATGCTCACCATGATTGATCCAGCATGTGAAACCAACCCGGAAACCGAAGACGCATGGTACGAAAAAGCTGCCAGAGCCGTAAACTTAGAGGTAAACTTGGTGTTTCCCACTGATGAAGACGACAACGTTGATTACGACCAGTTTCTGCTTCAGAATTTCTATGGTACGCCTCCCGTTCACTCGACTCAACCCGCTACGACTTCAGATCAACCCGAAAGCTCAAATGCAGAAATCCCGACATCTCCTCAACAAACGACAGCTCCTGATCTTCCTCCCCCTCCTCAGCAACAAAACCGTTGGGAGAAGATCAAGGTCCTCATTCCTCATCTGTCGGAATCTCTGAAGAAGCTGTTTGTACACAGAATTCGCCCGATTGAGCCGACCTTCTGTCTTGGCATCTACAGTCCTGATCCAGCACGCCAACTCCGATACGTAGAAGCCATGAAGCGGTGTCTCCCGAGAGATCAGGTTCGAACCAAACATAAAATTTCAGAGGTGCTAAAGATTCAGTCAAACCAAATTATGAAGATCGTCTTTCCCGTGTTCACTGTTCGACGTGAAGACGGAAAAGAGTGGATTTTTTCTGAATCTGACTTTAAGCATCTCCATCCGTTCGACCTCCTGGTTATTCTGAGAGACCTTCGCACCAGAACCATCCGACCGCTTGCTGTAACAATGGCGCTCGAAGCGGTTCGTCGATTCGTCGTCTGTTCTATTATGATCTCTTATCTTACGGACTTTCAAATGGCAATCGAGAACCGAGCGAAGAAGGTAAATCTGCTCAAACCGAATCTGAAAGTTCCTGAACTGTCAATGTATCCTGAGAATGCAATGCTGCTTCAACCGGAATTTGGGATCGTCTTCCCCAACGCTCAAAAAGAAAAGAAGTTTATGAGGTTCAGTCAGGTAGATCGATTTTGCGACGGCACACTGCTCAAAGTTCAAGACGCTCTTCGGAAGATCATCAAGCACGAATCTGAAAATCCAAAGGTATCCTATGTACCCAATCTGAATGAAAGAACTGCTCAGACTGCTTTGGATATGGTTGAAGAACGTCTCGACTACCGCCGCGCCATCAGATTCTTCGAGGTTCACTTCGCGTTGCGCAAACGATACGTATTCAACTGGCAAGAGATCGAGCGCGAACTCGAACTTCAAATCAAAGGGGGAGATTGTTAGGGTAGAATTTATGTTGATTTTAAGTTCAAGGGTTTGAATTGTAATTGTTTAAAGTTAATCCATAGTGAACGGGTCGTGGGCTTGTTAACCACAGGCCCGAGGTATATAATGTTGTATTAGCCTAGAAAAATAGGTTAATCATCCTTTTAGCTTTCTAAACTCATTGTAATATTCTCTCTGAAAGCATAATACAGGGATGACCAGTTGAAATCATTCTCTTTCATTGTTTGATATTTTCGATTTCATTATTGTTGCACGGATCTGGATTATACGGAATTCCTCTGTAGGGTGTTCTGATGTGATCTGGGGCGATTGATCACGAACTATAGGTTAGTCTCTCTGAGGAGACTCCGTGGAATAGATTCCCTGGTTTCTGTTGGCGCAGAAGTCGAAAGAGTGACCTCTGGCTGGATGGGTTGGGTTTGGATCGAGCTGTGCTGCTCTTTTTCAATAACTCCTTCTACAGCTAGACCTACGGAGTTAGATGTGTGGGTTGCACTGGGAGGGGGTGAGGGATGTGTGCCTTCTGCAACTTCGACATCTTTTCTTGTTTCTTCCGATGTGACTAAGAAGTCGTACATTGGATGAGAGCTGTATAATTGCATGACATGTGGATGATATAGACCTTTCCGGATTTGGTCAGCTTCTTCTTCATCAGAATCTACCTCTGAGACCTCTATACCTTCGACACCTTTTTCTTTTTCTTTTTCTTCTTCTCCTTATCTTTCTAAAACCTCTGTAACCTCTTCTCTATTCCACTCAGCTTCTGAGGCCTGGTTTGGACTCCTTCTGTGGACGTCTAGTCCCTGTTGGATGAAGGGGTTCTGTAGAATGTTAGGGGTTTCAGATGGTTGATCTCTGGGGGTTTGATCAACTTCTTGCAGATTGGTGTCAATTCCAGAGATAGAGAAGTCTTGTTCTTCTGAGGTGTGGTGGTCAAGTGGTTGTGCCGTCCACCCAGCTGTATTTAGGGTGTTGGCAATTTCAGGGTGTTGAAGAAAATCATTCAAGCTGCCTTGATGAGCGAATCGATCTGGGGATTCATAAGGTGATTGATATCCCTCTTCTGCAACTTCGACTTCTGCAGTTTCTTCTTCTGCAGTATCTTCGACCCGGGTTCCCGCGACCTCTTCTTCAACCACTTCTGCAGCTGCCTCTTCTGCGATGGTAACCAATTTATCAAGCTTCTTTTTGGTCTTCCACCTTTTTGGTTTTGGTGCCCCTTCCTCTGTGGTTTTCGATTTTCTTTTCTTCTTCTGTTTTGGAGAATAGGGAGGAGCAGAGGAGCCAACTTCTGTGGCCCGAGGAGGTGAAGGTTGATCTTCTACAATGTTTGTAGAGGTGCCTTCGGTTTTCCTCTTCTTTGTTTTTGGGGTCGAGGGAGAGGTTTTAGAAGAAAATCTCTTTCTCATGAGTTCGTCACGTTTGGCCATAAAACTTCGTTGGATTTCCAAATGTTTTGCCAATTTCTTCTTCTTCGATTTTGCAGAGAGAGGTTCTACAACTATTGTTCCTAAGGGGACACCTAAACGCGGGGGTGTCACAGGGCTCGGTTCTGGAGTCCTGTGATCGCGTATATACTCTTGCTTAAGGGTTTTGTTCGTGGCATATTTCAAAAGCCTTTTTGAAAGAGGTCTGCAGTGGTTATAGCCTTCTGCATGATCGGTGGGGATGTTCTTGTTCATCGGGAACTGTTTGGGAATTGGTCCTTCCATTGGCCATTTCTGCATCATTAGCAGAGGTTCGAACAGAACACCCAAGATTCTTTGGAATTGCAGAGGCGGTAGATATGTGGGATCAGTCTCTTTAGCCTTTAGGGTGTTGTTCTTTCTGTCGATTGTATTGATGATCTCCTGCAGCACGATGGTTGAGTAATCAAGTGGGAGATCGTAGTAAACCCCATACATGATGGTTAAGATCTGATGCGAGCTTTGATCAATGCTGCCTATCTTCCCTGTTAGGCATCTGTTGAGGATTGAAAACAGGGTGTTCCACAGAGGTGGTAGTCTGCCTCTGCGGAAGTCATTTCTTTTCCTCAGGTGGGTGTTGTACCCAAGTATTTCTACAAAACGACAGAGCTCGTCGTCTGCAGGTTGTTCTGCATATTTTTTCAATCCCATAAGACCTCTAGTTGGTAAATTGAACTCCAGAGAGAACATTGTTCTATTAAATTTGAGTTCTAGATGCTCTTTGTTGTCCGGCTTTGAGATGTACCCTTTGATCAAAGAATCATCTTTATCATATCTGCAGCTCTTCCAAAATTGGTTCAAATACCTAACAGGTATTTTCTTTGGGATTCTTGAAAGTAGAGGGAAGAGTATATGATTTTCCATTATGTGCAGAAGAATGGCATGGACTTCGCCGAAAGCAGTGGGTGAGGGGACCAAATAGCAGTTGTTGGATTTGATTGGCAGTGCCTTTTCGAAATGATCCTTTGCTATAAAGTTTTGAAGATGTGTGGTCGGAGCAAAGTCTGCTGTGTCGCCGGAATCTTCTTGTTCAATATTTTTGGCGAGATGGGGATTTTCCGTTTAAATTCTTTCAGCTTCGCAGATTTTTAAATAGACCTTAAATTTCCTCTTTCAAATTCATTCAAATCCTAAGAGTGATAGGGAGATACGCAAAACTCTTGAGTTCATCGATTCTGTTTCTTTCAAAATTCTTGAGCATTAATCATGTCTGCACCACGAAGAAGTAGAACTATATCCTTACACACCGCAAGAACTTTAATGGAATCTTCTTCAGATTCAGAAAATGAGGTGATGATGCCTGAACAAATAGGTGTTGTAGAGGAAGTGATTGGAGGAAATATTGTAGAAAATCCGATTGTGGAAGAAGAGGGAAATGAGAATCAAAGGGCTGAATCAAAGGGCGATGCGGAACAGGGGAATGCAAACATTGTACATCAACAGAGTGCGGTAAGATCTGCAATGTCATCGAGACCTGTATCATTGGAGAGGTTAGTACCTGAAGATGAGTATGTGGATATTTTGGAGAACAATTGTATTCTGATTCTAGATGAAACAAATTTTAAGGAGGAACATAGAATTATTATAGAGTTACTGAAATTTCACCCTTTCAAGTAATGGTTCACATTGAAGAAGACAGTACATGTGCAATATATTCAACAATGGTGGAAGAACCTAGAGTTGTAGGGTAATGAGTTCATATCTAATGTAGGGGGAGTTCCATTAACTTTGACCATGAGTTTTCTTAGAATTATGTTAAGGTTGCCAGAAAAAGATGATTTGGAGGGGAGGTCTGATTTTGAAGATGAACCTAATTCAACGGAGATGATAGCTGAATTTAGGAGATTGGGGTATTGTGATGAGTTGAGGAATCTTAGTTTATTTAGAAGAAACAAATTACCACCAATTTGGGCATGTTTTTCCACAATAGTCAACAAGTGTTTGTCTGAAAAGCACAGTTCACCAGATCAGGGTTTAAGACAGATTATGCAAATCTTTCATGGATTGGTGAAAAACAGGCACTACAACTATGCTTCTATCTTGTGGGAAGATATGAAGAATACATTTGAGAGACACCAGAAAGCACTGAGGGGAGAAACAAGAGAAAAGCCTCTGACCTACATTCCATATCAGAGATATTGGCAAATGGTGATTTGGTATGCAATGAAGCAGAATCCTCAAATTCCAAGGAGAGCTGATGAGGAGCATGGGCCAATCTTCTACATGGGTAAAATTACATCTTCCCTTAAACTTGTGAATTTTCCAAATCACAAACCATTGACAAGAGCACTTAGGTCTTATATTCCAAGGGAGAGTGAGATTTTAAAGCATATTGCACCTCTATGGAACTTGAACAACCTCAGGTTCCTACCCATGAGGAAAACCCAGAGAGGAGAGGTGAGGGGTCAAATGTAGAAAGAGAGGGGGAGAATGTTCAGGTGGGAGAACATTCTGAGAGAATTGAGAGGGAAAATTTAGAGAGATTGGCTAGAAATGAAAATGCAAAACAGATATAGAGTGGTGAGGAAGAGAGATTGTCACCAGAGTTAGAAAATAGAGATAACTTTGAACCAGCTGATCTAAACCGAGAAAACACGTCTGCTATTGGTTCACAACTCTTCGTGACCAATATTGAAAATACCATTGACCCATGGTAGAACTTGAAATACCCATCCATACCCACTCAGCAGAAATTCCAGAAACTACTGTTTCATTTAATTATGGGGAACCATTGCTTACTCATTTCGAGTTTGGCAATCAATCTCAACCTTTTATTCATCACATAGAATCTGGATTACACAGTAACATCCTATTTGACCCTGAATTTTCATTGTACACATGCACATCACAGGGAATTCGTTTTCCTGTAACAACTTCCATAGACATACCTAATATTGGGTGTCAAGGATTGGATGGAAGACCTGTGGAAGTGAACATCTCAAAAGCCTCTTTACACACTGCATCTGTTGTACATTGTGACTCTGTGACACCTACAGGCCATATTTTCTCTGAACATATGCAAATTGGTTCATCTGTTGTTCCAAGGCTACCACTTTCACCTTCTGAATTTGAAAAGATTCAGAAAAGCAATAATGACCTGGGAAACAAAGTTCATAACTTGGAAAATGAAGTTACTTCTTTGAAAGATGAAGTAAAGGAACTCAGAACTATGTTGGAAGGAAAGGCTAAGTATGTGGAACAAAAGATTGATAGTGTTAAAGTCTCTTTGGAATCTCATCAAAAGGAGATCAAAGATGGATTATCAATGTTTCAACAGGAAATTCAGAAAGGGATGGATGATCTGAAGTCTTCTTTACTTAAAGCATTCAGTTCACAGTTAGCTGTTGTCTCAAAACCTCTGGAAATTATGCCTTTATCTGTAGCTGTGGATGAATCCTGTTCAACTCAGTCTTTAAAGAGAAAGTTTGATGATAATGAACATCATGATCATCAAAAGGGGGAGAAAAGGCAGAAGGAAAGCACTGAGTTGATACTTATTCCAACTACTAGTTCTGAAAAACAAAGCTCTGAGGATGAAATGGAATCAGAAGAAGTGAATGTTGAAAATACTTGGTCTGATGTGGAAATGATGAATGCTTCTGAAGTGGATATGTTGAATACTTCTGAAGTAGATATGATGGATAGTTCTGAAATGGAGATAGTGAATACTTGTTCTGATATTGTGCTCTACACTAGAGACAATTCATCTTCTGAATTTGAGCAAAGGATCATGCAAAGTATATGGGCAAGAAGGATGCAAAGCAGTTTGGTCCCTAAAAATCGATTATTTCGTGACTAAGGTTTTGGATCATTTTGATCGAGTACTGGGCCAAATATGTTGTGTTGTAAAACATAGACTAAAAGATATAGTCAATAAGTTGTGTGAGTTCCAGATTAGCGCATACAATCAAGAGATCAATAGAATAATAAAAAATCAGTATGATCTCAAGTGGTCATCCATATATTGCATTAAACTTTCAAAGAATTCTTTACAAACTGTATGAAAGATAACACAATTGCTTAAGTGATTAACCTTTTTTCTAAGGCTAATAACACTATATATACTAGGGCCTAAACACTTTTGACCCATGGCCCATTACAACTAATAAGCCCAAATAACAATTTACAATATAAACCCTTTAACTTCTATTCAACAAGATTTATCCCTAACAATCTCCCCCTTTGAATTGAAGTTCAAGTTCTTGCCAGTTTGGAACATATCTCTTCCGGAGTGCGAAGTGAATCTCGAAGCTTTGGATGGCTTTGCGGTAGTCAATGCGGTCTTCAACTAATTCCAAGGCTTCTCAGGCGTTTGATTCATTTTGGTTGGCCATAAACGCTTTCCGAAGATCTTTTTCCTTGGTGATGATATCTCTGAGTGGGTCTCTGACTTTTAGCAACGTACCATCGCAGAATCTGTCGACTTGGCTGAATCGGAGAAACTTCTTTTGTACGTCCAGGATTCAATTTTACAATCAAATATGAACAGTAAATGATAGAGAATTGGATCAAACAAACTTGTATTCAATCAGGAACAGATTACAGATCTAGAGAGAGAATCTCTCTATGATTGCAAAAGTGAATACAAAGTTATGCGGGAAAGTTAGTTAGACAAACAGTGCTAACAACGTTATATACTGCAAAGGAACCACTAAAGCTACAGTACATATGTGAAAGACTAATAGAACTAATACACATGTCCTAATTAGATAACATAATACAAAGGAAAACATCCTGTCATAAGTTCTGAACATATTGTTCAGAACTTCTGAACATTCTTCTGATAGAGCTTCTCAGAACATATACTTCAGCACTTGGACAATTTCATCTTCATCATCAGAAGTTCTGAGTCTTCTTCTCAGAACTCTGACCCTTCTATTCAGACTTTCACACTTAGTAATCTTTCTGAGATTCTCCAGTCAGAGCTTATGAGTCTTCTTACTCAGAACTCTGAGTCTTCTATCCATATCCAACACTTGTGTTTATTGACAAAACTTCAGATCTAACATCTTTTCTTTTTGCTCATTGAGATACACAATTCCAAATTCTTGTTCAAGAAGTAGTGACTGTTTGGGGTACATCTTTAACTCAGGTGCATTCTGAATCGGCTTCAACAGGTTTATCTTCTTTGAACGGTGCTCAACTCCCATCTGAAAGTATGTGATGTAAGATATCAAGACTTTGTGGAGCAGGAATCGTCTAACAGCCTCGAGTGCTTTGGTGACATGAATTGGTCGGATAGTTCGAGTTTGAAGGTCTTTTAGAAGAGCGTGGAAGTCATTCAGTCTGAGGTTCTTAAAGTCTTCTTCGGAGAATCTCCATTCATTTCCATATTCGCGTCTGACGGTGATTACTGGAAACATAACTCTAACAATTTGGCCGGTTTGGATGTTGAGCACTTCGGTGATTTTATGCCTTGTTCGGACTTGGCTGACTGGTAGACACATCTTCACTACCTTTATGTATTGACTCTGGTAGTCTTTGTCGAACTTTGATATCCCAAGGCAGAAAGTTGGCTCGATCGGGCGTAACCTGTGAACGAATAACCTCTTCAAAGAGTCCTTAATATAAGGAATGAGGATGATAATCTTCTCCCATCTGATAGGTTGTTGTGGAGGAGGTTGATCAGAAGCAGTCTGTTGTTGAGGAGATGTTGAATGTAGCGGTGTAGAAGTTTCGGGAATCTGTGAAGTTTGGCCTGGTGTACTGTAAAGATTTTGCAGCAGGAACTGGTCGTAGTCGATTTCATCATCGACATCGGTGGGAAATATCAGATTTACCTCGATGTTCATCGTACTGACTGCTTTTTGATACCATGTGTTTTTTAGTCTCCAGGTCGATCTCTGAATCGGGATCTATCAGGTCAAGAGCATCCCTTTCCGGTGCAGTATATACGATCAGCGCCTGTGAAATTCCCTCGGGCTTTTCAACCGTTGGGTATTCGTCGTTTGAGATATCCATGTCAATTTCCATCTCAGCTAAGCACAACTGGGGGCTTTAGGTTGTTCTTCGGTTTGTGCCACAGTTGGTGGTTCCGGTTGAACCGTTGTTGTAGCTTTGGTGATGATTGGATCGGACTCAGATAATCTCTGTCTCTTGTTCTCCCCCTTACGGTGATCAGGATCATCATGGTCATCGTGGCGTCTCTTGAGTCCGCCAGCTTGACTCTTGCATGTGTCTTCGAGTTAGGTGACTCTTTCGGACATAATAGTAACAGCTTTCTGAACGTCCTTAAGAGTCGAATCAAGCTGGTCCAATCGGCTTGTGATGGATGAAGGTGGAGCAGATACCTGGGAGCGAAGTACTAATATCAGGTTTGCTTCAGTGGAGGCGTCAGTGTTAGTATGCTGGAGCAGTTGGGCCAGGAGCATAGTTTTGAGGGTGTCTGTAACACCCGTAATTTCGGTAAGTAAATATCACCCGAACGTCTTGCAGCTTGAAAATGGTGGAATTTTTGTTGGGGAAACATTGCTTAAAGTCCCTAAGAGTATCAGGAGTTTTGGCGTTGAAAAAGTCAAGTTTCGGGGCTTGGTACGGGTCAAGCTACAATGACCAGCGACATTGACCATGTCATAGTCGCGGTGGCAATGTCGCGAAGGAGGAGCTCTGGTCGAAAATCAAACAAAAGGTGGTAGCTCTTCCGCGACTTTGACACGCGACTATGCCACATGGCATAGTCATCGGGCATTGTCGCGGTTGGGGTGCAGGGGGCTGTTTTAAATCTGATTTTTATCCCTATTTCACTCCTCACTTCCTTTCCTTCATCCTTTTCTCTCCCAAACCGAACCCTAACCCTCTAAACCGTTTTTGGAACCCTTGAAACCATAAATCTTGTGATTTAAACCCTCTCCCTCATCTCTTAGCAAGAATTTATGGATGAAGGTTGGAATTCTTCATCTCACTTTCATTTTGGTGACATTTCTGCATTTTCTAGGGTTTCATCCAACCTTTTTGTCCATTTTGAAGATTTGGAGCTTATGGGGTGTTATTGGGGAGCTAGAAGTGCTTTGGTTGGTAGATTCACGTTGGGGTCAAGGTAACCTTCTCTTATCTTCACCTATGGAAATTAGGGTTTTGGTATATGTTGAGTTGTTGATGAAAATGCCTAGGGAAATGAAGTTGTATGGTTAGATATGATTATTGATGGGTGGAAATTTATGGATCTAGGTTTTGGAAGATTTGAGCTTGAAGATTCGGGTCACTTCAAAGGAGCTTACGTTTGGGGAAAAACCTAGATTTAGCCTAAATCTAGCAAGGTGAGTTCAAGTTGCTTTGTGAAAACTTTGTACATGCCAAAATGTTATTTTTCCAAGTACTTATGTTTTTACATGAAAATTATCAATGTTGAGTTATTTGGTGGGTTTTAACTTTTGAAGTATTTATGGTGGCAAATATTGTAAAACACTTACATTGGGAATTTTGAGAAAATGTGATAGATAAATCATACATGAAAATGGGTTGTTGATTTATGTTATAAGTGGAGTCTATTTGTAATGAAAATGCATTTGTGTATATTGTGGAAACATGCATTTAGTACATTATGGGACGATTTAGAAATGTACGATGTGAGTTCTTTGGAAAAGAGGGTTGTCCCAACCCAAGGTTCTATTTCGGGTTTTCATGGATTTGAAATATTATTGGCAAAAGTGTGTGTTGCTACGTTTAACCTCATGTTATGACTTTTCATGAATTTTCTTTTGAGTCAGTTGAGTTTATGGCTTGGTATTGGATTTTGTTAAGTCTTGAGGACAATTGTCCAGTTTTGATAGCTCAAGTTGAGTTTTGATCATGATTTACGTTATTGAGGAATTGCATGTTTGAATGCACTTGTTTATTCATTTGGGGTCGTGTAATGTTTTAGACCTTGTTAGCTATGGATCCATAGGCATTTGAGTTTTCCATGTCTCGCGGGCAAGAGATCGGGATTGATTGAGCTCAGTTTACGAGACGTTAGTTTCCCTTTTGTAGCACGGAATAGGCATCGGGTTCCATGATAAGTAAGGCATGGACCTATATGGTCGGGCGTCGTCCCATGGGCAGTAAGGTGTAATCCCAAAGGTGTTGTTGTGGATTTGGAGTGACCCAATGTATAGACCTGGAGTGGTTAAAATTAGGGGCTCCCTAGTCTCGCGGGCAATAGATCTGGAGTGATTGAGCTCAGTTTACGAGAGTAATCCACGTGTATGTTTTATTGCATAGTAGGTAACCCACTTTTGTGTTCCGTCACGTGCAATGTATACGGGCCTCCCCCGTCACCGAAAGGTGAGGTTTTGGGTATTTGTGTTTATCCATGTTTTCGGTGGCGTATCATATTTATACGAATTGTTTCCACGTTATATTAGTTATGGGTTATGTTTTATCCATGTTTTGGGATGTTTGGAATAATGGTGATTTAATTATGAATTCAATCGTTTTGAGTATCAAATGTTATTTCACCTTTCACATTGGTTTTGGAAATGAATCCATTTTAGGAACCAAGTTATATTAAAAATTTTAGCACGGGAATTGTGTGAGTTAGAAAATGGGTGATTTGCATCTAAAGTAAATTCTTTTCGAACTCATGACTTAAAATTGCATCTCTCACGATTTATGAATTTATATCGTCATGATAAAAATCTTGAACTCACTAGGCGTTAGCCTACCCCTTTTTATTTGTCGGCATGTGCAACATGCTCAGGTTGGGAGTAGCTTTAGCTACAATGTGAAGTGGCGAGTGATAGTAGAGTGCACGAGAGGTGATTTTGATTAGTGAAGCCTCCCGCATTTATTTGGGATTAGCAACTTGTGTTGTGTTAAGTAACGCCCATTTTAAGTTATTAATTGTGGAAATTATGATGTTTAAATTATGAGGTATTTTCAGGGATAATCTGTAGAAATAGTTTTATCCTCATTTGGTTATTTTATTGAAATTAAAGTGAGTTGCTAGTTCCAAATTTGAGGGCGTTACAGTGTCCATCGAATAAGATGACTGAACGGGAGCCGGTGGAGGTGTTGGTGTGGTTTCGGTTTCGACTATTTTCTCCTTCCCTTTGATCAAGCTCTTTACCTTGTCGAGCTCTATGGTGAACTGCTCTTCCAGTGCCTTGCGGACAACCTTCAGGGCGCTGTCAAGATATTCCCTTGACAAAATGTCGGGTAAATTAAATCCGGGATCACTTAGATTACCCGTTGAGGTATCTACCGTAGAGGTAGTACCACCTACGTTCACGGATGGAAACTGGGTGGCCATGGTAGGATTTCCTTCCAATCCTCGTATTCCGCTCAAAGGCAGAGATACTACGGAAGTTCCGATCGGGTCACTAAGAGCACCGATGGTTGCTGTCTCGTCCTGTGTCCTAGCCGAAGAAGTAATAAAATCAAGTGGCTCTAGACTCGAATGTGCAATGAAAGAAGTCGAGAACGGGGGAAGTTGTTCTCTTGTTTCAATACCTAGACTCTCCGAATGATAGAATGGTAGATTATGTGCTATGTCCCCGTGAGAAAGTGAAACACCCATCTATTGAGATATGAATGAGTGTCTAGGGAGGGTGTGCAATTGCGCCGCTAGGTCCACGACGGCTTCTTTAATACCTCGTCCCAACAGATGAGACGAGATAGCAGATGTGGCTACCTGGGCGACACTGGTTCGGTTTCGCTCATTTTCCTCTCTATTTTTCAGACTCACTCTCTCATTGTTCTTTTTCGATCTTCATTATGTCTGACTCGTCTGTTCTAGATTTTCAACTAAGTCTCCCTCCGTTCTCCTTGTGTCTCCCGTAATAGGCTGGGATGAAGGAATGATGGGGGGTGTGGGTGAGTCAGAAGGAGATCCTTCAGTCAAGGGTGGTTGACTTCTGATACGGGTTGGAATTAACGAAAGTCGGATGGCACGGTCCGTATCAGAGTCTGTTGTCTCGGAATCCAATGCTTCAAATTGGCTGGGCGGTGAGGGTGGCTCAGATGTGTCCGCTCCGAGATCACGGTGAAGCATTGGTCGTTGTGTGTTAGTGACGACCGGGATCTCGTGTAGGGATGTCGACGGTCCGGCGTCATCAGATGTTCGTGTGATGGAATGGGTATGTGGTCGAAGGGTGTGTTGGCGAGGTTGTTTGCTTGTACCGGCACGCGTATCCAATGCACCGCCCGCGTCTGTTCCCCTCCCATGATGTACTCTCAATACACCCCGTCTGGGAGCCCCAGCTACCCGAACTCTACCTCCACGAGTCCTTGGACCCTCACGCCTCTCAGGTCTAGCTCCCGAGGGAGGTCCCTCCGGTTCTGGCAGGACCACAGGAGCACCTATGCCTATCTTATCTATACGCTATCACACTCGGTGCATTGGGGTCCGCATATGCCAGTAGGGCTTCGGGTAAAGGCATTGGTTGGGCGTTGGACGGGTTGCGAATCACAAGATAGTGTAAATTGAAAGGAGGACATACCGGGTGGTTTATGCGCCGCGGTATGTTCTGATTCGCGTCCATGTGTTGACGGATGGCCAAGGATAGGAATCTGGGGTATGGTAGGAACTTCTTCTCTTTCGTTCCGCCGATCGCCTGAACTAGTTCACGCCAGATGATCAGCGTGAAATCTATGTGGCGGTTGTAGCAGACGGCGTGGAAGAGTCGCAGGAAGTCGTCGGTGCACTGGTCAATCCCCTTCCATCTGGATGATAGACACCTGTTCAGAATCGTGAACATCGTGTACCAGATGGGCGCCAGGTACTTTCGGTTGAAGGATGACGGGCGGTTGAGTCCGTGATTGTAGCCAAGAGCACGGATTTCGGCGCAGAGAGTCGTGTCGTCGACCGCGGCATCGTAAGCTGCATGGCCGCCAGCAGTGGCCTCAGGTAAGGACAATAGTCGTCTGATTGAGTCTGGAGTTAGCGCGAACGGTTGTCGATCGATCATCGTCGTGATCGTCTGAGTATTGAGCGTCGTGACCACTTAGGCAGTACGCCAGACTTGGTATACGTACAGGACTGGGACGTCGGTTGTGGCAGTGAGTTCCTCTCGAAGAGGGTGCCCCATTAGAATGTCCACGACCACACGATATTGTGGTCGGAATTCGGCAGTGTCTAGATGATGGTTGTTGGCCTCGAGTTCAATGCCATGGTCTGCTGGTACCAAGGCATTATCTGCTTCTTCATCGATGAATTCCTCTTGAGAAGGAATGTTTTCTTGAGGAGGTTGTTGTTGATCCGCCAATAGAATACCTGAAAGACATGATGTTAGAGTCTTGGCGGGATCAAACTACAATCGATGCGTACCTTTGCGAAAATTCGGCTCAATCTGAGTTGGATTGAGGACTGACTGTTACAAACAGGGTACTGAGACTGTTGGGAGTGTGTCCGAACAACAATTTTTCAGGAAAACCAAAGTTACCGGACAAAGTAAGTATCCGAACAAATAGGGTATCCGAACAAATGGGGTATCTGGACAAATGGAGTGACCGGACAAGTAAATACACCTGGATAGTTGGACTTACCGAAAACCACGAGGGTTTCCGGACAACTACGGGTTTCCGGATGGTCAAAGTAACCGGACACCCAAGAACATTCCGGATAGCTGAACTTACCGGAAACCACGAGGGTTTTCGGATAGCATGGGTTACCGGATGACTTGGTATCCGGATGAGGTGTCTTTCCGGGTGAGTTGTCTTTCCGGACAAAATATCTAAAGAATGAATGTTCCCGGATAAGACTTGAATGTGTCCGGGTAGTTTGAAAACTATCCGGACGACATCCGGTTTCAATTAATCAGCCAAAATATGCTAGCAATCCACATATTTAAGCATACAAAGCGATTATAAGCAAAGGAAATCATGTATAAATGCCAATGAGTGTGTCAAAAATGATGTGGAAGTGGTCGAATGTGAATCGACGCAAAAACGGGGTTCAGAAACCCTTAATCGACTCGACAGATGGTCGATTTGTGCTGAGTGTTGTGTTAGAGCTGCATAGTCGAGATCGAGATACATGTAGGAGGAACATACCTGAGAGTTGAATTCGAAATCAATGAAAATAAAGAGATCCGAAAGTTTCCAAATGAGGGTTTTTCGAGACAGGGTTTTTCAAGATTGTTTCCGGAGATAAAATGAAACAATGATATCCGGGTTGTTTTATAGGGTCACAACTTACCGGATGGGTCGTCCGGATAGGTGTCCGGTCCGGAAACCTATCCGGATAGGTAGGTATCCGGATACTTTATCCAGATAGATTGTGTTTTCCAAGAACAATTCCCCTGTACTTTTAAAAAAAACTTTTAGACTTTGAGAAAATATATCTTCCCGCTCCCCCTCAAACTGAAAAATAGGAAAGACTTTTTCTCCCCCTCGGATCGTGCACATGAGTGAGTTTAAGAAACGACCACACAAAAGAAAAACTTTTGACACTTTTAAAAAAAACTGTGTGTCGCTCCCCCTCAACTGATGAACAAGTAGAAACTTGCTCCCCTTGGATTGTGCAAGTGGTGTAATTTGAAGAACACTTGTGAGTTGCCACACACAAAAATCTTGTGGAAATTAAAAAAAATTGTGTGACACTCCCCCTCAAAGATAGAGTAGACTAGGGATGAGCATCGAGGACCGTTTTCCCAAACCGAACCAGTACCGGACCGAACCCAAACCGGTACCATATATTCGGTCCGGTATTCGGTACCGGGATTTTCCCAAAAAAAACCGAAACCGAACCGAAATTTTTAAAAGCAAAGTTTTTTTAAAAATATTTTAATTATGCATATCATCTCCTAAATAAAGTTTATTTTGATTGTTGTTAACATTAATTATTATTGTTTCTAGTTGTATATAAAGACATTGAAGAGTTGATAACGAACAAAATGGAAAAACGAAAATCGTAAAAAAATACCGAAGATTGTTGAACTTTTGTTTGGTTTTGAACTTTATGATTGTTTGTGATTGGTTTTGAAACACATTTGAAACATTATGAAGGCATTTTGGTCTGCAATTGGTTTTGATATACATTTGATACATTTTAAAAATTCGGTCCTAAGTGGTCCTAGTACCGATTTTCCCGTCCCGAAACCGAAACCGAACCGGTACATACGGTTCGGTTTTCGGTACCAATTTTTAGTCCCACAAAAAATCGGTACCAACCGGTCCGGTCCCGATCTCATCCCTATAGTAGACTTACCTGATACGCTGATGTGCTCCCCCTGAACACATGAACAAAACGTGAAAGCACAGATATAACACAGAAAGTAGACGACAGTAATAAACATAAAAGGAAACACAAGAGAAGCGAAGGCAAACAAACGAAATCTACCTAATTAATACAGAGATTTAACCGAAACGTGTAAACGATACAAGTATAATACAGATGCGAGAAAGTGTGTACTCAATCAACTGGAGTGTAGACAACAGATGATGAATAAACAGTTTCTCGTAGGTGTATGGAACTTGTATCGGGCGCACAATCTGGTTTATCATACCTAGCCTGGACACCAGATAATTAAAGCGTTTTTCGTCCAGGGGTTTTGTAAAAATGTATGCTAACTGATGTTCAGTATTAACAAAGTAGAGTTCGACTGTACCTCGTTCGACGTGATCCTTGATAAAGTGGTACCGAACGTCTATGTGCTTTGTCTTCATGTGCTGGACCAGATTGCTTGATATGGCAATGGCGCTCTTCGGGTCGCAATAGATGGGCACTTTGGAGTATGTGAAGCCGTAGCCTTTAAGTTGAGTGCGCATCCAGATAACTTGCGAACATCAGCTCACGGCGACGACGTATTTCGCCTCATAAGTCGATGTAGACATGCACTGCTGCTTCTTAGATGCCCAACTCACCACACTGTCGTCCAAGAACAGCGCATGTCCCGATGTGCTTTTCTGATCCATCATGCTCCCCGCGCGATCGGCGTCTGAGTACGCTGAGAGTTCAAAACATGTCTCTTTCGGGTACCAAAAGCCAAGATTAGCAGTACCTCTCAAATAACGAAAGATTCATTTAACAACAATTAAATGAGACTCTTTGGGTTTTGACTGAAAACGGGCGCAAAGAAAGGTCGAGAACATGATGTCCGGTCTACTAGCCGTTAAGTACATTAAAGAACCAATCATTCCACGGTACGTTTTGGTGTCCACATCCTTTCCGTTAGGATCGGCGTGTAACTTTGTACCGGGTGCCATGGGAGTTTTCATTGGTGAGGACTGTTCCATCTGGAATTTCCAAAGAATGTCCCGGATGTACTTAGCCTGATTTATGAATATCCCGGTCGACAGTTGCTTAACTTGAAGACCGAGGAAAATTTTCATCTCACACAACATACTCATTTGAAAATATTGTCCCATTAATTTGGCAAAGTTCTTACAATACTGTGGGTTAGTGGAACCGAAAATTATGTCATCAACATACACTTGAACTAAAACAATATGACCATCTTCATTTTTAATAAACAGGGTTGTATCGATTTTATCTTTTGAAAATCCTGATTTTATTAAAAACTTAGACAGCATCATACCAGGCCCGTGGATCTTGCTTCAAACCGTATAGAGCCTTGTCTAGGGTGTAGACGCGGTTAAGCTTCTTGTCGTCCACGAACCCGTTCGGTTGCAATACGTACACCTCTTCCTTGATCTCGCCGTTGAGGAATGCGGTCTTGACATCCATCTGGAAGACCGTGAAGTTCTTGTGTGCGGCGTAAGCAAGGAACATACGGATCGCCTCGATTCTAGCAACCGGAGCGTATGTTTTGTCGTAATCAATCCCTTCTTGTTGGCGTTATCCTTTGGCCACGAGACGCGCCTTGTTTCGAACGACGATGCCATCTTCGTCTTTCTTATTCTTGAAGATCCATTTCGTGCCGATTACCGTCTTGTGAGATGGACGTGGGACAAGTCGCCATACTTTGAGGGCCTAAAATTGATTGAGTTCCTCTTGCATGGCCATGACCCAGTCCGGATCTTCGAGTGCTTCAGAGACGGTTGTTGGCTCGATCTTGCTGAGAAATCCGGAGAATAGGAAGAAGTTGGCAGATGCGCCTCGCGTTCGAACTGGAGTAGAAGGATTGCCGATTATTTGGTGTAGGCGATGAGCCTTGATCCATTTAGTGGTGTGTTAAAGCGACTGTTGAGTAGAGTGAGAGGTGTCCGGATCCACATAACCACCGGTTGGAAGGTCTTGAACAGCTTCAAGTGTTGCTTGTCGGTTTCTTGGAGGAGACTTGGCAGGATTCGTCGAAGGTTGAGCAACTTCTGGTTCTGGGAAATTCAGAGGTTGGTCATTGAGTGTTGTCGAAGACGACTCTTCAGGAGTGATCTCCGGGTTTTGTACAGGTTCCTCCGAGGGAATAGTTGTATCAGTCGATGATGTGTCTGTTGAGGGCTGAGGTGTCTCCAGAGTGATCATTGGAGTGCTCGTCGAAGGTGGCGTACCGAAAAGATTCGCCGAGTTCTCGATTTGAGCAGTTTCAATTATGGGTTGCACTGAGACATGAGGGGTAGGTAACGTAAAGAAATCATTATAAAAATGTTGACACAGTAAATCTAAATCAGAAAGATGTGAATTCGATGTAGATGCATGATTTGGATTTACTGGGGTTTGTGTAGATCCCGAACGTGAAAGTTCGGAAGCTAACACGCCAGTTAAACCGGGTTCTAAAGTGAGTTGTTCAGAAGCCAAATCTGCGGCTTTGTCAAATGTCACGTTTACGCTTTCGATAACGGATTTGGTCCGTTTGTTGTAAACGCGATAAGCCTTAGCCTGTATAAAGTATCCTATGTGTTGGTTCCCGTATTTGATTAACAAAGATTATCTAATCTATTAGTTCAAATAAGATGTGTTGCGGAAGCGTATTTGAAGAACTAACAGATATGTTTATATAGAAACAACACAAAATACCAAATAAACAGTATATGAAGAACAGATGAATATCTCAAAGATTACTGTATTTGATTTAGAACACTAAGAACAAATTTGACGTTAATTGTGTGCAAGTGTTTTTGCGTGGAAGATTATTTATTATCGCTAAGGAAGAACTCAACATGAGTCTTCCTTTTATAATACCACAAAAGATCTATTCCAGAAAAAAGCACTATTGCTACAGGAAATAAAGGATGGTATGAACAGTTGGAAAACTACATGCATTAAATGCGCTAATATCAACTTGGAAGGTGGTCCTATCGGAGTATGACATGTATATGAGTCAGACCATGCCTTGTACAAGTTGACGAACGTACCCTGGAACAGTAGCAGGATATTTCTGTAACAGTGGTAAGATATTCCTGTAACAGTGGCAAGATATTATAAATATCTTCCAAGTCTTCAGTCTGAACCGCAGAGGTTCTGTCAAGGGTGACAGAGGTTCTGCGGCTCGGTCCTTTGTGAGCTTTCTTCTGTAGATCATTCTTCGGTCCTTTGTGTGCAATATTCTGTCTTTCTTGGGTCTTGGTGTTTCTTGAATGATCTTGCTTACTTCAGCAGAGCTTCTGTGGCACTCCACAGAGCTTCTGTGGAAGTCTTTCATACTTGGCCTATTTTTCAATACTTCTAATGTTATGAATATTTGGAGCTAACAATCTCCCCCTAAGTATTGAAAAATGAAAATTTGACTTTATGCATGATTAGGCTAAGTAAAATAGACAGAGGTTAAACAATACCTTAAAGATTCATTTCATTTCTTTTTAAAGTTTACAGAGATATGTAAATGAGACTCAGACATTTGCATCTTTGAAGTCGTTGAAACTTCTGTTGTCGAATCCCACTTCTCTGAGCTCGTGATAGAATTTGATGCAGAGTTCTCTTAAGCCAATTGTAGCATCTATTTCTCTGATCATTCTTTCTGCTGATTCTTGATCCATAAACTCAGTACCTCTGTTCTCTTCTAGGATTGATCTGAATTTGTTCAGAGTACTGGTTGCATACTTCTGACAGTCCATTTCCATAAAGAGTCTTACTTGACCAGCAGGATCTTTATATACTAACCCGTACCTTGGTGTTGTCATGATTGAGTTGGGTACGGCAGAAGGTGGACAGTGATCCTCTGGTGGTCTTAGACTTAGATTTCGGACTCCAAGATCTCTTCCCAGTTGAAAGTCTATCATGTTATATAGCAGAAGCTTTTCCCTCATCGCTTTCCTGAATACTTGATAGGCCCTTCTGTTAGCATCGTTGTCG
This sequence comes from Saussurea involucrata, assembly GCA_033807775.1. Taxonomy (NCBI): domain Eukaryota; kingdom Viridiplantae; phylum Streptophyta; class Magnoliopsida; order Asterales; family Asteraceae; genus Saussurea; species Saussurea involucrata. The sequence goes on along the minus strand of CM066317.1, from coordinate 72,856,457 downwards.
AAGTTTTCTTTCGTCCAAAGTAGAAGATCTGGCAGATCGTAGGGGTTCAAATTCCTTATATCTACATCTGAAAATTGATTTTCGGACTTGTTCTCCCTTTTGACTTTGTAGATGTTATACCTGATCTTTGGAAAGGTTCTTGTTTGAGAGAATTTGCAGTAAATTACCTTTTCAATTTTGGACTCTGAGAAGACTTCTGCCCTTGCTTTTGGCTTTGTTCTGGTGAAGATGTTGTCAAGGTCAGCTCTGAGTTGAGGATCTTCGATGTGTGGCGAAGGATTGTTCTGATATTGTTGTCAGTAAAGATACCTATACACCACCTCTTCCATTTCTGCATGTCGTGTAGTCGGTGGTGGTATTGGTCTTCGCAGAGCATCTATTTCTTGTATTATCTCTGCAACCCTACCCTTTGTTACCTTTGCTTTTGGATCAAGGACCGGAATTTCTGACAGATGATCTAAATTGAATGCCCAGTTTTCTTCAGGTTTAGGAGTGACAAAGGCATCAAATGAGCTCTTCATCAACTTCTCTGTCGTCTGAGGCATTGGCTTTTTCTTCTTTGGTTCTTCTGTCATGATACCCTTTCCTTTATCTTTGGCTTGAGGCTCAGAACCTATTGCCTGTTTTGGACTTTCTGGGATTGCTTCTGTTGGTTTGGGTGTAGAGGTTTCTTTTGGTATGATGGGGATTGCCTCTGTGGTTTTTGACTTTTTAGTTTCTGAGGACTTTGGTGGGGATGGTTCTGTTGGTTTGGGTGTAGAGGTTTCTTTTGGTATGATGGGGATTGCCTCTGTGGTTTTTGACTTTTTAGTTTCTGAGGACTTTGGTGGGGATGGTTCTGTTGGTTTGGGTGTAGTTGTGGGAAGTTCTTCTGAGGATGAAGATGTCAGGATTTGAACTTGAGGGACATCTTTTTCAAAGCCAGAGGTGGTTTCCACAGAGGCTGGTGTTTCCTCTGTGGTTCTCTGTTGAGTTTCCTGAGTTTGGGTTTGGGTTGGGGGTGCAGAGTAAATTGGTACTGCTGATATTGGAGGACTGCTTGCAGCTGTTTTCCTTTGTTTTTCCCCTTGTTTCTCCCCCTCAGGATGATCTGATGGACCATGATGGTCATCATCAGAGTCATCCTGATTTATATCTGATGTACCCTCTGCCCTGCATGATGTATCTGATTTCTTTTGTGGAACAGCCCCTGCAGCCATCATCTTCGCGCATATTTCATCACAGAGGTCGAGTAGTTTTTCAACCTCTGCTTCTGTTTTGAAGCGCATTTTGCCGACGCTTGCTTGAAACTCTCTGACGTAGTTTGCGTTGCCAATTATGAAGGTTCTGATGAACTCTGTCATTTGATCAAGGATTCCTTGCCCAAGTTCTGTGAGCTGGACTCTGGTCATGTAGTCAGAAGGCTTCATGGCTTGAGTGTTTTGTAGTGTTTGCTCTTGAACTTCTTCTAAGGCCTTCTTTAGGTCTTCAGGTGTAAGGCCCTTAGAACTAGAGGATTGATCTTTGAGTTTTTGCAGGAAGTTTTTGACAGACTTGTTGAATGCAGAGGTTGCACTTCTTTCGAATTCTTCAGCATGTAGTCACGCAGAGGTTGTGACAGTGGTTTCTGTAGCAGACTTTATCTTGGACCGAGCTTGTTGTACCTCTGTGGACAAGGTGTCCATTTTGGTATTCAGATTTGAAATTGCTCTTGAAGTAGTTTCTGCAAAAGATTTGAAAGAGCTTTCCAACTCTTTCATTGTTTGGTTCACAGAGGTGACAAGGGTTTGGAACTCATCCATTGATACGTGTGAACTTGTTGTCACCTCTGGGGGGACACATTCGTCCCCAGAGTGAGTCCCTGTTCCTGGGACACCTTCGTTCACCCCTGTTTTTACGTTGAGGGTGGAAGGATTTCCTTCTGATCCTCGAGGAGAAACTTGTGTTTCAACCTCTACAGAAGTTCCGTGAAGGTCAGTGTCCAAATCCACTCCAGAGGTGGGTATTGGAATGTCCTTCTGTTGACTTGGAGACTTGTCTAGAGTCTCTTTGTCTTTGTGCTCTCTACTCCTCTCTGAAAGGAGGTTTGGCCCTATTGTTGTGTGCGTGGTAGAGGAAACGAATTCCTCTGCGGGGATGTCAGATGTGATTCTGGGCGATGGATCACGAACAATGGGTGAGTCCTTTCGAGAGGATTCCCCAGGAAAGGTTTCCTCGGTTATAATAGGCACAGAGGTTGAAAGAGTAACCTCTGGCTGGCTGGGTGGGATTTGGATCGAGCTGTGCTGCTCTTTTTCAATGATACCCTCTGCCGCTAGACCGGCGGTATCAGATATGTGGGTTGCACTAGGAGGGGGTTGGGGATGTGTGCCTTCTACTTCTGCGGCATCTTTTTCTTTAGAACCCTCTGTGGTTTCTATCCTAACCTCTTTCTCTATTGAAATCGCTATGCCTACCTCTTCTTCTGCAGTTTCCACTATAGTCGCTTCTGCTTCTGATCTTAAGGAATCATATATAAAATGAGATCCTATGAGTTGTCGAACGTGAGGGTGCATATGTAGTGTACCTTGAGCCTCATATATGACTTCTATTGAATGTTGAGGGGTTTGACGTTGAGTGTCAAAACTGGAATGAGGTGGAGAAATTTCTTCTGTTGTGCGCAGAATCTCTGTAGTCTGACTTTGAATGTTCTGATCCAAGGGTTCTGCGATCCATCCTGATGGATCTAAGGTGTGAGCTATGTCGGGATGGTTGAGGAAGGCATTAAAGTCTCCCTGTTTATCTGTATAGGTTATTGGGGATGGAGGTTGCAGAGGTATAGTCTGATCTTTCTCTTCTTGTTCGACTTCCTCTGTATTGACTTACAAAGGTGATGTGGGTTTCTTTTTCTTTGACTTCATCTGCTTTGGCTTAGGAGCTCCCTCTTCTGAGGATTTGGTTTTTCGTTTCTTTTGTTTTGGAGGGGAGGGAGGTGCAGAGGCTCTTGTTTCTGTCGCATGTGGTGGAGAAGAGAGTTGAGCTGCAGAGGTTGTAGTTTCCTATGTGGTTTTCCTTTTCTTGCTCTTCTTTTAAGGTGTTGTTGCAGAGGTTTTTCTTTTGGGTGAAGAGGGGTATATGCTCTTTCTTTGGGCTTTGAAACGGTCTTGTACTGAATGATGTTTTTCTAAAGCTCTGGCCCATTCTTCTTCTGTCATCCTCTCTACTATATCTAAATCTAAGGGTGCTCCTAGACGCGGGGGTGTCACAGGACTTGGTTCTGGAGTCCTGTGTGCGCGTATATAGTCTAACTTCCTATCTTCATCGCTTGCATATGACAGAAGGTTCTTCGACAGAGGTCTGCAGTGGGGATAGTTGTCTTCATGCTCTGTAGGAGTATTTTTGTTCATGGGATAAAGTTTTACAGTTGGCCCTTCCATTGGCCATTTCTCCATTAGAAGTAGACGCTCGAAAATGACTCCTAGAATTCTCTGATATTGCAGAGGTGGCAGATATCCTGGTGTGTTCTTTTTGGCCTTTTGGGTTGCAAGCTTTCTATCGATCGTATTTACTATCTCCTGCATCATGATGGTGGCATAATCGAGTGGAAGATCGTAATAGATCCCATACATGATGGTCAGGATCTGGTGTGAGCTCTGGTCAGGGCAGCCAGTTTTCCCTGTTAGACAACGATTCAGGATGGAGAAGAGGGTATTCCACAGAGGTGCTAGTCTGCCTCTGCGGAAATCATTGCGTTTCCTTAGGGTTGTGTTATACCCTAACATCTCTACAAAACGACAGAGCTCCTCGTCCGTCGGAACCTCAGCATATTTCTTTATTCCAAGTAGACCTCTGGTTGGCAGGTTGAACTCGAGCGAGAACATTGTTCTGTTGAACATGAGTTCGAGGTGTTCAGATTTGTCAGGTTTTGAAATATAGCCCTTTATAAGAGAATCATCTGAATCAAATCGGCAACTTTGCCAAAATTGATTCAGATATCGAGCAGGGATTTTGGTTGGGGTTTTGGAAAGGAGGGGGTATAGGATATGGTTTTCCATAATGTTGAGGAGAAGAGCATGGGCTTCGCCGAAGGCTGTTGGTGAGGGCACCAGGTAGCAGTTGTTGCATTTACGGCGATGTTTGGGTTGTGGGAGTGCTCTGAATGTACTGGGGATTGTTGAGGAGAGTTCGCCGGAGAGTTCTGAGCAGCGTGGGAACTGGAAGCCATTTTTGCAAAGGAGAATGAAGATTTGAAAATAGTTGCAGCTTCGCCGGAGAAGAAAGTAAGTAAAGTTTTCGTGAGGAAAGGTAACTTGGGTTTTATACTGAGTATGTAACCGTAGAATCTGAAAGGGTTAATATTTTGAGGTAAATAATATTTTGGGTCCGCACTTGAGTGGTTACGGCGGGTTCAACTTTCCAGAGGCATGTACTCCATGTAGGTCCAATGAAAAGATGACACGTTATATGTGTCAGTTATGACTAGACGTCGTGGGCGACCTTATTAAATGCTAGGCGCGTGGGCTTCTTTACCTCTACATGATTTTCACTCGCAGAAAAGTTACCGTTACTGTTACTGTTACAGAAATGCCCAAGGTAAAAACTGACAGAGGCTCTGAGATTTGAAAACTTTGTTTTTCTTGCCTCTGTTGGTTGTACCTTCACAAAAAAAATGGTTGAAAAGTCCATGGAGAGGATCGAGAAATTTCTCATATCTAACAATGAATTATAAACATTTTTTATCATCCAAGTTTTTGATTGTTTTTAACAATGTTTTTAGGACCTGTTTGAAAGCTGGTGTCCTAGAAAATTGTTTTTGAAAAAGGTTTTGTGCAGCAAAAAGTCTTTTAAAACAAGTGTTGGTCTACAGAAGTTCTATCTTGTGGAGAGAATTCTGTAACTAATGACTTCCGTTGCAGTGTATTTGTACGCGATGATTCTTTTTGAAATTGATACCTAAGGAGATTTACAGAATTTCCAAGATTATTGATTTATGATCAGAGCTTTTGCCTGCAGAACCTCTGTTGAACTCAGCAGAGGCTCTGTGACCTTAAATTTCTAATAATGGAAAACTCAATATTCTTTTTGATCAAATTTCATTTGGAATGCTTTTAATAATGTTTCTAGAACATATTTAGAAATTTGTGTCCTAGAAAATTGTTTTCAAAAAGAATTTGTACGAGATACCAACCTTTTTGTTCTTCTTTGTTCGGCAAAGTTCTTTTCTTCTTTTGATGCCATCTCTTCATTTGCTCCCCCTTGACTTATAAATGTCTGTAGATTAAGTAAGGTCTCCTTCTGCTCCCCCTTGACATATGCTTGGTTCAAATAATCAGAAGTAATGTATATAACATAGGTCAAGTGTATCAGAGGTTCTGTAAGGATTGTCAGAGGTTCTGAGGAGTCCTACAGAAGCTCTGTTGCTTTCAGAATTGAGATTTTAGAATTTACATACAAAAGCAAATTATTTACTAAAAAAAATAAAAAAAATAAAAAAAAATTATACATATTTTTAAAATGAAGATAAGATACTTACAGAGGTTAACTCATATTTATCATTCCTAATTTACCCACCAAGTAAAGGAATCTTTTCTCATCATGTGCCTTGGTGAATAAATCAGCAAGCTGAAATTCTGTTGGTACAAAATGCATCTCGATGGTTTGGTTTTCAACATGATACTTCAGAAAGTGATACCTGATATCTATGTGCTTTGTCTTTGAATGTTGTACTGGATTTGTAGAGATGGAAATTTCACTTTTGGAATCACATAAGATGGGAATTTTGCAGATGATGTGACCAAAGTCTTTCAGCTGTGTTTTCATCCACAGAACTTGAGAGCAACAGCTAGCAGCAGCAACGTATTCAGCTTCTGCCGTAGATGTTGAGACACAATTCTGTTTCTTTGAAGTCCAGCTTACTAATTTCCCACCTAGGAATTGACAACTCCCAGAGGTACTCTTTCTGTCGAGTTTACATCCTCCATAATCTGAATCTGTGTATGCCTTTAGTCCAAAACCAGAGTTCTGTGGATACCATAGGCCAAGATTTTTGGTCCCTCTGAGGTATCTGAAGATTCTCTTTACAGCAATATAATGTGACTTCTTAGGATTAGCTTGATATCTTATACAGAGGCATGTGGCATGCATTATGTCAGGTCTACTGGCTGTTAAGTATAATAAAGACCCAATCATTCCTCTGTAAAGCGTGCACTCGACAGAGATGCCATTTGGATCTGAAAATAGTTTATTTCCAGTAGCCATTGGGGTTTTCATGACAGAGGCATCAGAGAGGCTATATTTTTCAAGTATGTCAGAGACATATTTTGATTGGTTTATGAAAATTCCTTCTGATGTTTGTTTGACTTGAAGTCCGAGGGAAAAGGTTAATTCTCCCATCATACTCATTTCAAACTCACTCTGCATGAGCTTTTCAAAATCTTTACATTTTTGTGCATTAGTAGACCCAAAAATAATGTCATCTATATATATTTGTACAAGAATAAGCTCATTTCCTTCTCCTTTAAAGAACAGAGTTGTATCAGTGGTACCTCTTTTGTAGTCGTTATTGAGAAGAAAGGTAGAAAGTCTTTCGTACCATGCTCTTGGAGCCTGTTTCAGTCCATATAGAGCTTTGTCGAGGTAATAGACATACCTTGGGTACTTTGAGCTTTCAAACCCTGGTGGTTGTTGGACGTATACTTCTTCTTGAATTTCACCATTGAGAAAAGCAGATTTTACATCCATTTGATATACTTTAAAACCTCTGTGGGCTGCGAAGGCTAAGAAAATTCTTATTGCTTCGATCCGTGCAATAGGGGCAAAAGCTTCATCGTAATCTATGCCCTCTTCTTGGCGATATCCCTTGGCCACCAGTCTTGCTTTGTTTCTAATGATCACTCCCTCCTCATCCTTTTTGTTTCTGAAGACCCACTTGGTCCCTATGGCCCGTTTCCCTCGTGGCAGAGGTACTAGAGTCCAGACCCTGTTTCGCTCAAACTACAGAAGCTCTTCTTGCATAGCATCCACCCAGTTTGGGTCTTCTAGGGCCTCATAGATCTTTTTCGGTTCGATCACACTAATAAAGTTGGTAAAGAAACAAAAATTTGCAGAAGCTGATCTTGTTTTTACCTTATCAGTGGGATTACCGATGATTTGGCTTGGAGGATGGCTTTTTGTCCATTGAGTTGTTCGTGGAAGATGATCATTTGAGTCATCAAGTTGAACTTATGTGGTTGAGGTGGTTGATGGTTCTGCCCATGTGTTTAGTTCAGCTTCTGTAGGAATGGGTATTAGAATTGGAATTTCCTTCTCTGTAGGCATTGTGGTTTCATCTTCACTTCCCTCTGGTGTTTCTTCTGGCGTTGCTTCCTCTGTTGGATTTGTTAGCATTTGGATTACCTCTGTTGTTGAATCTTTTGTTGTATCTTTTGTTCGATTTTCAGTACCTGTAGTAGTTGCAGAAGAGGATGAGGTATTAAATGGACCAGACAAAGAGATACTTACTTCGTTTACAGAAGGTGATTCTGCAGAGGTTCTGTTGGTTCTAGCAGAGAGATCGACATCGTCGTTGAACATTTCTTGAAATAGAAGACGTAAATCTTCATTTGTTTTTGAGATACCAGAGGATTCCTTGTTTAGCCCGAGTTCTGAACTGAGTTGTTCAGAAGTCTTTTGGAATGAGTCATCAAAGGACACATTGATGCTTTCTACTATTGTGCGCGAATTAAAAAGGTAAACTCTGTACGCTTTGGAAGTGGCAGAGTACCTGATGAACTTGCCTTGGTCAGCCTTTTATTCAAACCTTCCTCTTGAGTCTCTGTCGTTTAAGACAAAACATTTGCATCCAAACACATGGAGAAACATGATGTTTGGTCGTCGTTTGTTGATCAATTCATAAGGAGTTTTGATGCGTCTTTTCACGATTGTTGAACGATTTTGGGTATAGCAAGCAGTTGAAATTGCTTCTGCCCAAAAGGTCATTGGTAATCCGCAAGCAGAAAGCATGGTTCTTGCAGCCTCTACAAGCGTGCGGTTCTTTCGTTCGACCACGCCATTCTGTTGTGGGGTGCGTGCGGCAGAGAAGTTATGGGATATTCCTTCTTCTGTGAGATACGCTTCAATGACAGAGTTTTTGAATTTTGTGCCATTGTCACTTCGTAACTTCAGAATTCTGCACTCATAAAGAACTTGGATTCTTTTCATTAGATTAATCAGGATGTATGGAACATCTGATTTCTTTCTGACAAATTCAACCCATGTAAATCGTGAATACTCATCAATTAAGACAAGTATATATTTATTGCCACCTAGGCTCTGTATAGCGATTGGACCGCAGAGGTCAACGTGAAGCATGTACAAAGGCCTAGGACAAGACACATCAGTTTTGCCTCTGTGGGAAGCTCTTTTGAGTTTTCCCAATTCACAGGTTGAACATAAATGATCCTTATTAAATTTAACAATAGGTAAACCTTTGACTAGATCAAGTTTTACCAGTTTATCGAGAGTATGAAAGTTTAAATGACAGAACCTGTTATGCCATAGCCAAGCTTCTTCACTCTTGCTTGCAACAAGACAAATGTTGTCCTTGTTTTTGGCATTGAAGTTCATTAGATACAGATCAACTTTTCTTTTGGCTCGCAGAAGTTCTATTCCGGTGTCTTCACTTAGTAGAGAGCAAAATGTTCTTTTGAACAGTACATCGAATCTTGTGTCACAAAGTTGGCGGACACTGAGTAGGTTGTGTTTTAGGCCATCCACATATGCAACTTTGTGTACGGTGATATTTTCTTTCTTTATGACTCCATAGCCTTTAATATTCCCCTTTTTGTTGTCTCCAAAAGTCACTGAACCACCATCTTGTTTTTCTTGGTACGTGGATAGAAGACTTGTGTTGCCAGTCATGTGCCTTGAGCATCCGGAGTCTAGATACCATATTGGCACATACTGCTTCTGCAAGACAATCACAGAGTTTTAGGTACCCATATCCATATGGGTCCAGCTTCGTCAGAATTTTTCAAGTTTGCCTTAGCATTCTTGAAATACATTTATCTTTTGTCGAAGAATTAGTTTGTTTCTCTTTAATATTTGATTTAGGTGCAGAGAGAAAACAATTTGAACTACAGAAATGATTATTCAATTTGAACATTAGATCAAAGCAATGACAGTATAGAACATCAGGAGTGATTTTCTTGAAATTATCATTGAAAGCTTTAAACTGGGCCACATAGGCATTACAGTCTATTCTAGCATATGACTTCCTATTACAAGAAGATTTATGTAGATTAGATTGTTGGCAAAAATCTTTGTTTGTAGCAGCCTTCAGTGAGTCCCTTCTGTGGTGAACTTCTGTTGATTTCACTGCCACAGAAGAAAAAGATTTGTTAGGTTTTGGACATTTACCCTTTTGTTGCCATGTTGGTTTCTCTTTAATTTTTAAGGGTTTTAAAAACTTTGAATCTTTTGGATTTTGAGTGGATATTAATTTCTTTTGTTTGAGATTTTCAAGCTCAATAGATGTTTTGTCTTGTATGCACATATCCAAAAAGTCTAGACAGATTGGAATTCCAGTGATTTTCTCCTTTGGAGGAATAGTTCTGTTAAGAACATCAGAGGTTTGTTTAATAACCTCCGAGTCACAAGGAACCTTTTCTATTCTTTCAGTCTCTGATTCGTCAGATGATGAATCGTCCTCATATACAGAGGTTGAGTCATCAATATTTCTTTCGACAGAGGCTGGACTTTCCGAGCATGTGTCATACTTGCTTTCTTCATCTGAAAAATTATTTTCTAAGTCAACAGAGGTGTCTGATAAGATCTCTTTAGAGAGCTTTTGATCTGTAGAAGGTGTACATAGATTTTTCAAAATATCTATTTTCCCGATTTCCATTGTTTCTTTTTCAATTATATTTCTTAGTTTTTCTTCTGTAAAGATTGGTTTGAACTCAAGAGCTTCTGCAGATAATTTCATTTCAGAATCTATTGTGCAGACAAAAGCAACTTGAGTTTGAGTCTCTGGTTTACCAAACTTGAAGATTCCTATCTGATCTCGAGTTTTCAGATATCTCTTTAGTTTGGATCCTCTTTTGACAGAGGTTGAAGGTGATAAATCTGTGTTTTCAAACCACACATTTATCATCTTCATGGGTTTCCTTAAGTGAGGTTTCCCAGAGACTTTTACTCTCTTACTTACAGAGATTAAGTTTGGAAAATTAGGTTTGTTGATTTTTCCTACAGTAAATAGAGATGACAGAGGTTTATTCTTTTTGTTTGCTGTTCCTTGATTAATATCACTGTACCCAATACCTCACCTTCCTATTTGAGTATTTATTTTCTCATACACCTTTTGTGCATCACGATAATTTTTAATTAAAACATCTCTTCTAAGTAGATCTGGCCAAAGGACTTCTCTTTCCTTTTGAAAATATTCCTTAAGAGCTAAAATATTTAGTGTGTCGCTCTCAGAATCTGAAAGTTCTTTTGTTTTGGATTTTAAAGATGTATTTAATTCAGAAATTCTCTCTTTTAAAGGAAATAGATTCTTGTTCCAGTGTGCTTCTAATTCTTCTTTTTCTTTGAAAATTTTTCCTTTTTCTTCCGTGAGAGGTCTAGCTTCTCTTTCATAAAAAGTGAGCTTTTTATGAATATCATCACAAGTCTTTTTTAGTTCAATATTTTCTGTTTTAATTATAAGAAAATCAACGTCTGTAGTACTAGAGGTGGACTTTGAAGTGGATACCTCAGTGTCAGAGTCTGAGCTGATTTCTGTCATGCCACAGAACAAGGCATTGTTGGTATATTCATCATCAGAGGTTGTATCTGACTCCCAATCTTCTTTGTTCACCACTTTGTTCGCCATTAGTGACTTTTGAGCATAATACTCAACTTTCTTTTTGTAAAAAGCTGAGTCCTTCTGTGAGCGTTTTGGCCTGCTTCTGCATTCATTGGCAAAGTGGCCTGGCTTCCCACAGTTGTAGCAACCTTGGTTCTGGGAAGTATTACCAGCACGATCGTCGGACTTCTGTCGGTCACCACCTTTTTCCGATCTGCATTCGTTAGCATAATGACCAGGCTTACCACACTTGTAGCATTCTTGTGGTGTGTAGCTTGCCTTGTCATCTGACCTCTGTCGGCATTTACCCTTTGTACCTTTCACTCGACCTCTGTTGGTCGTTACTTCTGTCGTCTGACCTCTGTCGGTCAGCTGATTCTTCTCTTCTTCCTTGTTCCCTTCTATTTCGATCTTCTCTTCTTTCTCTATTATCTCTGCCATATCTATCATTACCAGAACTCTTTTGGTTTCCTCTGAATTCTCTTGTCAATAGAGCTAAGGATGTTTCTATTGATACTAGAGTGATCTCTCCCTCTTCCATAATCTCTTCGTCTTCGCTGTCAACTACCACCACCTTTTTATTTTTCTCCTTCTTCTTTTCCTTTGTCGCTCTTTCTTTCCTCGGCCTCTCTGTGTCTTCTGTAGATTTGCCAACCAAAGCAAGAGGTGCAATGGTTAATGTCTTTGCTTGTGCTATTCGAGGCTCTTGACCAGCTAATGTTCCGTAGAGGCCTGAAAGAGTCCAGGAATCTAAATCTTGATTGGTTTGTAAAGATATAGATAACTGGAGCCATTCTTCGTTCAGACTTTTGAGAAACATGACGTTATTCTCTTCAGAAGTTCTGTGGATGCCGAACTTCTTGCAATTATTGATCAGAGAGTTGAACCTGTCATACGTTGTCTGCAGAGATTCATTTGTCAGGGCTTTAAAAGCGTAATATTCGTTTATGTATTGAGCCCTTCGGTTTTTCTGAGTTTTAGCTCTCCCTTCAAGTTGCTTCTCCAGTTCTTTCCAAAGATCATACGCAGATTCGCATGCATCTAAAGACTGGAAGAGATCGTTGGGGATTGCCATGATCAGAATTCTTTTTGTTTTCTGCGAGAGTTCATCTTTTTCTTTATCTTGATCTGACCAACCATCCTTAGTTTTAGGTTTTTGATGCTCAGGGATTTCAGGAGTGTCAGCTGTAGCTGGTACACGAGGTACTGTTAACATAGGGACATGAGGAAGATTATAACGGTATTGTACGAGCTCTTTATCAGTACCCTCAAAGAAATGGATCATTCTTATTTTCCACTGAGGATACTCATTTCGTAGAAGAGATGGTGGTTTGGTTAATGAACCAGCTGTGAAGAAATTTTGTGCGTTTGTCATTTTAAGAGTAGAAAGTTTCAAAATAAAGATATGACACGAAAAAGTACGAAAGAATAATCTGGAAAGATTTTCTGGGTTTGGAAGCTCTTAACAGTGCACTTTTATGGAGTTTTAACTAAAGAAACATTTTCTCTAGTTTTACCAAATATCGAATAAATCGAGAATGGCTGAACAATAAAATCTGTTTGAAGGAATGAATAACAAGTTAAAATCAGACCACGTTTCTACCAATAATCTTGTTAAACGAGGATCGCTTGATATTGAAAACCAAGCTTTGCTCTGATACCAATTGTTGGTTCCCGTATTTGATTAACAAAGATTATCTAATCTATTAGTTCAAATAAGATGTGTTGCGGAAACGTATTTGAATAACTAACAGATATGTTTACCTAGAAACAACACAAAATACCAAATAAACAGTATATGAAGAACAGATTAATATCTCAAAGATTACTGTATTTTATTTAGAACACTAAGAATAGATTTGACGTTAATTGTGTGCAAGTGTTTTTGCGTGGAAGATTATTTATTATCGCTAAGTAAGAACTCAACATGAGTCTTCCTTTTATACTACCACAAAAGATCTATTCCAGACAAAAGGACTATTGCTACAGGAAAGAAAGGATGGTATGAACAGTTGGAAAACTGCATGCATTAAATGCGCTAATATCAACTTGGAAGGTGGTCCTATCGGAGTATGACACGTGTAGGAGTCAGACCATGCCTTGTACAAGTTGATGAACGTACCCTGGAACAGTAGCAGGATATTTCTGTAACAGTGGTAAGATATTCCTGTAACAGTGGCAAGATATTATAAATATCTTCCAAGTCTTCAGTCTGAACTGCAGAGGTTATGTCAAGGGTGACAGAGGTTCTGCGGCTCGGTCCTTTGTGAGCTTTCTTCTGTAGATCATTCTTCGGTCCTTTGTGTGCAGTATTCTGTCTTTCTTGGGTCTTGGTGTTTGTTGAATGATCTTGCTTACTTCAGCAGAGCTTCTGTGGCACTCCGCAGAGCTTCTGTGGAAGTCTTTCATACTTGGCCTATTTTTCAATACTTCTAATGTTATGAATATTTGGAGCTAACACTATGAAGACTCCTTCGTCTGCCTTTGGATTGAATTTCCCGAGATCATCCTTGTTGTTCAAGACGTAGCATGTGCATCCGAACGCGTAGAAGTACTTGATGTTCGGGATGCGGTTGTTGATGATCTCGTATGGCGTTTTGTTGAACCACTTGTTGATGATGGAGCGGTTTTACGTGTAGCAAGCAGTTGCAACGGCCTCAGCCCAGAGAAATAATGGCAGCTTTGATTGCGACAGCATGGTGCGAGCGGCTTCGACAAGGGTACGGTTGCGTCTTTCCACCACTCCGTTTTGCTGAGGAGTACGCACCGCAGAAAAGGTTTGCGAAATACCGACGGATTTCAGTTATTCGTTCACCATTTGATTCTTAAACTCCGTCCCGTTATCTGTCCTGATAGTCTGAACTTGCTGTCGAAGGTTCAGTTGAATAGTCTTCAGATGGTTGATTATCAGTTCCGGGGTTTCGTCCTTCGAGCACGAGAAATTTACCCAGGTGTAGCGTGAGAAGTCATCAACCATCACCAGGACATACTTTCGTTTGTTGATGCTTTGAACACGTATCGGTCTGCACAAATCCATATAGATGAGTTCGAGGGACCGGGACGTGCTCGGAGCAGCCTTCGGCTTGTGTGTCGCTTGCTTCATTTTTCCCATTTCGCATGCCCCACAGAGTTTATCCTTCACGAATTGGAGCTCGGGCATGCCTGTCACGTGTCCGCCTAGCACCAGCTTGTTGATATTCTTGAAGTTGAGGTGCGAGAGACGTCGGTGCTAAATCCACGCTTGCTGTGAGTTGGCCTTTGACATCAGGCAGACTGAATCATCGGTCTTCAGGGCTGAGATGTCGATGGGGTAGAGGTTGGTCTTTTGCGTTCCAACCAGTAGCTCCGTTCCGTCGTCAGTGCGGACGCTACACCTTTTGGCTTTGAATCTGACCTCTAGATCTTTATCGCAGAATTGGCCGATGTTGAACAGATTGTGTCCCAATCTCGCAACGTATGATACCTTCTTTATCGTGATCTTGTCTTGGACAATGTCGCCGTAGCCCAAAATCGGCGCCTTGTCGTCATTCCTAAATCTGACGTCTTCGCAGCATTTCTCGGTGTAGTTCGTGAGTAGCTCCCTCCTTCCGGTCATGTGCTTGGAGCATCCTGAGTCTAAGTACCACACATGACCGTCCTGCAAAAACAAGATTAACGGATTGTAGGTACCCATTTGAAAATGGGTCCTGGAGGGTTAGGTTTAACACCTGGCTGAGGAACATGTTTTGAAATAGGTTTCCTTTTGGGTGTAGGTTTAACCTCTGATTAAGGAACCCGTTTTGAAATGGGTTTCCTTTCGATTTTGGGTTTAACCTCTGATTGGGGAACCCGTTTTGAACTGGATTGCCTTTTGGTCTTACGGGATTTGTTATTAGGTTTAGAATGATAAACATGATAGGAACCAAACCAATCAGTTGCATTTTTAATATCGTCAAAGTCATTCAATCCACAATTAGAACAACATAAACAATCATGTGATAATTGAATCAAATGCTGAATTGAATAAAGTTTAATCGGAAAATTAACACTTTGTTCAACAGAATTATTCTTGTAATTCAAAGCACAATCATTAATGTCCTTCCTAGGATAAAAAACAGTATTAAATGACTTCGACACCGACTTGTTCTCGATAGATTCCTTGGCTACCCACCTTTGTTTGTCTTGTTTAGCCCGACCATTTTTATCTGAAACATCATTAACGGCATGGTCAGCAGAGTTTGAGTAGACATGATTTTTATCAGTTGATCGACCGGTCTTTTGCCGCGGCTGTGATTGATTTTGAGAACGAGAATCAGTTTTAGAAACCTTGATCACATCCGAGGGCTTAGGTTTTGAAGAACATTCGCCTTTTTGAAAGTTGACCAGACGATTGACCGCTTTTGAAAGAAAGTCGGTGTGACTTGGAAGAGGTTTGTCGAATGGAAACGATTCAAACTCTTCATCTAAACTACCCTCAGAATTCATGAATTTAGAAAAGTCAACATCGGGAATTGATGAACTAGGATTGGTCGAGGGAGGTGAAGAACACTTCGTGTCTGTGTTTTTAGGATAATCTGGTGCGGAAGCTAAGAAAAAAATAAGAGTTTAGATTCTTTATAAACACTCATCTTGAGACTCTTTACCGTTTCGTGAAGAAGTTTTTCCAATAAAAGCTCTACACGAAGAGGTATCAGACGAGTCCGAGGAAAGCTCGGGTGAAATCATCTTTTCATCTTGGAGTAGGTCAATCTTCTCTTGGAGTTGACCTTTACTCACTCGCTCTTGCATCACTTATGTTTCCAAAGCGGACAGTTGTGATGTGAGTCGATTGATTTCATTCCGAAGGATTTCCTGACTTTCATCCGACACAGATTCGGTTTTTACGGATTTGAGTTTCTCAAGTTCTGTTCTAAGCGCTTGCTTTTCCTTTTGAAAATTGTTCCTTTCCGTCTCGAGTGTCTCCTCTAATTCGACTATTTTTTATTCCAAAACGATAGCAGGGACATAGAGTTTAAACTCGATCGTCTCAGTTTCGGGTTTAGGTGCTTGGGCCTCATCCTTTTTGGAGGAATCTTTGGGTGTCGTAACCTTATAGCCGTCAAAGTAGTCATTCGAGAGGTATTTCTTTGGGTTTTTCTTGTACGAGTAGTTCATAGGCTCATACACAAAAGGTAGTTGCATTTTTGAGGTGTGTGCACGCTTGTATTCCTCAGTTTCCTCTTCTTTCTCCTTTTCAAGAGGACCAATCCATTTGATTTTATACTCGGGATACTTTTTATCCAGACTGAGAAAGCCAAAGTGGTAAAGAGTCGGTCTTTTGGTCAATATCATTTTCATGTATCGTGGATTATTGTATCCGATTCCCCATTCCTTGTTAAAGTATGTGAATTCCTTGGGTTTGTTCATGTGAATGGTCTGATCAGTTTGACCTCTTTTGTGAAGTTTGGTTTCAAGATCAGTTATTTTAGAAACAAACTCCTTGTGTTTGATTTGGAGAGAGGATCATTGATAGACAATCTCTGCTTTCTCATCCTCACACTGATCAAGCTTAAGATTTAATTCAGATATCTTGGCCCTTAAGTCCTTAGGTGCTATTGAAAGATTTGAACATTTTTCTTTTAGATTAGCATTTTCGGACTTGTATTTTTCAGTTATGCGTTTTTGAACATCTAGATTTTCTTTTAACGAGTTAATTTCAAGCAGTTGTTCATTTGTGGTGGCCTTGTAAGACTCTATTCGTTCAACAAGTGGTTGCATTTGTTCGATTAAGCTTTGATGAATAGGTTCACATACCTGACACAACTTTGTCTTTTCTGATGGAGGAGAATGGTTGCCCATGAAAGCATCAACGTCTTCAGAATCGCTTTCACTATTAGAACGAGCCAGCCAGTGGTCATCTTCAACAAATAGAGCTTCTCCTGCCTCTTTCTGTTCTGCTAGAAGAAGTTTGGCCTTGTAGCAGTGGGCGTTTTTCACGACGGGCTTTCTACAATCCTTGGCAAAGTGACCCAATTTCCCGCAGTTGTAGTAACTGACGGGTTCGTCCTTCTTCTTTGTCTCGGGCTTGCGATCATTCTTCTCATTCTCCTCCTTCTTGTCAGGTTGCTTGTGCTCATCTGCCTTTTTCTTTCCTTCATATTTATCCTGATAATCATGGCGATTGTTGGAAGAAGTGGAGTAGCGATGATTATTGGATGAAGGTTTCTTGAAGAACTTCTTATGCTGGAAAGATCTGGAGAGCAGAGCCATTGCTTTCTTTACAGCAGTGAATTCAGGATCACAATCACTTTCCTCTTATTCCTCAGATTCTGGTTCAGATTCACTCGACTCTTGGGCTCGTTTGGATCGACGGCTGGAGGATTTGCCTTGTTTTGAAGAAACAAGAGCGAGTGGATCAACAGGTGACTTGGAAACGGACTTCTTGTTGCTCAGAATCTCCATGACTTCATCCTCGTCCTGGAGAAGCATCTCGTAGAGTTCATGGATTGGAACGTCCTACATCAGGTGATTGTGCTTGATGTGAGAAACAAACACTTTCCATTCCGGCAAGAGGTTGTTTAGAAACTTGAGTGCATTTTCCGTGTTTGATCGATTGATCTTGTTCTTGTGGAGCTCGTTCAGTAGGAGGAAAAATCGTTCATAAGTCTGGGAGAGTGATTCGCCGGAGCGCTGCTTAAAGCCATCAAACTTGGTTATGCAACTGTTGATCTTCAGTTGGTTGCCGACTTTGCTCCCACTCATCATCTTTTCTACCTGATCCCACATGCCCTTTGCTGTGTGCTTGTAGCTGTCTATGGCTGTGTAGATCTGATTTGGTAGAGCCTGAACCAGATATCTCTTGGCTTGCTTTTCGCCATCAAACATGCCCTTTTCGTCCTCGCTCATTTCCAATTATTTCTTAGGCTCCCTTCTAGCTTGACCACCTTTTTCTTGAGCTGGAATGATATTTATGGGTTCATCTTGTGGGCCATCAGTTAGAGCATGCCAGATGTACTCGTAGTTGTCCTTAGACTCGATGAATATGAGGAATCTGTCCCGCCGTTGGCTACATTCTCCCTGGTAGAGGGTCGGTGGCTTGGAATCGGTGCCGATAGCAAGAGCGTCATGAGACATCTTTGGTAGTTGCACTAATGTGATCATCATACGATAGGTTCGATTTAAAGTGGAATCCTAACGCAAGGCGCTAAGAGTGGAAGTCCTAATGCAGGTTCTAGGAGTGATGTAGACTAAAACTGGTAAGAAACTAGCTAAACAGAACTTACCGGATAGGAATCCTGATGAAACAGTGTCTGATCTGGAAGTGTCTGGATCAGATGTGTGTGAATTGTTCAGATAGCAAAAGAATCCGGACAAGCTAAAGTTACCGGATAATAGGGAGTTAGCGGATAAAATGAGCTTACCCGATAAGTAATAGTTATCGGATAAAAACTTACCGGAAAGTAAAGGTTACCGAATAGGAAAACTTACCGGGAAGCTGAGTGTCCGTATGACTTCCGGATTGACAGAGATACCGGATGAAATTGGATTTACCGGAAAGAAAATCAACCGGAAACTTTGGGTTACCCGGATAAATTAGATTTACCGGGAACTTTTGGTTACCGGATGAATTGTGTCCAGTAAGTAGCGAAAAAGGAAGACTTACCCGGGAAGTATTGCGATGTTCCGGAAACTGCGGCTGTGGTATTCAAACTCGATAGAAATTCGACTAGGGTTGCTAAGATCGTTCCTGAAAGATTAGAAACCTAATAAAACACAAAACTAACACTGCCCTAATCGATTTTGAAGCAAAATAACAAGACTTGGATGAAAAATTTTTGATTTTTGAGATGAACAGAGACCAAAACTTATGAACTTGATTTTGCTCAAAAAACTAATTAAACGATCGAATTAGGATTTAGAAAAATTGCAGAAACGTTTATTATGATGATGCTAATCGAATGCAATAAACATAAACTAGCAATTTTGTACGAATCAAAGAATGGATATTTGAATGTCAAGAACACAATCGACTAAAACTTGATAAATCTTACCAAAAACCTTATGAATCACCTTGAATCGAATCGTCTGTATGTTCTGATACCAATTGTGAGTTCCAGATTAGTGCGTATAATAAAGAGATCAATAGAATAATAACAAATCAGCATGATCTCAACTGGTCATTCATATATTGCATTAAACTTGCAGATAATTCTTTACAAACTGTATGAATGATAACACGATTGATTAAGTCATTAGCCTTTTTTCTAAGGCTAATAACACTATATATACTAGGGCGTAAACACTTCTGGCCCATTACAACTAATAAGCCCAAATAACAATTTACAATATAAACCCTTTAACTTTTATTCAACAAGATTTATCCCTAACAAGTTGTGGCCGATGATCTGTTTTAATTCAGCTTAACGGTTTATACCAACCTAATTTCGTTGTCTACGTTTTGGATCTCGAACAAGTTTGTTTTTGGGCCAATGCTTTGGGCCAGTTAGTATTGGGCCGTTTTTAAAAGGGATTCAAGTTTTTGGACTTTGGTTTTAAAACTTAAACTTTGAACATTTTTGGCCTATATCGTTTTGGGTTGTTACTCTAAATTTACGTGTTAGGCATGTGTCCTATACGGCTGGGCCGTAGCATAGGCCAAGGCCCGGTTTTGATGGGCTAATTCGTTTTGGGTTAGGTTTGTTAACCTACAAGAAAGATCGATTAATTTTAATTTGCCATATAATAATTTGTTCACATTAATTGGCTATTTTAATTATGTTAATTAAATATTGGCCAAATTTCATTTATTTTATGTGTAAAATAATTATTAGATAATATATGGTTTGCCCCGAAAGACCTGTGGTTGATTTATTTTTATGTTTGGGAAATTAAAATGTATTAAGTGCATGGGATGTAATTTTAATTTTAAATTTCCTAGATAGGGACAAATGTAAATAGATAGGATACTGTTGTATTTTTTATTTAAATTGTAAATCAAACCCGAAGACAGAGTTTCAAGAAGTCGAGACGGAGTCCCTGGAGTTCACCAAGATGGCGAGGTCAGTGGGAGCTTGAAGACGTCCTTAGACAGACCGTGGTTGTTGTGTTGGCTCACAACACCACATTAGGGGAAAAACCATATATTATCTATTTGTTTGTGGTTGTTTATTTTGTGTTTGCTTTTATTTTATTTAGCTTCTTTATTATTGTTATAATATATGCAAATGGTTTTTATAAAATAAAACACAAAATAAATTTTAAATCGGTAAATAAAATATGATATTTTAAACTTGATATGTTTATCAAAATCAACCGATTTAATTGGATAAACTTTTAAAACAAGATTTTAAGAACGAGGTTTTAAAATCAAAACGTTTTAAAAAGAATTAGAATGCTTTCTAAAATTAAACCTTTTGCAAAATGTAAACTAAACGCCACCCATTTAAGGTACTTGTCGAGCTTACAGGAATTCGGTGTGGTAAGTTCCTAGCCAATCATATTGGATGATTGTAGTGTGAGACAAGGTGCCAAATTAACGAGATTTAAGTGGACAGTCGCCTAGCCATTCACTTAAATAGTCGTATTTTGGACGACTGATCCCAATAAACCCTAGGTTGAGATTTTAGGTGGGATCATGATACCTTAGTATGGTTAGTTTACATGGAAATATCATAGACAATGCCTAGCCATCTATGAGTATTTTCAAGGCGTTGAAGTGGGATTAAACATGCCAAATTCAATATATGATATATTGAATAGAATCCCACGACATCTAAGAGTTATGTTGAACATAATTGGATGATGCCTACCTAAATAGCATAACTCCATAGATAGAGTTTGACCATTTATAGAAGTAGGTGAAATACGGATCTTAACTCAAATTAAATGATTTTTAAAGGTTAATTCATTTATTTGAGATCATAAAGTTACTAAAATTAAACATTTTTGTAGATGTCTGCTAACACCTCCTACCAAACTACAAACACAAACGATTTATCTCGATTTTCGTTACGGTCAATCCTTTATAAGGATAAACAAAACGGTATGAACTTCGTCGATTGGTTTCGTTTCTTGAGTGTTTTCCTTAAGCACGAAAAGGAGTTGTACGTTCTAGAAAATCCCCTTCCAAATGCTCCCGCCATAAATGCTTCAGCTGAGGATAGAGTTGCTTATGATAAGCATCTCAATGACTCATTGGATGTTAGCTGTTTGATGTTTGCATCCATGACTCCCGAGCATCTAAGGGAACATGAAGACATGCCTGCATGGGATATGATATCTTCTTTGAAATCTATGTTTCAATTACAGGCAAGGCAATAGAGGTTTGACACAGTTAGGGCATTGCAGGCATGTATGATGACTGAGGGTTCATCTGTCAGTACCCACGTTTTGAAATGAAAGGGTATATTGACCGATTAATCTGTCTTGGATATCCACTAGGTCAAGAACTAGGAATTGATATGGTTCTAAATTCTTTATCAAAATCATATGATCAGTTTGTTCTGAACTATAATATGAATGGGTTAGAGAAAACTCCCACAAAGCTTCACGACATGCTTAAAACTATTGAGAGAAATATGAAATTCAAGTTGGATTTATCCGAACCAAAACAGGTCTTGATGATCAAGCCTAAAAGTGGGATAATCAAGAAGAATAGGGGAGTTGCCAAGGGTAAAACAAATGTTGGAAGCTCCAACAAGATATTGGGCAAAGGAAAGATTCCTGAAAATGCAGTTTGCTTCAGTTGCAACCAGAAGGGACACTGGAAGAGAAACTGCCCTGCCCTATTGGCATAAATGAGGAAGAAGAAGGCTAATGAAGCCGGAACTTCAGGCATGTTTACCCTTGATTTGTTCACTTCTGACCAGGTATTAAGTATTGGGTATGATACTCATATTAATACTACTTTTTCAAAAATTAAGAAGTGAAGAGAAGATGAAACCATACCAGATGGAGCTAAGCTAGCTAATGTTGCTCAAAGGGACACATGACATGAACTTTTAAATGGTCTTACATTAACAGTTAGCAAGTGTATTGATGTACCTAGTATTACTAGGATTTTACTTTCATTTTCTTGATTACAACAAACCGAATTTATATTTAAGTTTTCAAGAAATATATTTTCTTTTTATCTCAATGAATGTTTCATCAAATTGATAGTTGTAATTATAAATTAAAATAAAGAATTAAGTGGGGCTTAAGTCAGACCTAAGTGTGACATTTAAACAAGAAACACATAACCAAACTCCAGACGGACGGAGGGTTGGAATCATGTGATGATTCACAGGATAAATGTGTATCTTGTTAGTCAAGATGACAAAATGATATTTTAAAGAAAAATCCATTAGGGGTTATGTTGATCCAAACCCTCAGTGATTTGATAATGACTCTTTAACAAACACTTAGTGAAAATTGTAAGTAGACAATATGTATTAGAGTTTCACTATCGCTGATAAGTACTATGACACTACAGTACCGCTGATAGGAAACTTATTCTTTTTGGATTAAACATTCAGCGAATACTGTTCACCCATAGAGCTCTGAGCCTGTTCAGTACTTTTGGTGATCGTTGATAGTTTTAGTTGTTTACTTATGATCCCTGAAGACAAGCTTCACGACATCAAAGGTTCTACGCTGAAGTCGAAGATCAAGCCCAAGAACCAGCGACAAGTCTACTAATGAACTGATGCAGATATCAGCGAAGCAAGACCTGTCCACTCAACGTGAAGTTTCAAGTAGAAGACTTCAGCGATCGCTGAGCTTTATCACTCACTGATAAAGTACTGTTCAACGAACGCTGATCATGAGGTTTACTCTACAAGCTACTTTTGTCTTTCCCCACTTGCACGTCTCCGTACGAAATGTCAGAACGGACATCCCTTATGTCCAGAATCGTACAACCAACTCTGATTCTACATTGTACACCATGCGGCTACTAAGGTTGTCTACAAAGGTCAAAACATGCAACCACTCAGCTGCTGCCACGTGTAAAGTAATACTATCATGCATTAAATGCATGCAGTATATAAGAAGAACCCTACTTCTGAATTGAAGTGCTCGGCCATCTTCTTCTTTCTCTCTTAGTGTTAGAATATTATTCGTAGTATTCTTATATCCTTTCTGTCTTATTTCTAGTGCAAGAAACTTGGTGTTCTTAACTTGTTTAGATTAGGATTAGTCCTTAATCTTGTTCCGCAACAAGTTGTAAATTGTTTGATTATATTCAATAAACAATTTAGAAAGTAAAAATCTTTGTGTTTGTATTCAACCCCCCCTTCTACAAACTTGTGTAACCCTCCGGGACCAACAAGTGGTATCAGAGTAGATTGTTTAAACTCATAAACAAGATCTTGCTTATACTAATCTTTTCTCTTCCTTACTACTTCTTAAAATGGCTACCAACACAAACATTAAGTATATTGACAATGGTTCTCTTGCTAAACCCCCTAGATTTTTCAGAGATAACTTTAATCTATGAAAAAATAGGATGATACTCTTCTTACAAGGTGTAGACCCAACTATACCTTATTACATCGAAAATGGTCCATACATTCCTATTAGAATTGATCATGAGGTTCCTGCCGCTGAAAATAGAGCTGCTATTCCAAAAAGATTAGTTCCAAAGGAAATTCATATGTGGACTGATGAAGATAAGAAGAAAGTGGCTCTCGACACCAAAGCCAGATCCATTCTTTCCATGGCTCTTCCTAACGAAGTCTATCATTCCGTCATGAACCTGAAAACTTCTAAAGCCATGTGGGACACAATCTGTGTTCAGTATGAAGGTACGTCTGAAGTCCAGGACTCAAGAAAAATCAACCTGGTAAGACAGTACGAAAGCTTCATTTGTGGTAAGAATGAAACTCTCTCTGAAGTTCACCAACGTTTTAACTGCTTAATAGTAGATCTGAAAACTGTTGGTAAGGAATTATCTAACTTTGAAATTCTGACAAAGCTCTTAGAATGTTTACCTGAAAGCTGGGAAAGTTATTCAATGTGTCTCAAGCTGTCAAAGGATCTTAATTTATGATTCTTTCTACCTTATATGGCACGATGCTTAATCATGAGCAATCTAGTCATCTTAAGAAGAATCTTGTAAAAGATTCCAAAAGCACCCCTGTTGCTTTAATCTCAGAGTCACCTTCCACTCAGCGATCTACTATCACTATCACTGAGTTGGAGACTAACTCTGAATGTTCATCAGATCCTGACTCTTCAGATCATGATGATTCTATGGCTCTCCTTTCTAATAAGTTCAGGAGACTCGCCAAAAAGAAAAATTTCAGAAAGAACAAACCTCTTGCTATCATTGACAAGCCTAGATCTTCAACTCATGTTGATAAGGCTACTGCTACTTGCTATAACTGTGAAAAGATAGGACATTTTGCTAGCGAGTGCAGGTCAAAGAAAGTTTTTAAAAACTTAGCTTTCTCCAAGAAATCCTCTAACCCAAGGGCTAGAGATGACAAGTACCAAAAGCTGAAAAAGGTACGCAAAGCTGGAAGGCTTTAAGAAGAAAGGCAAAGGCCTGATGGCTGATTATGATTGCGCTGCTTCTGATGAAAAAGAATCATCTGACTCAGAAGATGATGATGAGGCCAATCTCTATCTCATGGCCAAACTTGAAGACGAGGAAGAAAATTCTAACATTCCCTCTGCTTCAACCTCTGCTACCAAGGTATCAGTTTCCTTCTTTACCAATATTTCAAATATTGATGAAGTTGATAGTCTTCGAAAAATCGATCTCCTGACTATGAGTTTATATGATGCCATGAATGGCAAAACTGTTGTTGAAAATCAAAATATTGATCTCGCTGAACAACTTAAAAACGGTCACCTTCAAATAGAAAAGCTTTCTAAAATTGAAGATGATTTAAAAGATCAAGTTCATATAAATCAGCTAGTCAAAATCGAACGAGAAGAAGCTATCGCTGCATTAAAAGCTGAAAAAGCTACTGTTGATGGATGGTATAAATCCTCAACAACGATCACTGAGATAATTAAGTCTCAGATTCCTCTGAGTGACAAACGTGGTCTTGGTTATAAAGCTGACGCTGAAGAACCAACCACTTACCATTCTATGCTTAAATTTGGAATGTTTGTCTCCTCTATCCCTGACACTTTATCTTCTCAGTGTTCCTCTTCAAAACCTCCTATTCCTGAGGAAATCTCTACCTTAACTTCTAAAGGTAAAGAGAAAATTGTTTATCCAAAACCTCAGAAGGGTACCAAAATACCAAATCTGAAGAATGCTAAACCTTCAGTTAATCATTCCTCATCCTCTAAGGATAAGGTTTATGAAAATACTCAGCGATCCACTCCTAGGATCAAGCTGAACTTTCTAGCTAAGAATCTTTATGAACCTCAAGTTCCCCCAAGATCTGACGCTAAAGGTATTCTTGGTGCTGGCCCTGCTCATTTAAAATTATTGGCTAAGCATAAAAATGGTCCCAAAGCTATTTTTAGCTATAGGAAATGTTATCACTGTGGACTTACCGATCATATTGCTAGTAAGTACCCCACATCCACCAAAGCTGAAAAGTTAGCTAAGGTGAAGATTACTGCCCCCAAGGCAAAGAAGACCACTGAGGTTAAGAAATTAACCAAAGTGAAGACTAACACCAAAGCTGAATCTTCAAATGCTGCGAAGATTGCTGAACCTTCCACTTCTTCTACCACCACTGACAAATGCGGACCCATGGTTAAATGGGTGCCCAAGTCAAACTAATCTTCCTTTGTTTGCAGGTCAAGAAGGGTATCTGGTATCTCGATAGCGGATGCTCTAGACACATGACTGGTAAGAAGAACCTGCTCACTGAGTATAAGGAAGAGAAAGGTCCCTCTGTGACTTTCAGTGGAAATGGAAAAGGTTATATCTGAGGGTTTGGTGTACTCTCTAATGGTACAACAACCTTCAGAAGAGTCGCACATGTTGAAGGACTAAAGCACAATCTTTTAAGCATTAGTCAGCTGTGTGACATGGATAACAAAGTGATTTTCACTAAGGAATCCTGCTTTGTCACTGACAAAAAGGAGAAGATAGCTCTCAGTGGTTATCGTATGGAAAATGTTTATGTAATAAACATGGACTCTACAAACACTGAGAACTCATGTTTCTTCTCAAAAGCCTCATCTGATGCCAACTGGTTATGGCATAAAAGGCTCTCCCATCTCAACTTTAAGACACTGAATACTCTTTCCTCTAAAGTGTTAGTCGCTGGTCTACCTCAACACTCATACGCCAAGGAGTCCTTATGTTCAGCGTGTGAAAAAGGGAAACAGACCAAAGCAAGCTTCAAGTCAAAACAAGTCTCTTTAGTGTCATCTCCTCTACAACTTCTGCATATAGATTTGTTTGGCCCTGTTAACAAACAATCCATCGCTGGAAAGAAATATACATTGGTCATAGTTGATGAATTCTATCGCTATACCTGGGTAATGTTTCTTCGTTCTAAGAGCGACACCCCTGAAGAACTCATCACCTTTGTTAGGAAAATGGAAGTCCTGAACAACATGACCGTTCGCTCAATAAGGAGTGATCATGGGACTGAATTCAAAAACAGTTTGTTAGGGTTATTTATTGTTGAATTAAAGTTCAAGGGTCTATTTGTAATAGTTTATTTTGAGCCTTATTAGTGAACGGGCCGTGGGCTTGTTAACCACGGGCCCGCCATATATAAAGTGTATTAGCCTTAGAAAATAGGTTAGTTGTCTTTATTGCTTTCCTACTTCGTATTGTAAAACTCTCTGATATTGAAAGCATTATATGGATGACCAGTTGAAATCATAAACATCGTATTCATATCTATTGATTTCATTGTTCGTTGCACGGATCTGAGACTCACAATTGGTATCAGAGCATACGGACAAAATCGATTCAAAGTGCTCATATTGAATTCTGGTAAGTTTTATCTTTTTCACGTCTGTGTTCTTGATAGAATTTCAATTCATTGATTCTGATAAAATTGATCGATTTCGTTTATTGGGTTTTGTTAGTATCATTGCTATTAGTGATTCTGCAAATTTTCATACTCTAATTCGATCGTTTGAGTGGTTTTTTAAGCAAATCAAAGTTCAAAAGTTTTGAGTGTGTTCTTGAGAAAAATCATATTTTTAGCCATCAAAACTTGTTGTTTTGCTTCAAACTCGATTTGGGTAGTGTTATTTTTGTGTTTGGTAGTGTTCCTAATCTTTCAGGAACGATTTTGAGCAACCCTAGTCGATTCCCTATCGATTGGAAAAGTCCAGCCGCTGTTTTCGGGTAAACCAGTCGTTCTTTCCGGATACTTGCAGCGGTTTCCGGACGTTTGTGTTATATCTTTCCGGGTACGTTCATCTTTCCGGGTAAGTCCTTTAAACTCCAATATTTTCGGGTACTTTGTTCCGGAAACCCAAAGTTTCCGGTAAAGCATTTTATCCGGACAACTCTAGGTATCCGGTAATCATTTTCATTCGGAAACTCATCCTACCCGGTAAGTACCTCATCCGGTAAGTGTTTTATCCGGAAACTCTTTTCATCCGGTAAGTTCTGTGTTTGAGTTTTTCATTCGGAAACTAATTTCACCCGGTATCCTTCGTATCCGGTCACTCAGACTTGTACGGACACCTTCAGTTCCGGTAAGTTATTCGGTAACTCTTTCACCCGGTAAGCTCAGTTTTCCGGATTCCTTATCCGGAAACCACCCGGACACATAATCCGAGAGCTGTTTTGAACTCTCATTTTCAAAAATTTCTAGGGGCGCTGCCCCCAGACCCCGCAAGGGCGTTGCCCACGTGCTAAGTCGCAGGAGGGGGACATTTAAGTATCCTTGATACTGTTCCACTTTGAATCGAACCAACGTCTGACGATCACATTAGTGCAACCATCAAAGATGTCTCGAGATGCTTATGCCATAAGCAACCACACCACGCCTCCAGCTCTTGGATAATCTTGTCAGGTATGTCTACAAACTCATAATGCTTTTGTTGATAAAATTCAATTGCTTGGTCAAAAGGTAGAGTCATATATGTTTTCCTTGAATGAACAACTACTTGAAATTAACTCGTTAAAAGTAAAGTTAGATGCTCAAACAAAGATAACAGAAAATCTTAAATATGACAACACCTACCTAAAGGAAAAGTGTGCTAATCTTTCGATAGCACCAAAATATCTTCGAGCTAAGATATCTGATCTGACCTTAAAGCTTGATTAGTGTTTGAATAAGAAAGCGGAAATTGTTTATCAGTGCTCTGCTCTTCAAATTCAACACAAGGAGTTTGTCGCTAAAATACTCGATCTTGAAACAAAACTCCACAAAAGAGGTCAAACTGATCAAACCATCCATATGAATAAACCTAAGGAGTTCACTTATTTTAATAAGGAATGGGGAATCGGATATGATAACCCTCATTATTTGAAAAAGGGTAATTACACAACTCCGACTCTATATGATTTTGGTTGTTTTGGATTAGATAAAAAGTACCCAGAATATGCGATTCAATGGACTGGTCCTCTTGAACCTGAAAAGGAAGAGGAAACTGAGGATTACAAGCGCACACACACATCACATATGCAACTTCCGTTTTGTTATGAACCTTTAAACTATTCCTATCAGAAAAATAAGAAGTACCTCTCGAATGACTACTTCGACTGCTACAAGGTTGCAACGCCCAAGGAATCCTCCAAAAAGGATTAGATCCAAGAAATCGCAACCAAGACTGAGACGGACGAGTACAAGCTCTATGTTCCCCCTCTCATCTTGGAAGCAAAGATAGTCGAGTTGGAGGAGTTTTCCAAGAAAGGTATGTTTTCCAAAACGAAAAGAAAGCGCTAATTCTGGAACTTGAGAATCTTAAATCAGTCAAAACCGAAGCTGTGTCGGATGAAGGACAGGAAATCCTTCGGTGTGAAATCAATAATCTCACATCAAAACTGGCTGCCTTGGCAACAGATGCGATGAAGGAGCATGCGAGAAATGGTCAGCTCCAAGAGCAGATTGACCAACTCCAATCTGAAAAGCAGAATTCACCCGAACTTTCCTCAAGCTCATCTGATACGTCTTCATGTAAAGCTTTCATAAGCAAAACCTCTTCTACACAAGATGATAAAGATTCTCAAGACGAGAGTGTTTTAAGGAATTTGAACTCTGATTTTTCCTAGCTTCCGCACCAAAATCCCCAAAGCACACTGACACTAAGTGTTCCTCACTTCCCTCGACCAATCCTAGTCCATCGATTCCGGATATCAATTTTTCCAAAGTCATGAATTCCGAAGGTAATTCTGATGGAGAGTTTGAGTCGTTCCCCTTCGACAAACCTCTTCCGAGTCATACTGACTTTTTATCACCAGTAGTCAATCGACCGGTCAATTTTCTAAAGGGTGCATGTTCTAATACAAAGGCCCCAGCTGTGATTAAGATTTCCAAATCTAAACCTGTTTCTCAAAACCAATCACAGCCGAGGCAAAAGACCGAGCGATTGCCTATCAAAAATCATGTTTCTTCAAAAGTCACTGACCATGCTGTCAATGTGGGTTCAGATAAAACCGGCCAGCCTAAACAAGATAAACCAAAGAGGCCATCTAGGGAATCTATTGAGAAAGAAGCGTCGAAGTCATTTAACATTGTTTTTACCCTAGAATGAACAAAAACGATTGTGCTTGGAATCATAGGACTGATTTTGTTAAAAGGGATGTTAATTTTCCGTTGAAAATTTACTCCACTCAGCAATTGATTCAATTATCGCACGATTGTTTGTGTTGTTCTAGTTGTGGTTGGAATGACTTTGATGATTATTAGCTCCAAATATTCATAATATTAGAAGTATTGAAAAATAGGCTAAGTATGAAAGAGTTCCACAGAAGCTCTGCGGTGTTCCACAGAAGCTCTGCCGAAGCAAACGATCATTCAAGGAACACCAAGCACCAAGAAGAATCTACAGAAGACTACTCACAAAGGACCAAAGAAGGATAAACAGAAGAATGCTCACCAAGGACCGAGCCGCAGAACCTCTGTCACCCTTGACAGAGCCTCTGCGGTTCAGACTGAAGACTTGGAAGATATTTATAATATCTTGCCACTGTTGCAGAAATATCTTACCACTATTACAGAAATATCTTGCTACTGTTCCAGGGTCCGTTCATCAACTTGTACAAGGCATGGTCCGACAACAAACACGTGTCAAACTCTAATAAGAATCCTTGCAAGTTGATATTAGCGCATTTAACGCATGCAGATTTCCAACTGTTCATGCCATCCCTTCTTACCTGTAGCAATAGTCCTTTTGTCTAGAATAGTTCTTTTGTAGTATTATAAAAGGAAGACTCATGTTGAGTTCTTCCTTACCAGTTCATACATGAAACACACACACACACACACACAATTAACGTCAAATCTATTGTTTGTGTTCTTCATCAAATACAACAAACTTTGAGATATTCATCTGTTCTTCATATACTGTTTATTTGATATTTTGTATTGTTTCTATACAAACATATATGTTAGTTCTTCAAATACGCTTCCGCAACACATCTTATTTGAACTAATAGATAAGATAATATTTGTTAATCAAATACGGGAACCAACAATTGGTATCAGAGCTAAGCTTGGTTTTCAATATCAAGCGATCCTCGTTTAACAAGATTATTGGTAGAAACATGGTCTGATTTTAACCTGTTATTCATTCTATCAAATAGATTCTATTTTTCAGTCATTTTCGATTTATTCAATATTTGGTAAATCTTGAAACTGTCTCTTCAGTTAAAACCCCATAAAAGTGCACAGATAAGAGCTTCCAAACCCAGAAAATCTTTCCAGGTTATTCTTTTGTACTTTTTCGTGTCATATCTTTATACTGAATCTTCCTACTCTTAAAATGACAAGCACACAAAACTTCTTCACAGCTGGTTCATTAACCAAACCACCTTCTCTTCTAAGAAATGAGTATCCTCAGTGGAAAATAAGAATGATCCATTTCTTTGAGGGTACTGATAAAGAGCTCGTACAATACCTTTATAATCCTCCTCATGTTCCTATGTTAATAGTACCTCGTGTACCTGCGACAGCTGACACTCCTGAAATTCCTGAGCATCAAAAACCTAAAACCACAGATGGTTGGTCAGATCAAGACAAGGAAAAAGATGAACTCGCGCAGAAAACAAAAAGAATTCTAATTATGTCAATTCCCAGCGAACTATTCCAGTCTTTAGATGCATGCGAATCTTCGTATGATCTTTGGAAAGAACTGGAAAAACAACTTGAAGGGGGAGCTAAAACTCAGAAAAACCGAAGGGCTCAATACATAAACGAATATTACGGTTTTAAAGCCCTGACAAATGAAACACTGCAGACAACATACGACAGGTTCAACTCTTTGATCAATAACTGCAAAAAGTTTGGCATCCACAGAACTTCTGAAGAGAATAATGTCATGTTTCTCAAAAGTCTGAACGAAGAATGGCTCCAGTTATCTATGTCTTTACAAACCAATCAAGATTTAGACTCCTGGACTCTTTCAGACCTCTACGGAACATTAGCTGGTCAAGAGCCTCAAATCGCACAAACAAAGACACTAACCACTGCACCTCTTGCTTTGGTTGGCAGAACTACAGATGATACAGAGAGGCCGAGGAAAGAAAGAACTACAGAGGAAAAGAAGAAGGAGAAAAAGAAAAAGATGGTAGTGGTTTACAGCGAAGATGAAGAGATTGTGGAAGAAGTGCCAGCACCAAGTACACTATTGGTTTTTGAAATAGGACGAACATTTAGTTCTTCAGATTTCTTACCAAGGATATCTACTCTGAGTCTAGGAGTAGGTCGCTGAA
This sequence comes from Saussurea involucrata, assembly GCA_033807775.1. Lineage (NCBI taxonomy): Eukaryota > Viridiplantae > Streptophyta > Magnoliopsida > Asterales > Asteraceae > Saussurea > Saussurea involucrata. Next base: position 72,824,916 of record CM066317.1, on the reverse strand, counting down.
CTGATCCAGAGGTCTGATTTCTAGAACCAGATGAATGAATCACTAAGGCTTTGGAAGCATTCAGCTTAGGTACTAAGGTACCCTTCTGAGGATTTTGATAAATAACAATTCCTTTACCTTTGTCTTTAGAGACAGAGGTAGGTTTTGAATAAACCATTTTCTCCTTACCTTTTGAGGAGGTAGGAGTTTCCTCAGGGATTGGTGTAACCGACGAGGAGTACTGAGATGAAGAAGTGTCAGCTACTGAGGATACGAACGTTCCAAATTTAAGCATTGAACGTTCAGTGGTTGGTATTGGAGTATCATATTTATAACCCAAACCACGTTTATCACTCAGAGGAATCTGAGCCTTAATTATCTCAGTGATCTTTGTTGAAGAATTACACCATCCTTCAACAGTAGCTTGTTCAGCTTTTAATGCAGCGATAGCTTCCGCTCGTTCGATTTTGACTAGCTGATTTAAATGGACTTGATCTTTAAAATCTTCTTTAAATTTAGAAAGCTTTTCTATTTGAAGGTGGCAGTTTTTAAGCTTTTCAGCGAGATCAAGATTTTGGTTTTCAACCACAGCTTTGGCGTTCATGGCTTCGTATAAACTTCTAGTCAGCAGTTCGATTTTACGGAGACTATCAGCTTCATCAATATTTGCAATATTGGTAAAGAAAGAAGGTGATACCTGAATAGCAGAGGTTGAAGTGGAGGGAATGTCTGAACTTTCTTCCTCTTCTTCAATCTTGGCCATGAGACATTGATTTGCTTCATCATCTTCAGAATCAGATGATGAGGCTTCTTCATCAGAAGCAGCCCAATCATAGTCAGCCATCAGGCCTTTTCCTTTCTTCTTAAAGCTTTTCAGCTTTGCATACTTTTCTTTCAGCTTTTGATACCTGTCATCTCTATACCTAGGGTTAGAGGATTCTTTAGGAAAAGTTGAGATTATCATCCTATCGTTCCATAGATTTAAACTATCTTTGGAGAATTTAGGGGATTGTGCAAAAGAACCATTGTCTACATAATTTGTGTTTGTGTGGGAGGCCATTTTCAGATAATAGCAAGGAAGAGAAATATCTTAGATTAGATCTTGTTTATGAGATTAAACAAATCTGCTCTGATACCACTTGTTGGTCCCGAAAGGCCTATACAAGTTTGTAGAAGGGGGGTTGAATACAAACACGCTATTTTACTTTTCTAAATTGTTTATTGATAAATCATTAACAATTTACAGCTTGTTGCGGAAACAAGATTAAGGATAAACCTAAATCTAAACAAGTTGGAACACTAAGGTTTCTTGCACTAAGAAAGATATGGAGATTACTAATAAAATCCTATCTTGAGAGAGATTTGAACTTGTCCAGAGTTAGCAAGTTACTTCAAATGAAGTGAGTTCATCACTTTATATACTGCATGCATTTAATGCAATTCAGTATACGCTTTACACGTGTCATCAGCGGATTGGTTGCATGTCATTGACCTTTGTTGACAACCTTAGTAGCCGCATGAAAGAACAGTGTAGTATCAGAGTGGTTGTACGATCTCAGATTTTCGGAGGTTCTTTTCTGACATTTCGTACGGTGGCGTGCAAGGGAGGTTAAGACAAAAGTACTTTGTACGGAGGACTTCATGATCAGCTTTCGTTGATTCAGCGATTATCATTTACTATTCAGCGAATGATAAAGTTCAGCGATAGCTGAAGTCTTGTACTTGATACTTCACGTTGAGTGGACAAATCTGAGTCTTCGCTGATCCGCATCAGTTCATTAGTAGACTTGTCGCTGGTTCTTGAGCTTGATCTTCGACTTCAGCGTAGAACCTTTGTTGACGTGAAACTTGTCTTCAGGGATTATAAGTAACCAACTAACTTATCAGCGATCACCATAAGGACTGAACAGACTCAGCGCATTATGGTGAACAGTGTTCGCTGAATGTTTAATTTAAAGAGCGAGAGTTCCTATCAGCGGTACTGTAAGATCTTAGTACTTATCAGCGATAGTGAAACTCTGATACATATTGTTTACATACAATTTTCACTAAGTATTTAAGAGAGGGTCATTATCAAATCACTGAGGGTTTGGATAAACAATCTCCCCCTATTTGATTATGACATAGCAACAAAGAAAATTGCTATTTAATGAAAACATAAGGATAAAAAGAACTCATAAAATATTTGTCCCTTTTACTGTTTTCTGGGATCTTTTCAGTACTGATGGAGTAAAGTACATTCGCTGAAATCTTTCTTTAAATCTTTGAATCAGGTTACAATGAAGAACAGAAAGATAACAAGTACAAGCGAAATAAATTACAAGTACAGAAGGATAACTGATACAATAGAGAAACAGGAGATTATATCAGTTTTCAAAAGGTTCTTCCTTAATGAGAAGTTCATCAAGGGTCGTCTTTTCAGTGGGAATCATCCAGTCAGGAACCGTTACACCTTGTTTTCTTTTCTTCAGCGCTTCTTGAAAGATCAAGGGTTTTAGGTGTCGTGCCTGAATGTCCTTTCTGAAGTCACACCAGTAGATAAGATCTCTGAGTTGTTCGATTGGAGTGATTGGGAGCTCAGCGATCCGTTGAAAGCATTTTCGTCCGTCGTAGTCAAGAAAGAATATTCCATAAGGATTACTGATGACTTTACCAGGGACGAAAAGTTCACATGGTGGCAGAGAGATGTCAAGGGCAGATAGATCAGGATCAGGACCAAGTACTTCAGCGCGAGAGAAACCAATTCCAGTTTCATTTCGTATGACAGGTCCTGAATTTGAATCTTGACGTTTCTTCCTTGGAGAACCTCTTTTTCTTTTCGGCTTTAGATCAGGAACAGGAGGAATATCCACACAGGAAGATATCAAGTCGATCTGTCTGTTTATCAGCTTTTCGAAATGATTCTTGTACTTTGATTGTGATGGTTGGATAGCTAACCTCATCTCCAGCCATTCAGAGAGACCATACCTTTTTACAGTGTCAGCACGAAAGGTTTCAGATGTGCCATCTTCTCTAAACAGTTTGATGTCAACAATAGGTACTCCGATAGATGTTCTTCCAGAGATGAATACCTTGTTGATCTTCGCTGGACGATATCTGAAGTGAATTTTCTCTTTACACCAGATCAAGGTGGTCTGAGAAACTTCAGTTTTCTTTCCCACGATCTTCTGGGCTTCTTCCCACAGCTTTCGTTGGATTTGAATGGGAACACGCTTCAGCTTGGGGTCTTTGACAGATTCTTGAGTGAGCTTGATGGCGTATTCTCTGTCTTTCTCTTCAGCTTCCTTTCTTTCAGCAATGAGGCGTTCAGCTCTAAGGTGGTCCTGATTTTCAGCTTTTGAAATTCTGAACTTAGGAGGAACTGAAGGCAGTTGATCAGGCCTTAGAATGATTCGCTGATCCTCGAATCGCTTTATTATTTCTTCTCTTCTCTTTTGATCTTCTTCACTCAGCTTTTGAGGAACTGAGGAAGGTCTCTTATTGTGCGAGAGAGGTTGTTCTTCTGGTTCATCAGTCTCAGAGATCAAGTCCAAGACTGGGATTATTTCATCAGCAGCAGCTGGCTTTATTTGTGAAGTCGCAACAGTAGAACCTTCAGCGACATCCTCAAACAGGGGAGAGGACTAGCTGAAAAGCAGCGATCTTACAGATAAGAATTGGGTAGAAGAACTTGGGTAGAAAAGATAGAAAAATAATGTGGATGTATATAGGTTTGGAGAACTTAGTGAGCTGTTGAGAAGTTCAGGGAAGGAAAAAGTAAAGTTTTAGTTTACCTGACAAACCGGCTTTTCAAAGAGAATCGCTAGATTTTCATCTTCAGCGAGGCCTTTGTCTTTGCTTTTCTCAGCGCCAGAGGCTGAGGGCTTTGTCTTTGTCTTCTCCCCTGATGGTTCTTTTATTGAGATTCCTTTAAGAGCTTTGATCCTTGGGGCAGGTTTGACGATAAAGAAATCATCGTCATCATCATCATCATCATCCTTTCTTGGAGAGAAGGATGGTTTGTCGTCAGGGATGTCGATGTCTTCATCTTCTTCTGCTTCGGAATTCTCAGCATCTTCTTCGAGTTGCTCCCCCTCAGATACAGAGGCGAGCTTCTCGGTTCCCTCAGGGTTTTCATCTCCCTGAGGTCCAGTGGTCAGATCTTCATTCCTCTCTCCCCTGATAGATTCATCATGGGAAAGGTCTTCAGCGCTTTTGTTGTTCAGATCTTCAGCGCTTTTCTCCTTGGAATGTTCAGCGCTCTTCTCCCCCTCTTTTTCATGATGACTGGGGGAGGAATGGGCAGACTCAGCGTTGGTGTTATCTCTGTCTTCTGGGCCAGATATTTTCACACAACCTTCAAGCTTTGCTATTCTGTCTTCTAGGCCAGAGATAGCAGGCGTGATTTTCCTCAGCTCTGTGCGATCCTCCTCTGTGAAAGATTCCAGAATAGGGACA